>CM022299.1:390245739-391445739 GCA_011799875.1 Thinopyrum elongatum
CATATCTCGCTGGTTATGGATAGCTCCTCAGAGGAGGATTCAGAGACAGATGACCAGTCCTATTTCCCCCCGAGGTGTATGCTCTAACTTGGCAGGGTTATGTTGCTCATATCGTGCGTATGGTGTCTTGCATTGCTATGTCATTTGCTTAGTTTAGACATGCTTTGTGTGAATGCCACCTCTTTAGTCTCTAATTACCATATATGTGAATTATGCAATGCCATCTTGTTGCAAGACATTATATATGTGAATTATTCAATGCTATCTTGCTGCAAGGCATTCTATATGTGAATTATGCAATGCCATGCTCTTTAGCCAATCATCATATATGTGAATTATATCATGTTATCCTTTTTTGTATTATGTATTCCATTTGTCGACAACGTTTGTATATTCAACTACTCTTCCTGTGCATCAGCCATTTGAAGCGGTGTTGGAAGTATCTGGAGTGAAATCAAGGTCTTCAAAGCAGACAATGCTACCTGTTGAAGCAGACATCTTGCTGGTTACAGATAGCTCCTCAGAGGAGGATTCAGAGACAGATGACTAGTCCTATTCCCCCCCTGAGGTCTATGCTCAAACTTGGCACGGTTATATTACTCATATCATGCATCTGTTATCTTGCATTGCTTAGTTTTTACATCATATATACGATTGCCATCTGCTTACTTGATTAGTATATAAATCATATATTTGAATTATATCATGCCATCATGTTTACATAGACAGCATCTATCTGAATTATGGCATGCCAACCCATTTAATAAAGACATCATATAGTTATATCATCTCATCCTGTTTAATGTTTACAGTCATCATATTTTGAATTATGTCATTCTATCCGTGAATTATATCATGCTATCATGTCTCCATAGGCGGCATGTATGTGAATTATGGCATGCCAACCTATTTAATAAACACATCATATAGTTATATCATGTCATCCTGTTTATATAGTCATCATATTTTGAATTATGTCTTTCTATCCTGTTTAGTTAGCCATCATATATGTGAAATTGTGTCATGCTATCCTGTTTAGTTAGCCATCATATATGTGAAATTGTGTCATGCTATCCTATTTGGTTAGACAACATAAATGTGAATTATTTCATGCCCTCTTTTATTGCCCACTATCCATTGCACCTGTCTATCATACAGTGTCTGTACATTCAATTACTTTTCTTGTTTGTCAGCCATTTGAATTGGAGGGGGTGATAGCAGTATCTAAGGGAGTAACAACACGGTCTTCAGAAAAGATAGTGCTACCAGTCGATGCAGATAGAACCATGGTTGTACTTGCCCAAGAACCAACCCCACCACACATAACCCATACTCTCGCAGATTGTACCCCTACCCAGTTGGACAGAGAACCAGCTACACCCTTTCTAACCCCAACCCCAGCAGATAGTAGCCCAGTTCCAATTGACACAACACTGTCTCCACCACAGAGCACCCAAACACGAGCAGTTAGTAAGGCAACTGCAGTGCCCAAAGCACGAGGACCACCACTCTGAACCCCAAATCAATGCTTAAAGCAGAAGAAGAATTTTTCTCAGGTCAGGTTCTGTAGCTATGGTTCATACTCCTTTGCTCTTGCATCACTGTATTTACTCATACCAACTATTTTCAAATTTGAAGGACGGAATTGAAACTCCAATGGCGCAGCAGGTATGTATTAAACCTGTTTCTTTAACTGGTTTGCTGTTGTAACTTGCTCTATGTTGATTTCAGTTTCAATTGAATAAATGATTATGTTCTCATGTCATGCACATTACAAGTGTTGTTATTGCTGTGTAGTTTCCCACACTTATATTCTGTCTATGCTGCTTTGTCTTTAACAAATATTATTTGAACTGTGTCTCTATCTTGATTTGGCAACAAAAACTAGAATGATATAGACCATAGAGTGACCATGGTACATAGATATATGTTTGTTTCCTGCTGTTATCCTGTCCACTTTACTACTGAACTGATTTACCAAAATGAGTTTCATATACAACATGGTAAACCTGTGATGTGTCTGCTTGTTTCTCTTTTAGAATGCGGACAAAATATTGGAGAAGAGTACCATGTTATGCAATGGTAAAGGAAGTAATGCAGATAAGGTTCAAGATAGTGAGACATCCCTGTTGGTCTCCAAGAAAGCTGATAAAAACTATCTTGGCGACAGTGAGACAACCCCAAAGTCCAGTCTTGATGTAGTGTTCGAGTTACTGGCCACTACTGCTGGCACAAGCTCTTCGAACTCGCTGCCTGAATCAGTTCGTCTTCTTGAGTCTCAACTTCAAGTTGAAATACATCGATCAGATGTGCTGCGACACAAAGCCAAAGGACTGAGGAAGTCCCTGCAGAATTCAGATGCATACTTTCTGAAATTGTTTGCTTGTAGTCACTGCAGTTCTTTTTCCGCGTTTTTCTAGTGGCCACAATAACCTATTTTTTATAACTAGGCCACAATAACCATGGGCAACATATGGACCGTTGTAACCATGGTCCATCTACCTACAGTAGTGACCATGGGCCTCCTATGGGCCATAGGATCCATGGGCCCTCGACGGGCCGTATAATCAATAACGGTCCGCAAAATGGGCCGTAAACGGGCTAGAGTGGAAATCGTGTGTTTATGGCCCGACCATAACGGGCCGTTAATAGGCCGAAATGTATAACATGCTTAATTCTATCGACAGGCATCACGGGCCGTTAATGGGTCGTATTTGATGATGCTATGAAAACAGCCCAATGGGCCATAAACGGGCCGACTGTAACCATGGGCTGAATTTGGCCCACAACCGGAACAGGCCAGTAACGGACCGTAAGTAACCGAATGCTGGAAATGAGCCCAAGAATAAATGGGCCCTTAGAAGGCCGAAATGTAACATAGGCTGGAAACGGCCCAACGGAATAATGGGCAGTTAATGGGTGTAAAGTGATACACTGTTCATCGTGGGCTAGTTTCGCCACGGGCCTTTAATGGGCCCAGAGTTACAAAGGGCCTCGTATGGGCCGAAAGACGTCATGGGCCATACATGGGCCAGAAGTTACAATGGGCTGGAATCATATTGGACGGCCCAGA
Organism: Thinopyrum elongatum; assembly: GCA_011799875.1. Lineage (NCBI taxonomy): Eukaryota > Viridiplantae > Streptophyta > Magnoliopsida > Poales > Poaceae > Thinopyrum > Thinopyrum elongatum. Next base: position 390,248,813 of record CM022299.1, read on the forward strand.
TGACGCTACTGGGCCCACTTCGGATAGGCCATAACGGGTCGTGAGTTAGCGGGCTGTAAATGGGCTATATGCGAACATGCCGTTAATAGGCTTTCCGTGGGCTGGCCCGCTACCTTTTGACCAAGTCAAACGGGTTGGCCTTTTCATCGGAATGGGCCTCTGTTGGGCCGTGCCACATGTCGACCTATCATAGGCGCCTCCCATCCAATGAGTGGATGACATCTGTCCCAACGCTGAGCTGACACGTGGTTCCTGTGGCCATTGAGAATTTTACACGTGGAAAATCCCCATTGTTCTGGGCTGTTAACGGGTTATCGAATCCAAACCAGAACCCGATAGCTTAACAGCGACCCATTATGGTGGATGCCATGTGTCGGTTACCCTTGACGAAAGCACTTGCATGATGCGCCATTTATCGTCATGGAAGTGGACACTTCCATGATGATAATTTTGGTATTGTCATGAAACACTTTTATGACAGCTCAAGTATGACTATCTTGATTCTGTCATAAAATCGTCATGGATGTACATGCATGACACAAAACGGGACCTACTGTGACAAACACGTATCATCACGGAAGTGTATATTTTTTGTAGTGATGCTACAAAAGAAAAGAATATGTGATGAACATGTTAGGCAGCATTCCACATCAAAAATTCTATTTTTATCATTTACCTACTCGAGGACAAGCAGGAATTAAGCTTGGGGATGCTGATACGTCTCCAACGTATTTATAATTTTTTATTGTTCCATGCTGCTATATTATCAATCTTGGATGTTTTATATTCATTTACTAGCAACTTTATATCATTTTTTGGGACTAACCTATTGACATAGTGCCCAGCGCCAGTTGCTATTTTTTGCTTGTTTTTTACTTTGCAGAATATCCATGTCAAACGAAGTCCAAATGCAGCAAAACTTTTTTGAGATTTTTTCTGCCCAGAAGACACCCAAGGAGCTAAAGAAGTGCACGAGAGGAGGCCTGTGGGGCCCACTAGGCACTAGGGCGCGCCAGAAGGCCCAGGCGCGCTCTAGTGGGTAGTGGGCACCACGGGAAGCTTCTCCACTGCCTATCAGCTCTATAAATACTCTAATATCCCAAAAACCCCAGGGGAGTCGATGAAACACAATTCCAGCCGCCGCAAGTTCCAGAACCACGAGATCCAATCTAGAGGCCTTTTCTGGCACTCTGCCGGAGGGGGAAACGATCACGGAGGGGTTCATCATCCTCATTGGTGCTCCTCCGATGATCACGGATGGCTTCTTCTCTCTTTTTGATCTTCAATACAATGTTCTCCTCGATGTTCTTGGAGATCTGTTTGATGTAATGACGTTTTGTGATGTGTTTGTTGGGATTCGATGAATTGTGAGTTTATGATCAGATCTATCTATGAATATTTTTTGAGTCTTCTCTGAACTCTTTTATGCATGATTGTTATAGCCTCGTATTTCTTCTCCGAAACTTTGGTTTGGTTTGGCCAACTAGATTGATTTTTCTTGCCATGGGAAGAGGTGCTTTATGATGGGTTCGATCTTGCGGTGCTCAATCTCAGTGACAGAAGGAGACATGACAAGCATGTATCATTGCCATTAAGGATAAAAAGATGGGGTCTATTCCTACATGAATAGATCTTGTCTACATAATGTCATCGTTCTTATTGCATTACTCCGTTTTTCCATGAACTTAATACACTAGATGCACGATGGATAGCGGTCGATGTGTGGAGTAATAGTAGTAGATGCAAGCAGGAGTCGGTCTACTAATCTTGGACGTGATACCTATATACATGATCATTGCCTTGGATATCACATGATTATTCGCTTTTCTATCAATTGCCCAATAGTAATTTGTTTACCCACCGTATGCTATATTCTTGAGAGAAGCCTCTAGTGAAATCTACGGTCCCGGGATCTATTTCCTATCATATCAAAACCCAAAAATACCTTGATGCAATTTTTCTTTCTTTATTTTATTTTGTGTTTTTGCTAGATCTATTTATCCAATCTCATACAATTTAATCTATCTCAATACCGAGGAGGGATTGACAACCTCTCTTACACGTTGGGTTGCAAGTTGTTGTTGTTTGTGTGCAGGTGCTGTTTACATAGTGTTGCTTGGTTCTCCTACTGGATTGATAACTTTGGTTTCATAACCGAGGGAAGTACTTATTGTTGTTGTGCTGCATCATCCTCTCCTCTTCGGGGAATACCAATGCAGATACAAGCAATCACACATATTTGTATTGTTGCTACCAAGGGTAAAACAAAGGGGTTTAATCATATTGCTTGGTTTTATTCTGTCTACATTATGTTATCTTGCTTAAAGCGTTAATCTGTTTGTCATGAACTTAATACCATAGATGAATGCTGGATAGTGGTTGATTGATGGACATTTGTGTTGGATGGCATTCATCATATAACAGTCACAACCTAGAGCGATACACAATAACTCCAATTCATCAATTCTATGTAGGCATGTATTCCGTATATAGTCATACGTGCTTATAATAAGAACTTGCATGACATCTTTTGTCCTACCCTCCCGTGGTAGCGGGGTCCATAAGGAAATCTAAGGAATATTAAGGCCTCCTTTTAATAGATCCCTTGAACAAAGCATTATCATATAGTGAATACATGAACTCCTCAAATTACAGTCATCCCCAGAGAGTATCCCAATTATTGTCACCTTGGGGTATACGGTTCAGAAGAATAACATGTGCATATAACTAGTGGATAGGATCAAGAACCCAAATATGTTAATGGAAACAAAAAGGGTTCAGATCTGAAATCATGGCACTCGGGCCCTAGTGACAAGCATTAAGAATAGCAAAGTCATAGCAACACCAGTCTCTGAACATAGTGGATACTAAGGATCAAGCCCTAACAAATTGACTCGATTACATGACAAATCTCATCCAACTCCATCAATGTCTAGCAAGCAAGGAATTACTCACTCCCAGTGGTGAGCATCATGGAATTGTTGACGAAGAAGGGTTGATGATGACAACCGTGATGAATCCCCCTCTGTGGAGCCCCGAACGGACTTTAGATCAGCCCTCCTGATGAAGAACAGGAGGTGGCGGCGGTTCCATATCGTAAAAGGTGATGAAACTTTCTCTCTTACTTTTTTCTCTGTGAGACGGTACTTATGGACTTGGAGGTAGGGCAAACGGAGGTTCGAGGGCCCCACAAGCTCAGGTGGCGTGCCCCGCCACCTGAGCTTGTGGCTCCGTGGTGGCCCCTCCAGTAAATATTTTTCGCCAGTATTTTTTATATATTCTAAAAAAATTCTCCGTAAATTTTTAGCCAAATCTAAGAACTTTTATTTTTGCACAGAAACAACACTACAAAAAACTTCCATGATGATATGTGTTTGTCATAGTAGGTCACGTTTTCTGTCATGCATGTACACCCGTGACGATTTTATGACAGAATCAAGATAGTCATACCTATGCGGTCATAGAAGTGTTCCATGATAATACTGAAATTATCATCGTGGAAGTGTCCATTTCCATGACGATAAATGTTGCATCATGGAAGTGTTTTCATCAAGGGTAACCGACACGTGGCTTCCACTGTAACGGGTCGCCGTTAAGCTATAGGTTACGGTTTTGGATTCGATCACCCGTTAACAGCCAGGACCAATGATGATTTTCCACATGTAAATTTCTCATTCGCCAGCGGATCCACGTGTCAGCTCGGCATTGCGACAGAAGTCATTCATCTAATGGACGAGACATGCCTATGATACGTCGACACATGGCACGACACAATAGTGGCCCATTTAGCCTAAATGGCCTGACCCAACCAAAGTCCCAGAAGATTTTATCAGATACTAGTGGGCCAGCCCTTTAACAGCCTGCCATGTTTTGGGCTAAATTATGGCCCATATCAGATCCGACCCATTAACAACCTGCCATGTTTGGGGCCAAATTACGACCCGTATCAGATCTGCCAGTTAACAGTCTGCCGTGTTTTGGGCTAAACTACGACCCATATCAGATCCGGCCCGTTAATAGGGCATTGTGCTTTTGGGCCATTGAAGGCCTGGTTTGTATTTCAGCCTGTTAATGGCCCGTTTAATAGTTCGGCCTGATATTCGTTTTGGCCTGTTAGCGGCCCTTGGTGCTTATGGGCCGTTGTCAGCCCGGTTTCATTTCCGGCCATTTAACGACCCGTGCTGCATCTGGGCCTATTTTCTGGTCTGAAGTGACTTTTGACATCTTAACGGCCCGTAGTCTTCGTGGATAAATTTCAGCCCAACCTGACTATCAGCTTGTTAAAGGCCTGTGACATAGTTGGGCCTAATTATGGTCTGCTTTGCATCCGGCCTACTTACAGCTCATAATGTTATTGGGCCAACCAAGTCCGGAGAATTTTTTTGGCATGTTAACAACTTGTATATAATTGGGCTAATCATGGGCCTATGTATGTTTTGACCTGCTGTCGGCCCATGAATTGTTTGGCTCAATTCAGGCCCAATCTACTTTTCAGCCGGTTAAAAGCCCATGGTATTTTATGGCCTAACAAAGGCACGCGTTTTACTCGGCCTATTAAAGGCCCAAAATTACTTTACATTTAGGCATGCTAATGCCCCGAGATGATTATAGGCCCACATTTCGACCCATATATAGCTAGTTACGGGCCGCCCGTTTGCGTAGCATAATTTCTTTTTATATACCGTTGACGGACTGATAACATATTGGGCCGTTGAGCACCGTTGAAGCTTTCGACCTAAATTACAACATACTGACTAAGAATAAACCTAGACTATACAATAAAGAAATTACGACACATTACATCCTCTGGGCATCAAAGTTCGCCACCAGTGATAATAATGGGCAACAGACCGCAGATTACATACACCGGGCATCAAAGGTTGCCACTAGTGCAAATAAACACACTGACAAAATAATACACAAAACCGAGAACACTTTAACATAGTTCAAGAAACATTAGCCCTGCCCTGTGGCTGCAGCACAAGCAACTGAACAAGCTGATGAGACCTCAGTTGTCTGAACTTTATATTATATCATCCATCTCTAGCCGCGTACCCATAAAGCACACACGGGTGTCCTCTGTGATCATTGTTAGAGATTGGACTTCAAGTCGGACCTGAGCTGAATGAAGTATTTCTGCTTGAAGTTGAGACTGAAGAAGTCGAACTGATTCAGGCAGCAACTTCACTGTGGTTGTGTCACAGCTGCTAGTGAGGAGCTTGAACTCACTGTCTTCATCAAGACATGACCTTGGGGTCATCTCGCTCTCTTCAAGATGGTTTGCCTTCTTCGCTGCATATAAGTGATAGGTACCAGCTATGGGTTTGGCTCACTATCTTCCCTAAAGTTCTGCGTGGCATCAGAGATAATACTCTGAAAGAGAAACAAGGAGACAGATAACAAGTTTCACAAATTAATATATAAGCAATGATGGTTAGTGTGCTGATAATTTCATCCCATTTTATATTGGCAAATTCAGAGATATAATTTAAAATAGCATTAACATAATATGGCATTATCTGTATCATCGGCAAAATCAGTTAAAACAAAGCAGGAAATGTGATGATGCAGGCATGGGCAGCTTGACCACACCACCGGATTAGAGATCTAGAACACAGGCATACATGGGGCTAAAGAAAATCATTGGATCTGTTCTAATTAATGTGGATGGTATGAATAAGCAACATGTTTTTACAACTACAATTTGAGACTAGCAGTTGCTGCAAACGTGCAATCTGATGCAAACACCAAAGTAAACATCAGTGGAGGAAATGATGCCTATCCAAATCTATACTAGAACAAAGTTTTAAGGCTTCAGAAGGATGGACTTACATTACATGTTAACACGGGCTCGACAAAGCCCTTCTCCATGTTGATGGAAGGATAATTCAACAAATTCCCCAAAGAAACTTCTGCATAAGTGTTGCCTTTATTCTGCATTTTGTAAAGAGTAAATATAGGTCAAATAATTGTAAGAAATAGAGGATAATGAAGCTCAGATGCAGAGTTATGATACATAATCAAATAGCTATCAATTAAGTATAGCATTAAGAGGAAAAAGGTACTGGCAAGAGGACAACTTGTGCAGCGGCATTGGCTTTATTCAACATTTTGGTAATAGTAAATGTATATCTGATAATTTGGAGAAAATGGAGGGCAGGGCAGATAGATGCAGAGTAAAGCTAGACAGTCAACTATCTCTCAATGTAAGTACAGTAATACTACCTTTGTCCGGAATTACTTGTCGCTAAAATGGATGTCTCTAGCACTATTTTAGTTCTAAATACATCCAATTGAGCAACACGTAATTCAATACAGAGGGACTACATGACAACATGTACTTACAAGAGCAATCCAGACTTCATAACCATTGGTTTATTCTACATTTATGTAAGAGTACTTATAATTTTGAGGAAACAGTGGATAAGAAAGCTAACATGCAGAGTGATACTACATAATCAAACAACAATGAGTGTAAGTATGGTGATAAAAGGCAAGAGGTACTGACAAGAGCAATGCAGTGTGCAATATTGTTGTGAGATCCTATGATCTCTTGAGAATGGATATTCATCTGCAACTAGTTTTCATATAAGAGAGATGGTAAGGTACATGCAGAATTCACTTTTTGATTTGATATCATAGACAATACCTGACACTGAGCACAAGACCAGTGCATAACAAGCTTATTCGAGTCAGCATCTTGTAAATGTATTTCAGGAGACTTTATAGAAATTTCATTTCGAGGCTCGCAAACAAAGTGTGCTACCCTCAGGTAGTGATGATACTACCGTAACAGACGCTTGAAAATCAGAACCAAGCTTTGCTCGTCGTGACTATTCAGATTGGTCATCGCCTATTTAAAAGAAATGAAATGATTGTTGTTATATTTAGCAGATAGCTAGATAGTAATTAGCATGAATAACATTACTTATATGTAAGTTGCGGCGGGAGATTTGAAATTGGTGTGTGTCTTGACAATAATCTTCCTATGATGCGAAGATACGCACAAAGTTCCTAACAACAATGAAAGCATTGTAATCTGAAGTGGGAATAGCTAGAATGGGGTTCTTGTATGCAGGAATTTGGGCTCTCTATAGTTCTAGTAGGGCTTTGGCAAGTGGAGTAGGTACACTTTTTTGAGTGGCGGTTGTCTATGGTACAGTTGGTGCTATGGCAACTGGAATTGGCATACCTTTTTCAAAAGTGCGGGTCCTGTGTGGTGAAGCTGGTGCTATGTCCAGTGGAGTAGGGGTAAAGTGTGCTACAGTTGGGGCTGTGTTTTCCAGGGCTGGTGATCTATCTGATTTATCAGGTATCACTGCCTTTTCCAAATAATTTGTTTATACTCCTTCAGGATCTGTAATCACTATCTTCATTTTGGACATTTGTTATGAAAGAACATCATTTGAGTGAAAAAACATGGTATGATGACACATGGAATAGGTATAGAAAATGGATAGGCATGGTATATTCTCATATATGATGTGGAAACTAAGCAGATGGTCGTGTAACAAACTAGAAGTAATGCAACACATCATATGCAAGATACGTGCGACCAATACAACCTTGCCAGGTTATAGCAAGCACCTTGATGGGTGAATAAGATAGACCATCTGACTCTGACTCATCTGTAGAGCTAAATAGACTTGGGTCTCTATCTAGGTCAGCATCGTCTATCATATTCTGAAATGGAATATGTAAATGGGGAGAATGTTTGTTCCATTGGATCCAGAGAGGATCTCAATCCCTTGTTGCCAAGTTTGTTAGCCAGTGGATTGTTTCGCATTATTTCTCTCGTGCGCCCATTCTCATATTCATGATGATCATGTTCAATACCTGACATGCATGAAAACATAAAAATAAGTGAGATTATCTTTGTAATGCATAGGGGATACTAATCCAATAGTGCCTCGTTGTAAACTCCCTATGTGATATCTCTGTGCAATTCTTTAGAGAGATGCCATGTGTGATATAATTTGTTGTGCGCTTAATATAATGTGGCCTACTACTCAAAATATAGGCTCCCTGTTGAGAGCTCCAGAAGTAATGATACTTCACAGATGACAGCTTCAAAATATACTAAGGAAGAACAACTCGACCTGACCTGTCGACGGCAAATATCTCTGCTCCTCTTCCCAACAGGGAACATACTGTACTTATTAAAGAAGAAGAGAAGAGGATCATGTTAAAGAAGAGCAAAAGAGCAAGTAGATTGTAGATATTACAAGTCTTTCTATACAATGTCTATTACCCACCCATGATGAAGCAGAGCGCAAAAAGAAATACTATTCCTTCTTGTCTCTCTACATGTGACTCACATGCATTTCGAAACTAAAGTAGGAACATTTAGCTGACCAATTAAACGTGTCTCTGTTTTACTAATATCAGCATCATATCAGATTATTATTTGTACAACTAATCTTGTTTAGGTTGATGGGTGGAGCAGTGCTATTACAACACAAATCACGTAGGCTGATCGTAGTGATCATAAAAGGGGAAAACGCTAAGCATGATGAGTATAGTGTTGACCGTGGCACAACAGATCTGAAGCTGCAAACCGCACAAAGGCTACTTAGAAACCGATGTTTGCTTTCAACTAACAACTAAGATTTGTATGGAAAAGAAAGTACAATAAACAAGTGACAAAGAAATGCAATTCCCTGCTGTCTCTCTATATGTGGCCACATGCATTTGGGAACTCAAGTGGGAGCATTAGTTGACCAATTAAATGTGTGTTTGTTAACTAATATCAGTATCATATAACATTCGTATTTGAACAACTAATCTTTGAAATTATGAGTGGTGTGTTGTTTAGCTTGAAGGGTGGAGTGTTGCTAGTATGACACAAAGCACCTACGCAGATCATGGTGTAGATAAAAGGGGAAAACCCTAAGCATCACGTGTAAAACCAGAAAAGTGGAACTAGCAGGAAAATATGGGCTTGTATTGCTGGTATGGCTAGAAAGGCTTCGGATCCCCTATAGGGGCAGCTCTATTAAACTGAAGGCGCACTACTGTTACTATCAGTATAGACTCTCAAAGGCGACACAACTCCCAGCATTTCCTGGATATTATGGTAGATTAACTCGAAGAGTTGAAAGCATCCATCATAAGCGACCCAATAGACATGTCGACTGCAAATGCCCCTACTCCACTTCCCGAGAAGGAACATACTATACTACTATACTTATTAAAAGGAACACAAGAGGAACATGTTAAAAGAGCAAGCAGATTTTGGATAATACAATGTTTTTTCCCACCCATGATGAACCAGAGCGCATAAAGAAATGCAATTCCCTGTTGTCTCTCCATATGTGGCACACATGCTTTTTGAAACTAATGTAGGAATATTAGCTGACCAATTAAACACTCTCTATTTTAGTAATATCAGCATCATATCAGATTCGTATTTGAGCAACTAAGCTTTGGAATTATGAGTGGCATGTTATTTCGCTTGATGGGTTGAGGAGCAATGCTAGCATGACAGGATTCAATCATACACTAATCATACATGCAAATGTGTACGATCAAGATCAGGGAATCACAGGAAGATACCACAACACAACTCTAGACACAAATTAAAGTCATACAAGCTTCATATTACAAGCCAAGGGCCTCAAGGGCTCGAATACATAAGCTCGAAAACAAACAAGTCAGCGGAAGCAACAATATCTGAGTACAGACATAAGTTAAACAAGTTTGCCATAAGAAGGCTAGCACAAAAACAACAATGATCGAAAAGGCAAGGCCTCCTGCCTAGGAGCCTCCTAACTACTCCTGGTCGCCGCGGCCTCCACGTAGTAGTAGTCACTCTCAGGGTAGTAGTAGTCGTCGACGATGGTAGCTAGCTCCTGGGATCCTTCATCTGATCGAAGCAACCGGGTATAGGGGAAAAAGAGGTAGTGAAGCAACCATGAGTACTCATCCAAAGTACTCGCAAGACTTACATCAGAACTATGCTAAGTATGCATCGGTATCAAAGGAATGGGGCTCTATCTTTGGACTGAACTGCAAAAATGCCAGAATAGAAGGGAAGGCCTAGCCTACCGAAGACTAGCATCTTCCAGCATTTAGAAGAGTACAAAATATCATATTATAATTAGCAAGTATGTTGTAGCATTAGAGCCCAGAGATCCTTTCTCGACTCCCTGCGATAAAGCAATCCCGGAGCCATCATATCCATTTCATGCCTCAGCATCCAGTTCTAGTTGTATCGATCGGGATACAACTCCGAACGTCCGTTACCGTGGACATAGCTATTCGAATAAATATACTTCCCTGCAGGGGTGCACCAACTTACCCAACACGCTTGATCAACTCCGGCCGGACACACCATCAGGTCATGACCGGCCTCGGCCGATCAAAACGCCATAGTCCTACCTAGGCTCAACAGAGAGGCCAGCACGCTGGTCTATATCCTAAATGTGAAGGGGTCATGGGCATATTGTCCTTTGCAATCCTGCGTGTTGCGAACGCGGCCGGTGAGCAGACCTAGCCCCCTTATACAAGTGCAAGCTTAACCAGTCCAACCCGGCGCGCGCCACTCAGTCACTGACGTTAGTGAGGTTTCGGAAGAATTGTACGACGCAGAGTGCCCATACTTATTCCCGTGTGGTGGTTAGTGCGAAAAGGCCAGAGGCCTACTCGGATCACATATCCAAACCGTTTGTCGGTGTACTAAAGATTGGGCCCTTAGTACCCCATACTTGTGCACGGGCAGTTGTAGCCATTCCTGCGGCAAGGCTTGTCGGGGGAACAGCCAATGATTAATCCAAGGTTATCAAAGAGACATTCAAGCCAAGGATCAGAAGATAAGGAGAACTGAAGACCAGAGGCTCGGCTCCCGGCAAGATCTTGCCGGGGTAGTCTGCAGAGCCCGGCAAGATTCGCACCCCGGCAAGGTTCCGCCACTGTGCCACCGCTCTAGCGCAGCGACCAACCTGGCATTCTGGTCCCATCTCTGGATGCGTGGCGAGGCCTAGTGGAGGCGAGCTTAAGCGGTGCTGATGGGATGGCCCCTTTTTCCATCCCCAAGAAAGTAGGGACACCTAAACGGACACCTCACGGTGCATTAAATGCATTTGTCCTAAACAGCCAATGGTTAGGTATGATAACCCTGTAGCTACTTTACACCTCGCATATGAACAGTTTGCCACTGTGGTGACCCCTTTGGAGCCTATAAAAGGAGGCCCAAGGCAACTGCTACAGGGGGAGGGAAAAAAGGAGGAGAACACTCTCGGCCCATTTTGCATGCGTAGCTGCTGCACGAACACACTGTTCATTGCAAGCGCTCCAAGAACTGGGACGAAAACACTGATAATAAACTAAAGCAGGAGTAGGGTTTTACGCTGATCAGCGGCCCAAACCTGGATAAAAATCCCCCGCGCATTGATCATCGGTTCTGCTCTTTGTGCATACCTCTCCCCCTGCCGAACCGTAAAGGGGTCCTTCGGATCCCATAGGTGTCGTACGCCGACATCTTTGGCGCGCCAGGTAGGGGGAACGAGGTTGCGCGAACCTGATCCGGTGATCAGCGTCTCAGTTTCTTCACCGTCTTTGTCACCATGCCACCAAAGAAGAAGGGTGCGGCAGCGGTTGTTCCGTCTACGTCCGTCTTGCCCGTGCCTACTCAGACGGGTGACGGTGTGGATGCAAGAGATGGAGGTTTAGAGCCTCCACGGCGTTCTGGTGATCTGAGCCAGGCGAGCGGCGTCGTTCGCAGCGGCGACGGCAAACCGCACGCCGCTAGATCCAGAGATGGAGCCGTGCTACCTACGGGCGGCGCAGTGAACTCCAGAGATCGAAGGGCACCTTCCAAGACTCTCACGCCGGCGCAAGCGTTGCGGCCTTCCCAGGTCGCACGCGACGAGCAGCGCCGTGGCGTTGGTGGTTCCGAACGTCCCCATGGGAAGACTTCTGCGTATCGATCCCAAGGTGTGCAGGCCCAGCAAGCACGCCAAACTGCCGGTGGAGGTGGCGCGCGGTCGCGTGGTCGTGATGATGCTCCTTCTAACACGGTTAGGAGTCAGAGCACCTCACGTACCTCGCACCTGTCGCCGCCACCTACGCCAGCAGAAGCTTTGGCACATGCGCAGCTGCTCCTCGATTTTCCTCCTGCTCCGGAGAAGATGGAGGAGTGGCGATCTACTATCTAGAGCCTCTTCGGATTCGTCAACAAGGATGGGCCGCAGCAGGCAGGACCCTCGCGGCAGCGGTCTATCGATCCGTCGCGAGCCGATGGTGAGAAGACTGGAGGCGGTGCGACCACGATGCACTCCTCTCCACGACAGCAGCAGCGGTCGTCATCCCGGCGGACTAACGGCCGTGATGACGATTCCACAACGTCATCCGATCCGCGGATGCGTCACGATCAGCGTCAAGTTCTTCAGGAATGAAGAAAAGAAGACGCTCGAACTACCATCGAGCGGCGACGGGAGGCGCATCATCAGTCTGATAAACGCGCAGGGCCTACTGTCGACAAGCCTGCGCCGGGAAACACAGGCGACTTGCCCTATGAGGTTGGTTTTCCAGCATTTACCCGTGAGCTGTGGCGAGTCCAGTGGCCCAACTCCCGAACGTTCAAACCAGAGGTCCCGGAGAAATATGACGGCAAGACTCATCCCTCGTTGTTCTTGAGCATCTACACCATTGCGGTGCAGGCTGCCGGGGGCCGAGATGACAAGATACTTGCCAACTACTTCCCATTGGTGCTCAAACCCAACGTCAGGTCATGGTTGATGCATCTGCCGGAGAATTCCATTTCTTCTTGGTTAGATCTGTGCCATCAGTTTGTTGGCGCCTTTGTTGGGGGCCACTAAGCTCCTGGCTAAGAGAGTGATTTGCATCTCCTCCCTCAAAAGGAGGGCGAACCCCTGCGCAAGTTTATCTAGAGATTTAGCCGGGTGCAATACAATATTCCAGACGTTCATCCTGCCGTTGTTGTTAGCATGTTTCATCAGAACGTGCGCAACCGCAAGATGCATGAAGAGCTGGCGATGAACAAGGTCAGGAGTATTGCCGAGCTTTATGCTTTGGCCGACAAGTGCACTCGAGCTGAAGAAGGGAGGAACCTCCTTGGCGAGGGTGTTGGCGCAGGGGGCAAATCAGAAGATGAAGATGCTGCAACCCCGCCAAAGAAAGGCCGGCGGCGGAACAAGAAGCGCAAGGGCAAGGCCGTGCTTGTTGTCGAGGAATCCGGCAACGCCGGCACCGCCAAGAAGGCCAAGGTTGACGACCCCGGCAAGGAAGTTGCCGGGTGCGCTTCCTGTCAGGCCCTAGCGGTTGCCGACAAGCCGGAAGGCTCCGGCAAGCAGTATTGCAAGATCCATCGCACCAAGGGCCACGATCTCCAAAACTGCCGGCAAGTTGAGCAGCTTGTCGAGAAGTAGAGAGCTGAGTACAAAAGACGAGACAAGGAGAAGGCCTAGGACGGTGCTGAGGGATCTGGCAAGAAGCGTGGTGGCCGAGGAGGCCGCCGCGGCAAGGCTAAGCAACTGAAGGAGAGGCCTGCCCGAGGCCGCGACAAGGACGAGGGAGGCGATGATGAAGAAGAAGACGACGAATCCAGTGAGCACGAGTTTCAGAAAGCCACAGAGGCCATGTGTATTGACGGGGGTGCCTCGTTGCATTCTTCTCATCGCCGACTTAAACAGTGGGTGCGTGAGGTTAATGCAACAGAGCCATCGTTTGACGCACGGAAACCTTTAAAGTGGTCCAGCACGCCTATCATTTTTTACGCCGAGGATCACCCTGATCGCACAACTGCGGTCGGGTGTTTGCCCTTGTTGGTCTCACCAACAATCCGCAACCTCAAGGTGACAAAAATGCTAGTTGACGGTGGGGCCGGGCTGAACTTAATCTCGCTGGACGTGCTCAAGAAGCTGCAAATTCCTGATGAAGATCTCGAGGAAACGGGCACGTTTCAGGGGATCAATCCAGGAAGGACCCAGCCAAAAGGCAAGATTACGTTACCAGTAACATTTGGTAGCGAGCTAACTACAGGACAGAGAAGGTAGTGTTCGATGTCGCCAAGATCCCTATGTCATACAATGGGATCCTTGGCCGCCCAACGCTGGCTAAGTTCATGGCGGCATCACACTATGCGTATAATGTGTTGAAGATGCTCGGACCGGTAAGGGTCATCACTATCCACTCCGACAAGAAGGATGCACTAATCTGCACCGACCAACTCTACCGGGAGGCAGCCACAGCACCTGCCTTCAAGGCATCTGGTCCTGCCGCTGGAACTCCCGGAGGGAAGAAGAAGACCGGCAAGATCTCTGGCGCAAACCCCGGCAAGCGCACCTCCTCAGAGTGATGCGCTTCCATTGAGGACGCACCAGAGAGTTCCACCGACAAGAACAAGAAGTCCAAGACTGCTCCACCAGATATCAAGAAGGTGCCCGTCAAGGAGGACGGAACGGGAGGAACTTTCACCATAAGTTCCACCCTAGATGACAAATAGGAAAGCGCGCTCATTGCCTTCATGCCGGCGAATGTCGATGTGTTTGCATGGCAACCATCTGACATCCCCGGTGTTCCCAGGGAGGTAATTGAGCACCACCTTGCTGTCTGTCCTCACGTGCGGCCCATCAAGCAGAAGTTGAGCAAGCAAGCCTTGGAGCGGCAAGAATTCATTGCCGAAGAAATCAGGAAGTTAGAAGCGGCAGGGTTGGTCAGAGGAGTGCTTCACCCAACGTGGTTGGCCAATCCGGTTGTAGTGCGCAAGGCGAATGGGAAATGGAGGCTGTGTATTGATTATACAGACATCAATAAAGCCTGTCCAAAAGATCCTTTCCCCTTGCCACGCATCGACCAGATTGTGGACTCCACTGCTGGTTGTGACCTACTGTCGTTCCTTGATGCCTACTCGGGATATCATCAGATCTTCATGGCAAAAGAAGATGAAGAAAAGACCGCATTTATCACCCCATGTGGTACGTATTGTTTTATACGAATGCCTTTCGGGTTGAAAAGTGCTGGTTCTACATTTGCGAGAGCGGTCCAAATTGGTTTTGAGCCTCAGCTACATAGAAATATGGAAGCATACATGGATGACATAGTGGTCAAAACCAAGGATAAAGCGACGCTCATACAAGATCTAGAAGAAACATTTACAAATCTGTGCAAGATCAATTTAAAGCTCAATCCTGAGAAGTGTGTGTTTGGCGTCCCTTCCGGCAAGCTTCTCGGGTTCTTTGTATCTCAGCGTGGGATCGAAGCGAACCCCGACAAGATCAAAGCTATTGAGCAGATTAAAGCACCAAGACGCGTCAAGGATGTACGTCGTCTTGCCGGCTGCGTTGCTGCCCTAAGCAGGTTCATCTCCAAATCCGCTGAGCGCGCCCTGCCCTTTTTCAAAATTTTGAAGAAGGCAGGTCCAATGAGATGGACTCCGGAAGTGGAGGCAGCGCTGCAAGATTTGAAGAGGTACCTTTCCTCTCCGCTGACGCTAGTCGCACCTAGGCCACAAGAGCCGTTGCTGTTGTATCTAGCGGCAACGAATCAAGTGGTTAGTGCTGCGTTAGTGGCGCAGAGAGAAGTTGACAAGGAGGCAACGACAGAGGCAGGACCGTCAAGTGACGTGCCAGGACCTTCCCCGGCAAGGTCTGGTGTCGGCAAGATATGATCTGCGCAGTCAGAGGAATCAGTTCAAAAGAGGAAGATGGTGCAGCGCCCAGTTTATTTTGTCAGCTCCCTTTTACAGGGAGCTAGGTCAAGATACTCTGGTGTGCAGAAGTTGCTTTTCGGCCTTCTCATGGCCTCGAGGAAGCTGCACCATTATTTTCAAGCACATGAGATTACCGTCGTCACTCGCTTCCTGTTGCAGCGGATTTTGCGAAATCCAGAGGCAGCCGACAGGATTATGGAGTGGGCGTTGGAACTGTCAAGCTTTGGTCTCAAGTTTGAAAGTACTTCAGCAATTCAGAGCAGAGCCTTGGCGGAGTTCATTGCGGAATGGACCTCAACGCCAGACGAAGAGATTCAAGAAACGACTCTTCCCGGCAAGGAAACAGATCAAGAATGGATTATGTACTTTGACGAGGCTTTCTCGCTGCACGGCGCCGGTGCTGGTATGCTGCTTGTCGCACCCACCGGAGAGCACCTCAAGTATGTAATTCAGATGCATTTTCCCCGGGAGAGCTCGACAAACAACACTGCGGAATACGAAGGCCTGCTTGCCGGTCTGAGTATCGCGGTGGACCTTGGTATCAAGAAGCTCATCATCAGAGGCGATTTGTAGCTTGTTGTTAGGCAAGTCAACAAAGATTATCAGAGTCCATTGATGCAAGCCTATGTGGATGAAGTGAGAAAAATGGAAGAGCGCTTTGACGGTCTGCAAACAAAGCACATTCCTCATGCCGGGAACAGTATTGCAGATGACCCGTCAAAGCGCGCTACCCTCAAGTTACCTGTGGAACTAGGAACTTTTGTGCTCCATTTAACTCAGCCATCTGTAGCACCATCAATGAGGCAAGAAAAGAGAAGGAAGTTGAATTCTGGTCAGTACTTTCCGGCAGAGCTCCCGGGAGCCACCAGCAAGGAAGTTACCGGGATCAACGGCAAGCCTGCCGGGGAACAACAGGCTCCAGCAGGGGCTCAGGCCCTTGCCATCGAGACAAACGTTCCCCCGGCAGAAGAGATGCCTTTAGTCCTAGTTGTCGAGCCCCAGGCTCCAGCTTGGGCACAACCCATTGTCCATTTTCTTCAGACAGGAGAACTCCCTGAGGAGCAGGAAGAAGCGGAAAAAGTAGCCCGTCAGTCTAGCATGTACCAGTTCGTCGATGGCATTCTGTACAGGAAGAGACTGAACGGTGTGAAATTGAAGTGTATTCCTCGGGAGGATGGACCGGAGCTATTGGCAGAGATACATGGAGGCATATGTGGCTCTCACATAGGATCAAGAGCGCATGTCGGAAAGGCATTTCGACAAGGTTTCTTTTGGCCCACTGCTCTCCAGGATGCAGCTGCACTAGTGACCAAGTGTGAAGCGTGCCAGTTTCATTCAAAGAAATCGCATCAGCCAGCTCAAGCTCTTCAGACAATCCCTCTCTCCTGGCCATTTTTGGTCTGGGGGCTTGACATATTGGGCCCTTTTCCCCGTGCTACCGGGGGCTTTGAGTACTTGTACGTTGCAATCGACAAGTTCACAAAGTGGCCGGAGGTGGAAGCGGTGAGGAAGGTGACAGCACAATCAGCCGTCAAGTTCTTTAAAGGAATAGTTTGCCATTTCGGTGTGCCCAACAGGATCATCACCGACAATGGCACACAATTCACAAGTCGCACCTTCATGCAATACGTCCAGGATCTTGGCGGCAAAATCTGTTTTGCCTCTGTTGCTCACCCGAGAAGCAACGGCCAAGCAGAAAGGGCTAATGCTGAAGTGCTGCGTGGTCTCAGGACTAGAACTTTTGACAAGCTGAAAAAGTGTGGAAGGCGCTGGATTGATGAGTTGCCGGCGGTTTTTTGGTCAATCAGAACGACACCAAATTGAGCCACTGGCCAGACACCCTTCGCTCTGGTTTACGGAGCGGAAGCAGTTCTCCCCACAGAACTCATATACGGGTCACCTCGAGTGCTCTCTTATGATGAGCTTCAGCAAAAGCAACTACGGCAAGATGACGCTGTGCTCCTTGAGGAGGATCGTCTTCAGGCTGCTGTGCGAGCTGCACGCTATCAGCAAGCTTTGCACTGCTACCATAGCCGCAAAGTTCATGCCCGAAGTCTTGAGGAAGGCGACCTTGTTCTTCGGCGGATTCAGTCCGCCAAGAATTCAAACAAGTTGTCGCCGAAGTGGGAAGGTCCTTATCGGGTAGTACGAGTCACCAGGCCCAGCGCTGTCCGCCTGGAGACCGAGGATGGCATTCCAGTGAGCAACTATTGGCATATCGAACATCTTCGCAAGTTCTACCCATAAGGCGCGGTTGCTGGGGGCTCCCGACAACCTCCTTCTATACGAGTCTTGCCGGCAAGGCATATAATCCTTTGTACAAAGCCAGTCGCAGACCCTGTGTGCAGTTGAATAAGCTTAAGTGTTGTACATTTCTTATTGATTTCCATGTTTATATATATGCATGTTTGTCTGAGATATTGTATGACACTTGCTCCCGGTAAGCATTAACGAACCTCCAAGGTTCCATATCTCTATTTTCTCTTCTTTCTTTTTCTCAAAGGATAGAAGGTTCCTTCGCGCACAATTTTGCCCGGGGGGGAAAGAAGGTATGGATACCAATGGGCGATGTTCAGATTTGATGTCTTGCCGGAAGGAGTACAGCGACAGAAAGCTAAGTTGCGAAACTTTGAGCAAGTTTTTCAATTTTTACGATCAGGCTATTTTCTGTAGACGATTTCGGCCCTTGTATGGAAAACCTGCACACGAAGGAACCCTTGTCGTAATTGGTTGCGCCCTTATTTTGTTTCGAGTCCGCTCAATAGTCTAAGTGGCTGCACCAAGAGCGCCAAGGTGTCTTGCCGGCTGCTGCACCTCCAGCAGGCTCCTGAAGTCCCGCACCCAGCGCTCGCGGCAGGTTGTGCGCCGGCAAGTTTCCAGTAAGCATAGGGCATATACCATACGGAAAGGAATCGGACAGGGGAAATAGCATGCATGTATTCAATCATAGCAAGTTATATTACATCAACAGTCGCTGCAGTTCTAACTTAAGACAAAATTGTCCTTGGCATGGAATGGTGGCGGCAAGGAAAAGTGAGACGGCTAGTCCCTGCGCTGGCCTTCAACCTTC
This sequence comes from Thinopyrum elongatum, assembly GCA_011799875.1. NCBI lineage: Eukaryota > Viridiplantae > Streptophyta > Magnoliopsida > Poales > Poaceae > Thinopyrum > Thinopyrum elongatum. The sequence continues at coordinate 390,267,553 of CM022299.1, forward strand.
TTGATTGAATCTACCTTCTCAAGGATAGGCGCGACAAGCTCCTCAAGTGCCTTGAGATCTGCATCCTTCGGCAAGCGGTCGAGCACGTTGGTGAGATTAACGCCAGGGTTCTTATGCACCACCTTGATGAGTACCTTGCAGAGGACGGCCCGACAAAGCTTGCGGGATTCATTGGCCAGTTGGGTCGCTCGGTTGGACTGGAGCAGCTTCAGAGCATCAATGATGCTTTCAAAGAACATGGTTAGCCTGGCGCTCGAGGATATCCTTTCTTCAGAGGAATACCTGAAGTTTTGCAGGCCATCCTGGCCCATGGTTGACAATTGTGCTGTGAGCCTCTCCGCGGTGTCAACAAGGCGATCTGTCCAGATTTTCACACCCTTCTCATAGTCAATTTGGGTGGCGGCAGCGCTCTTAAGCAAGTTCTTCTCATCCCGGAGATCTTTGCTCAGGGCCTTCTCGCGGGCCCTCCCATCCTCAAGAGACTTTTCCAGCGTGGTTAGCTTCAGCCTCAGATCGGCAATGGCATCGTTGGCTGAAGAGAGCTGCTTGGTCTTGTCAGATATAGCAATTTGCATCTCCGCCAGGCTGTGGAGAGTTTTCTCCCTGTCACCTTTGAGCGTCGAGAGCTCCTTGCCGTGTTCCTCAAGATCCGCCTCCAGCTTCTTCACTTTGTTGCTCAGCTCATTCTTGGCGGCCTCTGCAGCCTCGGCAGCATCGATGGTTTCCTTGAGCTTGCTGGCATAGTCTGCAGTTGAAGCTTCGAGCGCCTCCTTGTGTTTCTGCTCCAGCTCCTGGGTCCGCTGCGCGACAAGCTTTTCAATTTCTTCGTCCTTGCCGCAGAGTTTGGCAGCAAGTGCCTGCTCGCGCGCGGCAAGATCTTCTTCGTTAGCGTCAAGCCCAATGCGGCGCTCCGTCAAGAGAGCATCTTCAGCGGCAACCCTTTGCGCAGCTTCCTCTTGCACCTTCTCTATGTCAGATTGCCTCAGGAGGAGCTCCGTCCAGCTTTGGCTCACCTGCTCCCGGCTGGTAGTCAACTCCTGAAGGGCCTCGGCGTACCAGATCTGCATCTGCTCAACGCGCTTCTAGAAATTCCCCTCGGCTGCATCGACAACTGCAGCTCTGGAGTCTGCCTTCTCCTTTCGAGCACGATGGAGTGCTTGGAGCTTGCGGAAATTATCGCCCATAGCCTGAAGGAGCTGATCTTCTTCAGATTTGCCACTGCTGGCGCTTGGTTCATCGACGATCTCGAGCCCAGCAGCGGTGATGATTTCTTCATCAAAAGTTTCTCCTTCGGTCGGCGCTCCAATACTTGCCGTCCCTGGCAAGTTGACGAATAGATTGTCGCCAACCTTGAGATATTTGCTCGATGAGGGAGCCTCGGATGCCGATGGTTGATCCTCGACAATTGTCTCACCGGTGGCTGGGGGCTCTGTGGCCGATGTAGCGCCTGGCGCTCCTGCGGCAGGAATGCCGTCAGTATGGTCATCAGTCTCCTCACCGGCCCTCTCGGTAGATTCCTTGGTGGCTTCCTCGGCAGCAGCTTCGCTGACCTCGACAGTGGCGTCTTTGGCGGCCTTGCTAGCCGCGATCTTGTCAGCTTCAGCAGCAGCATCTCTGGCGGTCTCCTCGATGACAACATTGACGTCCATGTGTTCCATCACAGGGAATTCTGAAGGACGAAGGAGGGAAACAAAATAAGATCAAGATTGAAGTTCAAGAAGACAAAGAGAGAGAAAGATAAAGAAAGAATGACAAGTGCTCTGAGGCAAGCAGTCACCTGCGTCGAGCTATTGAGGGGTGGCTTCATCCCTCCCGGCAACATTGGTTGCCGGGGAAAGGTTGCCGGTGCCCATGTTTGTCGGCCCCTCCTCATCCAAGGTAAGCTCGTCGGTAGGAGCTCTTGCCGGAGATGCGCTTGCGGGCGGCGTGGTTGACGGAGGCGGCACAACGGGGGCATCCTCCAATGACTCTCCCTGTTGCTGTCCTTCTCCTGCAAGCCCAAAGATATTAGCGGCAAAGGTAGAAACCTCAGCACCCGCCAGCAGAAAATGAGTAGTGGACTCACGCTGGGGGCTGCGCTGGGGGCTGCGTTGAGGGCTAAGATCCGGGCTGATGACAATAGTTTCTAGCACGCTAAATGATGTAAGCACCAAAAAACACAAAATGCAACATGGTGTACAAGGACTACTAACATGGACTGTACCTGCTTGAATTATTCGTTCTCTATCCGAAAATATCCAAGTGTAATTGCGCCTATAACCAGTGCGCAAACTGCATATCAATATATCTATCCTGCATAAGTATGCCAATAGTTTCAAACAACAGATTAGAAAAGTATTTATGCTAGGTTGTCATGATACGGGGACTTTCTGGTAGATGGCCTCGACATTTCCTCAAGCCATGAAAATGTACTATAATTTGCTTGTCATCAATTCCTGCAAATCTCTCTCTCAACATAGCAGATCATCATTAGACACTAAATCCTTCAATGGGAGCTTGCAAAATGCTTGCATTAGATCCCTCATTAGACACTATATGTTCATCACCAGGAGCATGTAAAATGTATGCATCAAATCCTTCATTAGCAGTCTGTTCATTAGACACTTCAGGCTGAAGAACAACATGAGCTTGTATGTTTGTGCCGGAAACTTGATTAGACACATCAGGTTTAGTTAGTTCAGTATTGATTGGGGGAGTTATAAAATAAGCAGAAATTGGTTTCATTTTCTTATAGATTCCCTACATACAAGTAGTTTTACAACACCATCATGTTTAACTATTGGCCAGAAATTCAACAGTTGAATTAGATATAATTAGGGATGTGATGTACCTGCTCGTTGTGCATGCTGCTCTTGCAAGTTGCGACTGTCCGTTTGCGCAAGCTCGATGCCATGCCTATGCTGCCGCCGCTGCCTCCCATGTAGGCTACACCTAGGGTTGGATCTTCATCTTCTTGTCCTTCCATTCGCTTGAATCCTGGTGACTGACATCCAACAAGGGCGCGAGGAAGTGATGTGTCGGTCTGTCCAGCGGTGGCTAGGTTAGGAGCGAACTAGACTGGAGGCTGGAGCGAACGAATTGGGGATTTTTCCTGCTGTCGATCGATATGGGAGGCGCTCATTTGGGCCGCGAGCCTGCTATAGGGCCTGCCTTGCACTTACGTTATTGTCCCATCCAAATTGAAACGGTTTTCTTCATTTTTTACATTGCCTGCTCGTGCGCTGGGACGAACAAAACTAGCCTGGGCCAACCTAGACGACTCAAACTAGGTGCACACTTTCCAGCCACCCGAGGCGGCCGCCCATACCAGCCCCTACGGTGGCGTCGCCCCTTTTTGCGTGTATGATTGGGGTAGTGAAAAATATTCCAGTGGCGCTTTTGATTTACCCACAGAATGGTTGAATTGCTTGTTTCTATGAACTGAGTTCGCCAATAATGTGAAGGATGCCAGTCTTTTCATCCTATTGTAGATTGCTTAGATCTCGATATGCCAAATGTAATCGCATGAAATATACAGTAAAAGCCAGTGTGATGTGTGTTGCTACAACTAGTCTGACAACCCGTCCTCATATAACATATCAAGGATGCACCATCTTATCAGATTAACCATTCGACTTACCAATGCAGTGTGGGAAGAAAGAAGTATTGGGACTGCGTATCCAAGCAATTGATGCGATGGACTCCTTCGTAGAACCATGTAAGCAAAAAAGAAGTTGTAGTGTGCCTGTACAAAGAGCTAGCGTAAGTTCAGTTACCTGCTTCTCGGAATTTTAGTTAGCCACTGATTGCAAAATTGTTCAATTACGTTGTTTGGCTTAATTTAGTTTGCTACTGATTACATAATGCCATAGCCTGTTAATCCTATTATAGACTGCGCCTATCTATGTGTTTGATACTTACTGTTAAGAATTACCTGTTTGCCTGAATTTAAATAGCTACTTAAGCACGTAGATAGCTGGTCATATGTACTTCTAGGGTGCAGCAAAATTCATGTGTAATTTACGTTCTGATACCCTGCTTGTTTAAATGGTTTGCTGTTATCACTAGTAGCACTAGTAATGTTTGCATGTTCATAGACAGACAACTATCAGGTTTATATGAGGGACAACATCTTTTTAACTTATATATATATATATATGTGTGTGTGTGTGTGTGTGTGTGTGTGTGTGTGTGTGTGAGTCGGAATCATTTTGCTTACATCAAAGAAATTTACAGATGTCTATGTTGCTGGTAAACGGTATCGACTTGTTACTTTAATACGTTGCCAAGAACTTGTTAGTTTTACTAGTTCATGTGTAATTAAATATGTTGCCAAAACTGGTTTGTTTTACTAGTTTGATGTTAGTTTCTTATGGCTCTTGCAACACTTTATTTATGATTGCTAACATTCAAGTTTGTAGGATCCAACTGAAACTCCGTTGGCACAACAGGTATGTTTTCAAAAACTTTCTTCTTTACCTGGTTTGCTGTTGTAACTTGTTGCTATAATCATCTTACTAACTTCAAGTTTTTAGGATCCAATTGGAAGTCCAATTGCACAGCAGGTACATTTTCAAAAATATATTTTTGTAACAGGTTTGCTGCTGTAACTTGTTGCTCTAATCAAGTTACTGACTACTAAACTTTTCAGGATCCAAGAGAAACTCCAATGCCACAATAGGTTCCTTTTGCAAAACTTGTTTGTTTAACTGCTTTGCTGCTGCTACCGGTTGCTCTAATCATGTTACTGGCTACTCAACTTTTCAGGATCCAAGAGAAACTCCAATGCCACAACAGGTACCTTTTACAAAACTTGTTTGTCTAATTGCTGCAACCGGTTACAATGATGTTAATAACTACTTTTCAGCATCCAATCGAAACTCTTTAATTCCTTGTTTGTTTAACTGGTTTGCTGTTCTAACTCCAGTTGAGATGTTTTGCTAACTTCAACCTTTCGGAATCCAATCGGAACTTTAATGGCAAAACATGTTAGCCCCATGGACGTTGTATCATCCCACAGCAGTGGCACCGGCCCAATCGTGCATCATGAATTGCCCACTGCTGATGCTCTAGAGGCTAAACTATTGGTAGAAAGAGATTCTGCTTCTCCACTTAGAGATGAAGTTGACATGTTGAGGAAGCAAACAGCACAATCACAAGCAGTACTCAAGACAACCATTAAATATTTGGTGGATTTCAAAACGAAGCAAGCTGAGACTGACCGCATTGTTAAGGTCGTGAAGGAAAAAAGGAAATTAAATTCCCATTTGGTAAATCATAGGTTAAATGTTTTTTCCATCGTTGAATAACCTTTGTGTTGTTTGTTCATGTAATCGATCAAACCATTTGTTCTAGAGATCATGTAATAATTGTTTTTTGTTTTTTGGTTTGTAATTTTTTTGAGCACGAGTCTGTATTAATTGATAAGACTCTGAGACATTTCATTTTGATTGCTATGCCAGACCTACAAATATGCCAATCGGGCTGAATGTGCATTCAGCAATAATAGTAGTGTAGATGGTCCTTAAGTGCCACACATCTGAAAGGGCCAAGATGTTGTACTAGCTTTGCTAAAAAAATGATGCTCTCTAGCAAAAAAAGTACAGCGGCCTGGCTTATGTATGTTAGTTGATATTATTGATCCATATACTCTATAAGTGTTTATATGTCTATTAGTTTTATACATTATTGGTTTATTGACTCGGTATTTTGAATCTTAAGACATTGCTTGTGTACATATCTAAATGGGAGTACACTATATGCTGCGTGTGTCATACATGTTACACTTGAGTTGGACATAAAGTGGTTTCAAATATTCAAATTCACCTTAAACTGGATTCTACCTTCTGAATTCGAGTATTGACATTTGTAAATCATATTCATATATGATAGTGGAATACATCTTTGTTGTGCTTTTGAAGATATATAAAAAAACATAGAATGATTTTAAAGATTCGTATAAGAATACAAAATGGATTCGAATTTAGTTGCCAGGGTAAACGTGAATGCTTATTGTCCCAAAATTTCAAAGAAGTTGCAAAATATCCACTCCCACGTTGGCTGCCCGAAGCCAGTGTTTGCGAGATGGAAATTACTGTCTACCCCTTACACGGATAATCCATCGGCCCGATTTCCACTGCTCTCAATAGGGGTAGGTTAGTAACTTCAATTAGACGTGACACGACCGCCTCTGAGCCCATTCAGACATGGTGGGCACCAAATGTGGGCGGCAAAACACATTTGATTCAAGCTCGTCCGAAAGACCTCTGTCTCTCCCTCCATTTCCCCATTCATACATGGTGGGCGGCAAAACAAACTCGACTCGGCCGAAATCGATGTAGGCAAATATTTTTAATAGGGGCAGGTTTTTAACTTCACCCAGACGTGACACAACCGCCCTACCTGTCAGCCCCGTCCATACATCGTGGGCGCCAACTATGGGCGCCAAAACACCCTCTCCTCGCTCGAAATCGCTCTGGGTAAATATTGGGGGAGATGCGAGATTACCGTCCTATCCCCAACCGACGAGACGTCCAAATTTTAAACGGGGGCTAAGTTCGTCACTTTCCCATATTTCAGCAGGCGTGTCCCAAAAACATGGTTCCCCGTACCTCTCCCTCCATTTTCGCATTCATACAACATCTGCGATAGAACACCATCCCCACATGAGCCTCCTCCGTCCGCCACCCCATCCTCCGCCGCCGTCCTCCACCATGCCGGAGCGCCTACAAAGACCGCATCGTCCACTGCTAGAGATGGATGTTTCTCATCCACGGCGACAGACCAGAAGCCTTGCGTCGCATCCTCTTGCTTCATCGGCGCCATATTCCTCCTTGCCGGGGCCGCTCCCACGACCTTCTCGTCCACCGCAACAGGACTTATCCCCCGATGCACCCGTCTACCGTCGCAGATCTGCTTCAACGCCATCGACAGCCATCACACCCCCGATGCCTACACGCCGCCACAAGAGAGGTGGTACTACTTCATATCTGCTCAACTTTTTGATCTCAACCAGAAAATAGATCATAACTTGGTTACTGTACTTTCTTTTCAGCTCTTAAAATTTAGTTCTTAGTTTGAAGCAAACAATGGTTGTTAAATAGCACTTGTGTGGTTTGCAGCTTCAAATCTGCCATGGCACAATCATAATAGGGTTTAATTGATCATGCTTAGGGTTTCCCCCCTTTTATGATCACTATACGATCAGCCTACGTGCTTCGTGTCATAATAGCACTGCTCCACCCATCAAGCTAAACAAGCTTAGTTGTTCAAATATGAATCTGATATTATTAAAATAGAGTCATTTAATTGGTCAGCTAAATGTTCCTAATTTAGTTTTGAAAATGCATGTACGCCGCTGGGGTGTGGATCTACAGGGTGCCCACAGTGGGCCGCGCCCACCCTAGGATTTTTGGTCGGCCCAGACCCTGATTCCCCTCTATTCTGTTGCGCTTCCGATCTCTACTCGCCCCCAGCTGCCTGCCTCGCTGGTGACTTGCCGTCCCCGGATGGCATGACTCTAGGAGGAGATGCCGGACTAACAGAAGGTCAGGACCGCTCGCCCAACAACGTCACCACTGCCCGGGTGCGCCGCCGTGCCTACCTTCCCAGTCCGTTCAGGGCTCAGGCGTGCAGCACCCACTAAGCCAACCCGATTTATCCTGAGATATGTACTCAACACTCAGCAGCCACTCCTCATCACCCATTTTCTAATTGATTCATTACTAATTAGGCAGGACTGTCATTAGGTTTTGTTGTGTACTGAGTGCTACCTACACTTAATGGTTTAGATATTTCAGTAATCTTTAGTACCTGTAAAGTTCACAGGGTTTCAAAATTCCGGCCCTAGGAACAGACACTAGTCATGTTGGATTGTTGGTCATAGTGACATTGACCCAGATTACTACTGTAGGCCAGGTTTGTTGACAATTTTACTTGTCTTTCTTACTAATTCGATATGATATCCAATTATTCACGTCGATTAGTTGCAAACAATATGTGCTAGACCAACTTCTTGATTCAGATTTTGGACGGTCTCTTACTGCAGTTACAATTCTGCATACTTGTCCTAGTAAGCTCACAAGTAATGATTGATTCACTACCTCTATGCTTGCCTTGTCATATTTGTTGACAATATTCTTTTAGGGTGGACCACCCTGTTTCAAAATATAGGAACCACATACATGAGTGAATAGTATTTCTCTGTGTGATCTCTTCCATCATGTGTGGGCAACGAAACACTGCATTGTATAGAAAGAAAGTGTCATATCCACCTTTTACATAGACTACGATCTTTTACATGGAATACAATCTGCCTACTTGCTTTTTGTCGCACTACCAGCACTCCACCCTTGAAGCTAAACATTATGCCACTCATAATTCCTTAGTTTATTTGTTCAAATACGAATTTGATATGATTCTAATGTTCCTACTTCAGTTTTGAAATGTGTGTCCGCCTGTTATAGAGACATAAGAGGTTTTTTTATTTCTGTGTGTGGTCTGGTCAGCACGGTTGGGGGATGAACTTTGTATACACAGGGGTTTGTAGGGAGACACTCTCTGAGTTGAATCCGCAATGCATTCCATAGATAATCTGACTACTTTTTATGTTTTCATGAATCTCATATACTGAACAGCATCATAATGATTATGAGCTTGCGCGCATGAAAAGAATAAAGCAGAACAATGCCATGGCTGTCAAACTTGGCATTAAGGGACTGAAATCAAGTCTAGATGCAATGCAATGCAAATGCTCTCCACCTACAGATTCGTGCTCAGAATATGATCCTAACAATGATTTTGAGCTAGAGGGAGACCCAAGTCAATATAGCTCCCTAGTGGAGGAGTGAGAGGCAGATGCCCTATCTTATTCACCCATCAAGGTGCTTGCTCTAACCTTCCAAGGTTATATTGGTCGCACATATCTTGCAACTGATGCTTTGCATTGCTTCTACTTTGTTGCACTGCCATTAGCTTAGTTTACACATCGTGTATGTGAATACGCCCTGCCTATCCATTTTCAGTACATATTCCATCTGTCATCATACCATATTTATCCATTCAAATGTTGTTCTTGTGTATCAGACATTCAAAAGGAAGAGGGCAATTGCTGATCGTGGAGGAGCACGAACAAAGTATTTGGAAAAGGTAGTGACACCTGATAAATCAAATAGCCCATTAGGTGTAGTTGCAATATCACCAGACCCACAAAACACGGCCCCAGCTCTAGCAGACTCTAGCCCTACTACACTGGTCATCTTTGTTGCCCCAACTCAGCATACCCCAACTGCAGCAAACAGTATGATGATGCCAGTTGACATAGCACCAGCTCTACGACGCAAAAACCCCATTCCAGCAAAGAGTACACCAAATCCAGTTGCCAAATCCCTTTTCGAATGAGAGAGAGCCCCAATTGCAGCAAATAGGACCCCTGTTCCACTTCTTCCCAGTTTAGAAGACGAAGCTTATATTGTTGTCAGGAACTTTGTGCGCATCTTTCCTTCATGGAAAGATTATACCACAGACACAGAACATTTTCCAATCTTCCTCCGCAACTTACGTGTAAGTAATGTACTAATATTATTCATGGTAATTAGTGCATATGTTTCTGCTAACAGAAGACACAATATTTAATTCTTTTAAATAGGCGAGGACCAAACTGGATAGTCAAGACGAGCAAGGGTTGGTTGCGCTTTTCAAGCACTCGTTGATGAAGTATCGTTCCTACCTGAGGCAAGCGCACTTCAATGGCAAGCCTCTAAATGAAATTTCTGTAAAGTCTCCGACGCTACATTTATCAGACAGTGACTGGAATAATCTTGTTACACATTGGTCTCGTCTGCAGCGTAAGGTACTGTCTATGATATCACATCACAATTTGAACTACATTTCTGCATGTGCCTTACCGTCTCACTTGTACGAAAACTGTTTGTAGAAAAACATTCATTCTCAAGGGACCACAGAATATCGCAACTATACTGCACACTACATTGCTCTTGTGAGTACCTCTTGCCCTGTATGACCATACTTACTTTCATAGCTGGTTGATTATGTAGCATCACTGCACATGTTAGCCTCGTTATCCTCCATTTGGTGGACATTATAAGATCCGTATCGACTCTTACATAAATTTAGAATCAACCCAATGCTTTTGAAGAGGTTTAGCTCTGCAGTCCTCTTGTAAGGACTGAACATCGTCTATCAATGTACTTACATTAACAGCTACTCCCTCTGTCCCATAATATAAGAGCGTTTTGTACAGTACTCCAGTGTATAAAACACTCTTATATTATGGGAAGGAGGGATTGGTTCATTGTGTAGCATTCTGCATCTTATCTCCCTCGCCCACCATTTACTAAAAAAATATCAGATCTATATTTAATCTTACCAAAAAGTTGAATACACAGACAATGCCAGTGCAGAAGTGTAGCCCATTGCTCTTGTCAGTACATTATGTCATGTAACGCTTGTACTTACAGGGATTGGTAGTTGATTATGTAGCATCAATATGCATCTTATCTTCATTATCCTCTATCCCTTCCAGTATTATCATATCTATAATTACTCTCTACAAAATGTAGAGTACATGCAATGCTTATGAAGAAGTTTCTGTGCTGAAATTCTTGAGTTATCCTTCCCTTGACATGGAGAAGGGTATTATAGAGCCGGTGTTAACTGTTAATGTAAGTTAGTCCTTCTAAAGCCTTTATCCTCAACTGCTGTTTAATTTGCTCATACTCCCTATCGTTAACTGTTGTTTAGTTTGTTGTTTCTATCAAAATGCATGTTCGCAACAATTGTAAGTTCCAAGTTTTAGTTGTAAAACCAAATTCCTTATTCATACCATGCACATTACTCAATACTCCCTATATGTATGCTTGTTTTTGTGGATCTATAATCCAGTGTGTGGTGAAGCCGCCCATGTTTGCACCTTGTCATCTCCTGTTTTATCTTACTGATGTGGCTGATGATATGAACAACATGCCTTGCACATTAACCAAAATAGATACAATGATTGTCTTTGCCCTTCATCTATGCTTGTTTTGTTGACATGGTAATCCAGTAGTATGGTGAAGCTGCCTGCATTATGAACAATGCCAAATTATGCTATTGATATTTTGAACTGACTCTTTATTTTCTAATTTGAAATTGGATGGAATTGGCAGCACAGTTACCATCTTTGTTTATACACGTGCAAAACCTGTCATCTCTCTGCTTGTTTCAGGGTGATATGCCTGATGGCATGCACAAGTCTGCTGAAGGTTGTGAGACAAACCCAACATATATTGCAGCAAAGAAGGCAAATCATCTTGAAGATAGCGAGACAACCCCAAAGTCATGTCTTGATGCATTGTTCAAGTTACTTGAGACTAGCAGTCAGACAAGCTCACAGAATTCGCTGTCTGAATCAGTTTGACTTCTTCAATCCCAAGTTCAAGCAGTAAGGCATTCTGCAACTCAACTTCGAATTGAAGTCCTATCTCTAAGGAAGATCACGGAGAACACCAATGAGAACCTCATTGCTAAACAGCTACAGCTAGAAGCTATGACCGACATGCTAGGCCAGTCTCACAGCCTTGCCTAGCAGCTTGGGCCGCAGCTCCTGCGCAAGGCTAACCTTTCTTGAATTGTCCTAGAAGTGTTCTTGGTTCAGTATTATTTTGTTACGCTGCAATGGCGCCCAGTTTTTGTAATCTGCTTCTTCGTTGCGCTTTATGATCACTGGTGGCGAACTTTGATGCCCAGTGGATGTAATATACCATAAATCCTTTACTGTATAGTGTAGGTTTATTCTAAGTTACTATGCCATAATTTCTTTATTGTATAGAGTAGGTTTGTTCTTAATTCCTACTAGTTACCGTATATGCCATCATTCGCTATCTGGAAAAAAAGGGCAAAAATCTGATGTAGGCGACCAGGCTGAAACATTCGCCTCTAACGGGCCTGCATTTTAGTGGGCCACAATTTGGCCGGCCTCCAACTTTCTTGGGCCTGAAAGGCCATCAGGGCCTTCACACTTTGCGCCAGGCCCACAACTTACACGTGCCTCCATTCGGCCCAAAGTTTAGTTGGGCCTTTAGTGGACCCAGCGCTTAGTTGGGCCCATGTAGCTTCGGGCCATTAACAGGATGAATATTCTTCTGGCCTGTTACGGCCCAGAAGATACCATGGACCTTTAGTAGGCCGAAATGCATGTTCGGCCTCAATTTTCAAGTCGTCCACGGGCCTTTAGCAGGCTGAAATGTAGGCCGGGCCATTATTGGCCCAGTTATATGACGGGCCATTACCATGCCAAAACATATCTCGGGCCTTAGTTGGCCCACTGATATCATGGGCCTTTAAGAGGCTGAAAGCTTAGTAGAGGCATCAACGGGCCGAATTATACGGCAGGTCTTTAACAGGCCCAAAGTCACGTTGGGCTGAACTGTTGCCACCTTGATCACGGGCCGTTAGTGGGCCGGATGTCGCGTCAGACCATATATGGCCCATGGGCAGCACGGGCCATTCCCAGGCCGAAAGACACACCGGGCTGAAATGGGCCCATGTCTACATCGGGCCTTTAACAGGCCGAAATGTCACTAGGCCGTAATTGGGCCCAAATACTCGGCGAACAAATAACAGGCTAGATCTGGCTTTGGGCCATAAATGGGCCATGTTTAAGCAGGCCGTTAGTGGGCTGGCCCACTAGTACCTGAGTAAATACTACGGGCCTTTGACTGGGCCGGCCTTTTTAACCTATATGGGCCTCTGTTGGGCCCTGCCACATGTCGATGTATCATAGGCACGTCTCCTCCATTGGATGGACGACATCTGGCCCACCAAGGAGCCGACACGTGTTTCCTCCGGCCAATGATGATTTTACACATGGAAAATCCCCATTGGTCCTGGCTGTTAACGGGTTATCGGATCCAAACCGGAACCCGATAGCTTAACGGCGACCCGTTACGGTGGATGCCACATGTCAGTTACCCTTGACGAAAGCACTTCCATGACGCGCCATTTATCGTCATGGAAGTGGACACTTCCGTGATGATAATTTTGGTATTGTCATGGAACACTTCTACGACAGCACAGGTATGACTATCTTAATTCTGTCATAAAATCATCATGGATGTACATCCATGACAGAAAATGTGACCTACTGTGGCAAACATGTATCATCACGGAAGTGTATTTTTTTGTAGTGATACACAATTGAAATTGAAATCAACAGAGCAATTTAGAAGAGCAAACCTGTTAAAGAAGCATGGTTAAACATACCTGATGTGCCATTGGAGTTTCGATTGGACCCTTAAATTTAAAAATAAGTTTGTATGAGTAAACACAGTGATACAAGAGCAAAGCAGTATGCACCATAGCAATGGAATCATAAATGAGAATAGTTGTTCTTCAGGTTTAAGCACTTCTGATAAACGAACAAAGTACAGTAAGACGCAGGTGTCGTGGTGGATCACAATCACCTATGGGGCCATGAGCCCCTTGTGGTACGGCAAGGGGGATCACATTGCACAAAGAGCAGAAGCCATAGAACAACATGACGGTGGTGACACTAGTGGTTTTTACCTAGGTTCGGGCCGCTGGGTAGCGTAAAACCCTACTCCTGCTTTGGTGGATTAAGTGGAAGAACACAACTAGCACGTAATACTCAAGCCCGGCAAGGGTGCCTCGGGGAGAGCAGCTACGCGCGTATAAGTGTGTGAGGGTCCGAATCCTTTGCTAGGTCGCCTTGGACCTCCTTTTATAGCTTAAGGGGTAACCACAATGGCAAAACTGTCTTTATCGACTGATTAGATAGCCAACAGTGCTATCATATCTAACTCTGGCAGTTAGGACAAAGTGCATTAAATGCACTGCTAGGTGTCATGCTGAGGACGAAGCCTGACAGGCCTGCCGAGCCGCTTAACCACCTCTTGCTTATCGTCTTGACACGCTTCTGGACGGGTGTCACTTGGAAAAACTTGTCTTCTAATGGATCGCCCCGTGCTTAGTAGAGGCCACTTAATCACTTGGGGGCTTGACACCGCACTGATTAGTGACTTGCGTAACTGTGCGGTGGAGCGGTGGTGTCTTGGCAGGGATCCCGCCCCTAGTGGGCTCGGCAAGCTTGCCGGGGGAGTCTTGGACTTGTCCCTGGGGCGGCCTCGACCCGGCCAGGCTCTCCTGCCGGGCAAGGGAGGCTTTCCCAAGGAGATATTCTTCTGTCGCTCTTATTCTTGATCTTCTTGATCCGCTCTTTGATCTCACTAAAAGCTGCCTCTCTGGCTTGGGTGTTGATGCTGAACAAATGATGCGCGTGCGCCTATGTGTAAGTCCGGGCAACAAATGCAAATATTTGTTGCACCGACAGGAGCCCCCGGGCCTGGCCCATACATGCTGCTGAGCATCATTGGGGTAGGTCCCAACAATCACACAGGCGAGCATTTGGGTCATACCACTATGGGTTTTAAGTCTCTCCTGACATTCTCCTTGCTTCTTCATTAACCTGTGATTGAGTCCGTTACCGTTTTTCCCGCGAGTCATGCGGAACGACGTGGGAGTGCCAACGTAGCGATTCACGGGCTGCCCACGTTCATGGGGAGTCAACTGCCATTTTACTGTCCCACTTGCCTACCGCCGCCACATACGCTGCATGCATTGCGCAGGGTTGGTGGCAGACACGGAGGGCACGGGAATGAGTGCCATGGCAGAAAGCCAGGCATCGTGGATAGGCACAGGTGGGCGATCATTGATTATGGACATCGTCAGTTGTGCAGGGAGGCAAGATTGGCGGAGCGGGGCGGCTCCCTCACAGGTGGTGAGGAGCCAGCCCCCTGCCATGTTTCCTTATAAAAAGGGAACGTGGGCGAGGGGCTCACCCACACATTTCTCCTCCCTTCTTGTCTGATATCCATCTTCCACCATGGTGAGGGGAAGAGGACGGGATCAACCTCCAATGGTGGCGACAAGGATTTCTTCTCAACAGCGCCTCCCTCCTCCTGCTGGGGACGTAGGAGCAGAGTCCAGCGCGCAAGGTGGCACTACTAGGGAAAAGCCTAGTAGTAGCGCGGGTTAAATAGCTAGTAGTAGCGCGGGCGCCTGTGCTACTACTACGATGCTACAACTAACTTATAGTAGTAGCGCGGGTGCACCCGCACTACTACTACGTCTGTTAGTAGTAGCGTGGGTGCCACCCGCACTACTACTATTAATTTCAAAAAGAAAAAAATTCTCGATGCCGTGCATGCTGTCAATGGCAGCAATGGTTCAATCCAGCGACGGTAGGGGTCGTCGGAGCTGCGGAAGGGCAGCGGCAGACCAGATCCAGCGCCGACTGCTGCAGAGGGCCCGGATCCATGGCCGAGCAAGGCGGCGGCGTGGGGCTCCTCTTCGCAGCCAAGGCAGCAAGCTCCTGGTCGTCCATGGCAACGACCTACATGGGCAAGGACATGGGAGGGTGATTCAAACCAGAGGGAGAGAGAGAAAAAGAAAAACGAGGGAGAGAGGAAGGAGATGGAGGTAGCAGCAGGGTTGGTCGCCTGTGGTGAGGTGCTCCGGCATGGTGGCATGGAGATGCGGGGAAGACCGGCGAGTTCCGGGACGCCGGCGGCGCGAGGCGGCCTGCCTCTTTTGGCGCCATGGAGGAGGAGGCGCGCATGCGTAGGAGGTCCATGTGAGAGCCTATGGAGAGAGAGGGGGGAGAGTGACGGGGGAGAGGAAGGATTTGGGGGAGGAGATGGGGATTTCAGGGATCTTCAAAAACCATGTAGTTAGTAGCAGCGTGGGTTTATAGCCCTCGCTACTACTATCAACTTACTAGTAGCGCGGGTTTATACCCCTCGCTACTACTATGGCATGTCCCGGGGGGCACGGTAGAGACCGCTTAGTAGTAGCGAGGGGTAAAAACCCGCGCTACTACTATCAACTTAGTAGTAGCGAGGGGTAAAAATCCACACTACTAGTAAGTAGCAGTAGCGAGGGGTATAAACGCGCGCTACTAGTAAGCGTCTGCCTATAAGCTTTTCCCTAGTAGTGTGGTGCCACTGTACGTGGGCGCGGCCGTCATGGCGCCCGGGGCTGAGGAGGCCGTGGTGGGGCCTTGATAGCCCCTTCCCCAGCCGTCCCTGTCCCGGATGAAGGCCACGTCGGGAATCAGCCGTTGGCGTTCATCGTTCAGCTGCGCGGGCCTCCGTGCAGCCGTCTTCGGCTTCCAACTCCTTTCACAAGGGTGATGGTGGAAGAACAGCCGCCCGGATTGAGGCTGCACATGAGGGGCTGCTGTAATGGCAGCATACAGGCAAACGTAGAGTTCCCTGCACCTCATGTCATGCTCCTCCGGCGCGGCTGGAAAACCTTCGCTTGTGCTCACAGCTTGGCGGAGGGGCACGTTCTCCATTTCAAGCTAATGGAGGCTAATCTGCTCTCCATCAAGGTCTTTGGGCGCTCGGGTGCTCGCTTAGGGTGTTGCGCGGAAAGCTCGACCGACGACGAAAGCTCCTCCTTGAGCGACAGCGACGAGGAGGACAGTGTCGGTGAAGACGACGGCTCCGAGCAGGAGGACGGCGGCTCGAGCTCCAGCTGAGTGCAGGCCGCACCGTCACTATCAGGAGGGCGGCGGTGGCACCATTATCTGCACCTGGGTCTTCTTCCCCCGACAGAGTGATTTGCCGGGGTGTTGGGTGTGGATGCCTCCGCCTCCTCCAGCAGTCTTCCAGCTGGGTCCCCGGCAGGCTTCCTCGTGGGCTCCGGCTTCGTCCGCCTTGTCGGTGCTCCTGCTGTCCCTGGTGGTGGTGACCAGGGCATTGCCTAGCCACTCTCTCCGCCCGTCGTCTTCGCCCCTGCCCCTCTCGATCTTCTTAGACTGCGTCCCACGGGCCCTGAGGGGGTCAGGCTGGGCTTCTGCTTAGGCACTCCTTTTGCTCTCTTTGTCTCCCACGGTAGCCCCTAGGAGGAGAGGGACAAGAAAGAGATTACGGGGCACTTATCTTTTTTCAATATAAAATATGTAGGCACTTGCCAATCTTTAATCTAAAATATGTAGTCCTCTACCCATGCTTGTACTTTGTATGATCTGTATTCATTTGCAAGTGTATAAATGAAAAAGAGAGCTTGCCGGGTACTTTTGTGCATGTGTAATGTCCATGTTGAGGAAGGAACCCTCAATACTTTCAAGTAAGCAATGTTCCACGGCAGCACATCTTGTCGGTTCCTTCCCCTGCTACTACTACGCCTTTATGCTGGGGTAGGAGCGAGGATAGGAGCAGGCCCCTCATCGGCTCTTCTCAACTGTTACTACAACCAACCTTTAATCGAAGGAACTCCGGACCAAGAGGGATGGGAGCACAGAGGATGGGAGCCACTAGGTTTCCTCACGCTCAAGTTTTTCATACAGAAGTACATGATGGATAGTGGAGTGAACTTAGTTGTGCCTGTCGTTCTTCTTATTATCCCCGGCAGCGATAGTTTGTGGGGGATCGACGCGCTGGTTCTCCCTTTACTCTTCCTTTCGGGAAGTTCATCCGTGGTGGGAGCTGTGAACCAAAGAAGCACAAGGGAGAAAACCGGCAGCATACGATATCTTTGTAAAGGATTAATCAACTCATGTTAAGCACTGTTATAATCCTAACAAAAATATATGCTCAAACTAGACACGCATGCAAGTTTTTAGGGCGCCAGCGCTTCGATTTATTATCTTTGCATAGGGTCTGCGCTTGGCTTTGTACAAAGGTTTACATGCACATCGACAAGGCTTGTACAAAAGGTGGCTGCTGGAGCTGAGCCCGGCAACTGCGCCTTACGGGTAGAACTTGCGAAGATGCTCAATATTCCATGAGTTTTGCATTTTAATGCCATCTTCGGTCTCCAGACGGACTGCGCCAGGTCTGGTGACTCGTACTACCCAGTAAGGGCCTTCCCACTTTGGCGTCAACTTGCTGGAACCCTTGGCGGACTGAACACGCCTAAGGACAAGGTTGCCTTCCTCAAGGCTTCGGGCATGAACCCTGCGGCTATGGTAGCGGCGCAAGGCTTGCTGGTAGCGTGCAGCATGCATAACGGCCCGAAGACGATCCTCCTCAAGGAGCACGACATCATCATGCTGGTGCTGATTTTGCTCTACTTCATCATAGGCAAATACTCGAGGTGACCCGTATGTGAGTTCCGTTTGGAGGACTGCTTCTGCCCCATAAACTAGGGAGAAGGGAGTCTGCCCGGTGGCTCGATTCGTTGTTGTACGGAGGGACCAAAGAACCATCGGCAGCTTGTCGATCCAGCGTCTACCGCATTTCTTCAACTTGTCAAAAGTTCTTGTCTTGAGCCCACGCAGCACTTCAGCGTTGATCCTTTCGGCTTGACCGTTGCTCCGGGGATGAGCAACAAAAGCAAAGGAGACCTTGCTCCCAAGGTTTTGGACGTGTTGCATGAAGGCATGGCTCATGAATTGGGTGCCGTTGTCAGTGATCACTCTAGCGGGCACTCCAAAACGGCACACCAATCCTTTCAAGAACTTGATAGCTGATTGTGTGGTCACCTTCCTCACTGGCTCCACTTCTGGCCACTTTGTAAACTTGTCGATTGCAACATACAAGAATTCAAAGCCCTCGGTAGCACGGGGAAAGGGGCCCAAGATGTCGAGCCCCCAGACCGAAAATGGCCAAGACAAAGGGATCGTCCGGAGAGCTTGAGCTAGCTGATGGATGTTCTTGGAGTGGAACTAGCAGGCTTCACATCTGCTGACTAGCTCAATCGCATCTTGGAGGGCCGTGGGCCAGT
The DNA here is from genome assembly GCA_011799875.1 of Thinopyrum elongatum. Lineage (NCBI taxonomy): Eukaryota > Viridiplantae > Streptophyta > Magnoliopsida > Poales > Poaceae > Thinopyrum > Thinopyrum elongatum. Next base: position 390,286,279 of record CM022299.1, read on the forward strand.
AGAAACCTTGCCGGAAAGCTTTCCCAACCAAGGCTCTTGATCCAATATGGGAGCCACACACGCCCTTGTGAATCTCTGCTAACAGTTTCAGCCCCTCTTCCCGGCAAATGAACTTCAATTTCACACCGTTCGGCCTCCTTCTGTACAAAGTGTCATCGATGAACTGGTACATACTGGACCGTTGGGCTACTCTTTCAGCTTCTTCTTGCTCTTCGGGAAGTTCTCCTGTCTGAAGGTAATGGACAATGTGTCGTGCCCAAATTGGAGCTCGAGGCTCGACAACTAGAACCAACGGCACCTCCTCATTCGTGGGAGCGCTTACCTCAACCGCAAGAACTCGTGGTTCCACGGAAGAGTGCGGCTCACCAAGGGAAGTGGAGTTGTTACCGGCAGCCTCTCTATTGGAGGCATCGTGGGGCCCTGCCAGGAGAAACTTGCTGGAGTCCAACTTCCCTCTTTTTCTGGCCATCATCAATGGAGATACTAAAGGCTGAGTCAGGTGAAGGACAAAAGTCCCTGGTTCCACAGGGAGCTTTTGTGCTGCACACTTTGATAAATAATTAGCAATGATGTTTTCTGCACGCGGCACGTGCTCTATTTGTAATCCATCAAAGTGTTCCTCCAACTTTCTCACTTCCTCAACGTACGCCTCCATCAATGGACTTTGGTAATCCTTGTTAACCTGCCTCACCACAAGCTGCGAGTCTCCATGAATGATCAACTTCTTGATTCCCAATTCTACTGCAATTCTGAGCCTGGCAAGGAGCCCCTCATACTCTGCAGTGTTGTTGGTAGCTTTCTCCCGGGGAAAGTGCATTTGGACCACATATTTGAGGTGCTCTCCAGTGGGCACAACAAGAAGCATGCCAGCTCCTGCGCCTTGCAACGAGAAGGCACCGTGAAAATACATGATCCACTACTGAGGCGCCTCCTTGCCGGGGATAACAGTCTCTGATATCTCTTCATCTGGAGTAGGCGTCCATTCTGCAATGAATTATGCCAGTGCCCTGCTCTGAATGGTTGAGGTACTTTCGTACTTCAGGCCAAAGCTTGACAGCTCTAGCGCCCATTCAACTATCCTGCTGGTAGCTTCAGGGTTCCTCGGTATGCGCTGGAGTGGAAAACAAGTGACAACTGTGATCTCATGGGCTTGGAAGTAGTGACGTAGCTTCCTCGAGGCCATGATCAGGCCAAAGATTAGCTTTTGCACTCCAGAGTACCTTGACCTAGCCCCCTGCAACAGGGAGCTGACAAAGTACACTAGTCGCTGCACCACTTTTCTCTTTGCCGCAACTTCAGAACTGATCTTGCCAACCTCCTCTTCCCCACCTTGATCTGTGCCCAACCTTGCCGCGACCGGGTTAGTTTCTTTTTCCGAGAGGGCAGTAGCTGCAGCTGCTCCTTTGTCTACTTCCCACTGCGCCACCAGTGCTGCACTAACCACATGATTAGTTGCCGCTAGGTATAGCAGCAACGGCTCTTGTGGTTTAGGAGCGACCAGGGTGGGGGTAGAGGAAAGATAGGCTTTTAAGTCCCGCATGGCTGCTTCTGCCTCCGGGGTCCACTTCATTGGCCCTGCCTTCTTCAAGATCTTGAAGAACGACAAGGCATGCTCGACAGACTTGGAAATGATTCTACTCAGCGCGGCAACACATCCAGTTAAACGCCTCACATCCTTGACTATCTTGGGTGCTTGTATCTGCTCAATTGCTTTGATCTTGTCAGGGTTGGCCTCTATCCCTCGGTGAGACACAAAGAAGCCAAGTAGCTTGCCGGAGGGAACGCCGAACACGCATTTCTCAGGGTTTAACTTCAGGTTAATCTTGCGCAGGTTCGCAAAGGTTTCTTCCAAATCTTGAATGAGCGTTGATTTGTCCTTGGTCTAGACCACTATATCATCCATGAAAGCTTCTACATTCCTGTGTAGCTGAGGCTCAAATCCAATTTGCACTGCCCTTGTAAAAGTGGATCCAGCGCTCTTTAACTCGAAAGGCATATGTACGAAGCAGTACGTGCCACATGGAGTTATGAACACGGTCTTCTCTTCATCTTCCTTGGACATGAATATCTGATGGTATCCGGAGTATGCATCCAAAAAGGAAAGCAGATCACACCCGGAAGTGGAATCCACAATCTGATCGATGCGCGGCAAGGGGAAAGGGTCCTTCGGGCATGCCTTGTTCAGATATGTGAAATCTATGCAAAGTCTCCATTTCCCATTCGCCTTGTGCATCACCACTGGGTTCGCTAACCATGTTGGATGCAAAACTCCCCTGACCAAACCAGCTGCCTCAAGTTTCTTGATTTCCTCAGCAATAAATTGTTGCCGCTCCAAAGCTTGCTTTCTAACCTTTTGCTTGACGGGCCGAGCATGAGGGCAGACAGCGAGGTGGTGCTCGATTACCTCCCTGGTAACGTCGGGGATGTCAGATGGTTGCCAAGCAAACACATTGACATTTTCCCATAGGAAGGCAACGAGCGCGCTTTCCTATTTGTCATTAAGGGCGGCGCTGATGGTGAACGTACCGTCAGTGCCATCCTGCCTTGCCGGGACCTTCTTCACGGCGGGTGTAGCGATCTTGGACCTCTTACTAGTGGAACTCTCGGGCAAGTCATCAACAGGTGCAGCACACTCCGGAGAGGCGCGCTTCCCGGATTCCTTGTCGGTGTCTCTGCTAGCCTTATTTTCTTTCTTAGTTTCCTTGGTGGGAGCTGCAGCTTCAGTGGCTTCAGCAGCTACCGCATCTCGGTACATCTTATCCACGCATATGATTGTGTCTTTCTTGTCTGACGGGATAGAGATGACACCCATCGCCCTGGCATCTTCAAGGTATTGTAAGCATAGTGGGATGCTGCCATGAACTTTGCCAAAGCTGGGCGGCCAAGGATCCCATTGTAAGGCAGAGGAAGATCGACAACGTCAAACACAACCCTCCCAGTCCGGTAATTCAGTTCTCCGCCAAACGTCATCGGTAGCGTAATCTTCCCCTTAGGATGACTCCTACCGGGGTTGATTCCTTGGAACATGCCAGTGACCTTGAGTTCTTCATCTGATATTTGGAACTTGCTGACTACCTTGGGAGAGATCAGATTCAGCCCAGCCCCGCCATCAACTAGCATCTTTGTGACTTTGAGATTGCGGATTGTTGGTGAGACCAACAACGGCAAACACCCTACCGGAGTAGTACGGTCGGGGTGATCCTCTTCATCAAAGATGATAGGCGTGCGGGACCATTTGAGCGGCTTTCGGGAATCCGCAGCTGGCTCCACGGCATTGACCTCTCACGCCCACTACTTGAGTTGGAGGTGAGAGGAGTCAAGGATGCACCTCCGTCAATGCACAGGGCTTCAGTTGCCTTCTGGAATTCTTGCTCACTGGTTTCTTCTTCATCTCCTTCATCACTCTCATCATCACCTTCCTTCTTTTCACGGCCTCTGGCAGGTTTCTCTTTTTGCTGAGGGGTCTTCCCATGGCGGCCTCCCCTGCCACCACGGCCCTTCCCGCCAGCACCTTCTTGGTCTCTCTCTGTCACGCTTTTCATACTCTGCCTTCTGCCTCTTAATGAGCTGCTCGAATTGATGACATTCTTGGAGATCATGTCCTTTAGTATGGTGGATCTTATAGTATGGCACATCAGACTTCCCAGCTTTCTCTGCTGCCGCAGCCTCCCGGCAATTAGCGCACGCGGCAGCTTCCTTGCCGGGGGCTTCGGTTTTGGCCTTCTTGCCGGTGCTGAGCTCACCAGAACCCTCAACGGCCTGTACTGACTTCTCCTTACATTTCTTGTTGCTCCTTCGGCCCTCTTCTTCGGGCCGGTGGCCTCGTCATCATCGTCCGAATCAACCTCTGCTCCTTCCTCCTCTCCAGGAAGTCGCCTTCCCTCTTACGCCCTAGCGCACTTGTCCGCCAAGGTGTACCATTTATTGACGGTCTTGGCCAGTCAGACGTTCATCTTAGAACATATTCTTTTGTTGCGCACGTTCGAATGGAACGCGGCAATCATAGTTGCCGGGTGTATCTCTGGAATGTTGCGGTGCACTCGACTGAATCTCTGCATATACTTTCGCAAGCTTTCCCCTTCCTTCTGTGGAAGGACATGCAAATCACTGGGGCATCCTGGCTCTTGATGGCCGCCCGTGAAGGCGCCAACAAACTCATTGCACAGGTCAGCCCATGATGAGATGGAGTTCTCCGATAGATGCATCAGCCACGACCTCACATTTCACTTGAGCGCCAAAGGAAGTAGTTGGCAAATACTTTCTCATCCCTGCCCCCGGCAGCTTGAACGGCAATCGTGTAGATGCTCAAGAACTCTGCCGGGTTCAGCTTTCCATCATATTTTTTTGGCAATTCTGGCTTGAAAACGTGGGCAGATGGCCAACGGACTTGCCGCACCTCGCGAGTGAAGGCAGGGCACCTAACCTTGAAAGGTAAGTACTGATACGTCTCCAACGTATCTATAATTTTTTATTGTTCCATGATGTTATATTATCATTTTTGGATGCTTTACAATCATTTTATATCAACTTTATATCATTTTTTGGGACTAACCTATTGACATAGTGCCCAGTGCCAGTTGCTGTTTTCTGCTTGCTTTTTACTTCGCAGGAAATCAATACCAAACGGAGTCCAAACGCAGCGAAACTTTTTGGAGATTTTTTGGCCCAGAAGACATCCAGTGGGCCAAATAAGAAGCAAAGAGGGGGCCCGAGGTGAGCACAAGACACCAGGGTGCACCTAGGCCCCCAGGCGCGCCCTGGTGGGTTGTGCCCATCTCAGAGACCTCCCGCACTGCCTCTTTGCTCTATAAATACCCCAATATTCCAGAAACCCTAGGGGAGTCGACGAAAATCAATTCCAGTCGCCGCAAGTTCCAGAACACCATATCCAATCTAGACACCATCATGAAGGGGTTCATCATCCTCATTGGTGCCTCTCCCATGATGCGTGAGTAGTTCATTGTAGACCTACGGGTCCGTAGTTAGTAGCTAGATGGCTTTCTCTCTCTCGTTTGATTCTCAATACAATGGTCTCTTGGAGATCTATTTGATGTAACTCTTTTTGCGGTGTGTTTGTTGGGATCCGATGAACTTTGAGTTTATGATCAGATCTATGTTTTTATCCATGAAAGTTATTTGAGTCTTCTTTGATCTCTTATATGCATGATTGCTTATAGCCTCGTATTTCTTCTCCGATATTTTGGTTTTGTTTGGCCAACTTGATCTATTTATCTTGCAATGGCAAGAGGTGCTTTGTGATGGGTTCGATCTTACGGTGCTTGATCCCAGTGACAGAAGGGGAACCGACACGTATGTATCATTGATATTAAGGATAACAAGATGGGGTCTATTTCTACATAAATAGATCTTGTCTACATCATGTCATCGTTCTTATTGCATTACTCCGTTTTTCCATGAACTTAATACACTAGATGCATGCTGGATAGCGGTCGATGTGTGGAGTAATAGTAGTAGATGCAGGAAGGAGTCGGTCTACTAATCTTGGACGTGATGCCTATATAATGATCATTGCCTGGATATCATCATGATTATGAAGTTCTATCAATTGCCCAACAGTAATTTGTTTACCCACCGTTTGCTATTTTTCTCGAGAGAAGCCACTAGTGAAACCTATGGCCCCCGGGTCTCTTCTTTAATATATTTGCCTTCGCGATCTATTTTTATTTGCTTTTATTTTCAGATCTATTAATCCAAAAATACAAAAATATCTTGCTGCAATTTTTACTTATTTATTTTATCTCACGTTCCCGTGAGATCTTTTTATCCAATCTACTACAATTTTACCTATCCTTTTACCCGTGAGGGATTGACAACCCCTCTCTTACGTCAGGTTGCAAGTATTTGTTCTTTGTGTGCAGGAGCTGTTTACGTGGTGTTGCGTGGTTCTCCTACTGGTTCGATAACCTTGGTCTCATCACTGAGGGAAATACCTACGTTGCTGTGCTGCATCATCCCTTCCTCTTTGGGGAAATACCGACGTAGTTCAAGCAAACATCAAAAGGAATTTCTGGCGCCGTTGCCGGGAAGACATCATCAACATCAACCAGGTTCCTAATCACAAATCTCATCTCCTTGCAATTTACATTATTTGCCATTTGCCTCTCGTTTTCCTCTCCCCCACTTCACAAAAATTTACCGTTTTATTCGCCCTTTTTTTCGTTCGCCGTTTTCTCGTCAGATCTGTTTTTGAGTGCAATCTTGTTGCGTAGTCACAATGACTCAAGAGAACACCAAGTTGTGTGATTTGTCAAATACCAACAACAATGATTTTATTAGCACTCCGATTGCTCCTCCCGCCACTAGCGCGGAGTCTTGTGATATTAATGTCGCTTTGTTGAATCTTGTTATGAAAGATCAATTTTCTGGTACTCCTAATGAGGATGCCGCGTCCCATCTTAACACATTCGTGGATTTATGCGATATGCAAAAGAAAAAAGATGCGGACAATGATATTGTGAATTTAAAATTATTTCCGTTTTCTTTGCGAGATCGCGCAAAAACTCGCAATAGTATCGATTCTTGGAATAAGTGCAAAGATGCTTTTTATCACTAAGTATTTTCCGCCAGCAAAAATTATTTCCCTTAGAACCCAGATTATGAATTTCAAGCAATTTGAGCATGAGCATGTTGCACAATCTTGGGAAAGGATGAAAATGATGCTAAGGAATTTCCCAACTCATGGGTTAAATCTTTGGATGATCATACAAAAAATTTATGCGGGGTTGAATTTTGTTTCTTGTAATCTTTTAGATTCCGCCGCGGGGGGTACTTTTATGGAAATTACTTTGGGTGAAGCTACTAAATTGCTTGATAACATTATGGCAAATTATTCACAATGGCATACCGAAAGAGCTCCTACTAGTAAAAAGGTTAATTCGGTTGAAAAAATTTCTTCTTTGAGTGAAAAAGTTGATGCTCTTATGAAATTGGTTGCTAATAAAAATGCTCCTATTGATTTTAATGATATGCCTTTGTCTACTTTGATTGTGCAAAATAGTGATGCCATAGATGTGAACTTTATTTCGCGAAACAATTTCAATAACAATGCTTATAGAGGTAATTATAATCCTAGGCCTTTTCCTAGTAATTCCTCTAATAATTATGGTAATTCCTATGGTAATCCTTCTTATAATAATAATAGGAACACCTCTAATCTTGAGAATAATATTAAAGAATTTATCAATACTCAAAAGGTTTTCAATGCTACAATAGAAGAAAAGCTGAATAAGTTTGATGATATGTCTAGAAGTATTGATAGAATTTCTCATGATGTAGAAAATCTCAAGATGAAAATTTTTGTGCCTAAGGTTGAAGAATCAATTAGAGCTCTTTATGTTTCTATGGATGAAAGTAAGAAAAGAACCGCTATGCTTAGAGCTAAACGAGAATTTTTAGAAAAAGCATTTTCTAGTGATTGCTTTCATAAAAGTGATGAAGATCTTAAAATGATTGGTGCTTCTTCTATTGATTCCTTGTTTAGTAAAATTAAGATTGATGAAAAAGGGACTAGAGAAGAGTCAACTTTAGCTAGAAGGCGTCCGGATAAGTTGGAGGGTGAAAATCTTGTTGAAAAATTTGATAAAAGTGGGTTTGAAGAGGTCAAGACTTTAACTAGTGATGTGCCCACTCTTTTTTATTAAAAAGACTTCAATTATGATAGTTGCTCTTTGGTTGATTGTATTTCTTTGTTGCAATCCATGATAAATTCACCCCATGCTTATGAACAAAATAAAGCTTTTACTAAACATATTGTTGATGCTATGATGAAAGCTTTTGAAGCAAAGTTGGAATTATAAGTTTCAATTCCTAGAAAATTACATGATGAATTGGAACCTACTATCAAATTCAAGATTAAAAATTATGAGTGTTTTGCTTTATGTGACTTGGGTGCTAGTGTTTCTACAATTCCGAAATCTTTATGTGATGTGCTTGGTCTTACCGATATTGAAGAATGCTCTTTAAATTTGCACTTGGCGGATTCTACTATTAAAAGCCTATGGGAAGAATTAATGATGTTCTTATTACTGCAAATAGGAATTATGTGCCCACAGATTTTATTGTTTTTGATATTGATTGCAATCCGTCTTGTCCAATTATACTTGGTAGACCGTTTTTACGTACTATTGGTGCCATGATTGATATGAAAGAAGGCAATAATAAATTTCAATTTCCACTAAGGAAGGGCATGAAACAGTTCCCTAGAACTAGAATTAAGCTACCATATGAATCAATCATGAGGGCATCTTATGGATCTCGAAACAAAGATGACAATACTTAGATCCTTTGCTTTATGCCTAGCTAGGGGCGTAAAACGATAGCGCTCGTTGGGAGGCAACCCAACTTGTATCTTTTTGCTTTTTGGTTTTCTTGCTGTTTTCAATAAAATACCCAATTATGCCTCTGGTTAGATGTGTTTTTTTGGTTTAAATTAGTGTTTGTGCCAAGCAAAGCCTTTGGGATGATTTGGGTGATAGTTGATTTGATCTTGCTGAAAAACAGAAACTTTTGCGCTCAGGAAAATAATTCTCATTTTTAAAAGAAGAGTGATTTTAATTTTATCCTTTTTTAATAAGATTAATAAACAAATTTCACACGTTTTCCTAATTTTTCAGAATTTTTGGAGTTACAGAAGTATTCTAAGTTTTCAGATTGCTACAGACTGTTCTGTTTTTGACAAATTCTGTTTTCTTTGTGTTGTGTGCTTGTTTTGATGATTCTATGGTTTTCTTTGAAGAGTTTTTGCCATAGAAAAGCTGGATACAGTAGATATAATGCCAAAATAAAATATGAATGGGTTTTCAAAAGCACTTATAGTAGTGATTTGCTTTCTTATACTAACGGATCTCACGAAGGTTTTGTTGAGTTTTGTGTGATTGAAGTTTTCAAGTTTTGGGTGAGATTACAATGGATGAAGGAATAAGGATTAGCAAAAGGCTAAGCTTGGGGATGCCTGAGGCACCCCAAGATAATATTCAAGAAGTATCAAGCAACTAAGCTTGGGGATGCCCCCGAGTGGCATCCCCTCTTTCTTCTAACGACCATCGGTATTTTACTTGGAGCTATATTTTTATTCATCACATATTATGAGTTTTTCTTGGAGCGTCTTGTATGATATGAGTCTTTGCTTGTTTTGCTTTTTATTTTAATTCTTTAATCCTTTCTGGACACACCTTTTTGGGAGAGCCAAAAATTATGCTATGCTTGCTCCTATGCTTCACTTATATTTTTATGAGCTATGGAATTGCTCTAGTGCTTCACTTATATCTTTTTGAGCACGGTGTGCTTTGTTATTTTTGAAGAAATTCTCTCATGATTCACTTAGATTTATTTGGGAGTTAGTAAAATTTTAAAGAAATTATCTCTTTCTTCACTTAGATTAATTTGAGAGAAAGAAATATTATGCTCATGTTCTTCACTTATATTTGTTTGAGCTTATTAAAAGCAACATATGAAACTAGTCCCAAAGTGATAGATATCCAAGAAGGATATAATAAAAAATTTCATGAAGATCATTGGACAAAATAAACTTGATTCTTAGTAATAGTTTTGAGATATGATGATAGTGATATGTGAGTCATGTTGATGAGTAATTATGCTTTAGTAAGAATATTGGTGTTTATGTTTGTGATTCCCTATGCAAGCACGAAAGTCAATAGTTATGCAATGAAATTATATCCTACTTGTGGTGCAGTATTCGGTGTTAGTTATGCTTAATGCTTGCTTACGACATTTTTCGTTTCTTGGTTGGACGCTTCTCAATCTTTTTGCTAGCCTTCATTTGCACTAAGTATGACCACTACTTGTGCATCCAAAACCCTTTAAATCAGTTTTGCCATATGAGTCCACTATACCTACCTATATGCGGTATTTCCATGCCGTTCTAAGCAAATTTGTATGTGCCATCTCTAATTTTCAAAATAAATTTCTCTTTTGTGTGCTCGTACCGCTCGCGAGGCGGTGAGGGGTGGCCGATATTTTTCCATGCTAGATGTGTTATTCTCACGATGAGTGTTTATTCACTTGTCATTGCACGAGAGTACGGCAAAGGTATTAGGGATGCCCAGTCCCGAAATGAAAAATGAATTTACTTTATGTTGTCAAATAATAAATTCCTTGGAAAGTGTTTGTATGGAGGGCACCGGTGGATACGGTTAGCCATGGAAAGTGAAAGTATGGTGGAAAAAGGAATAAACTTTAATTTCTGTTTGGGAACCGCCTATGATATATCTAGCATGGAAAGTATTGGAAACTCTAAGTCATTTTCGTTGGTGGGAAAAGTATGCCTCTCAAAATGTTTTTATCTCTCAATTTAAGCTTTGAGCTCTGGCACCTCTAAAAATCCCTACTTCCCTCCGCGAAGGGCCTTTCTTTTACTTTACGCAATTTTTATTTTTACTTGAGTCTCCATCTTCTCTTATAAAGCACCAACTAAGGGGCACTATGATCGTACTTGAGCATTGGGTGTAGCTAATATTCGAGTGTGTTTCATGAATGGATCAATGATTGAGCATAATGGGCTAGGGATAACTTGCTTTAGTGTTGATATTTTGAAAGACATGGTTGCTTGTTGATATGCTTGAGTATTAAAGTCCTCATGTCAAAACTAGACTATTGCTTTGAACCATATAAAAGTCCAAATGTCCATGCTACAAAGAAAATAATATGTGATGAACATATTAGGCAGCATTCCACATCAAAAATTCTGTTTTTATCATTTACCTACTCGAGGACGAGGAGGAATTAAGCTTGGGGATGCTGATACGTCTCCAACGTATCTATAATTTTTTATTGTTCCATGCTGTTATATTATCATTTTTGGATGTTTTACAATCATTTTATATCAACTTTATATCATTTTTTGGGACTAATCAATTAACATAGTGCCCAGTGCCAGCTGCTGTTTTCTGCTTGTTTTTTACTTCGCAGGAAATCAATACCAAACGGAGTCCAAACGGAGCGAAACTTTTTGGATATTTTTTTTGGACCAGAAGACATCTAGTGGGCCAAAGTAGTACCGAAGAGGGGGCCCGAGGTGTGCACAAGACACCAAGGCGCGCCTGGGCCCCCAGGCGCGCCCTGGTGGGTTGTGCCCATCTCAGAGACCTCCGACACCGCCTCATTGCTCTATAAATACCCCAATATTCCAGAAACCCTAGGGGAGTCGACTAAAATCAATTCCAGCCGCCGCAAGTTCCAGAAACACCAGATCCAATCTAGACACCATCACGGAGGGGGTCATCATCCACATTGGTGCCTCTCCGATGATGCATGAGTAGTTCATTGTAGACCAACGGGTCCGTAGTTAGTAGCTAGATGGCTTTCTCTCTCTCGTTTGATTCTCAATACAATGGTCTCTTGGAGATCTATTTGATGTAACTCTTTTTGCGGTGTGTTTGTTGGGATCCGATGAACTTTGAGTTTATGATCAGATCTATGTTTTTATCCATGAAAGTTATTTGAGTCGTCTTTGATCTCTTATATGCATGATTGCTTATAGCCTCGTATTTCTTCTCCGATATTTGGGTTTTGTTTGGCCAACTTGATCTATTTATCTTGCAATGGGAAGAGGTGCTTTGTGATGGGTTCGATCTTACGGTGCTTGATCCCAGTGACAGAAGGGGAACCGACACGTATGTATCGTTGCTATTAAGGATAACAAGATGGGGTCTATTTCTACATAAATATATCTTGTCTACATCATGTCATCGTTCTTATTGCATTACTCCATTTTTTCATGAACTTAATACACTAGATGCATGCTGGATAGCGGTCGATGTGTGGAGTAATAGTAGTAGATGCAGGCAGGAGTCGGTCTACTAATCTTGGACGTGATGCCTATATAATGATCATTGCCTGGATATCGTCATGATTATTTGAAGTTCTATCAATTGCCCAGCAGTAATTTGTTAACCCACCGTTTGGTATTTTTCTCGAGAGAAGCCACTAGTGAAACCTACGGCCCCCGGGTCTCTTCTTTAATATATTTGCCTTCGAATCTATTTTTATTTGCTTTTATTTTCAGATCTATTAATCCAAAAATACAAAAATACCTTGCTGCAATTTTTACTTATTTATTTTATCTCGCGTTCCCGCAAGATCTATTTATCCAATCTACTACAATTTTACCTATCCTTTTACCCGTGAGGGATTGACAACCCCTCTCTTACGTCGGGTTGCAAGTATTTGTTCTTTGTGTGCAGGAGCTCTTTACATGGTGTTGCGTGGTTCTCCTACTGGTTCGATAACCTTGGTCTCATCACTGAGGGAAATACCTACCGTTGCTGTGCTGCATCATCCCTTCCTCTTTAGGGAAATACCGAGGTAGTTCAAGCCAACATCAAGTACCCACCCTCACTAGGCGTGGGCTCGTCGATGTCTGGGCCATTGCGCCTGTCAGATTGATGGCGGGTCTCCCGACGCCACTCTATAGTGACGCACGCATCTTCCCTCCGCCGATTGTCGACGTACGACACCTATGGGATCCGAAGGACCCCTTTACGGTTCGGCAGGGAGAGAGGTATGCACAAAGAGCAGAACCGATGATCAACGCGAGTGGATTTTTACCCAGGTTCGGGCCGCTGATCAGCGTAAAACCATACTCCTGCTTTAGTTTATTATCAGTGTTTTCGTCCCAGTTCTTGGAGCGCTTGCAATGAACAGTGTGTTCGTGCAGCAGCTACGCATGTAGAATGGGCCGAGAGTGCTCTCTCTTGCCTCTTCCCCCCTGTAGCAGTTGCCTTGGGCCTCCTTTTATATGCTCAAAGGGGATCACCACAGTGGCAAACTGTTCATATGCGAGGTGTAAAGTAGCTACAGGGTTATCATACCTAACCACAGACGGTTTAGGACGAATGCATTTAATGCACCGTGAGGTGTCCGTTTAGGTGTCCTTACTTTCTTGGGGATGGAAAAAGGGGCCATCCCATCAGCACCGCTTAAGCTCGCCTCCACTAGCGCCTTGCCAAGCATCCAGAGATGGGACCAGAATGCCAGGCTGGTCGCTGCGCTGGAGCGGTGGCACAGTGGCGGAACCTTGCCAGGTGCGAATCTTGCCGGGCTCCGCAGGCTACCCCGGCAAGATCTTGCCGGGAGCCGAGCCTCTGGTCTCCAGTTCTCCTTATCTTCTGACCCTTGGCTTGAATGTCTCTTTGATAACCTTGGATTAATCTTCAGCTGTTCCCCTGACAAGCCTTGCCGCAGGTATGGCTACAACTGCCCGTGCAAAAGTATGGGGTACTAAAGGCCCAATATTTAGTACACCGACACCGATCTTCCAGGACCTGCCACTGATCTCGACGGGCTCATGGATTAGACGAGGCCATCGAAGCTTCGTCGGGCTCGTGGTCACGTTGCTCTTGTTGCTGCCTCTGGGTTTGCTGTCGCGGAGCGGACTGCACCGTTAGTGCGGCCCCCTCAATGCGGCCAGCAGCTCGAGCCATTGTTGTCGCCTGCGGGTGCCGCGATGGCTCCACCCGCCGTGATCCTCCAGCCTCAGCAAAGCTGATCAAGCTCTGGATGGTGGCCCTCCACTCATCAATCTGATCAGCTGCCGGTGGAAATCTCAGTAAGAGTTGGGCCCGTGCCATGGCTTCCGTAGTTGTGCTTGGTATAGCTAACGGGGCAGATTACGACGTCGCTCGACTCCTGGTAGTGCCAGCAGGGGCATCACCGTGATCACGCCATCACGGATCAGTTACCAAGGCGGTTTGATGATGAGTGGGCTGCGCTCGGGGATCCGTGACCCTGTTCGGTGCTTCGGCTTGCCCGCCATGTTCTGGGCGAGGTGCGTGTCTAGTGGTCGTGCCCATAGCAGGCGCGGCCACAGGGACATGACTCACACCAGATCGGGGGTCGTTGCCGCGGCTGTGTTCGCTGGTGCGGTGGGGTGGTGGAGACTGAACGCCCCCTCCATCCGCAGCTTGCGGGTCATGTCCGTCAGGATTTGGTTGATGCTGTCCTCCCCCGGCACCTCCCGCTCCAGCTTCATCCACGGGGACACCAAAACAGCGCCGCCTGCGCCTAGCATGGTACCCGCCTCACCCAACACCGCCGTAGCGCCCGCAGCAGGCGCGACCGCGTGAGAGGGGGCCTTTGAAGTGGAAGGGTGCGCGGTTGCACCGGACTTCTTTTTGGGCGCCATGCGGGAGGAGGATGATGATGATGATCGAGTTCGATGCGCTGTTTACGACTTCAGGTTCGCACAAGTGACGCCCCCTACCTGGCGCGCCAAAGATGTCATGTTGGATCACGATCACCTATGGGGCCATGAGCCCCTTATGGTTCGGCAAGGGGGATCACGTTGCACAAAGAGCAGAAGCCATAGAACAACATGACAGTGGTGACACTGGTGGTTTTTACCCAGGTCTGGGCCACTGGGTAGCGTAAAACCCTACTCCTGCTTTGGTGGATTGAGTGGAAGAACACAACTAGCATGTAACACTCAAGCCCGGCAAGGGTGCCTCGGGGAGAGCAGCTACGTGTGTACAAGTGTGTGAGGGTGCAAATCCTTTGCTAGGTCGCCTTGGACCTCCTTTTATAGCTTAAGGGGTAACCACAATGGCAAAACAGTCTTTATCTACTGATTAGATAGCCAACAGTGCTATCATACCTAACTTTGGCAGTTAGGACAAAATGCATTAAATGCACTGCTAGGTGTCATGCTGAGGACGAAGCCCGACAGGCCTGCCGAGCCGCTTAACCACCTCTTGCTTATCGTCTTGACACGCTTCTGGATGGGTGTCACTTGGATAAACCTTGTCTTCTAATGGGTCACCACGTGCTTAGCAAAGGCCACTTAATCACTTGGGGGCTTGACACCGCACTGATAAGTGACTTGCGTCGCTGTGCGGTGTAGCGGTGGTGTCTTGGTGGGGATCCCGCCCCTGGCGGGCCCGGCAAGCTTGCCGGGGGAGTCTTGGACTTGTCCCTGGGGCGGCCTCGACCCGGCCAGGCTCTCTTGCCCGGCAAGGGAGGCTTTCCCAAGGTGATATTCTTCTGTCGTGTTTATTCTTGGTGTCTTGATCCGCTCTTTGATCTCACTAAGAGCTGCCTCTCTGGCTTGGGTGTTGATGCTGAACAAATGATGCCCGTGTGCATGTGTGTAAGTCCGGGCAACAAATGCAAATGTTTGTTGCACCGACAGTAGGCATATAGTACTTCAAAATAAAAAATGAGCTCATAGACCTTACCATATTCTTGGTTCAGGACCAGTACACAACAAGGCGTTCCCAGTCATCGTCCCGTAAATGTGTCTCGGGAGAATATAAGGGAATTTGATGAGTTTCTTTGCCAGTGAAGTACGTTTTCTTCAGGTAATTCCGATACTGCCACCAAGCATTCTTGAAGATAGCAGAGGTATTAGCACAGGTTACCTCATCCTGAGTTTCCAAATCGGTCCTTCTCTATAGAGAAAAATGGGAACATTTGCTGTATTATAAGCAGCATGCAGGTAGAATGTATGGGACAAAGCAAAGTAATTGCCATGAATAACATTACTTACACATAACTCCTGGACGAACACCTGCAACTAGCTTTTTCCTTCATCTTCAGTATAATATTTCCATGATGGGAAGATACGCACATAGGATTTAACAACATCAAATGCGATAGATGCTAAACTACGAATGGCTGGTTGTGCTTCGTCCATAGGAGTAGGTGTACTAACTGGTGGAGTTGGGGTTCGCCGTGGTAGTACTGGCGCTTTGTGCACTGGAGCTGCCTTACTAACTGCTCTGGTGTGGGAGCTCTATGGTGGAGATGGTGTTGTGTCAACTGGAACTGGGTTACTATCTGTTGGGGTTGGGGTTAGATTGGGTGAAGCTGGTTCTCTGTCCATTGGAGTAGGGGTACAATCTGCAAGGGTCTGGGTTATGTGTGGTAGGGCTGGTTCTTGTGCATGTACAACCGGGGTGCTATCTCCACCAAGAGGTAGCACTGTTTTATTTGAAGACCGTGTTTTTACTCCGCTAGATACTGCCATCACCCCCTCCAATTCAAATGGCTGATAAACAAGAAAAGTAGTTGAATGTACATACCTTGTATGAGAGACAGATGCAATAGATAGTGTGAAAAAAGAGGGCATGAAATAGTTCACATATATATTGTTTAACTAAAAAGGATAGCATGACATAATTTCACATATATGATGTCTATCTAAACTGGATAGCATAGCATCACATAATTCAAAGATATGATGACTAACTAAACATGATGGCATGAGATAATTATATGATGTCTTTAGTAAATAGGTTCACATGACATAATTCACATACATGTTATCTAAATAATCAGGATCGCATGATATAATTTACATCTGTGATATATATACTAAGAAGAGGGCATTCGCATATATGATGTCCGAACTAAGAACATGGTGTTGAATATTGTGTATATGATGTCTAAACTATGCAATGCAAGACACCATATGCATGATATGAGCAGTATAACCGTCCCAAGTTAGAGCATACACCTCTGTGGGGGAATAGGACTGGTCATCTGTCTCTGAATCCATCTCTGGGGAGCTATCGGGACCCAGCAAGAGATCTGCTTCAACAGGTAGCACTATCTGCCCTGAAGACCATGTTTTCACTCCAGATTTTTCCATCACCCACTCAAATAGCTGATTCACAGGAATAGTAGTTCAATGTACAAACATTGTCGACAAATGGAAATGTAATGAAGAAAAGGATTGGCAAGATATAATTCAAATATATGATGCCTGGTTAAACAGGATGGCATTGCATATTTCACATATATTATGGATGGCTAAAAGAGATGAGATTGCATATTTCACATATATGATATAGAAACTAAACAGGTGGCATTACAGAACATGTCTAAACTAAGCAGATGACATATATGATGTCAAAAGTAGGCACTACAAGGCAACATATGCATGATATGACCAACATCATCATGCCAAGTTAGAGCAAACACCTCAGGTGGTAAATAGGAGTGGTCAGCTCCGTCTGAATCCGCCTCAGAACACATATCTTCCTCTGGATTACAATCTAGAGGGAGGGAGGGTTTGCCATTGTACCCACCATGGAGCGATGTCTGCATGACATTGTATTGCCGTGCAAAACTCTTCTCTTTTTCTCTACATGTTCAACATGACTGTGTACAGTATCTGACATGCATATAAAAAAATATAGTGAGATTATGTAGAGAGAGCATGCAAAAATTTAGAGTGATGGTAACAACTAGTGAATAGATCCAAAAATAATGATAGCAGGCTGATGATAGCTTTAATTTAATAAAAAAGACAGATGATGATTGCTTTACTGTTTGTTTCCCACCCAAGATGAACAACATAGACATACCCGAGGTGAACCAAATAATAGACAGAGATACTATTCATTGCTGCCTCGATATGTGCCCCACAAGCATTTTAAAACTCAAGTTTGAACATTAATTTGGACCTAACTTGGAGTGTAAGAGGTGAACAGGATGATAAAGTAGCCGGTAATATTAAGTAATGCATAACATCAGCAGAAACACAAGAGTGCGACCTCTCTTGTGGACCGGTGTACTCCTCAGGTTCATCTGCTAAGTCGATGATGGTGATGCAGTTGCGGTGGGTGCCGGCGGCAGGGAAGAAGATCTGAGGCGGCGAAAGATGGTCATGAGTTGTGATGTCTGGTATGGAGGATGGTTCTGTCGATGGAGCAGCTCAGGTGAGGTGGACGACGTCGCGGCAGGAGGAGGACAAACCACACAAAGTTTTCTTCGACACCTATTTGTAACTGAAGTAATTCTATATTGGAGCAGCTCCAGCGAGCCGTAAGACGTTGGCGCTGAAGTAGTACAAGACAGACATCGTTAATCTCAAGTGGGATTCTAATAGCATCTCCAACAGATGATGTAAAATACATTACCAAAAAGTGGTACATGTAAAATTTACATCACCAAAAAACACCTGGCTAGAACAGATGAGGTAAAAACTTTTGACACTGAACTTAACTGTCGAAACTAAAATTTACTGTGGAATCTGAATGTTACTGTCGAAACTGAATGCACTAGTAGCAGAGAGGCACTTCACATGTAGTTTAGGCTGCTCGAGCACTAGTAGTAGAGAAACAATGATCCAAATTAGCAGGCGATCAACAGGGAACACAGTAGCAGATAGCAGCCGGAGTAGCAGCGCCTGGAGTAGCAGCACGAACTAGAGCCAGTGCAGCAACTCGTGTTGCTGCAGCAGCCCGTGTACCAGCATCAGCAGCGCGAGCGAGGGCAAGAACGGAGTAGCAACACGAGCAAGGGGAAGAGCAGAGCAGCAGCGTGAGCGAGCGAGAGGCAGAGCAGCAGCAGCTCCGGCTGGTATGGACGCCGCCGCCGAGGGAGCCTCGCACTGGGGGAGAGCCGCCATGGAGGTGTCATCGGTGGCGCTAGCTACGAGGTAGCCATGCCATGGGGGAGCGGGATCGAGCACCGGCGGCGCCGGGAGGTCGAGTTAAGGAGAAGGTGCGATGCAATGAGTGTACAACCTCTTTGGTGGCGCCAAGTAGGTCTCAGCTTCGTTCGAGGAGTCGGTGAGGATGCTGTGGTTCTGGTGGAGTAGGTTAAGGCGGCGCTGTGGGGATGGAGCAGCCGCAATAGACAAGGCGATCATCGGAGCATCTCCTTGGAGGTGGAGGACGGGGTGGCTGAACCGACGGAACGACGAGATCGACGACGGATCCTCATCCAGGGTGGTGGATGAGGGACATCGAGCTATTGTGGTGGACGATGTCGTCAGGAAGAGGCTCCGGCTGGGCAGCGGTGGGGTGGCGGACGACGGAGGGCGGGGTTTCGCGGCTGGAGCAGAGAGGTAATGGCGGCCTGGGTTTTCGAATGGCGAAAAGAAGGTGATGGGAGGGGGAACCATGACTTAGGGACACGCTTGTCTAAAATGTAAGGTGTGTTACGAAAGTACCCCCACCGATTTGAACTAACGGCCCTTCCGGCACATGGTTAGAGGGGAATTTCGCGTGTTGGGATTTGGTAGCTGGAGGGAGTTTTCACGCGCGTTGTAATTTCGGGATAGCAAGGCACGGGTTGTGAAGGCACGAGTTTTCGGAGCACAAATAGACAGAGCAATATCTGAATTTTTGGGATAACAAGGCGCGGATTGAAATTTCGGGACAAGCCTAATGTGTAATAATGTACGTACCAAATCAATTCGCACTTCCCTCGATGAAAAAAACTAAAAGAAAACTATTCGCGCCACACAAAGAGAGAGAGTCTTGTCCCGTTTTACTGTACAAATGCTATTCAAAACTATGAATCCATGTTATGTCCAATTTTTTTTTGCTACTTGTATAATGCATGTCACCGACTCATACGAACATTTTAGTGCATTCCAAATGTATATACTATCACTGCAATTCTAACTAAATTTGAATCCGTTTCTCTATTTGAATTAGAATCTGCAATCATGATTGTTGCCAAGTTAAACCATCATCTGTATATTATCTTAACAACACATCACATGATTACTATACAGTTAGATATGAACTATGTGTACTATATGAACTCGAATTCAAAATTTTGAATACACTTGTTGTTGATTCCAAATAATAGTACATTTGAAGTGCTAGCTAGATGTTCATAATCTAAACCATGTTTCATATGTATACTGTGTTTATCACACAATGTATAGTGCCCCGCCCCCTACATTATGACAAGTATTTAGCTGTGAGCTGCAAAATGTCACACATTATCACAAATTCAAATAAATTGTTATATAGTATAACATGTTGATAACCACACCATGTGTATCACCATTATAATCATGCATGCGTGGGTTTAGAACACTATGATCTCTTATTCAAATATCCGAATCCACTTGTATAAAAAATATGATCTCTGTTAGTCTTTTACACCCACACAATCCTCTTCTCTTTGTAGCTAGCGCTAACTTTCTCTCGTGCATACACACGCCCGCCTCCCTCTCACCCTCCCTTGACATTCTATCCATCGCGCACATTCATTATTTCTCTTTAGGTCGTTCACCCACGGTGTGTGTAGGCCCTCCAGCTCCTTCTTTCCGGCACACACCGATCGATATACCTCTCTAGCCAGGCGTGCCTACCACAAACACATGCTTTCCCTCTTCTCTTCTCAACGTCCATGCCCTTGTCTGTCTAATACGGTTCCACGTACGTGCACACTCCCGCCCCTCATTTCATCGATCTCATACTCGCACACTCCTCCCCCCTCGATATAGTAGGCCTCTCGCACCACCTCCTAGCCGCATCCCTCTCTCTCTATCCATCTCTTCGGGCCTTATTTGCTTCTAACACATGCATGCATGTATACCGATCGATCTCCCTACACGTAGCTAGGTCGACTATAACTCTTTTTCCCCATGCACCAATCGATGTACCTCACAAGTTATGTCTCTCCCTTTGCACGACACATGATGATTGATCTTCCTATGTAATTATGTCTGCTTACCACATCCATATCGTCCCCCCCTCATCATCTATGCATGCCTCTCGAACCGTCTCTCACACGCATGTGCACAAACAGGTAGGCATCCCCTTTCTTATTGATATTGCAGTCGTACCCTCCGCTTGTCTAGCAGGCCTCTCCCACCATTTGTGAGAAGCAACTCCAGCACCAACCCTCTGACACTCTAGCTCTATCTCTCTGCCTACATTATTTCTCTCCTACACATATGCATAGATGCCGCTCAATCTCCCTCAATACATAGCTAGGTCCCTCTCCTTCTCCACATATATACCAATCGATCTACCTCTCTATAGTTAGGTCTTTGCCCCCCCCCCCCCCCACACACACTGATAGTCGAACGCTTTAGGTAGGTATAAATGCCACAGAGACAAACTGCACCTCTCCCCTCTCATGTTCCAGTAGGCCAACCAGCCGCCCTATACCTTTGACGTGGGAACACACAAATTCGATGGCACTCTTTATCGATCGCGCACCCACACACTTAATCCCTCTCTTCGATTCTATCGATATCTCACGCCGATGATCCCTCCACTCTCTTCTCATGGATCTCCCCCTCTATATATGATATATCCAGGCCTTTGTTTCACACACATTGCATATGTTACTTCGCACACACCATCTCTCTTACACACACCCATGTACGTGGGGTACCTGCATGTAGAGAAGAGGTGCACGCACGATGCACATACTCAGGTCTCGTTCCCGGCCACACCTGCGCGGGTACACGGTGGAGCTCATTTCTGTACGAAAAGGCAGTCCATGTGACAAATTGACGCATGTAGCGGTTGTTTACTTGAAGGAGGGTCGTGTACCACGCGTACATGGAACAAAGTTCGACTTGACGCGTTAGTTTTAAATAAAGTTATATTCCTCAATGGCACGTATAGAATATAAAATGATTGTCATCGAGAAAAAAGAAATACGCTCCACTATATACAATGGAGCCTGTGTGCCGGGGTTTGTCTCTCTTCACACTATATCTCACACAAGGCGGCGGTGGCCTTTCTCTCCCACCGTTCATCACTGATCCGGCCGCATCCCATCCGCCGGCGGAAAGGGAGGATGTGCATCATTTCTCCGTTCGACGGCGTCGAGGCATCACGTCCCGATCTGTGGTACCCGCCGTTCTCTCTGACCAAGATCCGGCGTGGTAGGGCCTTCGCCATTTGCTCACTGCCTTAATATTGGCAGATCCCGGCCGCCGCCGCCCTACTAGTTACATCCCGACGACCCTCAGGTACAGCTTCCTCCGGCCTTGCTCCACTGCCCATCTTCCCACGTTGTTGCATGTGGAAAATCCTGCATGTGGATCTTCTTTAGTTCTTTGCTTAAAATGTATCTCGGCCGACTTACTTTCCATCATGCAAATCTCATCCTCACACCGTTTTTGATAAACCACCATGCTGCTATCTTTCCCTTATGACATGGAATATGCTTCTTTTTTGTCGGCGTATGTGTCTTCAACTGTTATTGGGCAGTAATTGTTTCCTTTCTACCTCTTTTTGCAAATAGGGCTATCCATTTCACCTTGTTGCTATTGTGACCTTTTGGTGAACTGCACAAATCACTTTTTCTTAAGCGTGTTTTGTGCAGTTCCGCCAAAATGTCACACGGGCAACATTTTTACATTTCTGTGGGACTGCAAAAAGGGAGATTGGTTTTGCTATCCTCCTCATCCAACTCCGAGCCTAATCTTCTCCAACAAGTAGTTAGTCTTAAAGAGAGATTGCAGAGGTGATCGGCTTCTATTTGTGTGTGTTATGTTTCATTGTCTAGTTCCACTATTATTGTAATCACACTGACTGAATATGTTTGCAGACAGGGATGATCAGCTCAATTTTAGTGGAACTGCACAAAATGATTGGATTGTGATGTGCTCCATACACCTCTTTCTTGGCTACAGAGCTGCATGAAACTAGCTGCCAACCAATGAACACAGTGGCCGGGAAATGGAGCCATGCCTACGAACAACATCGATCAATTATATATTTTTCTTTATTTGTACACCTTCTCACAACTTTGTCTTCAGTTGTGATGTGAATATTGGCGCTGATCTGCGAATCATTGAGATGCATTAGCAGCCATGGTAGTTTGATTTGTATTTGATGGAATGTTGTAATGAGACAATCTTGAGGCAAGAGGACACATGAATCCTAAGTTGAAACCTTTTTTTTGGGGGAACCAAAGTTGAAACCTTCATAGCATTACAGTACAATTTCATTATGCTGGAAAATTATGCGTACATATAAACAAATCCCGAAAGATTGATAGCAATGCCAGAAACAATTCAACTTCGTTTCGTTGACATGTGGGATATCCTTCATCCGGCTCCACCTGCCATGCACCAATATTGAGTGCACAACTACAGTGGAGATTCACCCTGGTCGTTGCACCGCAGTAATAATGACTAGTGAGGAGTCAAATCATAGAGCCTCACCTTCGCCACAGTAAGTTGCTCGGACGAAGCAACCATCATTTCACTCTTCGTTGAATCCGCTGGTACTCCAATATTCCTAGAGTAATGAGTTGCTCGGATGAAGAAACCATCACTTCACCTTTCCCACAGTAAGTACTACCTCCTTTTTTTATTCTAGAAACCACCACACGCGAATATTGGACGGTAGCAGCACAGCATCAAGTGTACTAGTAGCACTACTCAATTCAAAAATCGAAACCAACCAATGAACTACTAGATGGTGCGTGTTTGCTAGTATCATGTACTCCCTCTGTCCATGTATATAGGGCCTAATGTATTTTTCGAGACTAACTTTGACCACATGTTCGAGCAATATAGGACATGCAAGTTGCTCAAAGCATACCGTCAATTTTGTACGTGAAAGGATCTTCGAATGATATAATTTTCAAATTATATAAAATCTTATCAATAGTCAAAGGTAACCTCGAATAATACATTAGGCCCTATATATATATACATATGGATGAAGGGAGTAGTCCTAATCGCAACACATGCATGCGTGAGGAGTACTACAGTAAACAAGAACGTTTTACATGCATTGGTTAATTATATCTTAATCATGACACTTAACAATTTAATGCACAAAACAAGAACGGTTGATGGGATTAGCAGAAAGCAAAGCGCCTTTTTAGCGGGGATTTGCATCATTCTATGAAGGTGCAAAACCAAGTGTTACTACTACACCAAACAAGTTCAAAATGAGAAACTGGACCCACTCACGGCACGGCACGCCTGTCTCGTTTGGTCCGTCGGTCAAAGCGCTTCCTCTTGTTGGCATAAAAATAGAGTACAATAATTTTTTTAGAATGCTCTTGGCATGTCGCTAACATGTGGGAGCGAATCTGAGTTAACCGACTTGAATACACGGCAAAATCGCCAGCCCGCCGCACTTTGAGAGAGACGAGGAGCGAGAAGCGATACGGGCTGGTGGATTACTAGAGCTAGGTGTCGCACGGAGGCCAAGAAATATGGTGATAGCGTGAGGTGGGCCATGTATGATGTAACTACACTGGGCTGCCGTGTTTCAGACTCTTTCAGTCTACTTGGATGTGGAGAAGATTGGGTTGATTTTAAATCGCTGAATATAAAATATTAAGAGTCCAAATGCTCCGCCGTGAGGTTCCTTGCTCCTTCTCAGTCGTCGAAAAGCATTCTTCTTTGTTTTGCCGACACGTGGGACATCCAGCATCCAGGTCCACATGTCATGCAAGAAAATGGAGTTAAGTAGTAGGAGAGACTCACCAATGGTCACGAACGTAGGTGGAGTATGTGAATGAATCACCCGGAAAAAAAGGAATGCAAGCACGAAGAGAAGAGGTGCAGGCACCGACGCAGGTACTCTTTGCCTCTTTCCCTAATACTCATGCGCGGGTACACTGTGAGCTCATTTCTGTACGAAGAGGCAGCTCATGTGATAATTTGGCGAGTGTAGTAGTTGTTCATGGGAACCACGCGTGAACGAATCAAAGTTCGACCATGACGCTGTGGCGCGTTTTTCTATTTGATGGCACGTAACATTATTTTCTCAATGGAGCGTGAATCATGCATGCACTGAATGACGGAGCATGGGATGGTAGCCATGGACATGGTCGGCCCATTTTGGGGACTACACTACTTTGTGTGTCCCGTCAACTCACAAACAAGGAGAAGCTTTGCTTACTATGACCTCTCCCTCAATCACGCGCGCGCGGTGGCTCGCAGGACGAGGAGAAGCTTTTGCTTTATGATAGTGTGCTTATACAGGCGGTGGACGTGCAGCAGTTCATTCGGTGTCAAATTGCCAGAAGTATATATACTGTAGTACCATCATCATTGTTCGACTTCTGTAAGAGGCGAAGAGCCAAGCGCAAGGTCACCTACTCACAGTATAACCAGCCGTGTTTGCATGAATTTGTTTACGTACAATCTGACTGGATTGCGCCAGTGGTCATCACACATGAGCCAATCGATTCGCACCCTTCCACGCTCCATTTTGTCTTGTGTTACTTCCTCCGTCCAGCACGCTGACAACTGGGCCCCATGCTCATGTATGCCAACGTGGTAGCCAATTATTTTGTCAAAGTCAGCTATCACACCCTTCCAGTGCCACGTCAATGAATGCACTAGAAACAAGTCTGACTTGTTTGGTTCAAACGCCTCCCTCGGTGTTTGGAGAGGAATTTTCCGGTGCGAGGCGGTTCTATAGGTGGGCAGGCGGCAAAAAATAGGGGAAAACGCGGGAACCAGCTTGACGGGGGAGGGAAGCTTCTACATTCACGGGGGACGTGGCATTGGCCAATGGGCGGCAACACGCAGTCATCCGGGTACACCATAAAGGACACGAAGAGGCATCCTATATCAGCAAGGACCAGCTTCCATACCGATAGCTCATCTAACGGAACTCCCAAGTTAACTGTGCTGAGGCTGGAGTAGTCATCAGATGGGTGACCGGATGGGAAGTGGCCTCGATGTTAAATTAACTGATGGGTTGGGTCACTGTAAACATTTAATTGTCTTAAATGTATATAGTGCTCCGTCCTATTAGTTGAATTAACCTCGAGGTCCTTGTTTTGTAATTTTTGACATTTTTTGTTTTTTGAACACATGTTAATCGAAGGTCTATCGCGTTACTTTTGGTTTTTTGAACACATGTTAATTGGCTTGAAAGAAGGTCTGTCAAATTAATCTCTGTGTACTTGTTCTCAAATTAACCTCTGGGCCTTGCAGGAGTGCTGCAATGTGTCAACGTCAATTGCAAGATGAGCCAGCAAGCTAGCAGTGGAGTTGCCAACATGCTCAAAGTGCACGCAACATTGAGTAGAAAAGAAGCATGCCCAGGAAATTAATGTGTGCTTATGGAGACCCTTTCCTCAAAGAGCAAGTATAATAAGGTATAGTCAGCAGGCTATAAGGACGAGGAGCAAGAAGCGATATGGGCTGCTGGATATACTATAACTAGGTGTCACACGGAGGCCGAGGAATATGGTGAATGCGTGAGGTGGGCCATGTTTGATGTATTTCGGACTCTTTCGGTTACTAGTAAATTGCACATGCTTTGCACATCAATTATCATACAGAAACATATACCTAATTAAAATACACATGCCAAACCTATAGATGTTTGTTTTTTTCAATGATATAGAGATGTTGTTACACCTTATTACATGTTTTTTATTATTTAATTGTAGGTAACATTACACGTGCTTTAACCGGTTTTACGTGTTTATAATGGTATTATCATTGGACTGCCATGTAGGATAAATGATGAGGTGGATGAGAGAGACCATAAGAAAATGCATGTCTTCTCTTGATGAATAGATGATCTCTTGGCAACAATATGTCTCACCAAATATTTAGAAATATTGCGTTACCAAAGATAAGACTAAAAATAACCCACTACAACATATTTTGATGTCTCCTCTAGATTACGTGACAGCCTTAAGATAAAACTGTCTTATCAAGCACTGTGCATGCTCTAAATAGTAACAAATTAACATTTGGGTAGTCGATAATAACATGTGAGATTATAAATATATCTTTTCACAAATATATTAAAAAAGAATGTTAAATGTAACTGATTAGCTCCATGCTGGTTTTGACTACTTTAATTTAAAAATGAACCACGTGTTTTCTTTGGTAACACAAAATTAGTAACTAAATGGAGATTGGACACCATGTTCTGCCACGTACGTAAGCGCAGCAAGAAAGATTTATTCATGTACAGGGCAGGCTTGTACTTCTTAGAGAAAAGTAAAGAAAAGAAATGGGGAAGCTGAGTACGATAGCATGTGAAGTTGCGAACCCACATGTTGCATGAGCACGTGCTCTGCAAGTCCCCACGGCTTCGCATGAATGTTCGGAATGGTTCACCAGATAACGCGGTAGTTTCTGCGGTGTAGCAGGATGTGCAAGGTGGCAACAATCTGAGTGCTAAAGAGTTGATCCAATGGTTGGTTTTGTTTGGATTTGCCAACTATTGACCATTGGATAGAGTGAATCAATGGCTTACATTCAAAGTTATTCTCATACTATAGAATGGTATAGAAATCTAGAGAGATTTGGTTGATTTTATATCACTGAATAATATAAAATATTATGAGTGTAGACACTCCACCGCGAGGTTCCTTGCTCCTTCTCGGTCGTCTGGAATCTATGTTCTTCCACTCTTTTTTTGCGTGAGCTTTGTTCATCCTTTTGCCAATACGCGGGACATCTAGCATCAAGGTGCACGTGTCATGCAAGAAAATGGAGATAAGCAATGCGTAAGTGAGTCATGCACTTCGATGGCATGTACTATGCAATATTTTTTCTCCTCGATGCCACGTGAATCATGCACGTACTCAATGACGGAGCACGGGATGGTAGCCATGGACATGGTTGGCCCATTTTGGAGAGAGTACTAAATAACTTTGATGTGTCCCATCAACTCGCAGAACGACGAGAAGCTTGCTTACTACGCCCTCTCCCTCACCCATGCACATGCGGTGGCTCGCAGCACAAGGAGAAGCTTTTGCTTACAATAGTGGGCTTTATACAAGCGGTGGACGTGCAACAGTTCATTCGGTGTCAGATTGCCAGAAGTATAAATACTGTAGTACCATCATCATTGTTCAACTTCCGGGAGAGGCGAAGAGCCAAGCGCAAGGTCACCTACTCACCTTTAGTACATTACTATAGCCAAAGTTGTGCCACCTTTTTATAGCATGGTTAATAATATAGGCGGCACTTGCAGCGGCACATCATTTAGAGCAAGTACTCCCTCCGTTTCTTTTCTTTCATTCGTAGGAACTTAAAATGCAGGAATAGGAAAAATAAAGGATTGGAGTGCCATGTCCACTTGAATCCCATGACAATAGCACAGCGTTTGACACAGGAAAAACAAAGGAAGTGAAAACAAGTTGGAGTGGATGCTAGATTGCCAATTAACACATGATTTCATAGGAAAAATTCCTATAGCATTCTATCCCATGAATCAAACGACCAATGTAGGTAAATTATGAGGGGGGGTCTCTCCAACAGTGTTCCTTGGCTCGCACCTAGCATCACGGGGGTCGAACTTTGAGTCATTCATCTGGTACACATGGCATCTTAGATCTGGACACAAGGTGACGTACACCGTCAAGGTCCATTAAGAGCAAGTATAGTAGGTCCTAGTCAGCTGCCTATAAGCGGTACCAGGTCAGCAAATTCCTAGCTGGAGGAAAGAGAACGAGGGAAAGAGAAGCGAGGCGGCGCTCCAACAATCGCCCGATGATAGCATGGTACACAAGAGAAAATAAATGCATGCAAGCGCTAGAGGCTGGCGCGCGCTGCTCTCTCCCGTCCAATCAATTTTACTTGCCTCCTTTCCCATGCATGCAAACTTTAATTATTACAGCCAGCCTTTATTATATGAGACTTTTTTGGTACAGGCTATAGATGACATGGCATAAGTATATAGCCGGTAGCCAGCTCTTCTATTAACCATGCTCTAAGGATAATGTTGTGCTCAAAGCCGGATGTACACGGTCAAGGTCCATGGTCAAGGGGGTCAGGGTGGACGCGACCTCTCACTGCGTCCACCATTGAAGCGGCGCGTCGGCCGAGGGCACCGCCCACTGCACACCCGACTGTTCCCGCCTCCTCGTCGCATTCTTTTTTGGGGGGGGACCTCCTCGCCGCATTCAAACACCTACATTTAAACCCGCGTGGATTGCGAGAAACCCACTCCGGCCAAACATCCATTCAGGAGCGGGACACCGGCCAAGCTCCTCCTTCCACCATTTTCTCCACTCTTTCGGCGGCATCCGATGAGCAGGAAGAGCAATTCTCCGGCATAAAAGTAATCTAGGTGGCCCGCCAAGCCTGACAGTTACGAGCGAGGCAACTCGTTTCTCCACCTACCTCGCCTAGCCCGACGGAGCACTACAAAAAAAAGACACATCCGTGACATTTTGGGCCGAACGAATTTTTTTCCTGTCATGCTTATGACACTTCTATGACGATAATTGTGACAAAACCACGTATCATCGTAGATGTGGTGGGCTCCTACTTCTATGATAAAAAATCATGACAGAAAATGGGCTTTTCGTCCTGGGCGGGCCGGGGACGCACCTGCATGACATTCTTTGGGCCGTCCATGATGGAAAAAATCGTGGTAGAAGCAAGGGCGAGGAAAATATCGGGGAGTTCCCGGTTACGGTGGGTGGTTGGGGCCGAGTGATGCACGAAGGATTGCGCGTTTCTCTCGTACACGTACGCGTGTGTGTGTGAGGTATTGGGCTCTAACTGAACCCGAGTGAGGCATTCGCTTACTGAACCCGAGCGATTGCACTAGCTACGTTACTGAACTCGAGTG
Organism: Thinopyrum elongatum; assembly: GCA_011799875.1. Taxonomy (NCBI): domain Eukaryota; kingdom Viridiplantae; phylum Streptophyta; class Magnoliopsida; order Poales; family Poaceae; genus Thinopyrum; species Thinopyrum elongatum. Next base: position 390,315,546 of record CM022299.1, read on the forward strand.
ATCAATCCCTTGGTTGTTAACTGAACCCGAGCGATTCCGTCGCTACTGCTGCTAGCTGAAGCCGATCGAACCTGCTGCTGCTTCCTCTTGATGAACAATGACCATTGTTGGGGTTGGATGAACAGTTCTCAGTGGGGGTGGGATGAACAGTACCTCGTGGTATAGTAGAGGTCGTTGCTGCTAGATGAACAGGACCCCGATCGAGGAGGCCACACACCCGAGCCGGTTGGGGGTGGATGAACAGGACCCCATGGAGGGCTGGTTGAACAGTAGCCGGTGGAGGCTGGATGAACAGTACCCTGTGGATGAACAGTAGCTAGTGGAGGCTGGAGGAAGTCGACGGTGGATGAACAGTAGTAGGTGGAGGCTGGAGGAAGTCGACGATGGATGAACAGTAGCAGGTGGAGGCTAGAGCAAGGCAGTAGACGGTGGATGAATAGTAGCCCGTGGAGTCCCGTTTTACGGTACGCCACACCGCTCCTGATGAACAGGACCCCGTTTCAACCGTAGGCACACCAACACAAGTCCCTTTCCTCCGTTTTGTGGTATGCCGCACCCCTCCCGATCAACAACACTCCATTTTGACTGTAGGAGCTCGAACACAAGTTTGTTTCCTCCGTTCTGTGGTAGGCCACACCCCTCCCGATGAACAGGACCCCGTTTCGAATGTAGGCGGTCGAATAGAAGGCGTTTCGTCTATTCTGCGGTACGCCAGACATCGTTTCGGCTGTCCTGTCTAAGCCGGTTTGCTCCCGATGAACAGGGCATATTCCGACCCAGTCGGTTTCCTCCCGATGAACATGACGATGTTCCCTCCATTTCAACCCAGCCGGTTGGCTGCCAATGAACAAGACGCCGTCGCTGTACGCGTTAGAGACCCCGCCCGTATGTACATATGTAGCCGTATTTACTTTCTTGCAGTGTGGCAGTACGTACGTGTACACGATATATATAGACGGGACTGCGTGACATGCTACATCCACGCCTCTACTACGACACATGCCACTCCTTACTCGGGCACGGTTCTTCGCTGCAGAGAGACCGATCGACCAGTATGTACGTACACGGTCGCGACCAGACAGACAACGCTACGTACGCTTCGACCGGATGGGTCCTAGCTGTCAGGGAGGATAAGGAGGCACTTCCTTGCGTGCGAAGATATAACTGGTGGGTCCTAGCTGTCAGGGAGAAAAATCATTTTTTTGCCCGTAATATGGACGCACTTCCTTACGTGCAACGATGTAGCTGGTGGGTCCCAGCTATCAGGGGGCAACCGTTTTTTTCGTGAAATACAAAGGCCCTTCCGATGGGTCCCCGCTGTCAGGTGGAGGATTCATTATTTTGCGCGTGATAAGGAGGCAATTCCTTGCTGTGGCCGTGGACCTAGCTGTCAGCCTCTCCACGTACAGTACTCTTCCGATGTAAGTCGTTCCTTGACCATGTTGACCACGCCGCGCCGAGAGCACCAAGGCGGTGGACGACGGCGAGGCCTAGGAAGGGAATGACCCGGCGCCGGAAAAGACTCGGCAGTTGTTTCCCATGTGGAGGGGAGTACGAGGGTTTACTGGTTCGGCTGCAGTGTGAGGCTACCGTCGCCGGAGAATAACATGAGGTCTGCGTGATACAGGGTTGGACAGGCCAGCGATGGGAGTAGGGTGGGGCGGTGAGGCCTTCGTGGCAGCACAGCCGACCATGGGAGGCAGGAGTAGGCGGCACGACCGGCGCTGGTTTGGGCGGCTGGAGCAAGAAGACCAGAGGTTGAAGAAGCACGGCGGTCGTTGGATGGACATCATACAGTCACTGCAGCTAGAATAGTTTATATTGACTAAGTTGGTAAAGCCCTCCGTCCGCGTCAACTTAGTAGGCCCACAAGTCAGCCTCCAAATATGGTGGGTCCCAGCTAGTAGGGGGAGTATTTATTTTTTGTGTGTAATAAGGAGGCACTTCCTTGCGTGTGAAGATATAGTTGGTGGGTTCGAGCTGTCAGCGGGAGGAATGTTTTTTCATGAAATACAGAGGCCCTTCCGGCTTGTCCCAGCTGTCAGGTGGAGGAATCATTATTTTGCGCATAATAAGGAGGCACTTTCCTTGTGTGCGGCCATGGACCAAGCTGTCAGCCTCTCCATGTACAGTCCTCTTCCGATGGATGTCGTTCGTTGACCACGTTGACCACGCTGCACCAAGAGCACCAGGGCGATGGACGACGGCGAGGCCTAGGAAGGGAACGACACGGAGCCAAGGAAGACTCGGCAGTTGTTTCCCACTCGAAGGGGAGTAGCAGGGTTTATTGGTTCGACTACCGTCGCCGGAGAATAACAGCAGGTGTGGGTGAGTAGAGGGATGGCTAGGCCAGCGATGGGAGTAGGGTGGGGTGGTGAGGCCTGCGCGGCACCACAACCGGCCACGGGAGGAGGGAGCAGGCAGTCCCGCCGACGCTGGTTTGAGCGGCTGGAGCAGGAAGAGCAGAGATTGAAGAAGCACGACGGCCGTTGGATGGACATCGAACAGTCACTGTTCTTATGTGTTGACTAAGTTGACAAGGCCTTGCGTGCGCGTCAACCTTTTTTTTAGGAAAGCCTGCGTGTCAACCTAGTAGGCCCACAAGTCAGCCTCAAATATGTGGAAAACAACATACAACCCATCTGCCAATATAGCTAATAAATGTACAACCCATTGGCTAATTCTTAAGGACTTTTTTGAAGCCCATATTCTTTTTGTTACCATTACAGCCCATATTCTGGCCACGATTAAAAATTCAACCAAATTTTGATATTTCGGTGCGGTCTGAACTGTTTTTAATCCTGAAATTTCGAATCACGTTCAAATTAATTTAAAAATAATAAACTTATATCAGTTTAAAATCCAACCTAATTTTCCCCGCAAAAAAATTTATTTTTGAAATCTCAAAATCTTAAAAAAGATAATTGAAACTAATTGCCTCTTTGCTGGGTTTTTAAAATTTACATCCCATTTCTTACTACTTCATTTTCTGGGCAAGCGAATACATCGCTCTCGTCTTGAAAGATTTGCAACCCAGCAGGGCATAGAAAGCAAGTAGGCCTCCATCGGGTATTTCTTTAAAAAAAGTAGAACTGGGCTAGCCATTTCCAAAAAGAAAAAAACACAACTGGGCTCATCATGTGGTAAACATAAAATAAAACCCTGGCTAGACAGGCCACAGCCCCTGCACAACCCCGTTGTTACCCTGATTCGTCTCTAAAACTAGTACTAAATAACAACTTCTTGTTCCTAAAAAAGTAAATAACAACTGCGCGACATGTTGGGTCCCTGGTGTCAGCCGCTCGTTGTGTAATTCTCTCGTTTATTGACTACGTTGACAATGGCGTGGGACCCAAATGTCCAACCATTAGGAGGAACCATTTTTTTGGGCTTGTAATAATGAGGCACTTGCTTGCATACTGCCATGACCCAGGTAGGTCCCTACTGTTATCCTCTCCACGTATAATCATCTCCTTATTCCTCTCGGTTGTTGACCACGTTGACAACGCCAGACGGCGACGCACCGCGCATGGCGAGCGAACCAAGGCGGAGGACGACGGCGAGGCCTCGGACGGGAACAAATAGGAGCCATGGAAGATGCGGCAGTCTAGTCGCAGGCGGAGGGGAGTACGAGGGTTGACTGGTTCGGGTGCGGGTGCGTGTTGGGGCTGATGTCGCCGGAGAATAACAGGACGTGTGGGGGAATAGAGGGATGAAGTGGCCAACGTTTGAGGGTACGGTAGGGCGGCGGAGGCGGAGCCAGCCGTGGGAGGCGGGAGCAGCCGGGATCGACGGGTTGGTTTGGTTTGGGCGGCTGGAGCAAGAAGACAAGAGATAGAAGATACACGACACATGTTGGATGTCAATCCAACGGCTGATAGGCGGAATCGTTTCTTGACTAGTAAGTCGACACCACCTTGGATACGCTTTTTCCTCGTGGGTCCCAAATGTTAGAATCCAAATCTGTCATGACCATGCAGCCTTTCTTATGAAAATTTACAGCCCATTTGGTGTGCTAGTTCAAAATAAGTTTGTGTGGGTGCTGGTGGGGGCTAATCACTTGGGTTCTGTAATGCACAGTGAGCTCAAGTAGCCAGCGAGAGTGATGTTATTTCCCTTGGTTGGGATTTGTTACAATATTTCTCTCTTAATTAAACAAATGGCAAGTCATTTGCCTTCTTTCAAAGAAAATATGACAGTCACAGCCAAGTTGAAAAAGGGCAACAACATCTAACTCCAGCTTACAAACTGTACAAAAGCACGAGGGTTAATTGTTCATCAGGTTTAGACAAAACCGAGATTGAAAAGGGCAATAACATCTAACTCCAGCACTGTTTTTGGCAGTCACAATCAAATGGATCAGTCAGGTCCATAAAATGAACATCCTGGGTCGTAAAATTTACTGGATTATGACTACAAGATGTTGTAAATAGAAGCCCGGCACGTTCAGAAGCTCTTTTGTCCACCTGAAACTCCTTTTTTTGCTCTTCGACATACCCATCCGTCAAAACCATGCTGCTGATAAACTTAAGCCTGATGGACAATAGTAACCTCACATTCAGCAGGAAGAATGTGACAAATCTAGTGTTTGCATGGTTGGTTACATATCGTTCCAGCGTTATTATCTTCAATCAAATGTCATGAGAACTGAGAAAATCCCAGTGCTTACGAATCCACCGATTGGTTATAACTTTCTTAACCCGTCCTATTGCTTAAATAGACATGAAGATTGAAAACAATTAAGGTCTAAAAAAAGAGTGTCGAAAGAGCAACAGTTGAACGATTAATTCTAGTACACTATATGCGGGCTTCCAATGTGCGTGAAATTATCACCTTTATATACAACTTCTCCATACATGGAAAGCATTATAGCAAGCCAATAATCTTGTTCAGATCAAAACTATTCATATGGATATATAAGATCTTGACAGAATCCAGCACCATTGATAGGCTATCCATGGACAAACTCTTCATTGAGCATAGAACATAATATTAGTACAAAAAGTGTACTCCAAGATGATATAGAACTTACGCGCAGAAATTTAAAATGCAGCTTATGATTACAAGTGTAGATGATAATATACAGTACTTGAAGAACTGTGGAGCCAAACACCATCTTGAAATGAGCACAGAGATCGTGTATTACACCCAAGGTCTCCAGTTTAGGCGCAGAGACAACAGTTATTTCCGACGGTGAATAACGAGAATCAAGGATCAACCTTTGAAGTGAAGGGGCATCTTCGATGATGAGCTGCCTTCCGTCAAAAGAAATTCCAATTCTTACAAGGTTAGGTGACTTTATTTGGAGACCACTGATTCTAACTATGAAAAGAAGCACCAAGCACTCCAGGGCAGGGCAACTGGAGTGGCTGATGCTGTGCAATGAGGCCTCCGACATACGAACCCGCACAAGTGAAAGTTTTTTGAGAAATGGGAGTCGAATTTTTAGTACCAGATTGTCTGGTAGGTAGCACATCGCAAAGGTGGCGGTGTGGAGAGAGGAGGAAAAACGCGAGATGGACATCGGTGCTGAGGGCACAAGTACATGGCGTTCGGTCCGTGGTATGTGATTTCTGGGGGAATAGTAGAACTCAAGCAGATGTAGTTCTGTCAATTCAGGGGATTTCAGCCAGGCGTCCATCGTGCAGGGCATGCTTAGGTAGCATGCCGGGATGCAGAGGCCTTGAACGGAGCCCTGGTGGGAGGAGATGATGACTCCAGGGAGTTCAAAATCATTGAAGAGATATAGATAACAACAGTCGAGATTAAGGGGCGTGGCGCGCCATAGAGGGCGCCACCGAGTTGAGAGGACTTGGGTGTGGCAGCAATCCTTGGTGGGGAGAAGCGAGATGACCTCCCCAAGGATGGCATCCGGAAGATCGCTGCTGTGGTTCACCCGAGATTCTACGGGTTCCTCGGATCCGGGGGGGGGGGGGGGGGGGGGGCTCGCCGCTTCTCCCCGTGCTGCCGGGTGCGGGATCTACAACAGGCTTCGCCGCTGGCGGGAGCCTCATATTCTTGGCACTGGGGTCAGCCGACTTCATTTTCCTCGAGGGCGTCGCGTCGAGCTCACAAATTTGAGCAGAGTAACGAATGATGAGCCTAGTTGTAGTGCGAGTGAAGAAGAAGGGCAGCTGGGGTTTTCTGTAGTAGTGAGGAAGAAGGGGAGCTAGGGTTTTCTGTAGGAGTGAGGTGAGGAATTTGTGGCTACGAGTGGAGCGAGCTGACGTGAGGTGGGTGGGAGTGAGGAGGAAGAAGAGCACCCAGGTTTTTTTGGGGGGCAGTGTGCTGGGTAGCGCCTCTCATTAAGTAAATATATGGGCTTTTGAAATAATTTTATTATTTACTAGGGTGGATGGGCTCTTTTGTCTTGGGCCCAGAGAAACAATTACTACTAGTACAGTGGAGACACTCTACAGCTACCCATAAAAACAATTACTACTAGTACATTAGATACACTACCGCTTCTGGCTCCTCCGAGGTCATTGAAACGTCTCCCGCTACTGAATGTCATTTTACTTTAGTTCACCGACATGCGGGCCATGCAGCGCGCAGGCCCAAATGCCATCCACCAAATTAGAAGGCGGTATGTAGGCGGAGAGTCACCCCGGTCGTAGCGCGGCAGTAACGAGCCGTCATATCACAAAACCCCACCTCCCCGCAGTCTAATTTTGACGGATGAAGCAACCATCATTTCACTCGTCGCTGAATCCCCTTCTCCCTCACCGTCTTCAAGAAAGCCAACACTCGCATCTGCCATTGTTCTTCTCTCCCAACGAAGGGAAGGTAAGCGGATCTGTGATGTTGGTATATTTTCTTTCAGAAAAAAAGAACTTTTGCAAAGCAGTAATCGATCCTCACTCTATTTTTTGTTTCATTGTCATTGCGATTGTGTTTTCCTTTTAGTTGTCTCCTAGTATTCGTCAGTTTCATGATGGACCAAGGAGAACCAGGCAAAGATCTGCCAATGTTGGAGCAGACGCGGGAGGCTGATCCCCACGAGACAGAGAGCTCCAAGAAGATGGAGGCCGCCATCAAGCCGACCCCAGATACACTCACGGCCACTACTGAGATGGTCAATGCCCCGTTTGAGGTTACAGTCCCCGTGGCCCTACAGGAGCAGTTTTCCCCCTTCAAGGGGTGCCCCCCCCCCGCTGAGCTGCCCAAGGTGATTTTCTTCTTTGCCGATCTCGATTGTGGTTTTTCATCTAAGTATGTGGTGATAAATAATGCAAAATTTTATTAGCTTCAATGCCATGCTACCTTCCCTTTCATGCATACTTTTGACTCTACATAGTGGTTTAAATAACTTGTGTTTTTTATATTGGAAAGTAATTCAGAATTCGTTTCTATTTCAATTAGAGCCCTAATGCAGACAAGGATTGTGTGGTTGTACATGTCACTCGCTATGAGGCGGATGACCTGAATATACGCACTGGGAAAACAAAGTTCTTAGGCTGTTGGATCTTGGAAGCCATTTGCACTTTACCAAAGTCGAGATGTATTCCAGCCACACTATTGTCAGGCGTGTTGTCCAGGGTGTACTGAAGCACAAGAAGTTCAAAGCTACTCCTTCGTTTGTGAGGCACACTATTCTTGTCAAGCTTACGCAGGAAGATGACATGGCATGCCTCCACAAACAAGTTTATGAGTGGCAAGGCCACAATGTTATCTTCAGGAAGGTTCATAGGATTGAGCTGCTGCCGAACGTCCTCGGTGATGTTCATGGCAAGGTCCATCTTGTGTCCATCCCAAATTAGGCTTAAAATAGTTGGCCCAGCTAGTGTTTAAAAGTAGTTTGGATTGTGTCTAATTATCCGAACCTTGCCTATTTATCGAGCCCTCTGGGGCTAGTACTCTGTTTGAATTTGTCTATGGGAACTACTGCTACTTTTGTGTGCCTGTGAATCATGTGAGAACCATCCTGATTGTTGCCGAAACGGATGCGTCCTCACTAGTTTTTTCATGTAATATGGCATGGTAAGACATAAGTTGTCATGATTTATCATACGAGCAGTGTGTGTTTGATGAATAATCTGTTGTCTGACATATAAGCAACTACGTATCTTGTTACAGTGGTTCATGCAGTTAACTAAGGCCACAATGTAAATTCCAAAATGTTCACACGCTAGTCCAGCATTCATGTGGAACATTCACATTAAACTCGGCTTCATAAAATACTTGAAAAGCACAAGTTAAGCAATTTTATACATCTCAATGATTCATAGAACATAACAAACATTTACTAGTTCACAGCAAAAGACAAAGTTGTGAGAAGGTTTACAAATCAGGAAAAATCAAGCAAGGCTTCTCTGAGCAAAGGGCCTCCCTAGGCAGGCTTTAATTTCCTGGAGTTCACTCTGGTTTTTCTTGTCGCCACCATCCAGGGTTAGGTTCTCTCATTCCAGAATAACCAATTATAATTGTGTTCTCAGTTGGAATGCTGAACTGAACCATGTAGTGTACGGACCATCTGAACTTCTTGTGCAGTTCCACTAAATTTAAGCACCACTATTTGCAGAAATAAGCAGACCGCAATGCCTCTTGTCCGCGCACCTGTCCCAAAAACCTCCGTGCAGTCGTGCCAGCTAGTGCTCTATCCATCCTTGAATTGGGAGAAAGTGCATTCCCGACTAGGATGCAGTTGTTTTCGCTCATCCCTGCACTACAATCAGGAAGTAAAACGTACGAATCAACTTCTTTTAGATTGCGTTGGTCATTCTACCTAGTTACTACCAATGTAGGAATACCTGGAAGATGGGAGGTTAGACGACGACAGCTAGGAATAGCCATCTCATTTTGTGCAGTTCTACTAAAACTGAGGTGTGTACTTTTGATTGCACAAATAGAAACGATATGGAGACAGACATCCCTGTTTGCGCAAATATGAAATACGGTTATTTAAGCAGTGACTATTATTTGCAGTGGCCTATGATTAACAGCAACATCTATTGTGTTATAATTGGCACTACATTGATAGTATGAAAGTGCCATTAAGTAAGAAGTAGCATCACATCACATAAACACTGCCACTAGATTAACATGCAGAACAACAGCATTAGTATTACTGTCATGAGAGTAGCACATGGTCAGTAAATATGCAATCAAATTTTTGCAGTTCCACTGCGATGAAGCAATGTTAGCGGTGTGAGATTTAAGTGTAACTACAAAAACACAATTCATGGGAAATAAAGCAAGACGGAAGCACTTCATAAAATGGTGGTGTCATTGCTTCAATTTATCGACGGCACTAGACCGGCAGCAGCATTACTTAATAGTGACATTAGGTGGCATTGCTTAAAATTTATCGACGGCACTAGACCATTACTTAATAGTGACATTAGGTGGCATTGCTTCATGCTTCATGTGATTTTACATTAACGGTAGCGATATGGGCATAGGGACACTAGGGGCATAAAGTGGTGAGGCAGATGTGGCTGCCAAGAGCGGCAAACATTCAGGCAGCATGTCTGCATTTGTCCCATTTTTTATCTCCTTGGTGAAATTTTCCTATGTGAGCACAGGAAATCTAGACCTGCTCGTTCTCATTTGCATTGTCCCCCCAACACCCCTCACTTTCTTTCCTTTTTCGACCAAGAGACAGGTCCACTTTCTCCCACCCTTCGCCATCCACCCTGCTTTCTTCGCCTTTTCAACCAAGAGACCGGTTGGGTAGCCAGTATCTACTACTTTCCCCCGTTTCCTCTTAGAACCAAGTCCTAGATTCATGCTACAGCTTTCCCACGTTCTTCCCTATTTGAACCAACTCTTAGATTCGACTGTGTGAACTAGCTTTACCTCTAATAATAGTAAAGTCTAGGTGGCTTTGGAACACTCGACGGAAGTAGAAAAAGATCCACACGCAGCCACGTGGGGAGCTGGGGCAGTAGAGCAAGGCAGGTTTCGAAGGAATATATACCTGAGGGTCGTCGGGATGTGGCAAAGATGCCGTCGGGAGGACGCATCTTGGCCACAATACCGCAGGAAGGAAGAAGGGGTCGGAGGCCCTCCCGAGCTGGTGCTGTCTCGGAGAGAACGGCACGGCCGCCGATTAGGACGCGCGGGCAGCTGTTGTTCTCCTCCCGCGCCACCGACGACCGCGTGAATGATGCACCTACACCCCTGCCCCGGCCGAGGTGGTCCAGTCGGATTTGTGACCAGCGGTGAGCAAAGAGAGTGTGTGGCCACCTATGTCTTGCTTAGATCTGGAGAGCATGAGAGAGTGAAAGAGAGGAACCCTAGTAAAGCAAGCGCCGAGGCTCATGCTTATATATATAGTGGAGTGATTTTGTTGTAGCAACCGTTATTAAATTGAATACGCGCGAACCACTATTTTCATTTAAAGTTCAAGTTAAAATAAAACTCGATCAATAACATGCCACCGCTTCCAGGTCGCACTATCTAATCACCGCGTCGAGGACGCACTATGTACTGTATCATTCACGTGCGGTCCCCGACCCTCCATCAAGTTGAAAACTAGACTAGTCAAAATATCAATTGGGATGCCTCTTTGTAAACAAATGCGCTCCTAGCTTAAAAAAATGCGCTCCTACGTGTACCCGCGAGTTAGTGTGAGAGAACTAGTGCGTGCGTGCACCACTTCTCTTCGTGAGAGTACAATATACTACGCCCAAAGAACATTTGCCACAAGAGTAACAGTATAAGTGTGTGACGTGTGAGTTAAAATAAAAGGTGCGCAATGTCTTTTATTTTTCAGAAGTTCTGAGGGTAGGGTGTGAAGAGCACATATGTGTGTGACGTCTACCTACAGATAGACGGTGGGTGCGAGAGGACTCGGGAGAGTCGTGGCTCGTGAGGGTGCGTGTGTGCGTGAGAGAGAGGGGGCACGTATCAATGCAATGCATGTATCCGTAAATCATATCTGAAAAACGTTCGCCACAAGCCGTTTCCTGACGAACGCCGTAAGAACCGTTAGATCGGCATCCGACAGTGTCAGTTTTGCCATGGCATTTAACAGAACAGCCACTCCTCCGACACACAAATCTTCCATGTGAGTGTTAGCAACTGTTGTATGCTCCTCCCTCCGTTCCAAAATGTAGTGCATATAGCTTTATTGAAAATTCCAACCTCGCAAACTTTTCCCGAGTTTTTGTATACCAAAATGCACATATAGAATACCCAGTATATATCATTTCATTCATCTTCAAGAGGTAACTATAAAGATGGGGGAGGAGTGTACAAAGAAAGACCGTCGTATCACCTACAACAATTTCAACCATCCTTTGGTGTGGAGGAATATCATAAGAACTCTATATGATATGATTTTTATAGGAATTTTTCCTTTAAAGCCAATTGGTTCATAGGAATAGATTCATATACTCCACATTTCAAAGGAAAATAAACATGATATCATTTTTATAGCTTTAGAGCCACTTGGTTCATATGAATGGATTCCTATACTTCCACAATTTCAAAGGAAAATAAACATTAGCCTAGATTCAATAGAAAAGTTCCTATGATGTGAACCAAATGACATCACTTTTCCAATCCCTCCTCATAGGAATTGAGATACATGTCATCTCTAGATTCAATAGAAAAGTTCCTATGATGTGAACCAAATGACATCTCTTTTCCAATCCCTACACATAGGAATTGAGATACATGTCATCTCTTTCCCTACAACTTCCATATATACATCTTCTATTCCTAAATAGCTAGTACAACCCACTAGCTTTTTTCCTGGACATGCAACTATGGCACATGAACACGTCATGCATGCAAGTCATAAATTACATTGTTTTTTTACTCTATGCATGCAAGCACCACATCATCTCTTCATGCATGTTACTCATAAGTTATTTCTTGCATTAGATTTTGTATTGACAATATATGTGTTGGTCACGTGCACACATATGTTGTTCACATTCACTTTTTTGTTAGAAATGTCATTCTTTTAACTGCAATTCATTTTTTGTCTTTGTATTACATTTTCATTTTAAGCATACATTCACTTCCCATTAGTTATAGATGTTTTGGAGGAACTTTTATGCATTATTTTGAGTAGCAAATTTCACGCGGCCGCGGGTATATCAAAATGCGGGGCCCATGCGTCATTGCCTTGCGGTCAAACCTACGTCCACAATTTTTTGTACGTATATCTCCACTGCTCCCCGAACCCAAAATTATGCCTCGTTCCCGTAAAACCGAGAGGCCCACCCGTATTAAGGCATCGACTCGAACTCAATCTCTCTCCCATTTACTATGGCGTAGCCCCGCACGCCGTAGTACTCCTACAAACCCTACCCGCCGCACGCATCATCGGTTTTCTTCAAGAGGACGAGGGAGAAGCGGATTTGTAGTAGAGGCTCCTACCCTAGTGCGCCGTAGGTAGCTGTCGTACGCATCATTGGTTTTCTTTTTTCTTTATGCTCTTGCACCCTAGAGTGAAATGATGGTTGCTTCGTCCGTCCTGCTTAATGCGGGAAAAGTGGGGCTTTGTGATTTGACCCCTCATCGCTCATTTACTACTACTGCGGCGCTATGACCGGGATGCCTCCAAGTCCAACCGCTGCTCTGAACTGTAATTTGGTGCATCGCACATGAAACACGACGGTGGATGAGCCACATGTGGTCCAAAGGGGTCCTGTAAGTGTGTCACCATTTCGTGTGCGGACTGACCCTGCTGAGTTGCTACGCCAACGCTACAGGAGCAGCCTACCACTTGGTTTTGCTCCTTGGTGAATCCTGACTATATTGATCTAAAAAGATAGTATCTAGATTAGTAAAAATGAGGTGATTTTACCGAGCGGGGGGCGGGGGAGCATGGCCTGTCATGCGGTCCCACGTGTCATGATGTACCAAGGCGATGCGCGTCCCTCTTGAGGCAGAACAATGGCAGAAGCAATACGTGGTTTTATTGAAGAAGATGATGGAGAAGCGGATTGCGAAGTGTGAAATAATGGTTGCTACGTCTATCTGGGGGAAAGGTGTGGCTTTGTGATTTGACATCTCATTGCTCATTACTACTACTAGGGTGCTACGACTGGGGTGCGTCCCCCCTGCTGTTCTGCACTGTTATTTGGAGCATGACACGTCGACCCGGTTGCTATATGTCCCACATGTCAGTGAGAGGAAGTACAACATTCATGAAAGCGAGCGTCTCCACTCTTTTAGTACGACGGAGGAGTACAAGACACGGCTTGGTTTTTGCTGCTTCACGTGATCCATCGATACAAACCCGGACTAAAAAAGGCGAGGGCGGGTCTTTTCCCGCGTGGCAGGTAGGGGAGTTTGGCATAGTTTGTTCGAGGCAACGAGGCAGGAAGGGAAACAAGCAAATAAAGGTTGAGCGACTTAGTTTTGGGAAAATCTGATTTTACGGAGTACGTACCCACTATGGAGGTAGTACTACTTACTACTCCCTCCTTTCCGGTTTATAGGGCTCATCTAAAAAAATTCATTTTTCCATTTTATAAGTCTCAATTCTACTAGTACTTACCATCACATGTTTGGATTTCGAGGTGCATTAAATCACCCGATGCAAGCAGTATCAAGAGAAAACTCACCAATGCATGTAGAAGTTCATGGAAATTTAGTGGCCATGCATGCATTCATTGTAATTAATGCATCGGTAAACATAACTTTTTGAGAAAAATGAGCGTACTAATTAAGTAATTGTGCAAACTATGAAATTAATTCCACCACTCACCGTCCACCTTGGTTGGAGAGATTTTGAAATTGAGCCTTATACTAGTATATGATACTCCCCATTATGTACAGTATATGTCTAAACGGAGGGAGTAGTAAAATTTTCTCCTCATCCTGCGAGCCACCGCATGCGTGGGCGAGGGAGCGGGCGTAGGCGTAGTAAGCAAGCTTTTCCTCGTCCTGCGACTCTGCGAGCCACCGCACCCGTGGGCGGGGGGGAGAGGGCTTACTATGCAAGCTTCTCCTCGTTCTGCGAGTTGACGGGACACATCAAAAGTAGTACTACAGAGCATCTCTAGTGTATAGAGCCTTGCCTCTAAGGTAGGCCCCACATGGTTTGCCTCTTATCAAATGAAAAAACTACAATGTATAGAGACTCTAACCAGGCTCTATGGTGGGCCCTAGCAGAAATTTAAAAAGTATTGATTAGCACCACATTTGTCCAATCAGTAATATTTCTCTTGTACTTTCTTATGCTTCCTAAGGCTGACAAGTGGGACCAGATGGATTGTTACATTGTTAGAGGCAGCCTCTAAGGTTAGACGTGATGCTAACCAATTTTTTGTTAGAGGCAGTTCATGCAATGTATAGAGGCCTGCCTCTAAGAGGAGAGAGAGGGCTTAGAGGCAGCAAAAAGCATACATTGTGGATGTCCTAAGTGCCTACTTTCCGGTCTATATGACTCAATTTGAAATCTCCCTAACCATAATAGATGCATGTGAGATGGTGAACGGAGGGAGTACGAGGCCATTAGTACTACAGTTCTTTTGGAAGGGTTGTAGTAGTCCCTCCCATTCACATGTTCACATTTCAAGCTTCAATAAAAATGTTGCATGCAAGGATTAAGACAATCCTCAGCAATGCATGTACTCCCTCAATCCATATAGGGTCTAAAATGCATTTTGGAGGCTAACTTTGACCACATCTTAGAGAAATAATATGAAATCCAACTTACACAAATCTTACCATCAAATTCATACGTGGCCATTGTACTGCTAACACATGCATGCGTTGCAATTAGTACGTATATGATACAATAGTAAACACTCACTATCTAGTAGTACTAGTACTCTACACTACTACTACTACGAGTCCATCCAACTATGTCCCGGCAGAAGACCGCGGTCACCGATTATTCATTCATATTTAAATTTGTTTTCACACAGTAAAATATCCACGAGCTGTGCTTTTTTTGTCCCACCTCGCCGCCCGAGCCGGCCGCAGACCGACCGGCAACCCACAAATTACGCCATCCAACCATAGCCGCACACATTCTGACAGCAACTCAACCAACCGAACGAAATTCATGCAAACACGGCGATATTTCATATAAACAATGACAGAATTCATATAAAATACTGGATTTTCATATAAACATGACGGATTTCATTACATTCAAATCAACTAAGCGGTGCTACTCCTAAATAGCACAGGTATAATAATACCTAGCATAAATTGTCACCCGCGGATCCATTTGTCGGCAACAGAAGGATCCGGCAAGACACTTGCTTTATACGTCGGCGTCACCTCGGCGGTGGCCTTCATGGGACCCAAGCGGCGGCGGCCTCCCGTGTTCTACTTCTCCTCGATGATGGCGCTGGACGTGGAGGCGCTGGCCACTGACTCGTTGCTCTCCACGCACCCGGCTTCTGTCTCTGCTTGCATGGCGCAACCGCATGCATGGGAGTCTCGGCCACAGACAAGGGAGACACAGTCACAGACATGGAAGGCGCGGTACGAGGCGACGGCGTGGACAGCAGTGACGACGCCCGTGCTCCCCACCGTGCCGGCATGGAGCAACTCGCCGCTCCTCGTCGAGCTGGCCTAGATTGGCGAGTTGCTGAACCACGCACCGGCTTGGGGCAGCAACTGGCTCCGTCGGGCGAGGGGAGGGAGGTGGATCAACGAGCTGCATAGCTCGTATTCGGCAGGCTCGGCGGGCCACCCAGCAGGCTTGGATGCCGGATAACTACTCTTTGTAAGCCATTGTAAGAGTGGAGAAAATGGTGAAGGAGGAGATAGGGGAGCGGCGGAGGTGTGCGATTCTTAGCCGGCGTCTGGCCTCGTTTAAATAGGAGATTAAATAGACGGCGGATGGGAGGAGCTCAGCCAGCGTTGCGTTTAATGCCGGCCTTGTCATGAACGGACGTGTGGCCGGAGTGGGTTTCTTGGCTTCCACACAGGTTTCATGGAGGTGTTTGAATGCGGCAAGGAGGCGTGTTCAGCCGGGCGCACAGCGAGCGGCGCCCTCGACTCTGACGTACGACACCGCGCTGTTCTTCCACTAACATGTGGGATCGTTGGGTACCTGGCCTGCATGTCAGTGACCCAACGCACGAAGTGCATGGCAGAGGAGCTTTTGGTGGGCCAGGGTGGTGAGAAGCGGGCATTTCATAAACCGATGATTGTTCATTGAGTGTGGCGTCATCTAATTCATGTAGGTTGATACGCCTACTATATAATGTAAGAGAATTTTAAAATTTTCATATATACGTTGATAGCCCGTTCGATACGTTGTGATTCATAAAGATCACTGCAAACATCAATGTTCTGCTTATCACAGATAAGATTGATTAATACCCGTAACAATCCATGTCCTTAACAAAGGGTGCATGCACGTATAGGTTGAGCGTGTGTCTTGTGTCGTGTGTTGTGTTGTCGGCGTTCTGGGAACCAGGGTACCCAGACTTGCCTGCCTGCGGCCCACGACGTGGCTCCATCGATGGCCTGGTACGGCCCATCTACACCACCTTCAAGACAAGACCCTCGCGAGGGGCCAAGCCTCGCGAGGCGGGCGACATCAAGACCTCCGGAGGGAGCAGACTCCTTAGGCTGGCTCCTGAGGAGCAGAGATTTCTATGCAGGTGCCCACCTCATGAGGTCGGGATGACGCAAGCCATGACGACCAAGGCTAGGCGGGCGCCAGCGGGTGTAGAGCGGCAGGTTTCCTCTTTGGTGCTAAGGAGGCAAGCGCAGGCGCGGGGTCCCAAGGAATCACCCAAAGGTTTCTATTCCCGTGCAACGAGACCAAGACCGCCAGGAAGGCAGGACGGATGTCATCGCCGAGCCCACCACGGCGTCACGACCAGAAGCTTTGCAGGCGAAGACCACCTTTCGTCAGGATAAGATGTACTACTTGTCCCCTTTCAAATTGGCCGTTGTGGAATCCCTTCCCGCCTTCGTTTTCGGGGAAGAGGACCAAGGCCGCTATATATAGGTTAGCCACCACCATAGAAGGGGAGATCCGATGGGACCCGGAGATCCGATCGGACCAGAACAACTCACCCACACCAGAGCAAGCCTCGGGAGCTTGTTCATCCTCTGTACTAGTTCCTCCTCAGCCCCTCGTGAGGCTAATCCACCACAAAGCAGGAGTAGGGTATTACACCGCAAGGTGGCCCGAACCTGGGTAACTGCCGTGTCCATCTTCTTTCCTGTTCTTCGAGCTAGGCTGTAGGGCGGCATGTTCGGTTGGCTGGATAGGTTGAGTTCTTCACACACGCTCCAGAGTTCAAACCTTCTTTGGGTCTGCGCAGCCCTGAATCCGACATGTGTGCATCCAGGTGTGCGAGTGTTGCGTGCGTACATGTGTACGTTTCAGTGTTGCATGCATGTGTGCGTGCGTGCGTGTGTTCATGCGTGCATGTGTACGTGTCAGTGTTGCACGCCTGCCTACATGCGTGTGTTCATGCGAGTGTTGCGTGCGTGCATGTGTACGTGTGAGTATTGCATGCATGCATGCGGGCGTTGCGGGCGTGTTTGTGCGCATGTGTGATGTGTTTGTATTCACCACAGTGGCTCGTGCGTGCGTGCAATTAAAATGGCCAGCTCAGCATATCATCACAAGGCGATCCTTGTCCACTGTGGTTAGGGCGGGCGGGCTGCCAATCAGAGGTCTCCCGACTTCGAATCCCCACCGACCACTAATTTATTACCATTTCTGCCTTTCATATACGCGCTGACAGGTGGGCCCTATGGTAATGTGCGCTGGTGAACGTGGACCGTTTGACTGGTCAATTGATTGTGTCATCAACAAATTACGGAGCTGTATGGTGAGCCAGTGATCGTATGATCACCATAAAATGTATTTTATTAACACAGTATAGATGCAAGCTACCATTTCTTTCTTTCATATACGTGCTGACAGGTGGGCCCCACGGTTACGTGCGCTGATGGTGCAACACTAGCTGTGCCACGTGGAATGTTTGACTGGTCAATTGATCGTGTCATCAACAAATTACGCAGTTGTACGGTGAGCCAGTGACCGTATAATCACGGCATGTATTTTTTTAACACAGTACAGACGCAAGCGCTCATATATACGCGCAAACACTCATCGCTATAAGCGCACACACGCACACCCTACCCCTATGGGCACCTTCGAGAGAGTGTGCCAGCATATGATCTCATTTTACGAAGTCACCATAGGCGCCTCGTAGTCGTGGGGAACGTCTCCTCCCACTGAACGCACATCGCCGGAAAATACTGAAATTAATCCAGGATAAATGCGAGCACCAGGACTTTAACCCTGGTGAGCTGGGGAAACCACTGTCCTCCTAACCATCCAACCACAGGTTGGTTAGCACCACAAAATGTATATGGTGACCGTAATGAGCTTATTTGAAGTCCAGTGACCATATCGTGCTTTCGCTTCAAACACAATGACTGTAAGTGTCGTCAACAAAATACGAAGCATGCATCAAATACAATGACCGTCAGTGTCATCAACAAAATACAGAGACGTATGGTGAGCTAGATACCATATGATCACCACGAGAATGTATACGGTGACCGTAATGAGCATATTCTGAAGTCCAATGACCGTATAGTGCTTTCGCTTGAAATACAGCAACCGTCACGCATGAATGTGTCAGGGGCATACTTTTAGAGGGCCGAGAGATAGTTTGTGTGCGTACGTGAAAGTAGTGTAGAGAGAGGGGGTGTCCGATGGAGACAAAGAGAGATATGCCCTTTGTTTCTCTTTCCCGTGAATAATATTTTAGGAGAAAATATAAACATTCACAATGCGGAAAGAAAATTATTGGATGCACCATGCAATTAACTATCATGTATAACTTTGTACTATTGTATATGCTTATTTTCGTAGTGGACGATTGTGTGTGGGGTGTGGTGGGCACATCATTTCGAGTTGTGGTGGGTTGATGTGAGGACTCATGGGTCGGTTCCATCCTGCACCACATAGGTTGGACCGAGACGCGTTATACGAAGACCCATGGAGGACTCGGCGTACAAGACGAAGCTACCAGAGTCGTGGAGGACTCTATCCCAACTGATGATAAGCCAACTATATATGATTTGTAATCCTAGGCCCCGAGTATGTTATATAAGCCCCGAGGTTAGTTCGTCGATAGTATACACACACACACAATGCCTGGTATTCACGTGTACTTTGTACACACCCCTCTCACAAATATACAGTACCAGGAGTAGGCTTTTTCCTCAACTGCAAGGGCCCGGACTTGGGTAAAACTTTCCCTCGTATTACCATCCAGCCTAACAGTCAGGGATATCCTACCGAAAGATCTGATGGAATCATATCTGCCAACTAGTAAGAGAGAGGTGTGGGGGGGGGGGGAATGTGTGCGAGAGAGGCCTAAAGATAATGTGCGTGCGGGAGACACGTAGGCACATATATGTGCCTATAAAGGGCCAGTAGAGACCATGCGTGTGTATATATGCATGTGAGAGAAATAGTGTTTTCCAACTGAGATTAGTGAAAGGAGTGATACATAGTAGTAAGAAAGAGAGAGGGAGATATATAGAGAGTGTGTGCGTGAGACACCCCGGGAGAGAGTGTGAGCATGTGTGAGAGAGAAATGACGATGTATATAAAGTGTGTGGACTTATGCGTCAGATAGAGAGATATATAGCACGTGTGTGAGAACGGGCCGAGGCATAGTGCATCTACGTGTAAAAGGCGGTTCTACGCAGTAAATTAAAATATAAATGGCAATAATTTTTTTGGATGAGGTCATGAATTTTGCAATTTGCGTATGAACGAACATTGGTCTATCAGACACCCATACTCTATTGAATTCGAGCATGTGTATGGGTTTATTTCATATTATCGACCCATAGAGTGAGGGTGGTTTGAAATCCAGACAATGCATGGCTTTTGCAATTCATATATAAACATTAATTAGTGCACTCCGTGTTGTTAGTGTCAAGCACTTTATACATTTGTCACATACATGGATACATTCCAAATTGCTAGCTACGAAATAGAATGCATGTTGAATTCAACATAAAGGTGGTTTCGAAGATTCGAATTCATAGGAAGTGCATTCATCTATTTGAATTCGAGATACTGGCATTTGTCAATCAGATCTAAAAGCGGGCATCAATCTTTGTTGTGCATTTGAACATGCTATATATTCATACGCATGTCTAACTATTTTTTTGCAACCAAGGAGATTATATCTGGAACCATGCATGAATTGAGGTAAGTTGCATATTTTTTAATATATACTCATGTACAATGTATATTCAAATGTACCCCCTCCATTCCAAAATAATCATAGTTTTAGGATTTTCAAGAGTCAAGATTTGTGAAGTTTGACAAATCCTGAAAGTTCAATTCAATAGAACTGTAAATGTTAATGCTTCTGCTCCCAAATATTGAATGAAGCGCCAAATAAGCCTCTGGTCGCCCAAAACCGTGTGAGACTAATGTTTGGTGGTAGGAAATTATTGTCTTGACTCTGACCCGTGTAGCCTATCGGCCCGATGTCCAAAGGTCTAAACCGGGGTATGTTTGTAACTTCACCAAGACGCCAGTCTCAACCGCCTTCGAGAAGCATTCATACACCGTGGGCGCCTAAACACCCATGCGCTCGGCCGAAATCTATCCCGCCCACTATTTGGGACACCTAAGATTACTGTCCTACCCCCGACCTGAATATGTCCGAAATTTTAGATGGGGGCAAAGTTTGTAACTTTCCCCAAATTTCAAACAAGCGCGTCCCAAACCGAAACATTGTTCCCCCTTAGTTCCCCCTCCCTCCGTTTCCCCATTCATACTCCGTGGGCGCCAAAATGCCCTCTCCACCAGCCGCGAAATCCCAGCCTCCTCCGTCCTCCACCCCATTGCGCCCTCCTCCATCATGCCGGAGCCGGTACCTCGACATCGTCGTCCAATGCAACCGCAACCGCAACGCCCTCAAGGACTTAGCAGCTGAAGCCGAGGCAGAGCTGCCTCCACGACGCTGACGCCGACGTGCGCCGTACTAGAACCACTTCGACCATGCCATCCTGTGCCTCACCGCTGCTGCTCCACTCTCGCAACCATCCACCGCATTGGAGCTGTTCCCGCTACGCCGTCGTTCGCCGCCTCAGATCTGGTTCCCCGCCACCGACAGACGGCCACCGCACCACACTCAACAACTTGGCCATGGGTTCGTCCAAGGCTCCACCGTCCTCCACAACCTCTCATTTCCGGTGAACCACAAGAAGATCGTTGGAAAAACAGAAGGAGGACACAGCACTGCCAGCAGAAAGAGGTACTCCTCTTCCCTTATTCGTGCAAATCTTACGTCTCTGCTCACACCGTATTCATCCCACGAAAGAAACTAGTTGAGCGCTTCTTACTGCACCTTCTTCGTGATACTAAATGCACAAGGTTTCCTCCCATTTACTATTTCACCTTAGGTAGAGGTCAGTCGCCCGCCTGGATTTCAATTCAGGGTCAGTTGATTCGCAATTAAAAGAAGCAGCACCCGCTTAGGTACGCGGAGCACCTAGTCCGCCTGTTCACCGGGGAAGCAGCGCATCGGTGTCTATCATAGGGGTGTAGGGCGTAGGAGCTGCTTGCGCCCGATCTAGAGGTCGGGGGTGCTTGAAGGGATGGCAGGGGGGCGGTGCCAAGCACGGCGGTGCGGTGAGGTCGAGGGGAGGGCGGAGGCAGCGGACTGGGCCGGTGGTCGCTGGCATTTTGAGGAAGATCATCAACACTGACTGGATGGAGGTAGATGAAGGTGATCTGCCCGTTCTTTGTACATCGGATGGTGCAGAAAAAATGGACTGGCCTATTTGTTTTCAGTCGACTGTTATTTTCATAGGACCATACCTTGTGGTGTGCTGGAGGAGTATCTGCATTTCCCAGCCAACCCTGTGCTCATATTTCAAAATCCTAGAATCTAATTTCGTGTGCCATGCATGTTGTAGAGCTATCATATGTCTCCCGTCGTTTATTTCTCACCCACCTGCTATCTGCTACTTTTCCACTGTACTACTTGCGTGCATACTTCACCCATACTCACACTACTGTTTTTTTATGCATGGGTATTTCAGACTCTGACGCACTGTTGATGAATACACAAAAGAAAAGACAGAAGTCGCTCCAGTGTAATTCGAGGATAAGCACTAAGCGTTTCAGCGATCTAAAGGGTGTAGTGTCAGCAGATGGAGACAGTAAACGTAGCTATGCAGTTGATGATCTCAATTGCCACACACAACCATCCCAGGTGCTTGCTTTAACTTCGCGCTGTCAAATGTGGTTGCATGTTGCATATGGTGTCTAGCTTGTATTGCTTCCTATTTGGTTAAATTGCATCTGCTTACTTTACACATTATACCTTTGATAATGACATGCCTTCCTGTTTTTAACCATGTTCTTACATCAAACTAATGCTCTTGTGTATCCCTCATCCATCACTTATGATGGGACAGTCACCCCAGTGGGTTACTGTGAGGCGCGCTACTCTTTTAAAGAGTGCAGTGTAATCCTCCCCACATGATTCTCAAGAAACAGCAAGGCTAAATGAAGATAGTCAACGTAGCTTTGTAGTTGATGACCGCAATTCCCCTACACCACCATCGCAGGTGCTTGCTCTTACTTGGCAATGTGATATGTGGTTGCATGTTGCATATGGTGTCTACCTTGCACTGGTACAGCGAGGTGCTATACAAACGGTTTTTGACCCCTTTCCGCGACGGCATTTTGAACCGTCGCCAAGTGAGTGACTGCGATAGGGGGGGTCCTTCCCACACGACCCAGAAACCGTCGGGGATAGGGAGCCTTGATGCATATAGTTGTCCCTATAAAATTGTTTCTGATATCTCGAATATCCCGAATGCTTCATCCTTGCTACTCGTTTGTGCTCGCATTGCCATCACAGTAGGAGTTCTGTGGTTTTACCTAAAACCAGGCACAGTCCAGGCACGGGATTTTTCCAGGCACGTACCAAACTGGCTCTACGTTTACGATGCCTGGCACATCACAAACAGTTCATGATTGTAAACCGTGTACGATAGGTCGACAATCACACACATTTAGTTTTCCCGCACCATCTGTGATAATGTCTGACATCACACACGCTTTGCAAATGGCAACTATGTGCATGGTTACACATGTTTCCTCTCTGTGAACCGTGTCGGATTATGATGTATATCACACACGCTGTGCTTTATAGACCGTGTGCGCCATAATGACCTACAGAGCGTAATTTCACCATAATTTAATTGCTGCTATTTAAAATTGTACCTAATTTTAATTTGAAAGTAGGCTATAGCTTTATTTATATCCATCAGGTTCAAACAACCAATGCATTATTCGATTCACACGTACATATGTTCAAGAATTACATAAGCACCAAATAAAGAATGATGAACCAGGGTTGTATACTTGAAATATTAAAGATGGTAAAGAAAGAGGCAAGAGACATTCTGGTTGCTGGACAAGGTGAAGCGGAATGGCCCTATTGTGCTCTCCTCGATGCAGAAGGCACACATGACTCTAGTCCAACCCTTTGTGATGGTCGGCCACCAATCATGTAATTTGAGAGGTAATCTTGAGTAAACTGCTTCAGGATCCACTGCAAAGGAAAATGATTCAGACATTGTCATCTAACACAACTCATTACGGGCAGTAAAAAGAAGTCTACAGAGTTCTTACTTACCATCCTGCAGTTCAATGTTGTCTTGCATAAAGTGTAAACAAATAGTTCGATTGACATCTTTCGACCCATTTTAGTAACAATCTTTATCAGTTTCCTCACTTGATGCTGGTTCATGAATATCTCATTGCCCCATACACAGAAAGGGTCAAAGTGTGGATCTTTGGCAATGGCATATGTACCTAAAAGCACTAAGTTAATATTAGAAGCTAAACAACAATTGCAAAATGATGTAGTACAACACTCCCTCCATCCCATTATATAAGATCTTATTACATGTATATCTAGACATCATGAGAACATTAAGGTAATACTCTTCCTTGTTGCTATGTAGCCTGGGATTGCATATTTAGTCATTCAGTACAATACATGTTGCTATCTAGCCTTAGATATATTAAATATGGCCCTAGTTAATCTACCGATAAATGGGTTAAAGATATATTCATTGAAATGTCTGATTCGATGATTAATCCCTTATCATCCCCCAGGCTATATGGTACCAGCTACCGATATCCTGAACAGTGAGTATATATAAACAATGCGATGAAACTAACCTCGATGGAAAACAATAGTTGTTCTCAATATTGTCCTGTATGGGTACATATAAAGGCATGTTAAGCATAACAAGCTAAACATCAACTAAATATATCCATGGTAGACAACATAATCTACAAATGATAGCTTCAGTGTGCAGGTTTAAGCATGCTAGTTAAGCAAAACAGGAAGTGGAAAGGTGTGTTAACCGCAACAGGCATAACATTTTGTAACATCCCAAAATTCTAAATTTTGGAATGTTATATTAAATAAATAGTTTTGATTGATTGTTTGATTGTGGTGTGGTTGCTTGTGTGAAATTGAGTGAAATTTGGAAACTTTTTGAAAGTTGAATGAGAGGGAATAAAATGACTTTCCCAAAACTTTCACCTTGCATTTATGATCTCCTTGAATTCAAATTTATTTCATTACAAACCCTAGAGTGAAGATAACATGACTTCTTCTATTTTAAAAGGGGTTTCGAAAAGATTTGAATTTCATTTGGAAATATTGCAAATTCAGAAACTTTATGCAACTCAATGATTTTCATGAGAGGAGATAAAATGACTCTTCTTCAAATTATATGAAATATGAGTTGGAAGTTTAAAACAATCAAATTTAAAGTCCCTTTGAATTATTTTCAATTTGGAGTTATTTGGTTTTTATTCAAATTATTTTTCCAAAAATAAAAATATATGGAAATTAGGGTAAAATGATTCCCTTCAATATAAAATTAGAGGGAAATAAATTTGAAATCATTTTGGTATTTTTAAAATGATTTTTATTAGGTTTTATTGCAGCAGTAGCACTGTTTGCTTTATTTAAATTTTTTGTGAAATTTATTTGCCGCTGAAATATTGTTCATCTTTTAGGAAATCTTTTTCTGAAAATTTTGATATAATATGCCTATGGAAATTTTTCTTATTTTCCGTTTACCTTTTTTTGTTTTTATTCTAAAAAAAAAAAAACGCGCGACCGACTTAGGGCCGTACTCGGCCAGGACTCTCGGGCCAGGCCTTTATAAGCCGCCGCCCCGAGGCCCGTTACCGCCGCCACCCACCACGAACCCTAAACCGCCGCCGCCGCCGCCGCCGCCACACCGCCGCCCCGCCGCACCGCCTCGCCTGACCCCTCGCCGCCGCCGCCTCGAGCCGCCGCGCCTCTTGCCTCTCTCCACTCCTCCGTCCCCTCCCCCCCCTCCCGCCCCCCCCCAGCACCACCTTCCCGCCCGACCCGCCGACCGCGCCGGACCCGAGGTAACCGCCTCGGTTTTCGCGAGAAAACCGATCGGTTTTTGTTAAACCCTAGATCTAGATTCGGTTTTTTTTTAAATTCCGGTTTATTCTTTTTTAGATCGGTTTTTCCGTCGGTTTAGTTATTTAGCGGACGTTCGTCCGTACGTTCGTTTTAACGAACGGTTTTCACACTTTAACCGCAGACAGCGAACGTTCGTTCGTAGCCTGTTCGTTAGTTTTCTTTTTCTCGGATTTTCCGCGATTATTTTCGATCGCGATTTCTGATCCGATTTTCGTTTTAGTATAACTTTTCGCTCGTTTGTCGGAATCAGGCGATTCAAGCGCCTAGATCTTCGTCTCGAAGCCCTCTTTCTGTTTAACCAACTTAAACAAGTTTTTGCTACTGTAAAATTTGACTTTAGTCCAGATTAGTAATCAAAGCTTGTTTCTTTCGCAGTTTGAGTTTCGTAACTCCGATTTAATTGATTCTTTTTGCTAATTGAAGCTCTTGACCTAAACTTTCTGATAAGACCAAATCCACCCAATTTTGGTACTGTTAGAAATTGTTTTCTGTTGCAAGAGTTAATTGCTAGTTTTCGAAGTTTTTCGAGATCTTTTCTTCGATTCTTTTGCATGAGTGCTTATGTATGCAATTGCTTGCTCACGTTAGATTGAACGGAGTGTGATGAGTAGAACTATCAGGAATTATGAGTGCGAAGGATCTTCATCAATAGTACAAGGCAAGTAACACATTGATCATACTTCTTCGTTACCCAGTTTTTATGCATTAGTTTTGACCCTCAAACATTGCATGATTAGGATGTGATTAACTTGTGTGTATTGGGAAGTAGATGATGAGGTAGAACCTATTGCCCTTTTATTATAAAACCCTTGGGAGTTACTTCTACGCTATGCTTATATTGCCATGCTATGCTCGTAGACGTGGATTGGGTTTTGAGTGTATCCATGACAGATGTGAGATTGTTAATTAATGGTTAACTTAAGGTGGCTACTTTAATACACATCTGGGTGGATTGGTTGGGGCACCCTGGGGATATACCAGTGGCTTGCCCGGACACCTGGGGATATACCAGTGTTGTCCTAGGAGATCCCGGGGTTATACCGTGTGATCCTCCTATGGTTCGCCACCCAGGCTCAAAGGGATCATAAGATTATTCATGCTAGAAACTTCCGTGTGCAGCCACAAGCTATTATGGGCTCTAGCATAGTTGAGTATGTTGCAGGACCTCTTTCAGTGGTAGGCTAGCAGATGTAGGGGAAAGTAGGTGTAACTGTCTACCCAGAGTAAAGAGTAAATGCTTCAGAAAGACTGTGTCTCGGTCATCCGTTTCTCAAACACCATGAAGTGCGAGAAATCCAACGGAGGAGATCGAGTCTTGTGGGGAAAAGTGCACAAACCTCTGCAGAGTGTACAAACTAATCATGATTAGCCGTGTCCCCGGTTATGGACATCTTGAGTATCTGGTTCTTGGATTATCATATTGAATCCCATCACTCTAAATTAATTGTTGGGATTAATAATTACTTTTAATTGGGATTGAGAGGGGGATTTACCTTCTCAATGTTCAACAACCACCATGATAGTTAAATAAAATATATTCCTTTGTTGTAGGGAAAAATTGGCTTTTCGCAAAACATATTAACCGTAGAGCCTCCACCCGCCATATATGCATGTAGTGATAGCATTTATTCTGTTCATTGCTCTACTGTGTTATCTTGCCAGTACATTCAATGTACTGACCCATTTCGGGCTGCAACGTCTCATGTTGCAGGATTCTTACGACGAGTAAGTGATACGTTAGGGTTACGATTTCTACACTCAACTTTGCCGTTGGTGTTGATGGGAATCCACAACCTTGTTGTTACTTCCGCTATATGGATTGAGGTAATAGTATTTACGTTACTTTATACATGTGATTTACCTCTGTTATAAATCCTCGAGTACTGTGTGTGTCAGCATACCGATCCAGGGATGACACTTAAGCACAGAGACTTTGATCCATTCGGGTCGGGTCGCTACACATTTAAAAACAAGCAAATATAGTCATTCAAACTGGTATTGTGCAGGTCTAAAGTACACTAGTTATTGTTAAAAAATGAAAAGGTGTGTTAACTACAACATCCTTAACAACAACCAAATATCGTAATTCATAGTGGTATTTTTGAAACTATTATTGATGAAATTGATGTGGACGGCAAATAGTTGCATATATAGAGCATCACATTGTGAAGAACTGAAATAAACAAGACATAAGGCCATCTCTAGCCGATCCCCTAAAAGTTAACGGACTAAAACCCTTAGTGGAGTATATATATACTCCAGTGATTTTTGGCCGTTTCTAGTCGATCCCCTAAACTTAACGTTGTAAACTTCAATTTGATCAAGTTCAAAGCAGGTTCAACCGAAAGTAGCATGCATTCAAACATAAACATAGATAGTTTTGCATAACCGAACATAAAAACTTAAATTTTGACTAAACTAAACTACTTTCGGTCGAAGTGGAGGTCGAGCCAATCCTTCCTTGTCTGGTACGGTGTGCCGCGAGCCGGGTCTGGGCCGGTGCCGTCGTCGGGTTCGTTGGGGAAGACACTCCTCCACTCGTCGATGTCGATCTCCTCATCCTCGCCGCCACCTCGACGCCCTCCGCGTCGCCGTCCTCGCCGCCTTCGACCTCATCATCGAAGGAGAGCACGATAACCTCGCCGCCCTCCGCGCCGGCAAAGATCATCTGCTCCGCCTCCACTAGCTTCGGGTGCTGCTGGCAGAGCTCTTGCATGTAGGACTCGAGGCGCTCCCATGCCTCGCGGTCCACCCGCGCCATAGCCGAGCTCACCACCCCTGGCTTCGGCGGGACGAGGTTGACCGGATTGTTCCAAAGGGGAAATTGAGCCTAGCCGCCACGCTGTGGTAGCAGACCTGTCAGCGGTCGTACTCCATGGCCGCGAGCTTGGCCGTGTGGAAACTACCAAGCCACCGGCGGGTGTGGGTCTCCCAATCCATAATCTCGGCAACCCACGTCCCCCACCATCGCTGCCGGACCCCGAGGTAGGACCTCGGCGGCGGCCGGGCCCGAGGGAGGACGGGGAAGTCCTCGAACCGGCGTAGGGGTGCGGCGGCGGGCGGATCGGGCGACCGGCGATGGCGGATCAATAAAGAGCCCGCGGAGGACAAAGGGGACACCGCGGCAGCCACCTCACCGGCGTCGGGCGAAGAGGCCGCGATAAACCTCTTTTGGGCCATTGGCTCCTCGAGCTCCCCGGCACACAGGCAGAGGTTGAGGATGGAGGCGGCGGCGGTGATGGTTTCGAGCGAGGGAGGGGTGGTGTGTGTCTGTGTGAGCGGAGGTTTTGGGGTGTGTGTGGAGGGGGGGCAAGGTGGTGTTTCAGGAAATACCGCGGCAAGTGAAAATTTTACTAGGCGGGAGTAAAATGCCGGGCTACTGAAAATTTGGATCAAGGGCGGGTAGATATTTTTGAGATTGTGAGGCATGCAGAGGTGGGAGTAAAATGCCGGGGCTACTGAAAATTTGGATCAAGGGCGGGCAGATATTTTTGAGATTAGGAGGGATGCAGAGGCGGGAGTAACAAGGCGGGGCTACTGAAAATTTTAATCAAGAGATTGAAGCAGAGTGGGACTAATAGACTTCGCACACGGTCCACACATACTAATCGTGTGCTATCAAACATAAAAACCTTCCAGGCAGTAGATGTTTTCGAGATTATGAGGCAGTAGATATTTTCGAGAGTGGGAGGTAAGCCTCGTGGAGCCCAATCTACTATGCTAATGTGAGTGACTGCAGGGGCACGGGCGTGGCACACGGGTAGTCTGGACGAACCGTGTCTGTTGCGTCCGCAATCGCAGACAGTTTCTGCATCCAACTCGTCTGTTGTTTATAAATTTGGCAAAAAGAATAACGCGGGAAAGGGTCAGAACACGAACACACTTGCATGTGGACAAAATATATGTAAGAAAAGGTGGTTTGATGTTCGAATACCCAATGCACAACTTTGATGTGGCACCTGTCGCACAAAAGCACAGTATTGCTAGTCAGCCATCCCCTACGAACCCCACTTCGTGTCGGTGGTAAGGGAATCCTAGCTACGAATGCATGCCCCCAAATAGCTAGGTCTGAAATCTCACCCTACCGTAACACAAAACCTATACAAGTCCATCATATATATGGTCAAACTTCCCCTTTCGCTTCCCGACAAAGGTGGACCGTGTGCCGACCCACAAATGTGTGCTTGTGGCGTGAGATGGGTGAGACCACATACGAACCACCTGTGGGTGGCCCTACTATATGTATGAAAAGGGTGTGTTGTGATATTTAACTACCATTCACAACTTTGATGTGGCACGTGTGCCTCACAAATTAACCGGACTTCCCTGACCCCACGGAGGTTGCAGGTAGTGCGAAGTAGCCCCCCACCCCCCCCCCCCGACACACACACACGTCGGGGGGAGGGCATCTCACCAAGACGTACTGTAACACGGACCAGGCAGAATCCAACTTGGTCGTACAACCTCTCCCGCTTGTTGTTGGTCAAAGTGATGGACGTCCACACGGCCCCGC
The DNA here is from genome assembly GCA_011799875.1 of Thinopyrum elongatum. Lineage (NCBI taxonomy): Eukaryota > Viridiplantae > Streptophyta > Magnoliopsida > Poales > Poaceae > Thinopyrum > Thinopyrum elongatum. The sequence goes on from CM022299.1 coordinate 390,345,492, forward strand.
AAAATAATGGGCTAGCTTGTCGCCGATAACCTCGGGAGGGAGTACTATATGAAGACAAACCCACTCTGTGCATGTGGTCCAAGTATGTATATGGAAGTGGTGTGTGTGGTGTTTGAATACCCAATGCGCAAATTTGATGTGGCACCATGCTTTGGAACCGTAAAATCCCCACACTGAGCGAGGGTTCATGACGCGTAGCATGTGCTCAAACTTAATTAGGCTTGGAATGATCGACCTACTATACGGTAACTCAAAGCAAAGAAGAAGAATCCACCCTAGTAACCTTTCTCGTCGTTGGTCGAAATGATGGACGTCCACGCGGGCCCACGAATATATATAGGCTTGCCGCCCATAACCAAGCGAGTGAGAGTGTGTCCAAAGAAAACCATTGCATGCGTGTGTCCCGAACATATTTATGGAGGTGTGTGATGAATCATATGTGTTGAATACCCGGCCCAATGTACAACATTGATTTGGTGCATGCGTTGAAAATCGCAGAGGTCCCCACACAGAGCAAGAGGTTCATGACGTGTCGTGTGCTCGCCCCCCCCTTCGATCCAATGGGATGGATTCATGTGTACACATGCGCTATTATATATATGTAATCTCACATCATGATCTATATCATGAGACAAAAAAATAATCCCCTCCTAAGTCAAATTAATTAACCTCTCTCGCTGTCGGTGAAAGTGATGGACCAAGCGGGCCGACAGATGGAAGCATCACCAATAACTGCGTGAGTGAGTGCCATAGGACAACAACCATCGGTTGCATGTGTGCCAGAAGATATATATGGTGATGTTTTGAATACCTAATGCACAACTTTGATGTGGCATTTGCCTCAAAAACCGCAAAGTCCCCACACAGAGTGAGGTTCATGTGACACCTAGTATATATATGCTGGTCACCCCCCCCCTTCGACACGTACTATACACCTAGTAACACAGCCCTAAAAGAATTACTCCTCCTTGTTCGTCAAACGTACCTCTCTCTCTCTCGTTGGGTCAAAGTGATGGACGACGAACTCGCGGGCCCACAGAAAGCGAAGCGTACGTCGCACGCGAGTGAGCATCCTATATAGGACTACATACCACCGTCTGCATGTGGCACAAAGAGGTGTTTGTGTGATGTTTGAATACGCATTGCACAACTTTTATACGGCACCACATATATAGGAAACCAAAAAGTCCCCACAGAGAGCAAGGTTCATGATGCGTGGTATGTGCTATATGTACGCCCCCATTCGACGCGTGGTATATATGTACTTCTACTGTATAGCACAAACCAAAAAAGAATCATTCCTTGATGGTCAAATTAACCTCTCTCTTGTTTGGTCAAAGTGATGGAGGAGAACCTCGCATGCCCACGGATGGAAGCGCCACATGCGAGTGAGTTCCTATAGGGCAACCACTGCCTGCATGGTATTGCGTGATGTTTGAATACCAATGTACAACTTTGATGTGGCACCTGCCTCGGGAATCCGAAAGTCCCCACATGGAGCGAGGTTATGACGTACGCATATATATAGAGTATTCATGTTGCCCCCTCTTTGACATGTACTACATACTCCTACCGTGCATATACGTAACACAAACAAAAAAAACCATCCTTGTTGGTCAAATTAACCTCTCTCTCGTTGTACGTTCAAATGATCGATGTCGACCTCGCAGGCCCACAGAGAGAGTCACACGCGAGTGAGTGTCATAGGACAAAACCATCTTGTGCATGTGCCTGTGTGTTATGTGATGTTTGAATACCCAATGCACAACTTTGACATGGCACATGCTTCGCAAACCTGAAACGCACTACACACCACGATGCGTAGCCCCCTCACTTCAAGCCGGTGGGAGGGACTCATGTGTACGCACGTGCCCGAACTTTGACATGGAATCTCACCAGGATCCACACCACACACATGCCAAGATGAATCCACCTTTTGGTCAAATGCCTCTCATTGTCGGTGGAAACTAAAAACCTTTGTGGGCTAATGAATGGGCACGTCGCTGACAATCGCACGAGGGAGTGTCCGAGAGGACCACCAATGCATGCATGTGCCCCGAACATGTACGTATGAAAGGGTTGTGTAATGCTTTAAATAACCAATTCACGACTTTGATGTGGCATATATGACTCACAAAATGATCAATAATCCCACACGGAGGCTCACGACTCGTAGTGTACTGCCGGACCCCCCCCCCCACCCCACACACACACAGACACACACATCCCGCACCACCACAGCCACTCTGAGGCATGTCAAATTTTTTCTACAGTGAACATGTGACCAAAGTAGTGTCGTATTAAAATTTAAAAAAAACAGAGATCATTCGACCGTTTTTATACATTGATTGATTTCCTAGGGATTTAATGTGCAAAAATCAAATTTGAGCTACATGTGCACCAAAATGGATTGCAAAATCATATGTGTGTCCCTGGGTGCATGTTTCCCCATGCAAGAGATTTCAAAACATTGAGAATATAGATTTTTAAAATTCAGTAAATCCAAAACTTAGTTGAAATTCATGAAACTTATCATGGGGTCATATATGGACACCAGTAGACTGTGATATTGTACTTTTGATATAATGTTCTTACAAACCGAAGATTGTTAATAACTGGCAACCAATATCTCATACGGATTATTTATTTGGACCATGTGCGTTAGACTGTGACATGCTTCAGTTAAGCAGTAAAGCGGCAGAATGAATCATCAAAAAACAAAAAATATGTGTGCTGCCACGCGCCCCGTGTGACGTGCGAGAAGGCGTGAGTTGACGGGACGCATGTGAGCAGTCCGCCGCGCAGGCAGACCGAGAGGCGTGCGCGCAGGTGTGTGAATTGACGGGAGGCGTTTTTGCTGCGCAGTATCACCGGGAAGCATGCGAGTAGCTATGTGAAATGATGGTAGGAATGCCAGAAGTCCACCGCGCAGGCTCACCGGAAGGCGAGACAGCCTTTGACCGCCGCCCGCCTCGCTCCCACTGGTCCGTATTAATGGCGCGCCCGAGCCACCAGCCATAATAGGCGGCCGCACCCCCGGTCCATAGTGGTCAACAATGTCTGGACTCTGGAGTGTATGAGGATGCCGCCGAAGCGCACCATCGGAGGGAGTGGCAACGCCGGGGCTGGTGAAGCACCCGCGCAACGCGTGAAGCTGGGCACAGAGGTTGCCGTCGCCACCGACGAGGTCTCACGCGGCAGCAGCATGACCTTGACTTCGTCGGCGCCGTCGTGCCCCCCTAGCCAGAGCCAGAGGTCAACAGCAACTCCGGCAACGACTGCGACTCCGACGAAAAACCGGTTAATCATCTATATACCCATTTGTATGGCATACATATCATGTGTTTTCTCTGGTTACTCCCCCCTCTCTAATTTTTTTGGAATACAAATCATATGGTTATGTTCTCTCAGTCCATGAAATCAGAGTAATTAAGATCCGTTAGATGCACGTAGTGTATTGATTGTTTGAATGGTATCCATATAGGGTTAGTGATTAATTGTTTGTTCTGTACAAATGATTTTTGCTAATAATCCGACTAGGGTTAGCATGCGTGCTAATAATTCATGGCCAGATCTTGAGGATTGATTTTGAATGTCCAACATATATGTTTGTGCCTTTTTTCTTTCAGATCTTGAGAATTGATTTTGAATGTCCTACATGTATGGTTCTTCCATTTTTTTCTTTCATATTGGTATGTACACAGATGAGGCTCCGGCCAGCACCGCTGCCGGATGTAGATCTTGGACCCGGCTGCGCGGCCAGAAGCGGCCACGCCCCCTAGACCTGAGGAACCAGTAGAATCTCCGGCGGACCGCATCAGCAATCTCCCGGACGACATCCTTGGGGAGATCATCGCCCTTCTCCCCACCAATGATGGTTGCCGCACACAAGTCCTCGCATCTCAGTGGCGCACTCTATGGCGCGCCGCGCCTCTTAATCTCGACAGCCGTCAACTATCTGTCGATGATGATTCTGAAGTCCCCGGAGCGATCATCTCCTCCCACCAGGGCTCCATTCAATGCATCTGCCTCCCGGCATGCTACCTGCTGGACATACCCTGCACGGTGGCCACCTGGCTGACATCCCGTCAATTCGATAAACTCCAGCAGCTTGAGTTCTACCATTACTACAGCGATAGGTTACCACCAAGAGCTAAATCTTTGCCCTCACCACCGATGCCCATCTCATGGTTTTACTCCTCTCTCCACACCGCCACCTTGACCCGATGCCATCTAGCAGACAATCTGGTACAAATGCTTTGACTCCCACTGCTGAAAAAACTTGCGCTTGTGTTGGTTCATCTGTCAGAGGCCTCACTGCACATCATCATCCGCTCCAGTTGCCCTGCCCTGGAGCGTTTGGTGCTTGTTTTTGGAAATGGAATCCATATCCCTTGTCTCAAAATAAAGTCGCCTCACCATGTAAGCATTGGAATTCGTTTTGAAGGACAGGAGCTCATCATCGAAGATGCCCCTTCATTTCAAAGGTTGCTCCATGATTGTTGTTATAAACCTTCGCAAATAACTATGGTCTCTACGCCTAAACTGGAGACCTTGGGTGCAATTCGTGATCCGTTTAAATGGTTCGAGATGGTGTTTGCGACCACACCTATTGAGGTACTGTATATTATTCATGTACACTTTTGTAATTTGCATTTTTCGTTTGTGCGCATAAGTTAAGTATCATAATAGAGCACACTTTCAGTGCTAATATTATGTTCTATGCTCAATGAAGAGCTTGTCCATCCTATTAGTGGTGGTGGATTGTGTCAAGACCTTATATATCAGTATGTGGTGTTTTGATCTCAACATCATTATTGCCTTAATGCAATGCTTTCCATGTCTGGAGAATTTGTATATAAAGGTGATGATTTCACGCACATTGAAAGCCCATATATAATGTACTATAATTAATCGTTCAGCTATCGCTCTTTCAACATAATCTTTTTTAGACATTAACTGTTTTTAATCTTCATCTCTATTTAGGCACTAACACATGGAGAAAAAGGTATAACCAATCGATGGTTCAAGAAGCATCGGGATTTTCTCATATCTCATGACATTCGTTTGAAGACAGTAACGCTGGAAGGAGATGCATCCAACAGTGCAAACACTAGCTTTGTCACATTCTTCATGTTGAATGCGAGGGCACTATTGTCCGTGAGGATTAAGTTTTTCAACAATAAATTTCTCACATATGGACATGTTGAACAGCTTAAAAAGAAGTTTCAGGTGGACCTAAGGGCGTCTGATCATGCTCGGCTTATATTTACAACAACTTGTCGTCATCATGGACCAGTAGATCTTTTGTACTGGGATCTTGATTTTATGGATCGGACCGATCCATTTGATTGTGACTGCCAAAAACTTTGGTTGAGTTAGATATTATTGCCCTGTTCAATCCGGGTTATGTGTAAACCTGATGAACAATTAATCCTCGTGCTTTTGTACCTTTTGTAAGCTGGAGTTAGATATTGTTGCCCTTTTTAACTCGGCTTTGACCCATATTTTCTTTCATACTGGGCTTTGATCTTTGTTCACTACAGAACCCGCAAGTTCTTAACCCCCGCCAGCACCCACCAAACTTATTTTTAGCTAGCACACCAAATGGGATGTAATTCTTAATAGTAAAAGCTGCATGGTAGTGATAGATTTGGATTCTGACATTTGGGACCCACAAGGAAAAAGCCTATCTAGGGCGGAGCCGACTCGACAGTAAACGTTGAGAAGCCTGGTTTTAAAATTACTGTAAATCCAAAACTCACCTCAAAATCATGAAATATGGCATGGTGTTATGACATGGCAGCAACATGATGTGGTAAAAAAATAGTCCAATTTGGGACAAGTTTTGGTATAAACTTCTTACAAACCGGAGCTTCTCTCTAGAAGCCTCATGGTTCCGAGAGGGAACTTGTCACCTATATGTGTGCGAAACGACATACACTGTATCTTCCTGCCTTGATTTATTTTCAAAGGCAACATGCAACTATAGGAGTGTCGTCCTAAAAAATGTGAAATTATTCAGCGTTCGTTTTGCTTTTTTATACATTATTTGAGTTTTCTAGGCATTTTGGAACATACTTTCGTGTGCGCAAAGGTCATGTGTCTACTAGCCACCTATGTAATTGGATGTTCAATTTGGTTATGCAATCAAGTCCTTATAAGTACATATATTATTGTTCTATATGCTATGACAACGCACACGGACCATACTAGGAAACCCGTCGCTGATGAATTCATCAATCGCTGACAATCGTATACCAACAAGCGTTTGCCAACAACACACACGGCTTATTAGCAAAAATTGTCTATGTTATTATGGGTCTTCGCACACATTTCTGATTAGGAACCTGTTTGCTGTATATCGCACACACCTTGATCTGGCTGACCGTTTCTGTTGTGTTGCCTAATCACAAATAGTTCATCTGAGTGAACTGTATGCCGTATATCGCACACACCTTCATCTGGCTGCCCGTTTCTGTTGTTCCGCCTCATCACAAACAGTTAATTCGACTGAACTGTATGCCGTATATCGCACACGCCTTCATTTGGCTGCCCGTTTCTGTTCTTCTGCCTCATCGCAAACAGTTCATTGAACTGAACTATATGCCCCTCATCGCACACGCAACTAAAATCTCGACCGTGTTTGATGTATCCGCCATCGCAAATGTTTTGCATCTTTTTTTACTTTTTTTACATCACCGTTTGAGATTAATGCATCACACACAGTTTCGTCGAAGGGTCTCTGATTGTAGTGTCGCGTTAGCAGCATCCTGCAATAGTGTTGTAATGCTTCTAATTAGGGTAAATTGCATCTGCTTAGTTAACACATTATACCTATGAATATGACATGCCTTCCTATTTTTGGTGCATACTACATCTTTCTATTAACCATGTTCTTACATCAAACTACTTTTCTTATGTATCCCTCATCAGTCACTTCTAACGAGACACCTTCAAATTGACAGTGTAATATTGGTTGCATCTTGCATATCATTTCAAGCATGTACTGCCTCAAATTTGTTGAAATGCCACTTATAATGAGACACTTCTAACTTGGTAGAGTGATTTTGGTTGGATCTTTCATATGCTGTCTAGCTTGCATTGCTTCCAATTTGTTGAAATGCCTTCTGCTTAGCATTTTTCGTACAAATTCCATCCTCCTACAATGTGGTTGCCTTACATAAAAGTTGTGTTCGTCAGTATCATGCAACAACGAATTTGTAAGAGCGAATTTCATTCCTTTTTCTTGTGTGTTTGACTTGACAAGGCAAAATCTAAAAGGATGAACGCACGGGATGATGGCGGTCCTCTGGAGCAACCGAAACAGATGATCTGTGCAGATTCTCCTGCTACTCCTACTGCAGTGCAAGTTCCAAATCTCATCTCCCCTACTCCACAACCCCAGGTGCTTGCTCTAACATGGCAGTGTGCTATCTGGTTGCATATGGTGCCTAGCTTGTATTGCTCCTAATTTGTTAAATTGCATCCCCTTAGCTTACACATTATACATGTGAATATGACACGCCTTCCTGTTTTTGGTACATACTACATCTGCCTATCACACCATGTTCTTACATCAAACTAGTGTTCTTGTGTATCCTGCATCTATCACTTATGATGAGACAGTCACGCCCGTGGGTTAGTATGAGACGCGCTACTCTTATAAAGAGTGCAGCTTCATCCTCCCCACATGATTCTCAAGAAACAACAAGTCTAAATGAAGATATTGAACGTAGCTTTGTACTTGAAGACCGCATTTCCCCTACACCACCATCGCAGGTGCTTGCTCTAACTTCGCAGTGTGATATGTGGTTGCATGCTGCATACGGTGTCTAGCTTGTAATCCTTCTAATTAGGGTAAATTGCATCTGCTTAGTTTACACATTATACATGTGAATATGACATGCCTTCCTATTTTTGGTACATACTACATCTATCTGTTAACCATGTTCTTACATGAAACTACCGCTCTTCTCTATGCTGCATCAATCACTAACGATGATACACTTTATTCATTGCATATTGCATATTATTTCTAGCATGTTGCCATGTATTGCTTCTAATTTGTTAAAATTCATTTATGAGGCCACCCTTTTAATTTGGCAGAGTGATATTGGTTTCATCTTTCATATGGTGTCTAGCTTGCATTGCTTCTAATTAGTTCAAACACCTTGTGCTTAGTTTACACTTTACACATCATACATGTCAATATGTCATGCCATCCTGTCTTTCATACATATTCCATCCTCCTATCACGTGGCCTTACATGAAAGTAGTGTTTGTCAGTATCATGCATCAATGAGTTCTGAAAAGCAAATTTTATTCCTTTTTCTTGTGGGTTTGACTTGACAAGGCAAAATCAAAAAAGAGGAAGGAAAAGAGTAAGGAAGGCGATGATGGCGGTCCTCTGTAGCAACATAAACAGAGCATCTGTACGGATTCTCCTCGTACTGCTATTGCATTACAAGTTCCAAGTCTCCGCTCCCCTACTCCACCATTCCAGGTGCTTGCTCTAACTTGGCAGTGTGATATCTGGTTGCATGTTGCATATGGTTTCTATCTTGTATTGCTTCTAATTAGTGTAAACTGCATCTGCTTAGCTTACACATTGTACGTGTGAATATGACATGCCTTCCTATTTTTGGTACATACTATATCTGTCTATCACACCATGTTCTTACATGAAACTACTCTTCTTGTGTATCCTGCATCAGTCACTTATGATGAGATACCTTTAAGTTGGCAGTGTGATATTGGTTTGCGTCTTGAATATGATTTCTAGCATGTAGTGCTTCTAATTTGATGAACGCCACCTATGACGAGACAGTTTTAACTTGGCAGAGTGATATTGGTTGCACCTTCCATATGGTGTCTAGCTTGCAGTGCTTCTAATTTGTTGAAGTTGCTTCTGCTTAGTTACCACATCATAGGTGTGAATATGTCATGCCGTCTAGTTTTTCGTACATATTCCATCCCCGTAGTTTGCCTTTCATCAGAGTAGTGTTCGTCAGTATCATGCTGAATGAGTTCTGAAGAGCGAATTTTATTCCTTTTTCTTGTCGGTTTGACCTCACAGTGCAAAATCAATAAAGCGGAAGGAAATTGGTAAGGCATTGGATGATGGTGGTCCTTCCGAGCAACTGAAATGGAGAGTCTCTACAGATTCTACTCCGCCATCCTCCCAACAAGATTTGCAAGACAATGCAAGGCTAGAAAGTCAACATAGCTGTGTAGATGATGAGCACATCTCCCCTACTCCACCATCACAGGTGTTTGCTCTAACTTGGCACTATTATATGTGGTTGCATGTTGTGTATGACGTCTAGCTTGTATTGCTTCTAACTTTGTTGTATTGCATCTGCTTACTTTACACATCATACCTGTGAATATGACACGTGTTCCTGTTTCTAGAACATACTATATCTGATCACACCATGTTCTTACATCAGACTACTGTTCTTGTGTATCCCGCATCAGTCACTTATGATGAGGCACCTTTAAGTCGCCACTATGATATTGGTTGCATCTTGCATATGATTTCTAGCATGTACTGCTTCTAATTTGTTGAAATGCCAGACAGTTTGAACTTGGCAGAGTGATATTGGTTGCATCTTTCATATGGTGTCTAGCTTGCAGTGCTTCTAATTTGTTGAAATGCCTTCTGCTTAGTTACCACATCATAGGTGTGAATATGTCACATCGTCCTGTTTTTCGTGCATATTCCATCCTCGTATCATGTGTTTGCCTTTCATCCGAGTAGTGTTTGTCAGTATCATGCATGAATGAGTTCTGAAGAGCGAATTTTATTCCTTTTTCTTATCGGTTTGACTTCACAATGCAAAATCAATACAACTGAAGGAAATTAGTAAGGCAGTGTATGATGGTGGTCCTTCAGAGCAACTCAAACTGAGGGTCTCTACAGATTCTACTCCGCCATCCTCCCACCAAGATTCGCAAGACAACACAAGGCTAGACAGTCAACGTAGTTGTGTAGATGATGAGCACATCTTCCCTACTCCACCATCATAGGTGCTTGCTCTAACTTGGCACTGTTATATGTGGTTGCGTGTTCCGTATAATGTCTAGTTTGTATTGCTTCTAATTTTGTTGAATTGCATCTGCGTAGCTTATAACTTATACCTGCAACAATCACTAACCCATAAGACACATTTAACATGGGAGTGTGATGTAGGTTACATCTTGCATTGTCTTCTAGCTTGTACTGCTTCTAATTTTTTGAAATGGCACTTATGACGAGACACTTTTTTCCTGGTAGAGTGATATTTGTTGCATGTTCATATGGTGCCTAGCTTTCATTTCTTCCAATTTTGTTTAAATGCCTTCTGCTGACTATTTTTCATACATATTCCATCCTCCTATCGTACGTGTGAATATGCAATGTTGTCGTTTTTTTGTATATATTCCATCCTCCTATCATGCGATGCCTTACATCAAAGTAGTGTTCGTCTGTATCATGCATCAACTAGTTATGCAGAGCTAATTTTATTCATCTTCTTGTGGTTTTGACTTCAGAAGGCAATATCAAAAAAGAGGAAGGAAAAGAGTAAGTTAGGGGATGTTGGTTGTCCTCCGGACCGACGCAAACGGAGGCTCTCTAGATTTGCCACTGCTACTGCTACTGCAGTTGAAGTCCCAAGTCTACATGATGAGTTCATCTCCCCTACTCCACCATCGCAGGTGCTTGCTCTAAGTTGACATTGTGATAATTGGTTTCATGTTGCATATGTTGTCTAGCTTGTATTTCTTCTATTTTGATTAAGTTGCACCTGCTGAGTTTATAAGTTATACATGTGCATATGACATTCCTTTCTGTGTCTAGAATACACTGCATCTATCAATCATACCATGTTCTTACATCAAAGTACTGTTGTTGTGTATCCGGCATCAATCACTCATGATTGGATGCTTTTAACTTGGCAGTGTGATAGTGGTTGCATCTTGCATTGATTTCTAGGTTGTACTGCTTCTAATTTTTTGAAATGCCACTTATGACAGGACACTTTTCACTTGGCAGAGTGATATTGGTTGCATCTTTCATATGGTGTCTAGCTTGCATTACTTCTATTTTCTTGCAAATCCTTCTGCTTAGTTTACACATCGTAGCTGTGAATATGTCACGCCGTCCTATTTTTCTTACTTATTCCGTCCTCCTCATACGGTTGTCTTACATCAAAGTATTGCTTGTCTATATCATGCATCAATGAGTTCTGAAGAGAGATTTTATTCTTTTGTGTTGTGGGTACGGCTTGACATGGCAAAGTCAAAAAAGAGCAAGGAAAAGAATATAGTACGGAATGGTGTTACTCGTCGGGTGCAACGGAAAAGGATCTTCCCTCGAGATTCTGCTAGTACTTATAGTGCAATAGAAGGTCCAAGATCACAGGCTAAATCTACAAACACAGTATCACCTGCTCCACCAGCTGCAGCTTCCCCTTCAACTATACCGGCATATCAACGAGTTACTCGTTCGTTTGCTCTGCAACTGGCCTGTTCCCAAGCTGCCTTCACACCTAACACCACTTTCGAAGCACTGCTGACAAAACAGGACTTGGCAAGATCAGATGAACCTCATGAGCATCAACACCAAGACGGTACCTGACCGAGTCAAGTTGCAGTTGCATGCTCCTTTATATGTACTCTCACAATTTGATGTGCACTAACACTTTCCATATTCGTTGTTGAACTAGCACCACGGCGCAAGCAGAAACAGACATCGGGGATAATGCTTGACAGATTAACAAAATCTAAAGGAGGAAGAATGGAGATCCATTTTGAGGCAGGTTTAAAAAGGCCACGTGATGCTACAGAGTCAGCCAAGTTAGTATCAGTGGCAGCAGTTGCCGTTAGGTGTCATGCACGTATCCTCCCAACATGGATTCAGTACGGGAATGACAAAGATGAAACCCAGTTCAACACCTTCCTCGAGCATTTATCTGTAAGTATGGCTATGTATGGAAATTAGTAATATCGTCTTGCTCTGTCCCATACTTTCTAGCTTCCTCCTAATAAGACTCACATTCTTTTTTCAACAGATGAGGTTAAAGTTGGATCTGAAAGATGATGCAACTAAACAAGCATGCACTCATGTTTTTCAGTCTGCTCTGCGACAGTATCGGTATCACCTTAGAAAAACTCACTTTGAAGGCAAGGCTAACAATGAAATCGCCCAAACATCTCAAGTGGAATATATTACAGATGAAGGCTGGACAACCCTTGTTAAACACTGATCTGATCCAAAGTATCAGGTAGGATATATGTATTTGTTCAGATCACATATTGAACTCGTATTTATGTATGTGCCTTACAAGTGTATCTTCTTCTAGGCTAACTATTTGAAGAACAAGACCAACCATTCTAAAGTGAAATTCCAACACACAACAGGATCTCGTAGCTATATGGCACACTGCGAGGCTCTTGTAAATAGCTGCTAGTTCCTTATTTTTTCTGTGCCATATTATCGTATCTATATTGACTTGTTCCAAATACAGAGGAAAGCCTGGGCAGACCAAAAAGAACCTGAACCGAATGCAGTGCAAATCTTCAAGGATTGCCACACCAGCAAGATGAAGGGCATGAGCACACCAGTTCAAGCCGCTGTTGTAAGTCCTTACTCCTCCTGCCTTTGAATTGCTTGTTACTGTGACATGTTCATTTAACTGCTTGGTTTGCAGCCAATGTCAGTTACTCTGTTCACTTTTATACACAATTGTCTTAATGTATCATTTCACCTTACACGGTTTAAAAGAGAGGAAGGATATTCTTTTGGTCTTGATCTGTAATCTAGTTGTGATGTTCACGTGCCTACACAATGATACAATAGCCTATTTGTTTGATATCTGTTTGCCCATCATATGAATGATGTCATACTATGTTCATCCTACTTTAAACCATGTCTCTTTATCCTTAGATGTCTACGTGGACATATGTTCCGAAAGTGATTTTATTATGTAGCTGGCACTACAATACATGCTAATGTATTACAGTAGTTCACCAAAATAAGTTATGTATAAACGTGAAACCTATTTTGTTTGTTTTTGTCTCATTAGTAACTTATCTAGTACACTAATCTATAAGTTCAAACTTTCAGCAAGCTATGGAACAAATGATTGAATAGCCACAACCACCTGAAGGTGACGAGGCTACCACAGGCACAATGTCACCTCTTGCTGCAGTGCGTCAGTATCTCTCCACTAACAGTGCAAAAAGCACCTTCCTGCGTAATTCTGGGTTGGTTGTCAAGGTAACCTCATCCAAGTCGCCTACTGAATAAAATCTTCCGGCTAGACAGAGTGATATATTTGTGCTCCAGACACAAGTCCAATCCCTAATGGAGGTCGTTTCGGAAACAAGAATAGTGGTTGACAAATGTCGTCAAGATATGAATGGTTTTGAAACCAGACTATCACACATTTGCTTCGTTGTTCAATAGCAATGGCGGAAAAAAGGGGAAGATCATGCTGCTCCATTAGATTCTACAGCCTGAAACATTAGCACTCAGGTCAAATGATCTGTGCTTCATATACATCTGATGGTGCTTTTATCTGCAAGGACTGTAAACTTTATGCCAACAGGCCTTTTGTTGTATGGCTGGAATTTATTTTGTTGTGATACAACATTTATCGTGCTGCCAAAGGCTGTAGAATTTATGACGCTATTTTTGTATAGTTTAGGTTTATCTTAGTAATTTATTCGGCCAAAAGCTTCGTAGGAGCCCAACGTGCCAACATTCGTCAGACCCACAATTCCAATAGGGCTAAAAACGATTATAGGCCATAATTTGCATGTAGCCCACTTAAAATATATGGGCCTAAATCAGCATAAGCTTTCTTATTTTTGGTAGGCCTGTGCCCACAGCAGGCCTTTAACAGGCCTAAACATAATTTGGGCCCTCAGTAACAACAGGCCGTTAACATGTGCAAATATCTCGAGCCCATAAATAACATGGGCCTTTAATAGGCCGAAAGTGAGAATGGGCCCTGATTGTGCCAAATAACCCACTGGTCATTAGCAGGCCAAAATGTATCTGAGCTCGTAGTGGCTCATTTACAAAGCGGATCGTTCACAGGCTGAAATTCAGACGAGCCGTAAATGCGCCGACCTACTTCACGGGCCTTTACCAAGCCGGAAGTGCGGTCGGGCTTGATTAGTATCAGTTTTATATGGGCCGTTAATAGGCATGATGTGACGTTGGGCCACATATGGCCCATGGATTTTGTCTGATGTTAACAGGCCGAAAAACACAACAGGCTGGAAGTGGCCCAAATCTACAATGGGCCTCTAACAGGCCGAATGTCAGACATGGCCGAATATGACCCAATTCCTTCATGGTCGTTTATGGGCCAAAAATTTCAATGGCCAATAAATGAGCCCAAATGAAGCAGGACCTTTAACAGGCCGAAAACACACCGGGCCATAATTTGGCCCAAATACTTAGCGGACTGTTAACGGGCCAGAAGTGACCATGGCCCGCAATGATGACAAGTCTAGAATGGGCCGTTGACGGGCTGATTTGACACTAGTCGTACGGGCCTTAACTGCGAATGGGCCGTCTGCAAGCAGGTCGTTAATGGGTCAGCCCGCTAATTTTGACCAGGCCAGCATTTTTAACCTCAATGGGCCGATGTTGGGCCTTGCCACATGTCAACGTACCATAGGCGCCTCCTGTCCATTGGGCGGTTGGCATCTGTCCTTTCGCGGTGCTGACACGTGGTTGCTACGGCCAATGAGAATTTTACATGTGGAAAATCCCCATTGATCAGGGCTATTAACGGGTTATCGGATCCAAACCAGAACCCAATAGCTTAACGGCGACCCGTTACGGTGGATGCCACATGTCGGTTGCCCTTGACGAAAGCACTTCCAAGACGCGCCATTTATCATCATGGAAGTGGACAATTCCATGATGATAATTTTGGTATTGTCCTGGAACACATCTACGACAGCACAGGTATGACTATCTTGATTCTGTCATAAAATCGTCATGGATGTACATGCATGAAAGAAAACATGACCTACTGTGACAATCACGTATCATCACGGAAGTGTATCTTTTTTGTAGTGGAGCCAGTTGCCGCGCTAAGCCAGTGCGTGGTTCCGCAGCTGGCAGCTCCAATCCAGCTCAAGGAAGAGTGTCGATTTGCTCCACGCCAGCTTGTCGGGGAGCACAGTGGTATGGGCATCATCACTGCCCTCGACGCCGCCGCATCATACAACGCCTCCAGTGCCTGCGACTACGCCATCCGCCGTTGATGCGCGCGTACCCGTGCCATGCAGGCAGAGAAAGAAGCCGCCGCGGATGTCAACGAGGTGACGCGGCTACGCGACTACGTGGATGCCGACAAGGTGACAGCCAGCATGTCCCCACCCACCGCCATCATCAAGGAGAACTAGAACACGGGAGGCGACCGCCAATTGTATCCCAAGAAGGCCACCGCCGAGGCGACGCCGGCGTAAACAGCCGGTGTCAGGGTACACAAACAGGGGTGTATGTTTCCCCTGACTTGTGCACGGAAAGTAGGCCGCCAACCCAATAGCACCAAGCTCCCAAGACGAGACCAAGCCAGAAAGATAGCTCTTTGAGGAATCAAAGGGCGGATCAAGAAGACCAAGACAAGCCAAGAGAACAAGATGTCACTAAGAAAAGACCTCCCTTACCAGGCAGGCGAGCCTGGGCAGGTCGAGGCCTCACCAAGAACAAGTCCCAAGATCTCCCTGGCAGGCTTGCTGGGGCCCCCGAGGGCAAATATCCCCGCCAAGACTCCACCACTCCACCGCACAGTGACGCAAGTCACCTATCAGTGTGGTGTCGAGCCCCCAAGTGATTAAGTGGCTGTCATTTGGCACGTGGCAGCCATTTGGAAGCGAGATTCCCCCTATATGACACTCGTCCAGAGGTGTGTCATGCAGACAGGTGGAAGATCATTAAGCGGCGCGACAGGCTTGCCGGGCTGCATCCTCAGCATGACACCTAGCAGTGCATTTAATGCACTTTGTCCTAACTGCCAAAGTTAGGTATGATAGCACTGTTGGCTATCTAATCAGTAGATAATGACTGTTTTACCACTGTTGTAACCCCTTAGCCTATAAAAGGAGGGCCATGGCAACCTAAAAAAGGATTCGGACCCTTGTACACTCTGATGCGCGTAGCTGCTCTCCCCGAGCCGACCTTGTCGGGCCTGAGCCCTGCGTGTCCACCATGGTCCTCTCTTCAATCCACCAAAGTAGGAGTAGGGTTTTACGCTTCATAGCGGCCCGAATCTGGGTAAAAACCACCAGCGTCACCTCTGCCATGCTGTCCCATGGCTTCCGCTCTTTGTGCAACGTGATCTCGCCCATGCCGAACAACAAGGGACTGATGGCCCCATAGGTGATCGTGTTCCACCACGACAGCTGGTATCTTGCATGATTCTTCTTCAGCCAGATGCTGGAGGAGGACAAAGAGATCAGCCAGCGACCATTTAGATTAGGTGTATTAATTCTACCTTTAGCTTCGGACTAGCACAACTTATTTAATGTAAATGTAATGAAATATGTCATGTTTATATGAAATCCGGCCATGTTTGCATGAATTTGCGTCCATGTTCGTGCTCTCGGGCAAGCGTTCTCCGTCGCTGGAGTGGGACGACGGACTCCGTATCTAACAACACCGATGCACGCGCAGCACTTCCTCGACACGCGTCCGTGCACTGTTTGGGACCTAACCCAACATGCCCGGCGACATGTATGGCTCAGGCCTGGGGGCTTTTGTCGAGGTACACAAACAGGGGTGTATGTTTCCCCTGACTTGTGCACGGACAATAGGCCGCCAACCCAACAGCACCAAGCTCCTAAGATGAGACCAAGCCAGAAAGATAGCTCTTTGAGGAATCAAAGGGCAGATCAAGAAGACCAAGACAAGCCAAGAGAACAAGATGTCACTAAGAAAAGACCTCCCTTACCGGGCAAGCGAGCCTGGGCAGGTTGAGGCCTCACCAAGAACAAGTCCCAAGATCTCCCCGGCAGGCTTGCTGGGGCCCCCGAGGGCAAATATCCCCGCCAAGACACCACCGCTCCACCGCACAGTGACGCAAGTCACCTATCAGTGTGGTGTAGAGCCCCCAAGTGATTAAGTGGCTGTCATTTGGCACGTGGCAGCCATTTGGAAGGGAGATTCCCCCTATATGACACTCGTCCTGAGGCGTGTCATGCAGACAGGTGGAAGATGATTAAGCGGCGCGACAGTCTTGCCGGGCTGCATCCTCAGCGTGACACCTAGCAGTGCATTTAATGCACTTTGTTCTAACTGCCAGAGTTACGTATGATAGCACTGTTTGCTATCTAATTAGTAGATAATGACTGTTTTGCCACTGTGGTAACCCCTTAGCCTATAGAAGGAGGGCCATGGCAACCTAAAAAAGGATTCAAACCCGTGTACACTCAGACACGCATAGCTGCTCTCCCCAAGGCGACCTTGGCGGGCTTGAGCGCTGCGTGTCCACCATGGTCCTCTCTTCAATCCACCAAAGCAGGAGTAGGGTTTTACGCTTCATAGCGGCCCAAACTTGGGTAAAAACCACCAGCGTCACCTCTGTCGTGCTGTCCTGTGGCTTCCGCTCTTTTTGCAATGAGATCTCGCCCCTGTCGAACCACAAGGGGCTGATGGCCCCATAGGTGATCGTGTTCCACCACGACATCTTTAGCGCGCCAGGTAGGGGGAAAGCGCTTGCGCGAACCCGAGGTTGTGAACAGCGCGTCAAGCTGCACCATCATCAGCGTCAACGCTCCCTCCGTCAGCAGCTTCGAAAGAGAAAGGCGACATCACTCCCTCGTTCCGCCCTGCCCAGATCCTGTCACCCATATCCACCGCAACCGTGGCGGCGACGGGAACGGAAGGTGGTGGCCATGCGATGTCGCCAGGCAGCTCGGGTGGCGTGGCCACCATGCTGCCCCTATCCAAGGAAAGGAGCGAGGCATGCGGAGATGTCGTCCTCCTTGCGGGTTCTCGCCAAATGTACCTGGTGCCTGAGAGAATCACTGGGGCAAGCAGGAAATATGGTATACGGCCTCCTCCTCCTCCACTTTCGCTCGTTGACGATCAAGCCATATGGGGGTAGCATCACCAATGTCGATAAGCCCACGTGGAACTCGGTCCAGCATTTACCCTGCCAAGGGAAAATCCTGAGTGAAACGCTGGTGCAAATCCGTTGATTGACGCCCCGGCAAGCATGCTCCGGCAGGGCCGTCCGCGCCAGCGTGATCTTTATGCCCGCGGCCGTGATATCGTCAACAGTGTAAGGAAGAGGAAAGAGGAGCCGACCCTTCCTTTTTGCCGTACATTATCACCTGCAAGTGTTCTGTTATTCCCTCCGGCCCCTGCCGGGGGTGGAGGACGTGCAACTGATAAACTGCCAAGTTTTCTTCTTGCGCATGTTTTCCGTTGTTAATTTCACAGACCTGAGGCAGATACGCAAACGCTATCCTCTCAAGATATGTGGACGTGATGAGCGACCGCAAATAAGGAAGGAGGGAAGCATGAACGAAAGCTAAGTCAACATGTCCACTGGCTTTTTCTCCAAAGTTTGCATTTGCTTATCCCTCGGGCAACCAAGGTGTTTCGTATGATTAAATCCTTCGTGTGATGGCACCTTGCTGAATTTGTCTGCGCCCCCACTTTGTTTCGAGCCTACTCAACAAAGTGGGCGGCCATGCCAAAGACTCCTAAGGAAAAGCCTGCCGGGGCATGTCCTTGCCAGTTGAATGCTAAGGACCCACTCCTCACAGCAATCGCGGCAGCATGCTACTGGCGGGCAACCAAAACACACAAAAAGAAGCCAACCATACGAACATCCATGGGTAAAACACAAGAGGGATAGCACGCACTTAAGCTTAAATTGACATAAGTTCAACAAGAGCAAAAGCAAATACAGTACAAGGCCTAAACACGAGACATGCAGTATGTTTTGTTACAGGGCGCCACGGTAACAAGAATGATTCACGGCTGTGCTTGGCGGTCTTCTGGGACCCTGGGGACAGAGAGAACCTTGTCGGTGAAGGGACCAGCCTTCTCCTCAGCAACAGAAATGTTGGCACCTGCCGGCAGCCTCCTGAAGCCGTCAGCAAGGTTGAGGTTTGGGTGGCGATAGGCGAGGTTGCTCAAGACCATGAAGAGGGCATCACGGGCAAGCTTTCGAGACTCGTTTGCAAAACAAGCGGCTCTTTCTTCCTCGTATGTCTTTAGCCCTTCCATCAAGCCTTCGAAGAAGAGCACTAGCTTGACGCTTGGAACCTCATGTCTATTGACTGAGAAGGCCCAACTCTTCATATCCATCGTTGTGATCTGGGCAGAGAGGCGCTCGGCAATATCAACCAGATTCTTGATCCAAAGGTCACACTGCTCAACTTGGTTCGCCAGTTTGTCCTCTGCGTCCTTTTGGAGGATTCTCGTGTTGTCCAAATCCTTCATCAGCTGCTTCTCACGAGCTCCGGCAAACTCAATTCCGCTCTCCAAGGTGCCAAGCCTTGCCTTTCATGTCAGTAATGGCGCCATTGGCAGTGTCGAGGTCCCGGCTCTTGGAGGAAAGCTGCGATTGCACCTCCTTCAGAAGAATCTCCGCCTTCTGCACTTCCTCCTTGAGAGCCACAATTTCCTTGGCACTCCCGACAAGGTCCTTTGTCAGTTTGGCCACCTATTGATCGAGATCAGCCTTGGCAATGGACGCAGCAGCAAGATCATCAGCAATCTTCTTCAGCTGGGCAGCAGAGTCAAGGGTGAGCGTGTCAAGGGCCGCCTTGTGCCTGTCCTCCAGATCCTTGGTGCGCTGCTGGTCAAGGGCCTCTAGTTCCTCGTCCTTGTTGCGGAGGGTGGCCTCGAGGTTCATTTCCCGGGAAGATATGTCTTTCTCCTTGGCGTCCAGAAGTGCTTCGTGCTCCGCCAAACGGACTTCCCGGGCAGCGACATCCTCTTTCGCCACGGTTATCACCTCCTGTTGCCGCAGAAGGGTTTGGAACTACTTGCTATGCCACTCGCGCAGTTCACTACCCTTGTCCCTCAGTTTTTGATCCATGAGATTGGCGGAGTTACGCTGCTCCTTGATGCCTGTTGCCACAGACTCCAGGAAGGACAAGTCCATGGCTGCACTGGCTGAATCATCAGCCTCTTCAGCTTGCTGGAACAACGGCGCCATGATGCGCTGGATCTCTTCATCAATGTCTACACTTACTGCCATGGATGAGCCGGGGGCTCCAAGTCCAAGTTGGGCAAGAACCAACGCCAGCGTGCTTGAAGATGGTTGTAGAGTCGTGGCCGAGGTGCCAAACTAGGGAGGAGGGCTCATAATTTGGAGGGGAACTTTCTCTTCAATCACGACCTCCAATCCTAACACGCTGCCGAGGAACTTCTCTGCTTCCTTTGGCGCCTCTTGGATATCCCCGGCAGTATTCTCCTGGCCCTCCGCGGCAGCAATCTTGGCGGCCTCTTCAGCAGCATCCTTTCCAATGCTGGCCACTTCTTCCAATAGCTCTGGTTCCTCGGCCAATGGAACTGCAAGCAAGATCAGCAAGCGATAGCAAAGAGATAATATACATTGGTGAGCCAGAGAATTGAGGAAAAATAAAGCAAGCAACAAAAGACAAAGGGCTAGCGGATTACCGAAGATGTTTGCCATGGGAGAGCATCGGTTTCCCTGACAACATCAGTTGTCGGGGCATGACCCCCGCCCCCTTCCTCGGTAACCATAGCGCCAGCATGGGCCGATCCTTCCGTGGAGGCCCTTGCCGGGGATTTCTCGGCTTGAGCATCGGGCAGGGTGGGCCCCTCCTGGAGAGCCTCGCTCTCGACGGTCTCCCTCTCTCCCTTGGTAGGAGATGGGACATGCTCTTCCATGCCTCCCCTAGCGGGAGAAGCCTATCCCATACCTTTGTGCCGGGGGCTGGGCCGGGGGCTTGGCGCTGGGTCACCCGTGCTACCTCCCGCCAAGCCCGTGCCCTTCGAAGGCCCCAACGACTCCACTTGCTTGGATCATTTGGCCTGGTGGATGAGGGCTTCTTCTTCGTCTCTGTCAAGGACAACAAACAAGATTGAGTCGGCAAACCAGCAACTGCATGACGCTTTAACAAGGAAAGATAGTGTTTTCCTTACTCTGAATCAATGAGCATGGAGCCCAACACGAACTCCATAGGTGGTGGGGGTTCTCTGCTCCTCTTCAGGGTTGGGGGAGCAGTGCTTCCCGGCAACTTCGAGCCCTTTTGAAGGACCGGGGGCTCCAACGAGGATGAGCTGCGCGAGGAGCTCGAGCTTGATTGGGAGATGGGGTCGACCCCTATGACTGCTCGCCGCTTGGTGGGAGGGGTCTTAGCCCCAGAAAGGTGAGAAGAATGGCGACGCACCACGTCCGGCCCATCGCCCTTAGAGGCGGTCTTCTTCACCCTCTTGGTGACGGGCGCAGGAACAGGGGCCGCTGCTCCCCGGTTGGCCTGCCTGCGAGGGCATTGTTCCAAGTCTGGTTCTGGGGCTTGAGGGCCCATTGCGAGCCACTCCTCCTTGGGCTGCTCCATCTCCTCGGTCTCATCCCCTTCTTGGACTTCTGCTGCCACGGCATAAAGGGCTTCGACCCTGGCAGATTCGTCCCCGGCAGCCTCCTCCACGGCGTGCCCCTTGCTCCTGTCGTGGGAAGAGCCTTTCTCTTTGGCCTCCTCCTCATCTTCCTCCTCCTCTCCTCTGGGCCTTGCCTTCCCGGCAGCTCGAAGCGCCTTGTCCTCCTCAATCCACCTCCTGATGAACCCTGCTTCTATCGTGGAGGTGCGCTTGAACATGTTGCCTTCCACCCTGGAAGCCCTTTCTTCCAGATTGGAAACCCACTCGATCTCTGCGTCAAGCTCAGGTAGTTGCCAATCAGCCTCAACTCCACAAGCGTTGTAGTTGGGCATCCACTTCAAAATCTGGTCCAGGGCAGAGTTGATATTCAGCGGGACAACCTTTGCCGACAATTTGAATGGCCCAAGGCTGCCGAACAGCTATTCACACAACCAGCCGTGGACATAAATCAATAAATTGTTGGTGAGGCCTGGATATAGGCGCATCTTGTCCGCAGCATCTCCATACCGCCAGGAGAACCTGTCCCTTTCTGCAGTGGCGCGATGCAGCGTCGGAGGAAGTCAGCCACCACATGTTCGATGGTTAGCCCAGCAGCTTTGAGGCGGGCGATCCTGTTCAGCGTCGGGCGAAGCCTGTCCTCAGTGAGACCTGGCTCCCCCAATCGCTGTCGCGCACGATGCACTCCATCCATGCCCGACAGTACTCTGGAGCATCCGCGTCCTGAATCCAGCACCAGTCCGCCCTCCATTATTCCCACCTACAGCACTGCTGACCGGGAAGGTAGTCCCAAAAATCCCTCTTTCCCCGGGGAATCCAACTTATATTCCCTGAGCGGTGAGTCTTGTTCTCGACCCGCGGGACAAAGAAGTGCCTGAATAGATCCACATTGGGGGCAACTCTGACAAAGTTCTCGCACAGATGGGCAAAAATCACCATGCATGCCATTGCGTTTGGCGTGAAATCCAAGAGATGGAATCCGTACACCACCATCATCGCCTCAAAGAAATCTGAGAAAGGGGGGCTAAGGCCTCAAAGAAAGTACGCGCAGAAGAAGCGGTACGAATTTGGCGGATCCTTTTTCCCCTCCGGCAATACCACGGGCATGCCATGCCCTTTTGGGACTTCCCTCCCCCACATGTACGCATACCTTGCGACCAAGGCGTTGCTGTCCAAGCTCGACGGGAAGAAGACCACATCCTCCCGCCGCTTCCTGTCCAACTCCGCCGCTCTCTTCTTCTTCCCCTCTGCTGCTGCTTCCTTTGTGGTGGTCGCCCGCTTCCCCCTAGCGGTGGCGGCCTTCTTTCCCATCCTTCGGGGCTGTGGAAAGGGTGGAAGATCGGATGAGGCGTTGGAGGCAAATGTGGGCGCAGGAGCGGTCGCTTGGCTTGAGGAGGAAGATGATGGAGGGAGAAACGGATGCGAATGAGCAGCGCCCCTTCCACGTTTTCTCTTTTATGAGGAACGAACATGGGGGGCTGGCTCTTCGCTACTTTCTCTCAGGAAGTTACCGTTTTACATTAACTGCTGCAGTCCCACGACCCCACGACCTGCGGTAATTATGCGGAGTGGACGTTGGGTTGACTGGTCATCATAACAAACCGCTGCACCCGCAGCACTTCCTCGACACGCGTCCGTGCACTGTTTGCGACACGTATGGCTCAGACCTGGGGGCTTCTGTCGGGGTACACAAATAGGGGTGTATGTTTCCCCTGACTTGTGCACGGACAATAGGCCGCCAACCCAATAGCACCAATCTCCCAAGACGAGACCAAGCCAGAAAGATAGCTCTTTGAGGAATCAAAGGGTGGATCAAGAAGACCAAGACAAGCCAAGAGAACAAGATGTCACTAAGAAAAGACCTCCCTTACCGGGCAGGCGAGCCTGGGCAGGTCGAGGCCTCACTAAGAATAAGTCCCAAGATCTCCCCGGCAGGCTTGCCGGGGCCCCCGAGGGCAAATATCCCCGCCAAGACTCCACCGCTCCACCACACAGCGACGCAAGTCACCTATCAGTGTGGTGTCGAGCCCCCAAGTGATTAAGTGGCTGTCATTTGGCACGTGGCAGCCATTTGGAAGGGAGATTCCCCCTATATGACACTCGTCTAGAGGCGTGTCATGCAAACAGGTGGAAGATGATTAAGCGGCGCGACAGGCTTGCCGGGCTGCATCCTCAGCGTGACACCTAGCAGTGCATTTAATGCACTTTGTCCTAACTGCCAGAGTTAGGTATGATAGCACTGTTGGCTATCTAATCAGTAGATAATGACTGTTTTGCCACTGTTGTAACCCCTTAGCCTATAAAAGGAGGGCCATGGCAACCTAAAAAAGGATTTGGACCCTTGTACACTCAGACGCGCGTAGCTGCTCTCCCCGAGCCGACCTTGCCGGGCTTGAGCGTTGCGTGTCCACCACGGTCCTCTCTTCAATCCACCAAAGTAGGAGTAGGGTTTTACGCTTCACAGCGGCCCGAACCTGGGTAAAAACCACCAGCGTCACCTCTGCCATGCTGTCCCATGGCTTCCGCTCTATGTGCAATGTGATCTCGCCCCTGCCGAACCACAAGGGGCTGATGGCCCCATAGGTGATCATGTTCCACCATGACAGCCGGTATCTTGCACGATTCTTCTTCAATCGGATGCTGGAGGAGGACAACGAGATCGGCCAGCGACCATTTTGATTAGGTATATTAATTCTACCTTTAGCTTCGGACTAGCACAACTTATTTAATGTAAATGTAATGAAATATGTCATGCTTATATGAAATCCGGCCGAGTTTGCATGAATTTGCGTCCATGTTCACGCTCTCGGGTAAGCGTTCTTCGTCGCTGGAGTGGAACAACGGACTTCGTATCTGACAACACCGCAAAGTGCGTCACCGCCATTGTGACGGCCAGGATGCGGTGAAAGAATGACGTCCTTCAGTTGGCAGGTGATGGCCATTACCGCACGCTTGTCTAGATGGCTCGGTAGCTGATGAAGCAGCACCAAATGTCGGCATGGAAGCATGATCACCTATGGGGCAGGGGTGCCCCTTTGTGGTTCGGCATGGGGAAGGCCGCGTTGCACAAAGAGCAGAAGCAATAGGGGACGACATGGCGATGGACTCTCTCTCTCTTTACCCAGGTTCGGGCCGCTTTGCAGCGTAAAACCCTACTCCTGCTGTGGTGGATTGATCTGGAGGAACATGAAGGCTCGGCATGCTCTAGCCCGACAAGGCACCTTGGGGAGAGCGACGTGAGCTTACAAGTGTGGTGGGGTGGAAAATGTTCAAAACCTTTGCTAGGTTGCACTGGGCCTCCTTTTATAGGTTAAGGGGCGACCACAGTGGCAAAACAGTCATTTGGGTGTGATTAGATAGCTAACAGTACTATCATACCTAACTCTGGCAGTTAGGACAAAGTGCATTAAATGCACTACTAGGTGTCATGCCGAGGGCGAATCCCGGCAAGCCTGTCGTGCCGCTTATCTGCCTCTTCTTATCAGCTTGACACGCCTCCTGGACGGGTGTCAATAAAGCTAATCTCTTCTCCTTGATGCTGCCATGTGCTTGATAGGATCCACCTGGTTGCTTAACACCTTGACACCGCACTGATTAGTGACTTAGGTGCGGTGAGGTGGAGCGGTGGGGTCTTGGTGAAGGTTCCTTGTTGAAGGAGCTTGGCGGGGTTTGATCTTGATGGCCCTGGCAAGCCTTCCGGGGTGGATCTGGACTTGTTCTCGGGGGCAGCCTCGACCTGGCCAGGCTCTCCTTCCCGGCAAGGGAGGCCCTCCCAAGATGGCCCACAGCTATCTTGTTCTTCTTGGTTCGTTGGCGTGCCTGGCAAAGACAGTTTTGCCTGCGAGTATGCGCACCGGTCAGGGGGAAACAAATACCCCTGTTTGTGCACACCGACAGTAGCCCCCGGGCCTGAGCCAAACGTGCTGCGGGTACATTGGGTTAGGCCCCAAGCAGTGCGCAGACACGCGGCAAAAACCCTCTGTCCACGCGTAATGATTTTGCTGTCTTGTCAATCATACATCCGCTCTGCTCAGTTACTATAGGTCATGTGATCGTGGTTTTGCAACGGTTATTGGGGGAGCGTGCATGTGAAAAGGCGGTATTCTGCAGGAGAATAGCGAAGAGCCGGCCTCCTCGCATGTTCCCAATAAAACAGGGCACACGCGGAGGAGCGTTACTCATTTACGCCATTCGCCCTTCTCGCTCCATCTTCTTCTTCTCGACGAAAACTACTTCCGCCACCACTCCCTCTTCTCGACCTTCAGATCTTTCCTTCTTCTCCGCCCATAGGAAATGGGGTGCAAGAAGAGCGTCGTGAAGGGGAAGCAAACGGCCAAGCCGGAAGACCCGAGGGCCGAAGAGAAGAAGAAGGAAGCAGAAGCTCTGGTTCAACAGCGGCAAGAGAACATGGTCTTCTCGCCGTCAGACCTAGACGGCGATACCCTGATCCAGAGGTATGCCTTCATGTGGGGTAGAAATACCAAGGGGCATGGAGAGCCGTCATTCTCCCTGATGGATCCAAGGTTCCAAATGACTCCTACCCATTCTTCTGCGCCTACTTTTATTGCGGGCTTTCCCCTCCTTTCTCTGATTTCTTCAGTGCCATGATGTATTCCTTCATATTCCGTTTGCTGGATTTCACGCCCAATGCAATGACGTGCATGGTGGTGTTTGCCCATTTCTGCGAGAATTTTGTTGAAGTTGCCTCCAATGTGGATCTATTTCGCCACTCCTACATCCCCCGCATCGAGGATAAATCACTTTCGGGAAACATATCATGGATTCTGCGGGGGAGGAGAGAAGATTGGGATTACCTCGGAGGGCAACTGCACGGCAAATGGGAGGGGTGGAGAGGGGATTGGTGCTGGATTAAGGACCCGGAAGCCCCTCCGTTCTACCAGCCACGAACCAAATGTGTGGTGCGCGGCAAGGATTGGAGCAACCCGGGAACAACGGATGAGAGACTTCGCGCAGCTTTGAATAGGGTTGCCCGTCTCAAGGCTGCCGGGCTCACCATCGAGCATGTTGGTGCTAACTTCCTCCGATGTTGCATTGCCCCGCTGCAGCAACGGGACCGCTTCACTTGGGAGTACAAGAACACCGCGGACTAGATGCGGCTGTATCCAGGCGTTGCCAACAACTTGACAGTCATGAGCCATGCTTGGCTATGCGAGCAACTTTTCCACAAGGCCGGCACTTTCCACTTGCCGGGAAGAGTTGTTCCTTTGCACATCAACTCTGCGCTGGACCAAATCCTCAAGTGGATGCCAGATTGCAATGCCAATGGAGTTAAGGCAGACTGGGAGCTACCTAGCTTGGAGGATGAGATGAGCTGGGCCTCAAGCTTAGTGGAGAGAGCCACCAGGAAGGAGACTGACTTCACCAAGGGTACCACCGAGCAGGAGCAGGAGTACATCAAGAGCAGGCTTGAGGAGGTCCGAAGGCTCAAGGCTGCCGCAGCAGCTGGTGATGATGATGAAGGGAACTCCTTAGAGGAAGAGCGTGTTGATGAAGACATCACTGAACTTGAGGCGCTAGGTGTCGCGGCTGCCGGGTCCGAGGCTGCCGGGACCGGAGCTGCCGGGTCTGAGGCTGCTGGGGCAGAGGGAACCGCAGCGCCCGAAGAGGGCCCCCAAGCCACAGAGCAGAAATGTCGGCTTCGCAACAGGGGGAGCAAAGAGCCAGTGGTGCCATCTTCGTCACGGGCTAGGCCCAAAGTGAAGAAGACCACCACCAAGAGCAGCATAGAAGACATTATCCGTCGTCACTCGGTCCGTCTTGCTCCAGCCCCAACTCTGCCTCCCCGGCAGCGGGTGGTGAAATGTGTTGACCCCACGCCTCCTTCAAGCCCAGCACCATCAGCAAGCAGGACCCCCGACCACTCAAGAGGGCTAGGGAATCACCCCCGCCTCTAATGTATGAGATGGACGCCATGCTTGACGATCCAGAGTGAGAACAATCATGTGCTTCTCTTGATTCCAATAAATTTTTCCTTGAGATTATACTGATCTTTGTGGTGTTGGCCCTGACAGGGATGAAGAGACTCTGGCGCAACGGGCCAAGCAGACCAAAACGACGAAGGAGCTAGGATCGGTGTCAGGCACTGAGCTGCAAGGGATGCCGGTGGTGACCCTGTTCCCAGCCCCGGGCCAGCCCCTTGCGTGAAGGCATGGGCCAAACCGCGCCCATTGGTGGCCATGCTGAAGTTTTTCCGTCACCCGCCAAGGATACTGGCGGGAGCCCCCGGAGGGAAGCCCGGCAGCAAACAGTGACCACTCCAGTTCTTTCTGCGAGTGACACAAAAGGAAGGGGATCCCCGACAAGAGCTCCTTCTGCCTAGTCTGCCCGTATTGAGGTCAGGCCCATGGAAGAATAAGATGCCAGATGCCCGCCAGTGACAGATACTGCCGGGGAAGGAGAGATATCTTCCCGCCAGCCGCCGACAGGTAATCTACCTTCCTTCGACTCCATGTTGGGAATTGTCTGCTCTCTTAATCTGGTGGTTCTGGTTTTTGTATCTTCATTTCCTCTTTGCCTCCACTCCTTCGCATCCCCCGTGCTTGAAGAAAAAGAGCTTTTGGAAGAAGTGGCAGACATAGGGAAGGATGCTGCTACATAAGCCCTCAAGATTGCCACGGAAGAAGGTCACGCCGAGGCCTCCAAGGATGCCCACGGAACCTCAACGGCGGGAGAGGAAATCCCCGGCAACATGATTGTCCCAATCATGGAAGTTGAGGAGAAGGTGCCTCTTCAGAGCAACACCTCCCACTTGAGGGTAACTATCCCAGCAAACAACTTGGCGATGGTTGTAGCTCACTCAGCCCCGACAGCCCCCAGCTCGTCAGTCATTGCTGGGGTGAACTTTGACAAAGAGATCTACCGCATACTGGCCCCCTTGACCCAGAGGGCCAAGGAAGTGAATGACCCAAGCGATAGCTCCAAAGACTTGGCCTTCCTGGAGACAATGGCTGCCAGGCTCAAGGAAGTACGGGAGAGGTATGACCAGAAGCGGCAAGCGATCCGGGATGATCACAAAGCCTGTGATTTCGCCACCCAGCAACTGAAGGTCAAGGCAGAAGAACTACGCTACTGGTACAATAGCAGATCCCGCGAGCTCACGGACCAAGAGGAGAAGATGGCGGCCGCCGCAGAGAGAGCAAAGACTCGTGATGCTAGGCTGACAGAGTGCAAGGCACGACTCAATGCCCAAGCTAGAGATATCGCTACTCGCGAGCACGCCATGGCCGATGCTCTCTGTGCCAAAGACAATGAACTGGAATCCCTTGTTCAGCAGCACACTAAGCATCTGGAGGACAGCCATAAGAAGGCCATCGACACACAGGCTCATCACGTGGCAGCCAAACACAAGGAAGTCTCTGACTATCTTGTCGCAGCCTCTGAAACCAAAGCAGAGCTCGAAATCCGCATGGGGAAACTGGAGGAAGAGGTTGTCGGGAACAAGAAGGAGATCGAGGCCCTCCGGGAAGAAGCGCGGAAAACAGCCTCCATACTGGAGGGACTGCAATCGCAGCTTACATCCAAGGACCAGGACCTGAGGACTGCTTCCAGCACTATTGAAGACCAGAAGAATAAACTTGCCACCCTTGAGAAGGATCTTGAGCAGACCAAGGACCGCGAGAGGGCCTTGGCGGAAGATGTCAACACTGCCGGATCTCTTTGCAACGATGCAGAGTACAAACTCAATGAGCAAGTTGATTTGTATAACCTCTGGTCGAAGAGCCTGATGGACATAGTTGAGCGTATCTCCTCCCAGATTGCCAAGATGAACATGAAAAGTTGGATCTTCTCCGTCAATGAGCACGAGGTCCCGAGCGTCAAGCTGACATATTTCTTCGAGGGTCTCACTGAAGGGCTGAAGACATACGAGGATGACAGATCAGCCTGCTTCGCCAATGAGTCTCGAAAGTTTGCCCGGGACGCCATCTTCACTCTTCTCGTCAATTATGTGCATCGCCATCCCGACGTCGACATCTCTGATGCTTTCAAGAGGCTTCCTACCGGGACAGATACTTCTGTTGCTGCCCAAGTTGTCGGGCCGTTGGCCGACAAAGTCCTTCGTGTGCCCCAGGTCCAAGGAGGACACCGGGATTAGATTCTCTTGCTTCTCTTGTTCGGAAGTTGTCAAACAAAAAGACATATTTTGGCCTTGTGTTAGGCCTTGCTACTTTTCGTAATGTAATAGTACTCTTAAGTAGTTGCGTAGATCAATGTTATCCTTTTAAGTTTATATTGCATGTTGTTCTTATATGGTATCAAATCCTGCGCATGCTGGGAGCCTCCCAGGGCAAGTACTAGCTGTGCTACCATGGGGACGGGCCCTTGGCATTCTTGCAAGCATAATCGCCACCGGCAAGTTTCCCTTTGACGTTATCGATGCGGCTGCCTGGTCTGTTGAGCAAACTCGAAATAGACGAGGACGCAAGCAACAACGGAAGAGTCCCTTCGCATTACGGATATCCCACATAGAACGCAAGGGTCCAAACCAAAGGAGTCACAAAGGACACATGGAAAGGATCCTGGAATCCAGTAAAGGTTTCGCAACTTATCTTTTCTCAATCTTGTAATTGTTGTTGTCGTGGAGGTGCAAATCTCCCCTTTCTCTGGAAGCCCCGCGCATGGAAAGTCGCATTCAACCCATGGGCGACGTGGTCGTAGGGTACCGCAACAAGAGGTGAGGCTTGCCGGGATAAGGCGGAGATGCGCCCGGCCGCGACTTCTTACTGCAGCAACGTCAATCCACAGGCTGGGGCGGAGATCCGATGTATTTGCCACGGCCAACCACTTGGCCGAATGTGCATCCCAGTGGGGCGAACATTCGTGGCGTTGGGCGTGACCTATCAACAATCGGACCATCCGCTCCGCGCCAAGGCCGCCGCGGTCCGTGCTCGAAGGAGACCGCGATCGGGGTGGACATTGTACTGCCAGTGGCGGCCGCTCCGCCCGCAGTGGCTGGTTCGGCCGCTGTGACCGCGACATCCATGGCGCCCGCAGTCACTGATGAAAAGACCACCGGAACAGGGGAACGACGTCGCCATTCCACTCTCCCTCTTGGGGAGCTGTCGCCGGAGCAGCTAACAATGAAGAGCAACGTGCAGGCTACTGCTTCAGGTTCACGCAAGCGACGCCCCCTACCTGGCGCACCAAAGATGTCAGCGTGGAAGCATGATCACCTATGGGGCAGCGGTGCCCCTTTGTGGTTCGGCATGGGGACAGCCGCATTGCACAAAGAGCAGAAGCAATAGGGGATAGCACGGCGATGGACTCTCTCTCTTTACCTAGGTTCGGGCCGCTTTGCAGCATAAAACCCTACTCCTGTTGTGGTTGATTAATCTGGAGGAACATGAAGGCTCGGTGCCCTCTAGCTCGGAAAGGCACCTCGGGGAGAGCGACGTGAGTTTACAAGTGTGGTGGGGTGGAAAATGTTTGAACCCTTTGCTAGGTTTCCCTGGGCCTCCTTTTATAGGTTAAGGGGCGACCAGAGTGGCAAAACAGTCATTTGGGTGTGATTAGATAGCTAACAGTGCTATCAGACCTAACTCTAGTAGTTAGGAAAAATTGCATTAAATGCACTGCTAGGTGTCGTGCCGAGGGCGAATCCCAACAAGCCTGTCGCGCCGCTTATCTGCCTCTTCTTATCAGCTTGACACGCCTCCTGGACAGGTGTCAATAAAGCTAATCTCTTCTCCTTGATGCTGCCACATGCTTGATAGGATCCACCTAGTTGCTTAACACCTTGACACCGCACTGATTAGTGACTTAGGTGTAGTGAGGTGGAACGGTGGCGTCTTGGTGAAGATTCCTTGTTGAAGGAGCTTGGCGGGGTTTGATCTTGACGGCCCCGGCAAGCCTGCCGGGGTGGATCTGGACTTGTCCTTGGGGGCGGCCTCGACCTGGCCAGGCTCTCCTGCCCGGCAAGGGAGGCCCTCCCAAGGTGGTCCACAGCTATCTTGTTCTTCTTGGTTCGCTGGCGTGCCTGGCAAAGACAGTTTTGCCTGTGAGTATGCGCACCGGCCAGGGGGAAACAAATACCCTTGTTTGTGCACACTGACAACCAACAACATGCCTTCTGCGTCTAGTACTCCATTGCAGTCGTAGTTGCTACATGCGCAACTCGGGTTGCCATTGCAGGTGAGCACGGCGACGCTACGTGGCCATCCATCAATAGTGGCTGGTATGAGGATGGCACTGCCATGTGCATCCTATTTGTACTAAAAATCATGAATGAAGAGTATAAACATGTTTACGTACAACCTGAGTGGATTGCTCCAGTGGTCATCACACGTGTAGTGTCATGCAATGCTTGATTTATTAGGTTATAGAGTCATTTTGTTTTGGTATGTGTGACTTACTCATAGAGTGAGTCACTAGCTAAGTTACTCAATTTACCTCTCTCTCCTCATTAACTAATTACCACATAGGCGAATTTGCTGAGTTGGAGCCCATGTTACTCTTGAAGTTACTCCCACTGTGGTTAGTATTAGGCCTTGATAACCCACAACTATAGGGGATCGTTTGTAGCCTTTTTCGATAAATAAGAGTGTCGAACCCAACGAGGAGCTAAAGGTAAAACAAATATTCCCTCAAGTTCTATCGACCACCGATACAACTCTACGCATACTTAACGTTTGCTTTACCTAGAACAAGAATAAAACTAGAAGTACTTTGTAGGTGTGGATAGGTTTGCAAGATAATAAAGAACATGAAAATAAAAGTTAGGTGTTGTTTAAATAAAGAAACAATTAAGTTTAGTAAAACGAGTGTGGATTAGTGATGGTAGGATTTGCGAAATTGTCCCTTAGCAATTGACTACGTTACTAGACCGATAGCAAGTTTTTATGTGGGAGAGGCCACTGCTAGCATGTCATCCCTTACATGGAATTCTATGCACTTATGATTGGAACTATTAGCAAGCATCCGCAACTACAAACGTTCATTAAGGTAAAACCCAACCATAGCATTAAGATATATATTGGTCCCCCTTCAATCCCATACATATCAATTTCTATGTTTAGGAAGAAGCTTCTGTCACCCTTACCCTCCAATGCATAGTCCTATCAACATACAACTAACCCTATGGTGTGATCCACACGCGCGCTCATATGATGGGCACCAAAGGACAGCAACATAACCACAAGCAAATTAAACCAACCATAGCAATTCACCAATTACCGGTAGGACAACAAAAATCTACTCACACATCATAGGATGGCAACATATCACTAGATAATAGTATGAAGCATAAAGCACCATGTTCAAGTAAAGGGTACAGCGGGTTGCGGGAGAGTGGACTGCTGAATATAGATGGGGGAAGGTGATGAAGATGTTGGTGAAGATGATGGAGCTGTTGGAGTAGATCGCCGTCACACGATGATTGCCCCTGCGACGTTTCAGCGCCACCGGGAGAGAGGGGGAGAGAGCCCCCGTCCTTCTTCTTCTTCCTTGGCCATGGCCTCCATGGCGGCGGAGGAGCAGGAGCCCCTCCTAGATTGGACCTATCCCTCTGTTCTCTTCTGTTTCGCGTTTTCGTTTTCTGGCCAAAAACCGTTTCTTATATTCCTGGAGATCCGTAACTCCGATTGCGCTGAGATTTTAACACATTTTTTTTTGGATGTAAGCTTCTTTGCACCTGAAGTAGAGCCCCAACCGACTTAAAGAGGAGGGCATAACCCACCTGGGCGCGCCTGGGCCCTGGGGCACGCCCTGGTGTCTCGTGGTGGCTGTGGGCCCTTGTTTGCGTTGATTCTACCTCCCAAAAATCACAAATATTCAAAAATAATTCACCGTAAATTTTTAGCGTGTTTGGACTTTGTTTGATATGGATATACTGTGAAACAAAAAACATGCAACAAACAGGAACTGGCACTGGGCACTGGATCAATATGTTAGTCCAATAAATCATATAAAATGCTGCCAAAAATATGTGAAAGTTGTATAATATTGGCATGAAACAATAAAAAATTATAGATACGACAGAGACATATCAGCATCCCCAAGCTTAATTCCTGCTTGTCCTCGAGAAGGTAAATGATAAAAAAGATATTTTTTGATGTGGAATGCTACCTAGCATAAAGTTGATCGTAAATCTAATCATGGCATGAATATTAAGACACGAATGATTCAAAGAAATAGTCTATAATTTGACATAAAGACATCAATATTCAGGCATCCCAACAAACAATCGTGTCTTTCAAAATATCAACGCTAAAGAAAGCTATCCCTACAAAATCATATAGTCTTGTCATGCTATGTCTTCTCGACACAAAGTATTTATCATGCACAACCCCGACGACAAGCCGAGCAATTGGTTCATACTTTTTAACGTGCTTCAGATTTTTCAACCCTCACGCAATACATGAGCGCAAGCCATGGATATAGCAATATGGATGAAATAGAGTATGATGATAGGGGTAAATATAGAGAAGACAAAAAAGTAAGAAAGTCTCACATCGACGCGGCTAACCAACGGGCTATGGAAATGCCCATCAATTGATATCAATGCGAGGAATAGGGATTGCCATGCAACGGATGCACTAAGTGCTATAAGTGTACGAAAGCTCAACATGAAAACTAAGGGGGTGTGCATCTAACTCTATAATGAAAAATTCCCACTAGTATATGAAATTGACAACATAGGAGACTCTCTATATGAAAAACATGATGCTACTTTGAAGCACAAGTGTGGAATTAGCATGCCCCTTCTCTTTTTTCTCTCATTTTTTTCTTTTCTTTTTTTTCTTTTTTTCTTTTTTCTTGGGCTCTTTTTGGCCTCACTTTTTTCTTTTCTTTTTCTTTTTTTATATTTGTATGGAGTCTCATCCCGACTTGTGGGGGAATCATAGTCTCCATCATCCAATCCTCACTGGGACATGCTCTAACAATGAATAATGATGATCATCACACTTCTATTTACTTACAACTCAAAAGAAATAAAAATTACAACTCGATACCTAGAACAAAGTATGACTATATGAATGCCTCTGGCAGTGTACCAGGATGTGCAATGATCTAGCGTAGCAGAGATATCAAAAAAATGGACAAGCCATGGAAATATCATGCTAGCTATCTTACAATCATGCAAAGCAATATGACAATGAATGCTCAAGTCATCAAAACGGAAGCGGTGGAATTTGCATGGAAATATATCTCGGAATGGCTATGGAAAGGCCATAATAGGTAGGTATGGTGGCTATTTTGAGGAAGATATAATAAGGCTTATGTGTGATAGAGCGTATCATATAACTGGTGTCGTGGAATTGTCACGGCAGATGTCCTCGTGAAAAGGACTTAGTCGTGAGGCCAACGCATATATGTGGTAGCTTGAGAGGGGTTGAGCGGGACGAGAGACGCGAGGTTTTACCCAGGTTCGGCCCCTCACGGTGGAGGTAAAAGCCTACATCCTGCTTCATTGATATTGATGATGGTGATCACGATTACAAGGGTGCTCTATCTCGAGAGCTATAGACTTGTCTGTCTAACCCTAACTTGTCCAACTCGTGAAAACTTGTCCCTCTTGGGGTGCCCTGTCCCTCCTTATATAAGTTGGAGGGGTGGGTTACATGTGGAGTCCTAGTAGGACTAGTCTATCTTCTATTACAAGCCGGATACAAGTCCGGGTCTTGCTTCCTTGTAAGGAAAATATTCCTCATGCCTTTCCTCTTAAGCCGGCCCACCATAATATGAGCTGGCCTTCCCACGAGCCACTCTCTAGGCCTTGGACCTCCGGGTCTTGTCACTCCTCTGACCCGCCTGCCGGGTTACCAATGAACCGCCAACTCTGGGCGGGTTACCAGTCAGAACGCCGGGTCAGGACAGGTCACCAGTAAGTCGCCAAGTCTGGCCGGGTCATACATCCGGCTGGGTTACACCGCGGGGTATATCCTCGACATTAGCCCCCAGTTTAATTTGGATTTATCCATGTTAAACTCATCCTGCAAAATAAACACAATAACATATTTGACAGGTTGTCCTTAAGTCCTTGTCATTTCCTTCATAGCAAATCAAACTTTGCCAATGCAAAAAATCCAGATACTTCTTCTGAAAAATCCGGGTCAATAAGCCAGCTTCATAATCAATTTGCTGATATTGGTCTCTTGTAGAAGTATTGTGAATAATAATTCATTTGATTCAGCTTCCAATGCTTAACAAAAATATTGGTCTTGAAATACTCATCTGATTTCCAGGCGGTTTAAAGATGTAGAGCTTGCCGAGTTATGATTGCCAAAATTGCCGGTTTGTAAATATTGATGGCACCGGGTCATAATTGTTGGTAACACCAAGCTTGAAAATATACCTCCCTTATATGCATATCACCTATAGCCCCCAAGTCTTAAGAAGGGAGCGTAGTAACAGCTTAAGACTTGCGTCAATATAAATATCGCAACCTTGAAGAAATCCAGGTTGTTCATCTCAGTCACTAGTCAAAACTGAATATTCCACATATGTAGCCCCCAAGTGCCGGGTTGTCATGCTTGCATCAACCTGGGACTTGTAATTGCCTTATGCTCATAAAAACTTCAACCAGTGTAGCCCCCAAGGGCTGGATCATTATGCAATAATAAGCAGGGACTTTGTAAATATGATCATGTAGACTTTGAACAGCGACGTGTAGCCCCCAAGGGCCGGCTCAGGAAGACAATACTGAGCTGGGACTTTATATATACTTCATTGAAAATAATATCATATGATGTAGCTCCATCGTAGGGCTTGAACCCACGACCACAAGGTTAAGAGCCTTGTGCACTACCAACTGATCAATGGACCCTTCAATATAATGGATTAAGGCTTGTGTACTTTGAATTTTTGACAGGAGTAATTAGTAGCCCCCAAGGGCCGACTCATTACGATGTGATGAGTCGGGTCTTCCATAAAGCAAGTAAAAGATGACCTTGCATTAGCCCCCAAGTGTCATGGTGCATGCTTGCAGCGACATGGGACTTCCTTACTTAAAGTAATCTCAATATGAATAATGTAGCCCCGAAGTGCCGGGTCGTATGCCTGCAGCGACTCGGGACTATTCCTTCCATTGTAGAATAAATCATATCCATTGATAAAGAAATAATAGCCATTGCGCTGAAGCGACTTTGAAAACCTCAATCATAATACTGGTTGTTGATAACCATAATAAAAATCCAGCCATGTTGGCTATTGAAGTTTTGAATAATATAATCCGGTATGAAAGCCTCAATCATTCAATACCATAATGAAAATCCAGCCAAGTTTGGCTATTAAAGATTTGAATAACTTATCTGTTGATAAGTAAATCTGGAGTTAAATACCCGGCGGCTCTTGGCCGATGGCGGCTTAATGCGCATTCATTGTAAGCCGGAATTTTTGTAACCCGGCGGCTTATAACCTTTGTAAAAATCAAGAACTGTAACCCTTTTGAAACACCAATTTAATTTTTTATGATGGGCTTGAACTTAATTATTTATGTAAGTCATAGCTCTGCAAATCCTATACAGAGTTTAAACAACATATGCCCTGGCGACTTAACGTCAAAAGCCAGGGCGGGTAACAACCCAAACATAATATAGTCTTATGCACTTATGAAAAAGACTAGAATTAAGGCCATACAAGCCTAAACATACTGGTGACTTAAAGTCAAAAGCCAGGGCGGGTTATCAAACCTCGCATATTTATATAACCAGGAAAACATACATGTAGAATTGGCTCATACTGCCGGCTTACATCGCCATATCCAATGAGGGTAATAATCTAATGATTTATAAGCGCATGATTCATATGGCGCAATCCGAAATATACTGGCGACTTAAAGTCCACAGCTAGGGTGGTTTATCAAACCCAAAATATTCATACCATTATTGAAAGACATACCTATAGATTAATACCATGATGATGCCTTGATAATTATAATCAGGGGCCAGTATCAACCCGGAATCATGAAATATCATCATTTTGATTGCTCAAAGCAAAATATCCTGGCGACTTAAAGTCTGCTATCAGGGCGGGTTATCAAACCCAAAGGTGCTCAATGAAGAGTCATATAAATCAAGGCTACATGGCCTGTGAAATTGGCTCATACTGCCGGCTTACAGCGCCATATGCAGTAAGGGTAACAGCCCAGAAACTTAGAGCGCATAACTCCAAGTGCACAATCAAAGTATACTGGCGACTTATCGTCCAAAGCCAGACCGGGTTAATAAACTCCGGATAAGTTCATATATAAACCATAAGGCAACATAGCCCTCATCGGTTTTCAGTCATGTATTAACATGTCACAAGAGATGAACTTCAAAAAATGTTCAAATCAAATATAAATCAAAAAACAAGGCTTTCATAGGCCGCCAAGCCTCAAAGTCAAGTGCTGTTCAAGGGCCGCACAGCCGCTGAGTTAAGCCTTCATTCAAACCTTGTAAGCCGGACCTCACATGACCAATCGCTGTTTTAACTTTGACAAGTTCAGGGTCTTTATAAGATTGACTGTCAAGAGTACGGCGAGTCATTCCAGGATTACCTGGGTGGAGTGGCAAACTTACAAAGGCAGGATAACCTGGATTTTTTGGTCAATACACCTGGCGAAGCTCTGTTCATTAAAAAAAGCCCCCGAGTAATATTTCATCCCAGGCATACAAGCCGGATCAGTAGGGTAGTCATAGCTATGCTCGATGAGCAGGAAGCCCCCAAGTATATTTTCACCATGGCGTACAAGCCGGATCAAGAAGGTGGTCATAGCTATGCTCAATGAGCAAGAAGCCCCCAAGTGACCCATAATATGATAGGCCAATAAGGCAGGATACCCATGTTTGAACCGCACATCATGGCAGCGAGTTTTCTTTGGTAAACTTTTAATTTTTCTGAGAACTCGAACTTTGCGAGAGATACATTCTTTTTGAGCCAGGATTTTAAACCAGAAATTTCA
The DNA here is from genome assembly GCA_011799875.1 of Thinopyrum elongatum. Classification (NCBI taxonomy): domain Eukaryota; kingdom Viridiplantae; phylum Streptophyta; class Magnoliopsida; order Poales; family Poaceae; genus Thinopyrum; species Thinopyrum elongatum. The sequence goes on from CM022299.1 coordinate 390,383,984, forward strand.
GAACTTCAGAGTTTTGTGGGAGACAGATTTCCCTTGAGCCGGATTTTAAACCGGAATCCTTCTTTTAATCCGGAAACTATCTGACGGCCTTTAAACTTTCACCAATAGGGCAGTAGCCTCCGGGGCCGGGTTATTTTTCCCTCCAATGACCCGGAGTTCTTGAATTCACTGAACCCGGCCAATTCAGTCGAGTCATGTCATTGTAGCCCCCGAGTCTTAAGACGACTCGAGGAGTTGGCTTGAGATTCTTCATACTTGACCATGATATAAACCGCCACATAATTTGAGCAGCGGAATGCTGAATTTTGATATAAACCAGAGGCTTGAAGCGAATTGACAACCCTCGCAATACTCAATGTATATTTCTAGCATAAATCATTTAACAAACTCTGTGACATGACAATCACTTTTTCAGTAGACAATTGCCCTGCGATAAAGAGATTGCTAACCAGAGTAATAAAAATATACTGGATGGATTTCACCTGATACATTAGGCCAGAAATTATCCGCCGCGGAGTTGATGATCACTTCAGTGAAACCAAGATCAATCTCGGGTGAGTCAGCCGCGGCGTTTTTAAACCGGTACGGACAGGTGAGTCAATCGCAGGCACATTATGCCGCCCGGATGGACGAGTCAGCCATAGGAGCAGACACATGAGTCAGCCGCGTGTGTTGATGTAGCGGGGGCAGCGACCTGCGCACGTATCCGTCTAGCAACATGGCACGGACAAGCGCTAGTGCAAAAATAATATTGGCGCACACCCCTTTACGATACCTTTGTAACGAATAATGGTCCTGTGAAAAAATACCACAGACCAGAGTAATTGTTCTTTAAAGAATAAAAACATATCAATAAAAAATTGACCGGACAGGATTCACCTGATTTGTCCGAAAGCTATGGTAGGGACCAGTGAGCAGGGGCGGCTCGACAAAGCTAACCGGCGACTTCAATACAGCCCCGGCGGCTCAAGCAAAACCGTCGACTCAATACAGCCCCGGCGGCTCAGGCAAAACCGTCGACTCAATACAGCTCCGGCGGCTCAGGCAAAACCGGCTACTCGGCCGCCATGGGCGGCTCAACACGCGTCCGCGGGGACGGCGGCTCAACGCAGAAGACCGGCAATTCAATACGGCCCCGGTGACTCAATACAGCCCCGGCCGCTCAGGCAAAACCGGCTACTTGAACTCTTCTTGAACTCAAACCTCATACTGCTAGCTTAAGAAAAACGACGGCGGGTCAACCTTGCCTTCACGTAAGAAATAATAGCCATAAACACTTTTGGTTCTGCCTGTTGCATCGCTGCGGTATTCGTCTGGACTTGCAATGCCGTAGCAAAAATTCCTTGTCCATCAACCCGCGACCTGATGAATCGCGCAAGGCTAACACCATAAAAAATCTGTCCCGGTCTTGGACTCGGCAGATTACTACGGCGCGTGAGGAGGCCGTAGAGCATGTAACCCTAAAACAGTCTCAATCTCATATCCGCCGCCGCAGAACACTTCGTCAATCTTGACTGATGTACTTATAGTTGATGTGAATCTTCCATGCCGGCTCTCGTTGAGCTGGAAAACTGCGAACTTCTTGAACCCTAGAAAAGATCCCTCCAAGAACTCAACACCATCGTGCGACGCCCCACGGTGGGCGCCAACTGTCGTGGAATTGTCACGGCAGATGTCCTCGTGAAAAGGACTTAGTCGTGAGGCCACCGCATATATGTGGTAGCTTAAGAGGGGTTGAGCGGGACGAGAGACGCGAGGTTTTACCCAGGTTTGGCCCCTCACGGTGGAGGTAAAAGCCTACATCCTGCTTCATTGATATTGATGATGGTGATCACGATTACAAGGGTGCTCTATCTCGAGAGCTATAGACTTGTCCGTCTAACCCTAACTTGTCCAACTCGTGAAAATTTGTCCCTCTTGGGGTGCCCTATCCCTCCTTATATAAGTTGGAGGGGCGAGTTACATGTGGAGTCCTAGTAGGACTAGTCTATCTTCTATTACAAGCCAGATACAAGTCCGGGTCTTGCTTCCTTGTAAGGAAAATATTCCTCATGCCTTTCCTCTTAAGCCGGCCCATCATAATATGAGCCAGCCTTCCCATGAGCCGCTCTCTGGGCCTTGGGCCTCCGGGTCTTGTCGCTTCTCTGACCCGCCTGCCGGGTTACCAATGAACCGCCAACTCTGGGCGGGTTACCAGTCAGAACACCGGGTCAGGACAGGTCACCAGTAAGTCGCCAAGTCCGGCCGGGTCATACATCTGGCCGGGTTACACCGCGGGGTATATCCCCGACAACAGGGTTTGGATGCACCGGCGAAGTTTGCACCGACTCTCGAGGTGAGAAAGGGCAATGCACGGTACCGAAGAGGCTAGGAAATTGCGGAAAGGTAAGAGTGCGTATAATCCATGGACTCACAATAGTCGTAAAGAACTCATATACTTATTGCAAAAGTTTATTAGCCCTCGAAGCAAAGTACTACTAAGCATGCCCCTAGGGGGATAGATTGGTAGGAAAAGACCATCGCTCATCCCCGACCGCCACTCATAAGGAAGACAATCAATAATAAATCATGCTCCAACTTCATAGCATAACGAGAGACTATACATGCATGCTTCAGGAATCACAGACCTTAACACCAATATCTTACTAAAGACGATCATCCACTAGTACCTCCCACATATTATCATCTCTATATCGCAAAACTATTGCAAGGAATCAAACATATCATATTCAGAGATCCACAAGTTTTATGTAGGATTTTATGACTAACCATGCAAATGACCAATTCCTGTTGACTCTCTAAATAGATATAAGTGAGGCATGAGAGTTTAATTCTTTCTACAAAAGATCATGCTCTAATAAGTATAAGTGAAGCAAAAGAGCATTCTAAAAATAACGGTTTTCCATGTGAAGAGAAACAGGCAATCCAAACTTCAAATGATATAAGTGAAGCACATGAAGCATTCTATAAAGCCATACTCAAAAGATATAAGTGAAGTGCAATGAGCATTCTATAAATCAACCATGGACTATCTCATAACATCATGGTGCATAAAATAAAAAGTAGAACTAAACACAAAAGACGCTCCGAGATTTACACATATCACATGAACGAAACGAAAACGAAAACATACTGATACTTGTTGAAGAAAGATGGGATGCCTTCCAGGGCATCCCCAAGCTTAGACGCTTGAGTCTCCTTGTATATTTACTTGGGGTGCCTTGGGCATCCCCAAGCTTGAACTCTTGCCTCTCCTTCTTATCCTCATATCGAGACCTCCTTGATCTTTGAACTATTCATCCACACAAAACTTAACAGAAAACTGGTGAGATCCGTTAGCATAATAAAGCAAATTACTATTTTAAGTAATGTTGCAAACCCATTCATATTTTGTTTTTGCATTATAGCTACTGTATTATAACTTCTCCATGGCTCGTACCACCGATAGAATCGATAGTTTCATCAAAACAAGCAAAACAATGCATCAAAAACAGAATCTGTCAAAAACAGGATAGTCTGTAGTAATATGAACTTTGACCATACTTCTGAAATTCCAAAAATTCTGAAAAATTAGTACAAATATGCAATTTTCATAGCAGTATTGTGTAAAAATTTAGGAAACTCTGGACGTTCCAGTAAAAAATGTAAAATCACGCACTACAGCCAAAGTTTCTGTTTTTACACCGCACATACCAACAAGCAATATAATCATCCTAAAGGCAAATTTTGGCACATTATTTTTATAATACAATGGATTTGTACAAGGGGATAATTATTTTTGTGAGAAACTTCCATGAAAAATTCTACATTGTTTCCATGAGCATGAACACAAGTGTTCAAGGTCGACCCTCACTTCTCCAATGCATAACCTTCCAATCGCTTCTATTTTTGAAAAAGTTTTTTAAGTTCCCCTCTATATTTTTTTGTTTTTAAACTTTATAAAATCACACAGCAGAATAAAATGTCTGTCTAAAACTTCTGGGTTGTCTCCCTCGTAGCACTTTCTTTAAAGCCATTAAGCTAGGCATAAAGTGCTCAAGTAATGGATCCATCCGGATCCAAAGGTATATCAAAGCCAATTTTAATTAACAATGATTTGTCATTTAGTAGTGAGCACAAAGCAACATATATCATGCAATGACGAAGTCTAACTCTCTTACTATGCATCAGCATGTCATAAAGGAACAATTCATGCACATCAAGTAAAGGCCAATACATAGCATAAGCAGTTTCTTGCAATTTTATCGTGTTGGAAACATAGAGAGGCAAAGATGTAGTTCCTCTCTCATAATAATTGCAAGTAGGAGCAGAAAGCAGATGCATATTATATTCATCAAAATCATCATGCGCAATGGTAAAAGGCAACCCATCAATATAATCCTTAATAAGCGCAAACTTCTCTGATATAGTGTAGTTTGGAGAATTCAAAAAGATAATAGGACTATCATGCGTGAGTGCAATAGAAACAATTTCATTCATAACATAAGGAACTATAGCAAGTTCATCTTTATAAGCATAATTCATATTGGCATCATGGCCACAAGCATAGCAAGCATCAAGTTAATCAAAAAGGGATATTTCAAACGAATCCGAGGGATCATAGCAATTATCATAGGATTCATCCTTCGGTAAGAACGAAGGGACATTAAACAATGTATGTGATAAAGAGTTACTCTCATTAGAAGGTGGGCACGGGTAGCTAATCCGCTCTTCCTCCTTTTGTTCTTCGCTATCCTCCTCATCTTTTTCATCTAATGAGCTCACAGTTTCATCAATTTCTTCTTCCATAGTTTCCTGCAAAATATTAGTCCCTTCTTGGACAGCGGAGACTTTCTCAATAAACTCATTAATATTGGCATTATATTTATAATTCTCATAGCAATATTTAAGTATAGCAAAATTTTCAGGTCTATAAACTACATCATCAAAATCTTCATACTTTTCAAACATAGATTCAATTTCATAAGCACCCCTTAAAGCAACAAATTCTTCTATTCATTCCACATCATAGTAATCATATCTACCATTAGCATAAGAAGCTAAGGTTTCATTATCATTAAATTTGCATGAAAAGGGAAGGCGTGGAGCCTTCATCCTAGAGCAACAAGTATAATCATATCTCTGGCATAAATTCCAAGCATACCAATGCAACATATCAATTTGATCCCATAGCAGTTTCCCTTCTTGCGTCAAGCGATAATCCCTAAAGTATTCACGTTGATCCAACGTGTCTCCCATTATCAAGTTGAATGGGGTTTTCTCAGGATTATCAAAGTAGTGTTTAATATTTTTCACATAACGAGAATCGAGGGTTTTAGGAGGTTCCCCATCTCCATGACTAGCAAGTACAACTAATTTTTTTGGTATTTCGTGTTCCATATCCATAACTAAAGATAGAGAACAACTTAGAATAGAAAATAAAAACTACTTAGTGATAAAGCAAACAAGCACACACGAGAATATTCACCCCATGCTATTGCTCCTCGGCAACGGCGCCAGAAAAAGGTCTTGATAACCCACAAGTATAGGGGATCGTTTGTAGCCTTTTTCGATAAATAAGAGTGTCGAACCCAACGAGGAGCTAAAGGTAGAACAAATATTCCCTCAAGTTCTATCGACCACCGATACAACTCTACGCACACTTAACATTTGCTTTACCTAGAACAAGAATAAAACTAGAAGTACTTTGTAGGTGTGGATAGGTTTGCAAGATAATAAAGAACGTGAAAATAAAAGTTGCGTGTTGTTTAAATAAAGAAACAATTAAGTTTAGTAAAACAAGTGTGTATTAGTGGTGGTAGGATTTGCGGAATTGTCCCTTAGCAATTGACTACGTTACTAGACCGATAGCAAGTTTTTATGTGGGAGAGGCCACTGCTAGCATGTCGTCCCTTTCTTAGAATTCTATGCATTTATGATTGGAACTATTAGCAAGCATCCGCAACTACTAACGTTCATTTAGGTAAAACCCAACCATAGCATTAAGATATATATTGGTCCCCCTTCAATCCCGTACGTATCAATTTCTATGTTTAGGAAGAAGCTTCTATCACCCTTGCCCTCCAATGCATAGTCCTATCAACTTACAACTAACCCTATGGTGTGATCCACACGCACGCTCATATGATTGGGCACCAAAGGACAGCAACATAACCACAAGCAAATTAAACCAACCATAGCAATTCACCAATTACCGGTAGGACAACAAAAATCTACTCAGACATCATAGGATGGCAACATATCATTGGATAATAGTATGAAGCATAAAGCACCATGTTCAAGTAAAGGGTACAGCAGGTTGCGGGAGAGTGGATCGCTGAATATAGATGGGGGAAGGTGATGAATATGTTGGTGAAGATGACGGAGTTGTCGGAGTAGATCGCCGTCACATGATGATTGCCCTGGCGGTGTTCCGGCGCCACCGGGAGAGAGGGGGAGAGACCCCCCCCCCCTCCCCTCCTTATTCTTCTTCCTTGGCCTCCCCCCTAGATGGGAGGAGAATTCCCCCTCTGGTCCATGGCCTCCATGGCGGCGGAGGGGCAGGAGCCCCTCCTAGATTGGATTTATCCCTCTGTTCTCTTCTGTTTCGTGTTTTTGTTTTCTGGCCGAAAACCGTTTCTTATATTCCCGGAGATCTGTAACTCCAATTGCGCGAGATTTTAACACGATTTTTTTCCGGATATAAGCTTCCTTGCGCCCGAAGTAGAGCTCCAGCCGACTTACGAGGACGGCATAACCCACCTGGGCGCGCCTAGGCCCTAGGGCTTGCCCTGGTGTCTCGTGGTGGCTGTGGGCCCCCGTTTGCGTTGATTCCACCTCCCAAAAATCGCAAATATTCCAAAATAATTCTCCGTAAATTTTTATCGCGTTTGGACTTCGTTCGATATGGATATTCTGCGAAACAAAAAACATGCAACAAACAGGAACTGGCACTGGGCACTGGATCAATATGTTAGTCCAATAAATCATGTAAAATGTTGCCAAAAATATGTGAAAGTTGTATAATATTGGCATGAAACAATCAAAAATTATAGATACGACGGAGACGTATCAGGCCTTGTTCAGTTCAACCTCCTCCCAAGGGGTTTGGTGAGAAATGGAGGGGAATTTGGCTTGTACATCATTTAATCACCCACAATCCATGTTAATCCCCGTTAAAACCCCTTGAACCGCACATGCCCTTAAGGTTAAAAATGACCGGCATTACAGAGGACAGGGTACAAACTTCAGGGATTTAAAGTTGAGGGTTTGTTTCCGACTAGCTCTACAACCTCAAGGTTTATAAATCGGACTTCACTCTCCCCTCACGCACACGCGCGGGTACACTCACGGTGGAGCGCATTTGCACATGAAAAGGCAGGTAACATGACAATTTGAGACATCTAGTTGTCCACTTAATGTGGGGTCTGGGACCAAATGTCAGCCATACCAAGTGCGACCTGAACGCGGTGGCGCGGTTATTGATCGAGTTTCTTTTTACTGGTACGTTAAATGAAAAGATGGCTCCGCGTGTATTCAATTTAAAATAATCGCTACGGAGAGAAAAACAATTACTACTCCACTTCGGGACTTGCTTGCTAGGGTTGCTCTCTTCTTCTCACTCTCTCACCCTCTCCAGATCCAAACAAGACGGCGATGTCCACTCTCTTTGTCTCTCTCTCTTCTCTCCGGTTGTCACAGATCCGGCCAGATCCCTTCCGCTAGTGGTCATCGGTGGCGAGGGAGGAAGCCGACGCGTGCCGTCTTCTCTGACCTGGCACCGGTGTGGGAGGTCCTCCGCACCCTTGCTCCCTGCCATCGTGTTGGCAGATCCCACCGCCTGCCTCGCCACATCCCGCCGACCGGAGGTATAACGTCTTTTAGACCCGGCCTTGTTCTAATGGCCCAGCTCCCCACGTCGCCACATCCCATTTTTTCATCAAGTTAGGATTGCTCCCCACGTTACTGCATCCTGCATGTGGATATTCTTCTAGTATTACAAAGCTCCCCATGTAGCTAGCTCCGTCGGCTTGTCGAACACTCAAACACCACCTAAATTTTTACTATTAGAGGAAAAAGGTACTGCAGATACTGGCTAACAAACCGATCTCTTGGTTGGAAATGGAAATAAAGATGCTGGCCTGACCGGTCTCTTGGTCGAAAAAGGACAGAAAATGGGGGGGTGTTGGGTCGACAATGCAACCGAGAATGAGCACGTCTAGATTTCCTGTGGTCACATAGGAAAGGTCACTGACGAGAACAAAAAAATGCACAAATCCAGACATGTTGTGCATGTTTGCCGCACTCGGCAACACATCTGCCTCACCACTTTATGCCTCGGTGGGATGTAAAACGTGCTTGTGCCTCCCCTGTCCCTATGCCCTTACTGCTGCTGTTAATCAAACATCACAGGTAAAATGAAACAATGCCACTGTTAATGTGATGTCGGTGTTAAGTAATGATATTGTCAATCTATTGCCATTAATAAATTGAATCAATGCCACCACCGTTTTATGAAATGCTTATGTCTTGCTTTATTTCTCATAAAGAATGTTTTGGGTTGTTACACTAAAATCTGACACCGGTAACATAGCTGCATCTCTGTGGAACTGCACAAAATTTAATTCCACAATGGTTGACATGACGATGTATTTCTCCTTTCAGTATCACCCTTTGTTAGAATGATCGTTCCTGTTAACCGTGCACGTACGTACTGATCAAGTGCTACTCTCAATCTGTCATCACAAAGTAATAATGCAATTGTTATGCATGTTAATGTAAGCCCCCGTTAATCTAGTGCGAGTGTTGATTTGATGTGATGGCACTTCTTAGTTAATGGCACTTTTTCATACAGTCAGTGTAATGCCATTGATAACATACGACCAACGCAAGATGAAATAAGCTTATTCATACGTTGACTTGCTGATTGAAGTGTGGAACGAGCATGTCATATGTGGAGGAGCAAACAAGAACTGCAGCCGCGCAGTCAACGCAAGATAAAAGAGACCAAGTCATTGATGGCCTGCCGGCGAGTAGGGGACGTGCAAACAGCGGTGCATTATTTTAGTGGAACTGCACAAAAAAGATACTGGGGTTAGTCGGACAAATTTTCTACAGCCACATGGAAGGAATTGCGCTCATCGATTGCATAGAATTTCCTTCGTGCCATCATAGGAGATCCCAAGGTGGAAATCAACTAACCACCTATAAAATTATGCATAATCTTCCTCACGCAGGTCAGTATCCCCTTCGTCTAGATGAACGTGTTTTGTCATGCCGAGCTATTGATATGTGATACTATTTTGCGACGCCGTTTAAGTACAGCGCTTTCCTATCTTTTCATATTCAGGACAATGAAGATGATTTTAGTGGAACTGCACAAAATGGTCGGATGTTGAGTGATCTCTATTGCCTCCTTTGTTTGCTGCAATGTGTCAGCGTAAATTGCAAGATGAGCCATCAAGCTAGCTGTGGAGTTGCCAACATGCTCAAAGTGCACGCAACATTGAGCAGAGAGAAGCATGCCCAGGAAATTAATGCGTGCGTAGGGAGGCCCTTTGCTCAGAGAAGCATAGATCATTTTTTCTTTATTTCTACACCTTCTCACAGTTTTGTCTTGGTTATAGTCTTGTGAATCATTTAGATGCGTAAACATGCTGAACTTAAGTGCTTGTGAATTTTAGATAGTATGCATACCGTCTCTTGTGAAGCTTAGTTTAGTGTGAATGTTGACTAGCGTGTCAACCTTTACAATCTATATTGTGGGTCTGTTATTTGACCCCTCATTTTGCCGCGCTACGACCAGTGTGAGTGTCTGCATGCAGTACCGCGTCCTCTAATTTGGTGGATGCCAAGCCGGCCCGAGAAGGAGTTATACCTTCTTTTCAAGTTGAAAAATGTTACCGATGAGGAGCCATAAGCTGGAGGCGTCTCTTTTTTTCCTTTCGAATGGGCAATAAGCTGGAGAGCTGGAGAGTGTCTCTAATGGGCTGCCTCTAGTGTTAAGGCCGTCCAGTATGAAACATGAGCAGCCGACTAGGTCGATACAAAAGCCTACCCATCTTAAAGCCCATTTGTTTTTGTTTTTTGCGAGGAAAAGCCCATATTTCTTGAAGAGGGGCGATCCTAGAAAAAACCCTCCTTCCTCCTCGCCTCCACTTATACTGCAGCTCACTGGACTCTCCTGCTTCCGTCGCCCCCCAATCCACCCTCCCCCCCCCCCCCCCCCCCCCCCCCCGCTCCCCATCTTTGTCACTCGTACAGAAAACCCCCGCTCACCTTCTTCCTCACTCGTACAGAAAACGCCTACTCCTCTTCTTCCTCGCTCCTACAGAAAACCCCAGCCCTCCTACTTCCCCACTCGCACTGCCACTAGGCTCGTCTCTCGCTACTCTGATCAAACCCATGAGCTCGGCGTGACTCCCGCAAGGAAAATGGAGTCGGCTGGCTCCAGCGCCAAGAAGATGAGGCTCCCGCCAGCGGCGACGCCGGTTGTAGATCCCACACCCAGCAGAGCAGGGAGAAGCAGCAGCACCCCCACCAGATCTGAGGAACCCGTAGAATCTCGGGTGGACCGCATCAGTGATCTCCCGGACGCCATCCTTAGGGATATCATCTCGCTTCTCCACCAAGGATTGATGCCGCACCCAAGTCCTCTCAACTCGGTGGCGCCCTCTATGGCGCGTCACGCCCCTTAATCTCGACTGTCGTCAGCTATCTGTCGTTCGTGATTTTGAACTCCTCAAAGCCATCATCTCCTCCCACCAGGGCCCCGTTCAACACATCTGCATCCCGACACGCTACCTGTTGTCCATACCTTGCACGGTGGATGCCTGGCTGACAACCACTGAATTGGAAAACCTGGAGCAGCTTGAGTTCTACCATTACTACAAAAAATACATACCGCGACCCAAACGCCATGTATTTCTGCCCACACCACCGTTGTCCATCTCGTGGTTTTCCTCCTCTCTCAACACCCTCACCATAGCCCGGTGCCATCTACTAGACAATCTGGTACTAATGATTCAACTCCCACTGCTAAAAAGACTTTCGCTTGTGATGGTTGATCTGTTGGAGGCCTCACTACACAGCATCATCCACTCCGGTTGCCCTGCCCTGGAGCGCTTGCTGCTTGTTTTCGGATTAGAAATCCGTATCCATTGTCTCCAACTAAAGTTGCCTCACCTTAAAAGCATTGGAATTTGTTTTGAAGGACAGCAGCTTATCATTGAAGATGCCCCTTCACTTCAAAGGTTGCTCCTTGATAATTGTTATAAACCTTCGCAAATAACTGTCGTCTCTGCGCCTAAACTTGAGACCTTGGGTGTAATTCGTGATCCGTTTAAACATCACGACATGGTGTTTGGCTGCACACTTATCCAGGTACTGTATATTATCATCTACACTTTTGTAATCACAAGCTGCATTTTTCATTTGTGTGCATAAGTTGTATATCATCCTGGAGTACACTTTGGATACTAATATTATGTTATATGCTCAATGTAGAGTTCGTCCATCGATAGCCTATCAATGGTGCTGGATTCTGTCAAGATCTTATATATTAGAATGTTTAGTATTGATCTGAACAAAATTATTGGCTTGCTGCGATGCTTTCCATGTGTGGAGAATTTGTACATAAAGGTGATTATTTCATGCACATTGAAAGCCCATATATATTGTACCAAAATTACCGTTCAGCTCTCGCTCTTTCGACACTCTCTTTTTTTAGACCTTAACTGTTTTGAATCTTCATCTCTATGTAGGCACTAACACATGGAGAAAAACATATAACCAATCGGTGGCGTAATAAGCACCGGGATTTTCTCAGTTCTGATGACATTCGTTTGAGGACAATAACGATGGAAGGATATGCATCCAACCAGGCAAACAGAAGCTTGGTCACACTCTTCCTGTTGAATGCGAGGTTACTATTGTCAATGAGGCTTAAGTTTTTCAACAAGAAATTTCTCACGGATGGATATGTTGAAAAGCAAAAAAAGAAGTTTCAGGTGGACAAATGGGCTTCTGAACGCGCTCGGCTTCTATTTACAACAATTGTGGTCATATTCCAGAAAACTTTTCGGCACAGGATGTTGATTTTATGGATCAGACCGATCCATTTGTTTGTGACTACCAAAAACAGTGGTTGAGTTAGATGTTATTGCCATGTTCAGTCTGGGTTTTGTCTAAACCTGATGAACAATTAATCCTTGAGCTTTTGTACCGTTTGTAAACTTGAGTTAGATGTTGTTGCCCTTTTCAAATCGGCTGTGACTGTCATATTTTCTTTGAAACAAGGCAAATGGCTTGCCATTTCCTTTATTAAAGAGATACATATTGTAACAAAAGGGACCCAGCAGCTCGCCCAGTTGTAGAGACGGAGCAGGGTATCAACTGCGTTGTGCGGGGGCTGTGGCCCGTCTAGCCGAGGCTTTTATTTAAGCACATGATGAGCCCATTTGATATCTTTTTTCTTTCTGAAAATGGCTAGCCCAGTTCTAATTTTTTTTGGACAATGCCCAACTCAGGCCTACTTGCTTTTCTCAGGCCTACTAGGCTGCAAATCTTTAAAGACGAGGAGAGGTGTATTCGGCTTCCCCAGAAAATGGGTTGTAAGTAGTAAGAAATGGGCTGTAAATTTTAAAAACACAGAAAAGCAACAACTAGATTCAAATTTCATTTTTTCAGGATTTCAAGATTTTAAATTGCATTGTTTCTTTTGCGGGGAAAATTTGTTGTATTTTAATTTGAAATAAAATTATTCTTAATGTGACTCAAAATTTTCGGATTAAAAGAGTTCGGAGCCCACCGAAATATGCAAAATTTTGTTGACTTTTTTAGCAATGGCCAGAATATGGTCTGTAATGCTAAAAAGAAGAATATGGGCTTCAAGATATCCTTAAGAATTAGCAAATAGGTTGTAAATTATTAAAAATAATGGCAAAGGGTTGTATGTTGTTTTCCACAGATTTGGAGGCTGATTTGTGGGCCTACTAGGTTGACAATGACGCTGTCCTAATTTTTTTTTACGCATACGCAAGGCTTTGTCAACTTAGTAAACATAGAGCAGTGACTGTTGGATGTCCATCCAACCACCGTTGTGCTTCTTCAATCTCTGATCTTCCTGCTCCAGCCGCCCAAACCAACACCGGCGGGACTGCCTGCTCCCTCCTTCCATGGCCGGCTATGCTATCGCGCAGGCCTCATCGGCCCACCCTACTTCCACCATTGGCCAGGCCATCCCTCTACACACCCACACCTCCTGTTATTTTCCAGCGACGATAGCCTCACCCCACAACCGACCAGTCAGCCCTCGTACTCCCCTCAGTGTGGACATCCACTGTTGTGGCTTCGCCGGCTCTGGGTTGTTCCCTTCCTGGGCCTCGCCGTCGTCCACCGCGTTGGTGCTCTCGGCGCGGCGTGGTCAACATGGTCAACAAACGACAACCATCGGAAGAGGGACATAAGTGAAGAGGCTGACAGTAGGGACCCACACAAGCAAGTGCCTCCTTATTACGTGAAAAAAATGATTGCTCCTGCTGACAGCTGGGACCCACAGACAAAATCTTCGCATAGAAGGAAGTGCCTCCTTATTATGCGAAAAAACTATTCCTCCCGATGACAACCGGGACCAGGCAGATTTGGTGGCTGACTTGAGGGCCTACTAAGCTGACGCGTACGCAGGGCATTGTCAACTTAGTCAAGAAATGATTCTAGCAGTTGGACCGTTGGATGTTAATCCAACAGCCATGCTGCTTCTTCAACCTCTGATCTTCTTGCTCCAGCCGCCAAAACCAATGCTGGCGGGACTGCCTGCTCCTGCCTCCCATTGGCGGCAGTGCTGCCACGCAGGCCTCACTGCCCCACCCTAATCCGACCACCGGCCAGGCCTTCCCTCTACTCACCCACACCCTGTGTTATTCTCCGGCGACGGCAGCCTCACACAGCAGCGGAACCAGTGAACCCTTTTACTCCCCTCCGTGTGGGCATCCACTGCCTCGTCTTCCTCGGCTCCGCATCGTTTTCTTAGCAGGCCTCGCCATCGTCCACCGCCTTGGTGCTCTCGGCGCGGCGTGGTCAATGTTGTCAATGAACGACATCCATCGGAAGAGAACTGTACACGGTGAGGCTGACAGCTGGACCCACCAGCTACATCTTTTCACGCAAGGAAGTGCCTCCTTATTACACGCAATAAAAATGATTACTCCCCCTGACAGCTGGGACCCACCACATATATCTTCCCACGCAAGGGAGTGCCTCCTTATCCTCCCTGACAGCTGGGACCCACCCGATCGAACCGTACGTAGGGTTGTGTGTCTGGTCGCGAACGTGTACGTATATACTGGTTGATCGGACTCTCTGCAAGGATGAACCATGGCCGAGTAAGTAGCGACACGTGTCGTAATAGAGCCCCCGACGTAGCAGTTCAGGCAGTCCCATCTAAATCGTGTACGCATACCTACAGTCACACGACAAAAAATACGACCACGCGCGTACATACGGGCGGGGTCTCGAACGCGTACAGCAACTGCGTCATGTTCATTGGCAGCCAGCCGGCTGGGTCAGAATGGAGAAACAGCGTCGTGTTCATCGAGAGGCAACCGACTGGGTCGGAACGCGTCCTGTTCATCGATCAGGAGCCAACCAGCTTGGACGGAACAGCCGAAACGGGGTCCTACTCATCAGGAGGGGTCTGCCGTACCGCAAAACGGAGGAAACAGCCTTCTGTTCGACCGCCTACGGTCGAAACAGGGTCCTGTTCATCGGCTCGGGGTCTAGCGTACCGCAAAACGGATGAAACGGAGTTATCTTTGACCTCCTACGGTCGAAACGGGGTCCTGTTGATCGGGAAGGGTGTGGCGTACCGCAAAATAGAGGAAACGGACTACTCTTCGAGCTCCTACGGTCAAAACGGGGTCTTGTTCATTAGGAGGGGTGTGGCGTACCGCAAAATGGGACTCCCGGGGCTATTGTTCATCACTGTCTACTGCCTCGCTCCAGCCTCCACGGGCTACTGTTCATCTACCGTCGACCTCCTCCAACCTCCACCGGCTACTGTTCTCCCAGCGCTCCATGGGGTCCTGTTCATCCACCCCCAACCGGCTGGGCTGTGGCAGCCTCCTCGGGGTCCTGTTCATCCAACCCCCTCGGGGAACTGTTCATCCACAGCCAACCAACCGGCTCGATCGATTGATGCGTCTCGACTCGTGTCTACGTGTATCGCGCGCGAGGCAGCAATGGGCACTATTCATCGAGAGGCAACCCAACCGGCTACGTCTCGCATGTACGGGTGCCTACGGCTTCAGTAAGCAGCGAGAAGGATCGATTGGGTTCAGTTACGCAGCGAAGGAATCGCTCTGGTTCAGTTAGGCAGCGAAGGATCGATCGGCTTCAGTGGCTAGAGGTGGTGCAAGGGCGAGATCGACCGCTCGGGTTCAGTACGAACGCCTCTCCATCGCGCTCGGGTTCAGTTAGCGAACGCCTCACACACACGCACGCGTATGAGAGAAACGCGCAAACCACACTGCATCGCTCGGCCCCGACCACCCACCGTGACCGGGAACTCCAAGAAAATTTCCTCGCCCTCACTTCTACCATGATTTTTTATGTCATTGACGGCCCAAAGAATATCATGCAGGTGCGTCCCCAGCCCGCCCAGGACGAAAAGCCCATTTTCTGTCATGATTTTTTTCATAGAAGTAGGAGCCCAACACATCTATGATTGTCGGATTCAGGGCTCCGCAGACCCAAGAAAGGTTTGAACTCTGGGGTGCGTGCGAAGAACTCAATCTCCCCAGCCTACTGACTCGCCGATCTCACCACCTAGCTCGATGAACAAGAAAGGAAAGGGACTCAGCAGTTTACCCAGGTTCGGGCCACCTTGCGGTGTAAAACCCTACTCCTGCTTTGTGGTGGATTGGCCTTGAGGTGGGCTGAGGATGAACTAGTACATGGGGAGAACAACATCAGGAGGAGTGTTCTTGTGCTGGTGTGAGCTGGAGAGGATGATCTGGGTCTCGTCCCCCTTCTATGGTGGTGGCCTAGCTATATTTATAGTGGCCTCGGTCCTCTTCCCCCAAAATGAAGGCGGGAAGGGATCCCACAACGGCCAAGTTTGAAGGGAGACAAGTAGTACATCTTATCCTGACGAAAGGTGGTCTTCGCCTGCAAAGCTTCTGGTCGTGACGTCGTGGTGGGCTCGGCGATGACCTCCGTCCTGCCGTCCTGGTCTTGTAGCACGGGAATGGAAACATTTGGCTGATTCATTGGGACTCTGCGTCTGCGCTTGCTTCCTTAGCACCGAAGAGGAAACCTGTTGTACTGCGCCTGCTGGCGCCCACCTGGCCTTGGTCGTCATGGCTTGCGTCATCTGAACCTCACAAGGTGGGGCTTGCATGGAAATCTCCGCTCCTCAGGAGCCGGCCTGGGGAAGCCGCTCCCTCCGGAGGTCTTGGAGTTGTCCGCCTCGCGAGGCTTGGCCCCTCGCGAGGGTCTTGTGTTGTTGATGCTGGAGAAGGGCCGTACCAGGCCGCTGATGAAGCCACACTGTGGGCCGCAGGTAGGCAAGTCTGGGTACCCTGGTTCCCAGAACGCCGAAAGTAGCCCCCGGGCCCAAGGCGCGCTCGGACTTGGCTTCGAGGCGAAGCCAAAGGGCAAGGGCAAAGCGCCGCGGGCCCTAACCGCATGCGGACCCGCTTGACATGTGGCGCTTGATGAGACGTGGGCGTCTCCACTTCCCCACGCTGCCCCGGCAACCGTCCTGGGCTGACAAAAGGCTGGCGCCTGCCGCTGAGCCTTCATTACCTTCCCTTCGCCTTGCTTCAGATCTCCTTCTCTCCCTGCTAAGAGCGCCTCCAGATCTGCCGACCTTTCCCCGAACTTGCCACCGATGGCGACTAAGAAGGCGAAGCCCGCCGCTTCTCCCGCATGTCCGGCCTTGCTCGAGCCGGCCCTTAGTGTGTCCACCATCACCGAGGAGAAGCACCTCGCCGCCGTGCTCCCGCTGATGGCGAGCAACGACAATGAGGGGAGGGAGACAGCGCTCCGGGTCGGCTCCACCAAGCAGGAAACCTTGGGGGAAACCTTCTACCCCTTCTTCCTGCACAGCGTCTTTGCTGGGCTCGTCCCCCCCTTCTCCAATTTCTTCTTTGCCGTCCTCAACCATTACCAGATACGCGCCCTTCATCTTCATCCCAACTCCATCCTCCTCCTGTCGATCTTCGCCTTCTACTGCGAGGCGTTCGCGGGGGTGGCGCCCTCCGCTGCGCTGCTCCGGCACTTCTTCTACCTCCGGATGCGTAGCACAGACCAGTGCTCCGGGTGCGTCTGCTTCGTTGCGTCCCATGGTAGCAACGCGATCTCGAGGGCCGGGAAGAAGGTGGACGACTTCCGGCGCAAGTGGATCTTCATGGACGCCAAGCGTTCTCACGCTCGGCTGGAGCTGCCGACCGCGTTGCCGGTGAAGCTGGATCGGTGGGCTCACGAGAAGCTCACTGACCCCTGGGCGGAGCCGTTGCTGGAGAAGATGACGGCGGATCTGGAGGCGGAGAAGCTGACAGGGGCCATGCTCATCAAGGAGTTCCTGACGCAGCGCTTGGCCCCGCTCCAGGCGCACTCGCGCCTCTTGTGGAGTCTCAAGGGCGCAGAAGATGACCTCCGGTTGTGCCCGGAAGACTTGACTGACGAGGAGCTGAGCAAGGCCTTGCGCACCTTGCTCGAGAAGGACCCGGGCGGCCTCCCGGAGGCCTTCCTCCCGCTGTACCATCGCGACGACGGGGCGGGGGTGGGCGCCGCCATGCCTGTCTTCAACGAGCGGGGGGCTCGTGCCGTCGAAGAAGCTCCCCCAACTCCCGAACTTCCTGGTGCCGGTGTCCTCTGGCGAGAGCTCCGGGGAGGAGGGGGAGGAGGACTCGGAGGCGACCTTGGAGGGGATGGGGGAGACCTCACCCCCGCGGCAGAGCGAGTTCCTCCGCGATCTCTCCGACGACGACGACGCCGGCGAGCGCTTGGTTGAGGGGTCCCCTCGCCTCACCGGGGTCGTCACGAGGTCCGGGGGCACCCCCCTGCGAAGGCCGAAGCGAGGGGCCCTGAAGGAGGGCGAGTCGATGCCACCGCCCTAGGGTGACGCCCCCGCCTTGTCGCCCGTCGCCGCCATTCCGGAGCCAGCCGCCATGCGTCCGGCCGGTCCTGAGAGCGCGGTGAAGCCCGCGCCTAAGAAGCTCGGAGGTGCTGCACTCCTGATCAAGAGGAGGGCATATGTTGCTGATGATGAGTAAGTATTTTACCTTGCTTTTTGCTTCCCATCCTCGACATTGTGCTCACGATCCCCTCCACCTGGTGGCCAGGCTGACGCCTGTGGTGAAGAAAAGGAAGAGGCCAAAGCCCCTGAGGCCGCGCGACCCGCCGTGGCCGCGGCAACCCCGGCGCGCGCAGAAGAGGCCGCCCCGCGTGCGCCTGTGATGGAGCGAGCCTCCCGAGGCTCGGTGGCCAAGCCGACTCCGGAGGTGCCTTCCTCCAACGCGCCTGCTAGGGGTTTGAGGGCTCCGGAGCCCCCTGTCGCCCTTGCTGCTGTAGTGGCGCCAATCCCGACGCCGGTGCCGCCTCCTCCTCGAGTCCTCACGCTCGCGGACCATGACACCTCCGTCATACCCAGCGCTTTGGAGGAGGCCTTCACCGCGCTGGGGCAGCTCCGGACCGATCTTCAGGGCGCCGACCGGCGTGAGGTGACGGGGCGTCTGGGCTGATCTCGGGGTGGGTCCAGGCCGACTCCTCCATCAGGGCGGCCTGGGGCCAGGCCGAGGCTATCGTTGCGGAGGGCAGGAAGGAGGCCGGCGAGGCCACAGCGGCTCACGACGCAGCGCTGACCGACGCCGCGTCTGCCGAGGAGCGCTGCCGCACGGTGGAGGCCGAGCTAAAGGCCCTTCGCGATGAGCAGGCCGCCCGCGCCCGCCAGCTTGGAGAGCAGGAGGAGGATCTCAAGGCCCGGGAGGCTGCGCTCGCCAACCGAGATGCCGAGCTGGAGCAAGCAGCCCAGGAACAAGCCGCGAAGCGCAGCCGCCTGGGGAAGCTGAAGGAGGAGACGGAGGCGGCCCAGGCGTCCTACGCCAAGTTCGTCTCCGAGGAGAAGGCTCAGCTGGAGGCCAAGGAGAAACTCCTTGCCACGGCTGAGTAGGCGGCCGCGGCGGGGCGTGACGCCTTCGTCTCCCTTGAGCAGAGGTCCCGCGCAGCCCTGCAGTCCCTTTACAGGGAAGGGTACGAGGGACCGCTGGCTAGCCCGGAGGAGGGCCCTGCCGGGCTGCTCCCCAAGCTTGCCGCGGCGCTCGAGGGTATCGTCGCCGGGGTGGGCCCCCTGGTGGAAGCAGAAGCTCGCGCGCTTTTCACCTCGGCCGCGACGCGCATCTTCAGCCACCTCCACCTCCGGGACCCGAGCTTCGATCTTGGCGCGCTGCTTGAACTCGTGGCCCCTGAATTCCAAGATGTTGTTGCTGAAGCCGTGGGGAAGCGGGTGGAGGCCCTGCTCCAGAAGTTCCTCTGTGTCGACCCCGTGACTGCGACGGACGGAGCCAATGGTGAAGACGGCGGCGACGTTGTCGACGACGGGCCTCTCCGGGCAAGCGACAGTGGCATCCAAGGCTGAAGAGGTGGTTCGAAGGCGGCGCTTCCTCCTGTTTTATCCCTGCAATATTCACCGTGCCTTGTGGAGGCGTGAGAACTTCTGCTTTAAGTTTTTAAGAGACAATATGTTTTGTAATAATTTGCTAGGATTTCGCAATTTCCTTTCCGTTTGCCTTAGTGTTCTGCGTCGGCAGGGCCCGGCCCCGCGCATACCTCAGCCGCCGTTGGGTCGTCCGGATCACCAGGACGAGACCAAGGGATGAGGGGCTACGTGACCAGTTAGGCCCCTGAGTCGCGATGCTCAGGGGTCCCCCTAGACGTACGAACAGCCCTCAGGAAGGAGATGCGAATGTAAGTTTTAGCGTTCTGCGTCGGCAGGGCCCGGCCCCGCGCATACCTCAGCCGCCGTTGGGTCGTCCGGATCACCAGGACGAGACCAAGGGGTGAGGGGCTACGTGATCAGTGAGGCCCCTGAGTCGCGATGCTCATGGGTCCCCCTTGACGTACGAACAACTCTCCATACTTTTCCTCGCCGGGCTTTCGCTCGGGAGGGACGCGAGAAGACCAGGTCCGAGGGACCTAGTGAGGTGGCGTATGCCAGGCGTGGCCTGAGCGTAGCCCCCGTGCCCAGCCCCCTCGCGCTACCTTCCCGAGGGAAAGCAGCGCGGTGAGGCTGAGCGGCGAGCCTGGTGGCTCTCCTGAGGTTACTGCAGCCGCTAGGTTGCCCTCAGTTGTTTATTCACCAGCGCGGAGCAAGGTGCTTTCGCTCTTGCACGGGCATAGCCGCTTCTCGACCGTGTCGTCTGCTAGCGCGGAGCATGGGGCTTCCACTGATTCGTGGGAGGGAGCCCCCTCTGAGGGGAGACTCCGGGGCGTGTACAGCCCCGTCTTGGCACGTGGCTTGCACGGCAGGACTAGAGGAGGTGTATATGGGCACTCGTGAGCCAGCGCGGGACTCACGAGGCCCTACCTCAAGGCGGGTTGCGCCTGAATTTGGTTCGGAACACTTGCAAGGGTCCTGCGAGATGGTTAGGTAGCCTGCGCCGAGTGAATCTCCTGAGGATATCGCATGAGAAGGCCAAACACCAACGACCCCAGGAGGTGACGTGTACGGGGCCGGGCCGCCAGACAGAGCTCAGCCATTGGGTTTGTCGACGCTGCAGGGACAGACCCGAGCACAGACGTCGTGCCCAGTCTTCTCATGCGAAGGTCCTGAAGAAAGACAACCGGCGCGCGGCTCCCGCGGCGGCGAGGCACCGGGTCGCGCGCCCTAACTTATCCGCTCCCGATTAGCTCATGCGAGAACAAGGCACCAAGGACCATGGGAGGTGACGTGCACGGGAGCTGGCCCGCGAGCCAGAGCTCAGCCACTTGGATTTAGCGACGTTGCAGGGACGGACCCGAGCACAGACGTCGTGCCAGTCCTTAATCATGAGGCAGTCGTGGGCGGGTTCGCAAGGGCGCACGACATTCATGGCGACGAAGCACCGGACAGACAGGTGATAATCATAAAGCAACTCATGAAGAGGTAAGGCCAGCTCTGATAGATGCAAAGAACGATACATGCCATAGGGACGGACCCACACGGCTTGGGGATAATGCAGCCCGAGAGGCGTCCCCAACTGAGAAAACTGAAAAATGTCACCTGGCACCGTTGCTGAAGAAGTGTTGGGAGTAGCTGAAGACGCGAGCCGCAGAAGTCGTTCCTCATGAGTCGTCCAGGTCCTGAGCCTCTTGAGGCCCCGGGGGCCCGTGGGGCTCGCGAGGGTCCGACGCCTCCACCGACAGGATCGCCTGGTGCCTGGCCTCGTGAGCCGCCAGGACGCTCCGCATGTGGCGCTAGTGCGTGGCAGCCTGGTTCAGCAAACCGAAAGGCATGCGAATGTAGCTGTGAGGGGGCCCTCGCACCGGCCCATGTGAGACGGCCAGTAGAGCTCCTGAGACGCGGCCCGGTTGAGCCCTGGGATGTTGATGCAGACGCGCAGCCCGCTGCCCTCGTCAGGGGAGGGAGCTGCGCCTGGTGGTGCGGGGCAACGCTCACCTCGCATGGCCCTCGCCTCCTGAAGATCCTCGTTCGCCTTGGTGATGAACTCCTGAGCGCCTGGCGCCTGGCGCCCTGCGCTCTTCTCGCAGAAACGCGTGTTAAAGCACGCCTCCACATGGTGCCCGAACGTCTCCCTCGTGACGCTGGCCAAGTCTGAGGCCCTCCAGAGGAGAGCCCCCGAGCCCAGCCTGAGAGGGGCGCCGGGCGCGCCTTCCTATGCGAGAGGGGAAGGCGCCCCGTCAGTGGGCGCAGGTCCTGAGGCACGATCGTCGGGCGCCCCCTCCTCCTGGGGTCCCAGGCAGAGCAGCTTCTTCTTCTTCTTGGGAACGGCCTCGGGAGGGTAGGCAGCGCCCTCATCGTCTGGGTTCTCGACCGCTGCAGCCTGGTAGGTGCGCTCGAGGGAGCACACCGCATCCTTCTCGTCGCAGGCGACCGTGATGATGCCGCCGCTCCCTGGCATCTTGAGGACATTGTAGCCGTGGTGAGTGGCGGCCATGAACTTGGCCAGGGCTGGATACCCGAGGATGGCGTTGTACGGGAGACGGATATGGGCAACGTCGAAGTTGATGAGCTCAGTGTGGTAGTTGTCGCACTTGCCGAAGGTGACAGGGAGGCGGATCTGCCCTATCGGGGTGGTGTAGCCGTCGGTCACTCCTGAGAAGGGCTTGGTAGGCTGAAGCTGGTCGTACGGCACCTGGAGTCAGTCGAACGTCTCGACGGAGAGGACATTGAGTCCCGCACCGCCATCGATGAGTGTCTTGTTGACGAGGACGTTGCTGATGGTAGGCCAGCAGAGCATTGGGAGCGCGCCGGCAGCGGCCGCACACTTGAGCTGGTCAGTAGAGTCGAAGGTGATGGCGTA
Source organism: Thinopyrum elongatum (assembly GCA_011799875.1). Taxonomy (NCBI): domain Eukaryota; kingdom Viridiplantae; phylum Streptophyta; class Magnoliopsida; order Poales; family Poaceae; genus Thinopyrum; species Thinopyrum elongatum. The sequence continues at coordinate 390,406,483 of CM022299.1, forward strand.
CTTGGACCACTTGAGCGGACGCGTCGCCTCGAGCTTGGGGAGGGCCGCGTTCACCTCACGAGCGAACTGCTTGAAGATGCGGTGAGAGGCGGGAGCCTGAGCGCCGCCCAGGATGCAAGCCACGGCACGAGGCTCTTGGAAGCCCCCAGTCCCATCATCTTGGTGGTGGTCATCATTCCTCCTTGGCGGCAGCGGCGGCGGAGGAAGGCCAGCGTTGCCCTGAGGGCGGTCCTCACGAGGCTGATCCCTCCAGGGGCCCTCGCGAGGCTGGCCCTGCCAGCGATCCTCACGGGGCTGGTCGCGCCAATCCTGGCGGGGGTCGCGGTTGTCCCAACGTCCGCCACCTCGGCCTCCTCCACGGCCGTAGCCGCGGTCGTTGCGCTCAGGGCGGCGGCCAAGGCGCCCGTCCCGGATGGCCCTGAGCTCTTGGCAGTCGTTGGTGTTGTGGCTGTGCACGTTGTGGAAGACGCAGAACGGACGACTGCCCTTGGAGGACTCCGGGTAGTCGCAGCCGCGCTTCATCTCAGGTTCAGCCGCGAGCACAGCTGGCCCCTTGCGCTTCACGTCCTTGGCCTTGGCCTTCTTGTCTTCTGGGTCAGCTTCTGGGAGCTCGAGGAGGGTGAGGCGACCTTCCTCGGCCCTCGCGCATCTGGCTGCCATGTTAAACATTTCCAGAGCCGAGCACAGGTCCTCGTGCATGGCGAGCTCTTCCTTCATCTTGACATTCCGGACGCCATCAGTGAACGCGGAAATGATGGCCTCGTCCGTCCCCTTGGGAATCTTGAGGCGAACGTTGGTGAAGCGCTGGATGTACTTGTGCAAGGTCTCCCCAGGTTGTTGCTTGACGCGCCGCAGGTCGCCTATAGCCGGAGCGCGGTCTCGAGTGCCCTGGAAGTTGGCGATGAAGCGCTCCCGCATCTCATCCCATGAGGAGATCGATCCAGCGGGGAGGTTCAGGAGCCATGAGCGCGCGCAGTCCTTGAGGGCCATGGGAAACCAGTTTGCCATAACCTTCTCGTCGCCGTTGGCCGCCTCGATGCTCAGCTCATAGAGCTGGAGGAACTCTGCAGGGTCGGGGGTGCCGTCGTAGCGTGGAGGCAGGTCTGGCTTGAACTTCCCTGGCCAGACGACGCCACACAGCTCCGGGGTGAATGCACGGCAGCCCGCCGCAGAGGGGGAGCCTGGACTTGGCGCTCGCGCACCGCCGCCTCAGGCAGCACGCGGTCTTGACGTGGTGGCGTTGGGAGCACGCGCGCCTCTCCTTGGGGACGCTACACCACTTGGCAGCTTTCTTCGTCGCGCGTCGGCGCCCTGCGCGGCGGGTCGCGCTGAGGAGCCTCACGCCTTGGCTCGAGGGCGACTTCTTGCCTGGGACATGGAGGAGGCGCACCATGGGCCACGTCGCCCGCAAGAGGTGGCTGGGGAGGCAGCGGGCGAGACGGAACAGGGGTCTCTCCGGCGGCGCTGACGAGCTCGGCGATGCGGTCCAGCCAGTCTTCGTAGAGGTCGTCGGTCGGGCGATAGCGCAGAAGCTCGCGCGCCATGAGCAACGCGGCCTGCGCGTTCGCCGGGCCACGACGGGCATGGGAGGACGAAGCAGCCGCCGGAGTCAGCGACGGGGTGGCGGTGCGCCCGTCGCGCCGTACAGAGGGATTCAGCGACGAAGCCTGCTGCTCGTGGGCCGCGGGGCCGGTGGCAGCGTTTGCCGCAGGCGACGAGGAATGGCGGGGGGCGCCGTTGCCCGCAGGTGCGGTCTGGGCGACACGGGCGGCGAGAGCAGCCCGGCGCTCAGCGCGAACCCGACGAGCGTTGACCATGGGAACGGTGGAACGGTGGCGAATCGGTCGGCGGAAGAGAGGCTCCGACGCACCCCTACCTGGCGCGCCAAATGTCGGATTCAGGGCTCCGCAGACCCAAGAAAGGTTCGAACTCTGGGGTGTGTGCGAAGAACTCAATCTCCCCAGCCTACCGACTCGCCGATCTCACCGCCTAGCTCGATGAACAGGAAAGGAAAGGGACTCAGCAGTTTACCCAGGTTCGGGCCACCTCGCGGTGTAAAACCCTACTCCTGCTTTGTGGTGGATTGGCCTCGAGGTGAGCTAAGGATGAACTAGTACAGGGGGAGAACAACCTCAGGAGGAGTGTTCTTGTGCTGGAGTGAGCTGGTGAGGATGATATGGGTCTCGTCCCCCTTCTATGGTGGTGGCCTAGCTATATTTATAGTGGCCTCGGTCCTCTTCCCCCAAAATGAAGGCGGGAAGGGATCCCACAACGGCCAAGTTTGAAGGGAGACAAGTAGTACGTCTTATCCTGACGAAAGGTGGTCTTCGCTTGCAAAGCTTCTGGTCGTGACGTCGTGGTGGGCTCGGCGATGACCTCCGTCCTGCCGTCCTGGTCTTGTAGCACGGGAATGGAAACCTTTGGTTGATTCCTTGAGACTCTGCGTCTGCGCTTGCTTCCTTAGCACCGAAGAGGAAACCTGCTGTACTGAGCCTGCTGGCGCCCGCCTGGCCTTGGTCGTCATGGCTTGCGTCATCTGAACCTCATGAGGTGGGGCTTGCATGGAAATCTCCGCTCCTCAGAAGCCGGCCTGGGGAAGCCGCTCCCACCAGAGGTCTTGGCGTTGTCCGCCTCTCGAGGCTTGGCCCCTCGCGAGGGTCTTGTGTTGTTGATGCTGGAGAAGGGCCGTACCAGGCCGCTGATGAAGCCACGCTGTGGGCCGCAGGCAGGCAAGTCTGGGTACCCCGGTTCCCAGAACGCCGACAATGATGATACTTGTTTTTGTCACAATTATCGTCATAGAAGTGTCATAAGCATGATAGGAAAAAAAATCGTTTGGGTCATAATGTCACGGATGTGTCTTTTTTTGTAGTGGTGGTGGTTAGTGCGAAAAGGCCAGAGGCCTACTTGGATCACATATCCAAACCGTTGGTGTCTTGGGAGCGCGCGGTAACGAGCAGAGACTCACGATCATGTGACCCCGTTGCCCCGTCCCGCGGACTTACGGCAGGGGCTAAGAATGCCTGGCCGTGCCGCGTAGTTATCTCGCGGGCACCCTCCGGGTCAACTGGACTTCACATCACTCAACATTTCTCTCGCGGGTACCCCTCGGGGCCGACCCGACTTCAACATGGTTCTGTGGTAAAATCAAAGTAACTGGGTGTCCAAAACACCAAAGGGGAATCCGAGGAATCACCCTCGATGGGTTCCACTTGATGTAATCGTCAAGGTGAACTTAGAGGAATCACCCTCGATGGTTCACTCTTGATGTGTTGCATGACAGAGTCGTTATTGGGAGTGGCGAAGGAGGAATCACCCTCAGTATACCACGACCGATTAACTACACTACAGAGGTCTCATCAGAAGTGCTATACGAGGTATCACCCTCGGCACTCGATAGTAACCCTGAAGTGTCGTACAACTAAGGGGAGTGATGTGATGTGTCAGGCTCTGGACGTCGATCACGTTGATCGAGTCATCGAACATAAGGCGGGGCAACTGGGACAAGGTGAGGGGTCACTGATGGATCACTAACCAACCTACACTAAGCACTTTAGGATAAGCAGGTAAGGTACAAAGCATGTTACAAAATCAGGCTATGCATTAGAATAGGAGCAATCAAATATAGTAGTAAAATCTAATGCAAGCATGAGAGAGAAGGAATGGGCGATATAGGAATGATCAAGAGGGGTTTGTTTGCGTGGAAGCTTTGCAGACGAAAACGGATCCTCGACGGTGAAGTAGTCGATCACCAGATCAACAATGGTCTCGGGGTCTACCGGAGAAGGAAGGGGAAGAAACAATAAATAACACGCATACAAATGCAACAAAAAGCATGACAAGACAATAGGCTATGCTAGGGGTGGGCTAACGCAGTGCTACATGTTACGGACGGAGTGGGAAATTATTCGAGAATATTTTCCCGGCTCCAGGCATTTATCGGTCTGACGAATCGGAGGGGAAGGTTCCATGTTTGCTATGATGGGGGCATGTGACAGGTACGTGGATGGCATATTGGGATTCGTTAGATTTTTCTGATCATTTTTCATATATATATTATTTTCATCTGAGTTACGATTTATTTTCTATTAATTTTCAAAGTTTAAAATATTTTCTAAAATTATTATTAATTCAAAATAAAAGAGTAAAATGCTATGGGTACACAGAAGTGTACCAGCGAGGTGCACATGAGGGTGACAGGTGGGACCACGGGTTGAGTCAGCAGCTCAACAGTTGACATGTTGACTGGTCAACTAGGTCAACTGGGACCCACCTGTCATAGACTGGGGTACCCAATCAGCAGTTTGACTGGTCAACTGGGTCCAGTGAGACCCAGTAGTCAGTGACTGTTTGATTTAACAGAGGGTTAGGTTAAATTAATTTAAGTTCAATAGCAAGGGGCCACAAGTCAGCGAAACTTAGGCTAATCTAAATCCTAAAATTAGGCATGCTAATTAGCCCAGCCGGACGCACCGGTCAGTGGGCCAGCCGGTGGTCAAAAGACCAGCGCGCGCGTCGCCGGAGACAGAACGCGGCGGAGTCGCCCGTTCGGCCAACTCCGGCACCGGTTAGGCGCGCGGGTGGGTGCGCTGGCAGCCGCTGCTCCGGCGCACCGAGCAGTGGCCTCAGGGCGGGCGGTGTTGGTCTGCAGCGGCGGCAACGTCGATCGGGGCGGCAACCGGAGCTAGGGGCGCGGCGACGATCGAGTGAGCGCTAGCGAGCGAGGCTCAAGCGCGGGCAGCAAGCAGCAGTGGTGAGCGGTGCGCGGGGTGGTTGGTGGTAGCGGCAGCGCACGACAGAGCAGAGGCATCAGCGGGCAGCAGCGACAGAGGCGGGGAATGGCGGACGCGGGCCAGCGGATGTGCGCGCGGGCTCCAGCAGTTAGGCCACAGCAGCAGGAGCGAGCGGGCGCGGCCAGCGCGCGGCCAGGGGGCGGGCGGAAGCGCACAGAAGCGCAGCCCTGGAGCCCCAGGGCTCGGACTGGCCGTGGGGAGTGCGAGCTCGAGCGAGCTCAGGCGGCGGCTGTACACGGCGGCTACGGCAAGGGTAGGAAGGGGGAAAAGGGGAGGACGGAGGAGGAGGCTCACAACGGAGCCAAAGGCGAGCTCGAGAGGGGTCGGGGAGGTCGGAGGTGGTCGGAGGTGCGTAGATCGAGCGGCGACCGTGGCGGAGGTAGACGGGTCGATGGCGGCGCTTGTTGGCTTCCTGGCCCATACTTGAGGGCGGAGACGACGTAGGCGAAGTGTCACGGCCCTCTTACTCGATTCACGCAATCATGGCGAATTACAAGGATTCCAGCTAGGGTTTGAGGAGGAGGAAAGGGGATCGGGAGGTAGGAGGAAGGGGATACAAGAGAAACAGAGGAAGGGGATCGGGAAGTAGTTTCAGCCTATTACATTTCCGTGCCAGACTCCCTGGACCGTGGTCTACTTGTCGGTCCGCTTACAGCTCCCAGGTCGATGGATCGAAGAGCTTGTTGGGCTTCTTGCGCCTCTTGGGCCGCCCGGTGTCACTGGTGGGCTCTGGAAGGGAGGCTGGTGTAGTAGCAGCCGTGACATCCCCCTTTCTTCAGACGCGGCTTGACACCAAGCCGCAGACCCAGGGAAACGGCTCCGGAGCTCAAAGAAGTCTTCCCACGACGCCAACGCCTCCGGCTAAGACGACCACTTGACCAGCACTTGAGGGATCTTCGAATTGCCTTTTGTGATCAGACGCCTTGCCAGCACTTTCTCAGGAAAGTCTGGAGGCGAATGTGGCAGCGCAGGCTCCGGCAAATGTGAAACCGTCTCAGTGCCCGGCGGCAGTGCCCCCCTGAGCAAAGACACATGGAACACCGGGTGGACACGGCTCCCCTCCGGCAGCTGCAAGCGATACGCCATGTTCCCAATCCGTGCTGTCACCTGAAAAGGGCCAAAAAATTTGAACGACAGCTTGTGGTTAGCTCGCGCCGCGACTGAGACCTGCACATACGGCTACAACTTCACGAACACACAGTCGCCCACTGAAAAGGATCTCTCTGATCTTTTCTTATCTGCCTGGTCTTTCATCCGCTGCTGGGATCTTTCCAGATGTTGTCTCAACTAAGCTGTCATTACTTCCCTCTCTTGATGCCAGCAGTTCAGGTCGGTTGGAGCTGTCATCGAAGTATTCACGATCCCAAAATGGCGAGGAGGGTGACCATAGAGTACCTCAAAAGGAGAAGCCTGCAGCGCGGAGTGCGGCGCCGTATTGTACCAGAACTCAGCTAGGTGTAACCACTGAAACCACTGATGTGGACAGGAGTGTACAAAACAACGGAGAAACGTCTCCATACATTGGTTTACCCTTTCTGTGGTGCCATCTGTTTGTGGGTGATAAGCCGAAGACATTCGTAACTCCGTTCCGGCTTGACGAAAAAGCTCCTTCCAAAGATTGCTTGTGAAAACCCGATCTCGGTCCGAGACCATTGCGTAAGGCAACCCGTGAAGTTTGTAAACATGAGTCATAAACGTTGTAGCCACTTGGAGAGCTGAGAAAGGGTGCGCCAAAGGAATGAAATGGGCGTACTGTGTCAACTTATCCACCACCACCATAATGCAGGAGTAGCCCCGAGAGGTAGGTAAGCCTTCCACAAAGTCGAGGGTGATGGTGTGCCAGGCATGTGGGGGAACTGGCAGAGGCTCCAGCAGTCCCGGAGTGCGAACCCTCTCTGTCTTAGCTTGTTTGCATGTACTGCAGTTTGACACAAATGTGATCACATCCTGCCGCATCCCTGGCCAAGCGAACAGTCGCCTTAGATGTTCATGTGTAGCATGAATTCCCGAATGGCCCCCCGTTGCACTAGAGTGTATGGCTTGCAGTATCTTTTGCTGCATGGTCGCATTCAGCCCCACCCAGACTCTGCCTTTGTACAAAATGACTCCATCCTTAACCAGGTAATCTGAAGTGGGATCCCCTGCCACACTGTGCTGCTGTAATATGGCCTTGGCCTTGTCATTGTTCTGGTACCCTTGCACCACGTCTTCCAGCCACACAGGGGTAGCCACAGTAATTGTCGTGACCTCTGCATCCCTACGGGATAGGGCGTCAGCCGCTTTATTCTCAATTCCCTTGCGGTACACCACCTTGTATTGCAACCCCATCAGTTTTGTGTAAGCTCGCCTTTGCCACGGAGTAACAAGTCGTTGATCACTGATATGCGCCAAGGCACTCTGATCGGTCTGAATGACGAACTCTGAACTTTTCAAATACGAGCGCCACTTTTCCACTGCCATGAGAATAGCCATGAATTCCTTTTCGTAGGTGGATAAACCTCGATTCCGAGGACCCAAAGCCTTGCTAAGAAAAGCCAGCGGGTGTCCGTCCTGCATGAGCACCGCGCCCACCCCATAATCAGATGCATCTGTCTCGACCTCAAAAGGTTTGTCGAAGCGTGGTAATGCCAGAACAGGGGCGGTGATAAGCGCTATTTTTCAAATGCTGGAAGGCCTCTTCAGCTTCCTTGGACCACACAAACACTGCTCCTTTCTTCAGCAAGTTAGTCAGGGGACGACTGATGAGCCCGAAGTTTCGGACAAACCGCCTGTAGTATCCTGCTAAACCAAGGAATCCCCTAACCTGCCGCACTCCAGTTGGCGTCGGCCACACCTTAACTGATGTGATGTTTTTCTTGTCTGTCGCGACTCCCTGGGCACTGATCACATGACCCAGATAGGTCAATTGCGGTTGAGCAAATGTGCACTTGGATAGTTTTACCTTAAGTTGATGTTCTTCCAATCTCTCGAACACTTGCCGAAGGAGGCAGACATGCTCCGACAGTGTAGCACTGTGGACAAGAATATTGTCGATAAACACGAGCACTCCATGGCGTATCAAACCAGCCAAGACATAATTCATGCTCCCTTGAAAAGTTCCGGGTGCCTCCGATAATCCATATGGCATAACCTTGAATTCATAGTGTCCCAAGTGCGTTTTAAAAGCAGTTTTGAACATATCCTCGGCCGCCATCCTGATTTGATGATACCCAGCCCTCAAATCCAAGCTGGTGAACCACTTTGAACCTGCTAATTCATCCAAGAGCTCCTCTATTACGGGCATCGGGAACCTGTTTCTGACGGTAATAGCGTTCAACTGTCGGTAGTCGACACAAAATCTCCAAGTCAAGTCTTTCTTCTGAACCAGCAACACTGGAGAAGCGAACGGACTGTAGCTGGGCTGTATAATGCCTTGCTGCAACATCTCCTTTATCTGTCTCTCTATCTCATCCTTCTGGAAAGGATTGTATCGATATCACTTGATGTTGACTGGCTGGGCTCCAGGTATTAAGGGAATTTTGTGGTCAAACGGCCTGGAAGGTGGTAATCCTTTTGGTGCTTCAAACAGGGTCTGGAATTTATCGACCAATTCAGCAACGGGTGGGGGTACACTTGTTGGCTCTGCCTTCTGCTTTTCATCCACTGCCTGCAGCTGAATCATTTGGTGTATGCCATTACACGCCACCAGGAAGTGAAGCTGATCAAGGGACACGAGATGACACTCCTTGGTATGAGGTTGGATCCCACTCAAAGTGATCTTCTTCCCATGATGTACAAAAGACATTAGTTTGTGTCCCCAATGTACATCCATCGGGCTGTGTTGTTTGAGCCAATCCATTCTGACAATCATATCGTAACAGCCCAGAGGAAGCACCTTGAGATCAGTGCAGAATTTGTGTCCCTGAACAGACCATTTGCACTATTTGATTGCCTTGTTGCAGATCAGTTGCCCTCCATCTGCTATTTTGACCTTCAGAGCACTAGCCGTACTGCAAACCCTCGGTAATCTTCCTGCCAGATCGGTGCTGATGAAACTGTGAGAGCTACCTGAGTCGACCAGCATCAACACTTGCTGCTGCTGAATTTTCCCTTGCAATCTGATGGTTTGTGGGGCCACTGTACCTTGCATCGCAGCTCTTGAGATGGTGTGACACTCACTGTCTGATTCTGATTGTTCTTCGCTAGTTGGTAGGCCTGAGAAACCCAGCACATCAAACATCACTTGAACCACATGGAGTTGAACTGCTGTTGCGCATTTGTGTTCTCTGCCCCATTTTTCTCCACAGAGATAACACAGGCCCTTGGCCCGACAATAGGCCTTGAGTGTGGAGAGGCGATCTTCGACCGTGTTACCACCTCGGGACCCTTCTGTCACCACCCCACGACGGTCATCCGTGACAGCGGTAGCGGTGGGTGGTGGTCGCCCAGGAGGTGCACGGAAAGGCATGGCACCCCGGAGATGGGAACAACTGCTTTGCCCACCACCGGTTCCCCCATCCGAGCGCCGTGGTTCGCGTCGCTTGGAAATCTTCAGCGCCTCTTCCTGTAAGAAAGCGAGAGAAACAGCAGTATCGAGGTCTTTGGGATTATGCACTAAAACAACAACATGAATCTCATCCCTAAGCCCATCGACATATCGAGATGGGAACAGGGCATGATCCCAGGTAGTGCTGTGTGCAAGCAAGGAATGCATAATTTCAGTGAACCTAGTATAGTCAGACACTGAGTCCGTCTGGCGCAAATGAAATAACTGACGCAAAAGGCCACTGTACCTAGCAAAACTTCTCCCAGTCCATATGGCGCAGGTCGAACCCATTGTTCTCTAGCCATACAATGGCCGCCCCTGTGAAATGCATGGCCGCTGTATCCACCCAAAACTCTGGGTCTAAGTGAAACACCCTAAAATAAGACTCACAATTGCGTTTCCAACTGCGCGGCCGTTCTCCCCAGAACGAAGGAAAATCCATCTTAGGCCTTGGGAGGTTAGATGAACGACGCTGAAACGGACTGCCCGATCAGGACGACCCACGCAAAGGTGACCGCCCCAAGGGCCTCGATCGGTGATCGGCCTGGTGTGGACTCTCCATAGAATGGGAACTGGGGCCTGGAAACGTACCCGTGACCGGAGGTGGGACCAGGGTGGTTACCACCCCAGAGCCAACCCCCCAGTGTAGTAGATCGACGCGGTGGCCATCGGGCCCTTGAGAGCTGCTGCCGGTGTTGGGGAACGGCGCGCTGCTTGGCCTTGGGAGACTCGGAGGGAGGTCCGAAGGCTTGAGGGCGAGGACGGGGTTGCGCGCGATGATGTCGATCTCCTTGCGCACTCCTTCAAGCTCCTGACGCAGATCCGAGAAGGACTACTCCATTTCGGGCCTCCACGCCGCCAAATCCGCCACCACGGGCCAGATCTTGGCGAAGATGGTGTTGGAAGCCGACACCGCCTTCATGACTGACGCTTTCTGCTCCTGAATCGCCTTGAGCGCCGCCGATAGCTCCTCCACTTTCTGCTCCATCTCTCTCGCTTGCCGCTGTTACCGGGTGGTGTAGGTGGGTTTCTGTAGGTAATCCGGAAGCTCTGATACCATATGTCATGGCCCTCTTACTCGATTCACGCAATCATGGCGAATTACAAGGATTCCAGCTAGGGTTTGAGGAGGAGGAAAGGGGATCGGGAGGTAGGAGGAAGGGGATACAGGGAAACAGAGGAAGGGGATCGGGAAGTAGTTTCAGCCTATTACATTTCTGTGCCAGACTCCCTGGACCGTGGTCTACTTATCGGTCCGCTTACAGCTCCCAGGTCGATGGATCGAAGAGCTTGTTGGGCTTCTTGCGCCTCTAGGGCCACCCGGTGTCACTGGTGGGCTCTGAAAGGGAGGCTGGTGTAGTAGCAGCCGTGACACGAAGGCGGCGGCTCTCCTGGACATCTCGGCGACGCTCGGGGTGGCCGGTGGCCACGTGGGCAGTGAGGTCAAGGCGACGGTAGAGGCGGAGCTGTGTTGCGAGGACGAGAGTGAGCAAGAGGAAGGGGGGTAGGGGGTTAGGGTTCGACCAGGGGGTGCGGGGCGCCCTTATCCGCACGGGGAGACGATGGGGAGGCGCGGGATGACCGCCTCGTGGCTGATCCAGCCATGGACGACGCTCATTGTGTCCTCGGGGGTGTGATGAACAGAGGTAGAGGACGAGGGGGTTAAGTGGGCTGGTGTGGCACCCCGGCTCGGAGGAACCGGAACGCCCCGTATTCCAGCCCAGAGATCAAGTCTTCTGTAATACGGCACTACTTAGCATAGAACAAATCAGCTCTTATTACAAATACTTGGGGATACAAGGGTCCCAATAATACAACAGATTACATCAGCACGGCGACACTACGCCTGCCAAGGTTGCTCTATGCTAGCAGCGGAACAACTCGAAGCAGCAGAAAAACTTCTCGCAACAGAACACGACGACATCGATGGACTCCACTCCGCAGGGACTCTGGCTGGAACGCGTATCCTAGCTCGCAAACTCGGGATCCTCGTCAAGCAAGCAAACACGGCATGACCTGCAAACTGGCATGACATGCCAGGTGAGTACTTTGAATGTACTCGCAAGCTCACAGCAACCAAAAGCAATCAAGACAAACAACAGCATGGCATTTGCAGGTTACTTAGCAATGATGAACATGATACCACTAGAGCAACATGAGCGTGGCATGAGCATGTTAACCATAGCACAACTAAAACCATATGAGATGAGCATGGCATAAGTATGAGCAAGACGATACTAGCATGCAGCATGTTTAAACTATCATGATTCAACTTACTCTGCTCGGAGGTTACCGCGTAACCACAACATGCATCAACTTACCATCACGGACATCACACAATCATCTCAGGTTCAACCAAGCTTGGTATTAACAATACCGTAGTGACCACAAGACCACAAGGAGCATGATCTTTACCCGGGATCATGACATGACACCAAAAATATCAACCACCCTCGGTATCCATGATACCACTGTGATCCTCTCATGATCACATAAAGATTTACCAACTTATTTCCTCATCGAACCAGGGTTGTTTAGTCAGGTTATTATTATTGTTAACCCATAGTGTGACCTACTACGAACTGGGCCCATATCCGCCGGCGCGGCTATCGATAGATTATACACTCTGCAGAGGTTAGTACACTGTACCCACAATACGGAACCCAAGGCCTCGTGCTCCCATTCGGGTGGACCAACGGTGTTCCGACAAAACCGATCTATTGCATGACACTCTCCTGGCCACTTCGACAAACTCCCCTTTGGGCTAAGTCTTGGGCGGCCCCGATGTCACCGCGTGACATCTGCCACCTTCGTGGCCGGCCACCGTCGTGGCAAAACAAAACAAATGGTCCCAAACGAGGACAATGGATCCATACAACTTGGGCACACAAGGCTTATGGCCGCCTACCTGATCAGGGTAGCGCACACACATAACCTTCCCTAGTTGGAGGAACCGGCGAGAGGCATGACAATAGACTGCATCAGGGCCTCCCATAAGACAAGTGTGGCTGCACTGGTCAGCTCGATTCGATGGCACTATGACTCAGCCAACAGGTGTTCAAGTTGTATTAAAGTCCAGTTTAACTTGAATGTAATGAGCTGAGTCATAATAACATGATGAAGTAACAATGCATATGAATATGATATCAACATGAGCATGGATAACCATATGAGTCATAGCATCAATAGCAATAAAGCATTTACTCTACTAGATGCAACTGAGCATGATATAAGGACGAGCATGAACAGCACAAGCATAACACTCACATGGACATGAACACAGAATGACCACAAGCATCAGGAAATAATAATAGAAGGGCACATGATAAAAATATTAGCAAGTAATCATTTAACCAACTAGATGCAAATGTTCATGGCATAAAGATAAGCATGGATTCACGAGCATATATAAAGCATTCAGGAAATATTAACATGCACAAAACAATTAAATATTAAGGTTTAAAACCATGGCTACTGCAAGGCCATCATGCAAGTGGCTGTCGTGGCTTGCCTGGGGATGAAGAATACACCGGGAAGAAGTGCGGTGAAACCGCAGAAAGACTTGCCCGAAAAGCTTCTCTCTCAGAGGGGGCTAGATAAGGGCAAGGGCAAAATGGTCATTTTCAGTATGTGACAACATAGTGAAAATGGTACCAATAGAACGGGCTCGACGAGATGAAGACGTGGGCTTTGGAATCATCTGATTTGGAGTTACGGTCGCGAAGATACGGACGGTTGAAGTCCAGGGACTAATCTGTAAAAATATCCTCACAAACAGGCCCCTGGCTGATAAAATAGAAAGCGCATTCTCAATAATATGTTTTCGGAGCAGAGAAGTGTATTCTAGTCTCAAACACAACTAAAGTATGTTTTCGTTATCAGAAAACATACTCACCGAAATACGTTTTCACTTATCCACGTCACCGGTGTCGGCGTTCTGGGATCGGGGGTACCTAGATCTGCCTACCTGCGGCCCAGCACGCGGGTCCATCGATGGCCTAGTACAACCCAGCTACAAGACTGCCAGGGCAAGACCCTCGCGAGGGCCCCGGCCTCGCGAGGCGAACAGCGCCAAGACCTCCAGAGGAGTGGGCACCCCAGGCTGCCTCCCGAGGAGCGGAGATTTCTATGCAGGTACCCAGCCTCATGAGGCTGGGATGACATGAGCCATGACGAGCAAGGCCAGGTGGGTGACAATGGGCGCAGAGGAGGACAGTTTCCTCTTTGGTGCTAAGGAGGCAAGGACGTACGCGGGTTCCCAAGGAATCCCCCAAAGGTTTCCATTCCAGTACAACAAGACCAAGACCACGAGCTCGGCAGGACGGATATCATCGCCGAGCCCACCTCTGCGTCACGCCCAGAAGCTTTGCAGGTGAAGACCACCTTTTGTCAGGACAAGATGTACTCCTTGTCCCCTTTCAAAATTGGTCGTTGTGGGATCCCTTCCCGCCTGTGCGATAAGGGAAGAGGACCAAGGCCTCTATAAATACGGACCAGCCTCCACCGTAGAGAAGATCGGACCCAGACCATTCCATCCTCACCACTCCAGCCCTCGCGAGGCTGCTCTCCCACTATACTAGTTCATCCCCAAACCTCCTCGCGAGGCCAATCCACCACGAAGCAGGAGTAGGGTTTTACACCGCAAGGTGGCCCGAACCTGGGTAAATCTCTGTGTTAATCTTCTTGCCCGCTCGCACGCATTCGATGAGGCTTGGCCACGGGGTGGCGAGTTTGGGGCTAGAACAGGTTGAGATCTTCGCACATGCCCCAGAGTTCGAACCTTCTCGGGTCCGCGGAGCCCCGATTCCGACATTTGCGCGCCAGGTAGGGGTGTGTCGAAGCTCCGTCTCCTTGCTAACCACGCTCCACCCTTGCTTCGTCGTCCCATGGCGGACGCCGTCTCGCCGGCTTGGCCGCACGAAGCCTATGGGAGTGCCGGGGGTTGCCCGACCTTCACCTCCAGTCTGCGCCGGGTGCGGTAGCCCGTAAGGTTCAGGCCGGCGTTGCCCCCTCGGTACGACAGTGCTGCGGACCCCGAGGAGTTCCTCCGATTGTACGCGCAGGCCATTCAAGCGGCGGGCAGCAACGATAAAGCCATGGTTAACTGGTTTCCTCTGGCCCTTACGGAGATGCCGCGCTCTTGGCTCCGCGGCCTCCCGGATGCCTCGATCTCCTCTTCGAAGGAGCTCTACAACCAGTTCGTTGCGCGCTTCGTGGCACCGGCGCCCCACGTAGTCGCGTGCATCATCGGCGGGTCACAGGCGCTTGCTTCTGGCCGCCACATCAAGTAGTTCTCCCGGCGGGCAAGAGCTACTCGGCCACAGCATGAGGCTTCCCGAGGCCACGCAAAGCCTGAGGCCGACATCACCTTCGACTCCAGGGATCATCCCAGGACTGTGGTTGCTGCTGGTGCGCTCCCTATGATGTGCACACCCACCATCAGTAATGTTGCAGTCACCAAGACCCTCATCGACGGCGGTGCCGACCTCAACATCCTCTCCGTAGAGGCCTTCGACATGCTCCAGGTGCCCTACGACCAGCTTGCGCCTACCAAGCCTTTCTCGGGGGTGACCAAAGGCTCAGCCACCCCCTTGGGGCAGGTGCATCTCCCCGTCACCTTCGGCACTCGCGACAATTACTGCACCGAGCTCATCGACTTCGACGTGGCCCGCATCGGCCTCTCTTACAACGCCATCTAGGTGGGTTGTGCCCACCTCGGCTGCCTCCCGCACCGCCTCTTTGCTCTATTAATACCCCAATATTACAGAAACCCTAAGGGAGTCGACAAAAATCAATTCCAGCCGCCGCAAGTTCCAGAAACCACAGATCCAATCTAGACACCATCACGGAGGGGTTCATCATCCTCATTGGTGCCTCTCCGATGATGCGTGGGTAGTTCATTGTAGACCTACGGGTCCGTAGTTAGTAGCTAGATGGCTTCCTCTCTCTCTTTTGATTCTCAATACAATGATCTCTTGGAGATCTATTTGATGTAATTCTTTTTGTGGTGTGTTTGTTGGGATCCGATGAACTTTGAGTTTATGATCAGATCTATGTTTTTATCCATGAAAGTTATTTGAGTCTTTTGATCTCTTATATGCATGATTACTTATAGCCTCGTATTTCTTCTTCGAATCTTTGGTTTAGTTAGGCCAACTAGATCGATTTTTCTTGCCATGGGAAGAGGTGCTTTGTGATGGGTTCGATCTTACGGTGCTTGATCCCAATGACAGAAGGGGAACCGACACGTATGTATCGTTGCTATTAAGGATAACAAGATGGGGTCTATTTCTACATAAATAGATCTTGTCTACATCATGTCATAGTTCTTATTGCATTACCCCGTTTCTCCATGAACTTAGTACACTAGATGCATGCTGGATAGCGGTCGATGTGTGGAGTAATAGTAGTAGATGCAGGCAGGAGTCGGTCTACTAATCTTGGACGTGATGCCTATATAATGATCATTGCCTGGATATCGTCATAATTATTTGAAGTTCTATCAATTTCCCAACAGTAATTTGTTTACCCACCGTATGCTATTTTTCTCGAGAGAAGCCACTAGTGAAACTATGGCCCCCGGGTCTATTTTCTCATCATATATTTTTAGATCTATTTTGCTATTGCCTTTTTATTTATTTGCCACTTTTATTTTCAGATCTATATTTATAAAAACCCAAAAATATTTTGCTGCACTTTATTTTATTCGCGATCTATTTATCCAATCTACTACAATTTATCTCCCGTCAACTTGCCAATTTCTGGCACCGTTACCCAAAAGGGATTGACAACCCCTTTAACATGTCGGGTTGTAAGTATTTGTTCTTTGTGTGCAGGTGCTGTTTACGTAGTGTTGCTTGGTTCTCCTATTGGTTCGATAACCTTGGTCTCATCACTGAGGGAAATACCTACCATTGCTGTGCTACATCATCCCTTCCTCTTTGGGGAAATACCGACGTAGTTCAAACAAACATCAAAAGGAATTTATGGCGCAGTTGCTGGGGATGACATCATCAACATCTACCAGGTTCCTAATCACAAATCTCATCTCCTTGCAATTTACATTATTTGCCATTTGCCTCTCTTTTTCCTCTCCCCCACTTCACAAAAATTTGCCATTTTATTCGCTCTCTTTTTCGTTAGCCGTTTTCCCGTCAGATCTGTTTTTGAGTGCAATCTTGTTGCGTAGTCATGATGGCTCAAGAGAACACCATGTTGTGTGATTTCTCCAATACCAACAATAATGATTTTATTAGCACTCCAATTGCTCCTCCCGCCACTAGTGCGGAGTCTTGTGATATTAATGCCGCTTTGTTGAATCTTGTTATGAAAGATCAATTTTTCGGTACTCCTAGTGAAGATGCCGCGTCCCATCTTAACACTTTCGTGGAATTATGTGATATGCAAAAGAAAAAAGACGTGGACAATGATATTGTGAAGTTGAAATTATTCCCGTTTTCTTAGCGAGATCGTGCAAAAATTTGGTTTTCTTCTTTGCCTCGCAATAGTATTGGTTCTTGGGATAAGTGCAAAGATGCTTTTACTACTAAGTATTTTCCGCCCGCGAAAATTATTTCCCTTAGGACGCAAATCATGAATTTTATGCAACTTGAGCATGAACATGTTGTGCAATCTTGGGAAAGAATGAAATTGATGCTAAGAAATTGTCCTACTCATGGTTTAAATCTTTGGATGATCATACAAAAAATTTATGCGGGATTGAATTTTGTTTCTAGAAATCTTTTAGATTCCGCCGTGGGTGGTACTTTTATGTGTAACATCCCCAGCATCACACTACTGTAATCATCCTCTGATCCTGCCAAGTCATCATGATCAATAGTGCTTGATCATCTTTAGTGTCATAACCCCTTTCAAATCTCAATTCAAATATCAATTTAAATTTTAAAATGAATTTAAAAGTTGTTCAAATCAGAAACCAAAATGTACATACAGTTGCAAATAATCCAGAGGCAATTATAAAATTGTAATCAACATTAATTGAATTAGTTACATGACCCTAACATCAAGAAACAGTACCAAAACAGCACCCCTTTAATCCATTTCTTCTAATCCAAAATTTATATGAAACCATTTTGGCTCCAAACCAATTTCTGGCAGTACTAGATATCGTCTAGTATTTGATTTGATCAATCACCTATTTTACAAAAGCCAAATTATAGCCAAACATTTTACCAAACAGAAATTAAAAAACAGAAAACAGAAAAATAAAATGTAAAAGGCCTAACTAGCTGGGCCTAAGTGCACAGTGCACTTAGCCCAGTCCAGCCGGCCCACTCCTCTCTCCTCCCGCTCTCTCTCCATCGCCGTGTCGACGCGCGCCTGGCCGAGCCGGCGAAACGTCGACACCGCGACGCTACAGGGCGGGGCGAGGGGATAAGCTTCCCCTCGTCCATTCCCCCTGGACCCCTCGCCCATTCCTCCCCCTCGCTCGGCTCCTTCTTTCCCTTCTCTGCCGAGCGCCTCCGTCGCCGCGTCGCCGTTTCACCGTGGCCACCATCCTCCTCGAGCTGCTCCTCTGTGCCCGTGCGCTTCGCTGAGCTCATCCACATCTTCCCGTCAAGCCACGCAACGCCGGACGCCCCCAGCAGCCGGATCGACCTCCTTCGTCTTCCTCGGCCACGGCGACCTCTCCGGCGAATTCAGGCATCTCGATAGCTACTAAGCCACCACAGGCCACCGTGAGCCGCTCGGTGAGCACCCATTCTCCCTCCCCCTTCTTCTAGCTCGCGCTCGCCCTCTAGCCGTCTTGCCGCTGTGGATCCGTAACTCGCTGCCGCCGGTGATGGCGCAGCCATGGACACACCACCCGTCGCTCGCGCCCGAGCTCGCGTTCGTGCTCAACACGCTTCCAGGAGGCCAGCGAGCCCAGCCACACATTTTTCCATGCCCCCTAGCATCAGATCCGTCCCAGCCCGAGCTCCGGTCGCCGCCACGCTGGTAACCGTCGTCGTTCTAGGCCTCCTCTGCCGCTGTCGTCCGCCCAGAAGGATGCGCGACAGCCTCACCGTTCGAAAGAGCCCCTCCGCGCCTTGTTTGGCCACCGGACGGCGAATTCCGGTGACCTCCAGTGCCCTCCGCCGCGTTTTCATGCTCGCCGGCGTTCATCCACCGGCCGGCCGACGCGGCAAGGCCATGCCCACCTTTGGGTGGCTGACAGCGGGCCCCGTGGGTCCCAGTTGACTAGGTTGACACAGTCAACTGCTGACTGGGCAGCCCAGTGACACTGACACGCGGGCCCTACCGCATATTTAGATTAATTAAAACTTAATTAGTTAAACTAATTAGTCTATGACAAGTGGGGCCTACCTGCTAAATAACTCTGTTAGCTAAAATAATCATCTGTTAAAGCCACTGTCACTGACCAGTGGGTCTCACTGGACCCACAGGTCAGGTTTGACCTGGTCAGCGAGTCTGCTGACCGCTGACATCATCCTTACGCAATGCTGATGTCATAATGGATTTCTGTTAATAAAAATAAATTCAAAAAATGCATTAAACTTCAAAAATTCATAATAATTAAACCGTAGCTCGGATCAAAAAACTTTCTACATGAAAGTTGATCAGAACGACGAGACGAATCTGATCGTGTCGTCTGTTTCTATGTCGGAACCCACTACTTAGGTGAGCCCGCAACTTTTCATCCATTTCCGGTAGATGAATAGTGCATATATACCGGTTATTAAATCCAACTTAGATCCTAAAATAACTAAAATGACTTAGACATATCTTTAGGCAACCCTGCACTGCACGTTAGCATAGCATGCTATGTGTTGCTTATGTTCGCTATGTATTTATCTGTTTCCTCCCCCTCTTCTCTCTCGTTAGACCCCGACACCGATGTAGTCCCCAAGGCCGACGCAGCTCCGGAGTACGACTACGCCCCTGACGACCAGACCCTTGCCGCAGAGCTTCCAAGCAAGCACCCCCCTTTTGAGCATACCGATATCGCCTATTCTTCTCTCTCTTATGCTTGCATTAGAAGTTGCTGCTGTTACAGTTATCCTATTTCTGCTGCATAGCCTGTTTATTGTAACCTGCTGTTGTTACCCACCTGCTTATCCTAAACTGTTTAGAATAGGCTGGGTAGAGACCCATCAAAGACCCTCACTTTGTCCCGACTGCCCCGCTGGATTATCAGAAGACCCGATCAACGGGATCGAAGACCAGGCCCCGGCACCGCACATCACTTCCCCCTTAGTTGCTCGACACTACTGGGTTACTATCGAGTGCCGAGGGTGATACCTCGTCAGCACTTCTGATGTTAACCTTGTAGGTTAGTTCATCGGTTATGGTCATCGAGGGTGATTCCTCCTTCTCTACTCCCGATAACGACACCGTCGTGCAACTCCTCAAGAGTGGACCTCGAGGGTGATTCCTCCTTCGTTCACCTTGACGATAACATCAGGTGGAATTCCATTGAGGGTGATACCTCAGGGTTCCCCTTGGTGTTAGACACACGGTTACTATGGTTACTATGGCTTTACACTGAACCATGTTACTAAAGACGGGTCGGCCCTGAGGGGTACCCGCGCGAGCATGTGATGCGAGTGATGTGGAGACGGGTTGACCTGGAGGGTGCCCGCGAGATAATTACGAGGCGCGGCCGGGCATTCTTAGCCCTTGCAGCAAGTCCTCGAGACGGGGTGACGGGGTCACATCGATCGTGAGTCTCTGCTCGTTACCGTGCGCTCCTAATCCACTAACGGTTTGGATATTTGATCTGAGGGGCCTCTTGCCCGATAGCACTAACCATCACGTGGGCATAGTATGGGCGTTCTGCGTCGTATACATCAGCCGAATCTTAATAGACGTCAGCGAGGAGCGGTGCGCGCCGAGTTGGACTGGATACGCAACCGCGCTTGTATTAAGGGGTTGCCAGGTCTCCTCTCGGCCATGAACGTAACATGCAGGAGTTCCCGAGGCGATGGCCCAAGACCCCTGGGGGCATAGGTTTAGTCCGGCGTGCTGACCTCTCTGTTAAGTCTAGGTCGGGTTGCGGCGTATCGTTTGGCCGAGGCCGGGCATGACCCAGAAAAGTGTGTCCGACCGGAGTTAATCGAGCGTGGTGGGTAAGTTGGTGCACCCCTGCAGGGAAGAAAACTATCTATTGATAGCCTGTCCTACTGTAACGGACACTCGGAGTTGTATCCCGATCGGTACAACTAGAATCTGACACTTGAGATGATAATTGGATAGTATGGCTCTGGGATTGCTTTCTCGCAGGGAGTCGAGGAAGGATCTCTGGGTGAGGTTGATGACACTACTACTACTGTACATTATGCTAATCTGCACTCTTCTAATGCTGCAAGCCCGCTGAAGGTGATGAAGATGCTAGTCTTCGATAGGACTAGGCTTTCCCCTCTATTCTGGCATTTCTGCAGCTCAGTCCACATATACAGCCCTCCTTTGAAAATGTTGCATATGTAGTGTAGATCCTTGCTTGCTGAGTACTTCGGATGAGTACTCACGGTTGCTTTGCTTTCTTTTTCTCCCCATATCCATTTGTCGCAACCAGATGATGGAGCCCCTGAGACCACTGCCCCCGCCGACGGCTACTACTACTACCCTCCTGGCGAGTACTACTACGAGGAGCCGTCCGACGACCAGGAGTAGGTTCGGAGGGTCCTAGGCAGGAGGCCTACGCCTTTCGATCATAGCTTTTATTTTGCCCCGCCTTTCTAAGGGCTTATCTGTTCCTCTGAAATATCTGTACTCAGATATCTGATGCTTCCGCTGACACTTGTATGCCATCGAGCGAAGTATTCGAGCCCTCGAGGCCCTGGCTTGTAATATAAAGCTTGTATGACTTTATTTATGTTTTAGAGTTGTGTTGTGATATCTTCAAGTGAGTCCTTAGGCTTGATCGTGTGCATTTGCGTGTATGATTAGTGCACGATTAAGCCGGGCTGTCACATTATGGATATTACTTTGGGTGAAGCTACTAAATTGCTAGACAATATTATGGCAAATTATTCACAATGGCATACCGAAAGAGCTCCTACTAGTAAAAAAGTTAATTCGGTTGAAGAAATTTCTTCTTTGAGTGAAAAAGTTGATGCTCTTATGAAATTGGTTGCTAATAAAGTGCTCCTATTGATTTTAATGATGTGCCTTTGTCTACCTTGATTGAGCAAAATAGTGATGCCGTAGATGTGAATTTTATCTCTCGAAACAATTTCAATAATAATGCTTATAGAGGTAATTTTAATCCTAGGCCTTTTCCTAGTAATTCCTCTAATAATTATGGTAATTCCTATGGTAATCCTTCTTATAATAATAATAGGAACACCTCTGATCTTGAGAATAATATTAAAGAATTGATCAATACTCAAAAGGTTTTTAATGCTACGATAGAAGAAAAGCTGAATAAGATTGATGATATGTCTAGGAGTATTGATAGAATTTCTCATGATGTAGAAAAACTCAAGATGAAAATTTTTGTGCCTAAGGTTGAGGAATCAATTAAAGCTTTATATGTTTCTATGGATGAAAGTAAGAAAAGAACCGCTATGCTTAGAGCTAAAAGAGAATTTCGAGAAAAAGCGTTTTCTAGTGATTGCTTTCATAAAAGTGATGAAGATCTTAAAATGATTGGTGTTTCTTCTATTGATTCCTTGTTTAGTAAAATTAAGATTGATGATAAAGGGACTGAAGAAGAGTCAACTTTAGCTAGAAGGCGTCCCGATAATTTGGAGGGTGGAAATCTTGTTGAGAAAATTGATAAAAGTGGGTTTGGAGAGGTCAAAACTTTAGCTAGTGATGTGCCCACTCTTTTGGATTACAAAGAATTTAATTATGATAATTGCTCTTTGATTGATTGTATTTCTTTGTTGCAATCCATGATAAATTCACCCCATGCCTATGAACAAAATAAAGCTTTTACTAAACATATTGTTGATGCTATGATGAAAGCTCTAGAAGAAAAGTTGGAATTAGAGGTCTCAATTCCTAGAAAATTACATGATGAATGGGAACCTACTATCAAAGTCAAGATTACAAATTATGAATATTTTGCTTTATGCGACTTGGGTGCTAGTGTTTCTACAATTCTGAAATCTTTATGTGATGTGCTTGGTCTTACCGATATTGAAGAATGTTCTTTAAATTTGCACATGGCGGATTCTACTATTAAAAAGCCTATGGGAAGAATTAATGATGTTCTTATTCGTGCAAATATGGATTATGTGCCCATAGATTTTATTGTTCTTGATATTGATTGCAATCCGTCTTGTCCAATTATTCTTGGTAGACCGTTTTTACGTACTATTGGTGTTGTGATTGATACGAAAGAAGGCAATATTAAATTTCAATTTCCACTAAGGAAGGGTATGGAACACTTCCCTAGAACTAGAATTAAGACACCATATGAATCAATCATGAGGGCCTCTTATGGATCTACAAACAAAGATGACAACACTTAGATCTATGCATTATGCCTAGCTAAGGGCAAAAAATGATAGCGCTTGTTGGGAGGCAGCCCAATGAATAAAATTTATTTTTTTATTTTTATTTCTATTATTGAGTGTTTACACAATTATGCTACTGTTATGATTGTGTTCTTTGTGTTTTAATTAGTGTTTGTGCCAAGCAAAGCCTCTGGGATAGCTTTGGCGATAGTTGATTTGATCTTGTTGGAAAACAGAAACTTTTGCGTCCAGTAAAATAATTTTAAAAATTCACAGATGCGACGCAAAATTCTGAATTTTTAAAAAAGATTTATTTACAAATTTCCTATTCTTTCCTAATTTTTCAGAATTTTTTGAGATACATAAATATGATAACAATTCGCATATTTACAGACTATTCTGTTTTTGACAGATTATGTTTTCTTTGCATTGTGTGCTTATTTTGATGAATCTATGGTTTGTATTGGAGGTTATAAGCCATGGTAAAGTTAGAATACAGTACATATAATGTAATAACAAAATTTGAATGGGTTTTCTACAGTACTTAAAGTAAAGATTGGTTTTCTTATACTAACGGATCTCATGAAGGTTTTGTTGAGTTTTGTGTGATTGAAGTTTTCAAGTTTTGAGTGAGATTACGATGGATGAAGGAATAAGGAGTAAGAAGAGCCTAAGCTTGGGGATGCCCCATGGCATCCCAAGCCATTATCCAAAGAGAAGCAAGCAACTAAGCTTGGGAATGCCCGAGTGGAATCCCCTCTTTCTTCTAACGACCATCGGTATTTTACTTGGAGCTATATTTTTATTCGTCACATATCATGAGTTTTGCTTGGAGCGTCTTGTATGATATGAGTCTTTGCTTGTTTTTCTTTTTATTTTTAGTCATGAATCCTTGCTGGACACACCTATTTGAGAGAGCCAAAACTATGCTATGACTTGTTAGAATTGCTCTCTATGCTTCACTTAAATCTTTATGAGCTATGGAATTGCTCTAGTGCTTCACTTATATCTTTTTGAGCACGATGTGCTTTAGTATTTTTGAAGAAATGCTCTCATGCTTCACTTATATTTATTTGAGAGTTAGTAATTTTTTTTAGAAATTCTCTCTTGCTTCACTTAAATTATTTTGAGAGAAGAAAATTTTATGCTCATGTTCTTCACTTAGATTTGTTTGAGCTATCAAAAGCAACAAATGAAATTAGTCCCAAAGTGATAGATAATCAAGAGGGATATAATAAAAACTTTCATGAAGATCATTAGACAAAATAAACTTGATTCCTTGTAATAGTTTTGCGATATGTTGATATAATATGTTAGTCATGTTGATGAGTAATTATGCTTTAGTAAGAATATTGGTGTTAAGGTTTGTGATTCCCTATGCAAGCACGAAAGTCAATAGTTATGCAATGAAATTACATCCTACTTGTGGTGCATTATTCAGTGTTAGTTACACTTAATGCTCGCTTATGAGATTTCTCGTTTCTTGGTTGGATGCTTCTCAATCTTTTGCGAGCCTTCATTTGCACTAAGTATGATCACTACTTGTGCATCCAAAATCCTTAAACCAGTTTTGCCATATGAGTCCACTATACCTACCTATATGCGGTATTTCCGTGCCGTTCTAAGCAAATTTGTATGTGCCATCTCGTACCGCTCATGAAACGGTAGGGGGTGGCTGATATTTTTCCATGCTAGATGTGTTATTCTCAAGATGAGTGTTTATTCACTTGTCATTGCACGAGAGTACGGCAAAGGTATTACGGATGCCCAGTCCCGAAATGAAAAATGAATTTACTTTATGTTGTCAAATAATAAATTCCTTGGAAAGTGTTGTTATGGACGGCACCTGTGGATTCGGTTAGCCGTGGAATGTGAAAGTATGGTGGAAAAAGGAATAAACTTTATTTTCTGTTTGGGAACCGCCTATGATATATCTAGCACGGAATGTATTGGGAACTACTCGATCATTTTCGTTGACAAGAAAAGCATGCCACCCAAAATGTTTTATCTCTACTTTTTTTTTGCTTTGAGCTCTGGCACCTCTACAAATCTCTACTTCCCTCTGCGAAGGGCCTTTCTTTTACTTTATACAATTTTTGTTTTATTTTGAGTCTCCATCTTCTCTTATAAAGCACCAACTAAGGGGCACTATGATCGTACTTGAGCATTGGGTGTAGCTAATATGCGAGTGTGTTTCCTGAATGGATCAATGATTGAGCATAATGGGCTAGGGATAACTTGCTTTAGTGTTGATATTTTGAAAGACATGGTTGCTTGTTGATATGCTTGAGTATTGAAATCTTCATGTCAAAACTAGACTATTGCTTTGAATCATATAAAAGTCCAAATGTCCATGCTACAAAGAAAAGAATATGTGATGAACATGTTAGGCAACATTCCACATCAAAAATTCTGTTTTTATCATTTACCTACTCGAGGACGAGCAGGAATTAAGCTTGGGGATGCTGATACGTCTCCAATGTATCTATAATTTTTTATTGTTCCATGCTGTTATATTATCATTCTTGGTTTTTTTACAATCATTTTATGGCAACTTTATATCATTTTTGGGACTAACCTATTGACATAGTGCCTAGTGCCAGTTGCTGTTTTTTGCTTGTTTTTTACTTCACAGGAAATCAATACCAAACGGAGTCCAAACGCAGCGAAACTTTTTGGTGATTTTTTCTAGACCAGAAGACACAAGTTGGGCCAAGAAAGTACCTAAGGGGGGCTCCGAGGGGAGCACAACCCACCAGGGCGCGCCTGGGGGCCCAAGCGCGCCCAGGTGGGTTGTGCCCACCTCGGCTGCCTCCCGCACCGCCTCTTTTCTCTATAAATACCCCAATATTCCAGAAAACCTAGGGGAGACGACGAAAATCAATTCTAGCCGCCGCAAGTTCTAGAAACCACATATCCAATCTAGACACCATCACGAAGGGGTTCATCATCCTCATTGGTGCCTCTCCGATGATGCGTGAGTAGTTCATTGTAGACCTACGGGTTCGTAGTTAGTAGCTAGATGGCTTCCTCTCTCTCTCTTTTGGTTCTCAATACAATGATCTCTTGGAGATCTATTTGATGTAATTCTTTTTGCGGTGTATTTGTTGGGATCCGATGAACTTTGATTTTATGATCAGATCTATGTTTTTATCCATGAAAGTTATTTGAGTCTTTTGATCTCTTATATGCATGATTACTTATAGCCACATATTTCTTCTTTGAATCTTTGGTTTAGTTAGGCCAACTAGATCGATTTTTCTTGCCATGGGAAGAGGTGCTTTGTGATGGGTTCGATCTTACGGTGCTTGATCCAAGTGACAGAAGGGGAACCGACACGTATGTATCACTGCTATTAAGGATAACAAGATGGGGTCTATCTCTACATAAATAGATCTTGTCTACATCATGTCATCGTTCTTATTGCATTACTCCGTTTCTCCATGAACTTAATACACTAGATGCATGCTCGATAGCGGTTGATGTGTGGAGTAATAGTAGTAGATGCAGGCAGGAGTCGGTCTACTAATCTTGGACGTGATGCCTATATAATGATCATTGCCTCGATATCGTCATAATTATTTGAAGTTCTATCAATTGCCCAACACTAATTTGATTACCCACCGTATGCTATTTTTCTCGAGGGAAGCCACTAGTGAAATCTACGGGGCCGGGTCTATTTTCTCATCATATATTTTCAGATCTATTTTGCTATTTGCCTTTTTATTTATTTGCCACTTTTATTTTCAGATCTATATTTCTAAAAACCCAAAAATATTTTGCTGCACTTTATTTTATTCGCGATCTATTTATCCAATCTACTACAATTTATCTCCCGTCAACTTGCCAACTTCTGGCGCCGTTACCCGAAAGGGATTGACAACCCTGATACGTCTCCAACGTATTTATAATTTTTTATTGTTGCATGATGTTATATTATCATTCTTGGATGTTTTACCATCATTTTATAGCAACTTTATATCATTTTTTGGGACTAACCTATTGACAGAGTGCCCAGTGCCAGTTGCTTTTTTTGCTTGTTTTTTACTTCGCAGGAAATCAATACCAAACGGAGTCCAAACGCAGCGAAACTTTTTGGTGATTTTTTCTGGACCAGAAGACACAAGTTGGGCCAAGAAACTACCTGAGGGGGGCTCCGAGGGGAGCATAACCGACCAGGGCGCGCCTGGGGGCCCAGGCGCGCCCAGGTGGGTTGTGCCCACCTCGGCCACCTCCCGCACCGCCTTTTTGCTCTATAAATACCCCAATATTGCACAAACCCTAGGGGAGTCGATGAAAATCAATTCCAGCCGCCGCAAGTTCCAGAAACCACAGATCCAATCTAGACACCATCACGGAGGGGTTCATCATCCTCATTGGTGCCTCTCCGATGATGCGTGAGTAGTTCATTGTAGACCTACGGGTCCGTAGTTAATAGCTAGATGGCTTCCTCTCTCTCTTTTGATTCTCAATACAATGGTCTCTTGGAGATCTATTTGATGTAACTCTTTTTGCGGTGTGTTTGTTGGGATCCGATGAACTTTGAGTTTATGATCAGATCTATGTTTTTATCTGTGAAAGTTATTTGATTCTTTTGATCTCTTATATGCATGATTACTTATAGCCTCGTATTTCTTCTTCGAATCTTTGGTTTAGTTAGGCCAACTAGATCGATTTTTCTTGCCATGGGAAGAGGTGCTTTGTGATGGGTTCGATCTTACGGTGCTTGATCCAAGTGACAGAAGGGGAACCGACACGTATGTATCACTGCTATTAAGGATAACAAGATGGGGTCTATTTCCACATAAATAGATCTTGTCTACATCATGTCATCGTTCTTATTGCATTACTCCATTTCTCCATGAACTTAATACACTAGATGCATGCTGGATAGCGGTCGATGTGTGGAGTAATAGTAGTAGATGCAGGCAGGAGTCGGTCTACTAATCTTGGACGTGATGCCTATATAATGATTACAGCCTGGATATCATCATAATTATTTGAAGTTCTATCAATTGCCCAATAGTAATTTGTTTACCCACCGTATGCTATTTTTCTTGAGAGAAGCCACTATGAAATCTATGGCCCCCGGGTCTATTTTCTCATCATACACTTTCAGATCTATATTGCTATTTGCCTATTTATTTATTTGCCACTTTTATTTTTAGATCTATATTATCAAAAACCCAAAAATACCTCGCTGAATTTTATTTGCTTTTATTTGCATCTATCAATCTATTACAACTTTCTCACGTCCGTTTGCCAATTTCTGGCGCCGTTACCCGAAAGGGATTGACAACCCCTTTAACACGTCGGGTTGCAAGTATTTGTTCTTTGTGTGCAGGTGCTGTTTACGTAGTGTTGCTTGGTTCTCCTACTGGTTCGATAACCTTGGTCTCATCACTGAGGGAAATACCTACTGTTGCTGTGCTGCATCATCCCTTCCTCTTTGGGGAAATATCGACGTAGTTCAAACAATGCTTATAGAGGTAATTTTTATCCTAGGCCTTTTCCTAGTAATTCCTCTAATAATTATGGTAATTCCTATGGTAATCCTTCTTATAATAATAATAATAATAGGAACACCTATGATTTTGAGAATAATATTAAATAATTTATCAATGCTCAAAAGAATTTTAATACTACGATGGAAGAAAAATTGAGTAAGATTGATGATTTGTCTAGAAGCGTTGATAGAATTTCTCATGATGTAGAAAATCTCAAGATGATATTTTTTGTGCCTAAGGTTGAGGAATCAATTAAAGCTTTATATGTTTCTATGGATGAAAGTAAGAAAAGAACCGCTATGCTTAGAGCTAAAAGAGAATTTTTAGAAAAAGCGTTTTCCAGTGATTGCTTTCATAAAAATGATGAAGATCTTAAAGTGATTGGTGTTTATTCTATTGATTCCTTGTTTAGTAAAATTAAAATTGATGAAAATGGGACTGAAGAAGAGTCAACTTTAGCTAGAAGGCGTCCCGATAATTTGGAGGGTGAAAATCTTGTTGAGAAAATTGATAAAAGTGGGTTTGGAGAGGTCAAAACTTTAACTAGTGATGTGCCCACTCTTTTGGATTACAAATACTTTAATTATGATAATTGCTCTTTGATTGATTGTATTTCTTTGTTGCAATCCATGATAAATTCACCCCATGCCTATGAACAAAATAAAGCTTTTACTAAACATATTGTTGATGCTATGATGAAAGCTTTGGAAGAAAAGTTGCAATTAGAGATTTCAATTCCTAGAAAATTACATGATGAATGGGAACCTACTATCAAAGTCAAGATTAAAAATTATGAGTGTTTTGCTTTATGTGATTTGGATGCTAGTGTTTCTACAATTCTGAAATCTTTATGTGATGTGCTTAGTCTTACCAATATTGAAGAATGCTCTTTAAATTTGCACTTGGCGGATTCTACTATTAAAAAGCCTATGGGAAGAATTAATGATGTTATTATTCTTGCAAATAGGAATTATGTGCCCATAGATTTTATTGTTCTTGATATTGATTGCAATCCGTCTTGTCCAATTATTCTTGGTAGACCGTTTTTGCGCACTATAGGTGCCTTGATTGATATGAAAGAAGGGAACATCAAATTCCAATTTCCTTTGAGAAAGGGTATGGAGCATTTCCCTAGAACTAGAATTAAGCCACCATATGAATCAATCCTGAGGGCATCTTATGGATCTAGAAACAAAGATGACAAGACTTAGATCTTTGCATTATGCCTAGCTAAGGGCGTAAAACGATAGCGCTTGTTGGGAGGCAACCCAATGAATAAAATTTATTTTCGTCTTTTTCTTTCTGTTCTTGAGTGTTTGCACAATTATGCTACTCTTATGATTGTGTTTTTTGTGTTTTAATTAGTGTTTGTGCCAAGTAAAGCCTTTAGGATAGCTTTGGTGATAGTTGATTTGATCTTGTTGGAAAACAGAAACTTTGCATCCAGTAAAACAATTTTGAAATTTCACATGAGCGACGAAAAATTCTGAATTTTTTACACAAGATTTATATACAAATTTCCTCCGTTTTTATAATGTTTTAGAATTTTTGGAGTTAAATAATTATGAGAAAAATTCGTATCTTTACAGACTGTTCTGTTTCTGACAGATTCTGTTTTCTGTGCATTGTGTGCTTATTTTGATGAATCTATGGTTTGTATTGGAGGTTATAAGCCATGGTAAAGTTAGAATACAGTAGATATAATTCAAGAACAAAAATTTTGTGGGTTTCCTACAGTACTTAAAGTAAAGATTGGTTTTCTTATACTAACGGATCTCACGAAGGTTTTGTTGAGTTTTGTGTGATTGAGGTTTTCAAGTTTTGGGTGAGATTACGATGGATGAAGGAATAAGGAGTAAGAAGAGCCTAAGCTTGGGGATGCCCCATGGCACCCCAAGCCATTATCCAAAGAGAAACAAGCAACTAAGCTTGGGGATGCCCGAGTGGCATCCCCTCTTTCTTCTAACGACCATCGGTATTTTACTTGGAGCTATATTTCTATTCGTCACATATCATGAGTTTTGCTTGGAGCGTCTTGTATGATATGAGTCTTTGCTTGTTTTGCTTTTTATTTTTAGTCATGAATCCTTGCTGGACACACCTATTTGAGAGAGCCAAAATTATGCTATGACTTTTTAGAATTGCTCTCTATGCTTCACTTAAATCTTTATGAGCTATGGAATTGCTCTAGTGCTTCACTTATATCTTTTTGAGCACGGTGTGCTTTAGTATTTTTGAAGAAATTCTCTCATGCTTCACTTAGATTTATTTGAGAGTTAGAATTTTTTTAGAAATTCTCTCTTGCTTCACTTAAATTATTTTGAGAGAAGAAAATTTTATGCTCATGTTCTTCACTTAGATTTGTTTGAGCTATCAAAAGCAACAAATGAAATTAGTCCCAAAGTGATAGATATTCAAGAAGGATATAATAAAAACTTTCATGAAGATCATTGGACAAAATAAACTTGATTCCTTGTAATAGTTTTGCGATATGTTGATATAATATGTGAGTCATGTTTATGAGTAATTATGCTTTAGTAAGAATATTGGTGTTAAGGTTTGTGATTCCCTATGCAAGCACGAAAGTCAATAGTTATGCAATGAAATTACATCCTACTTGTGGTGCATTATTCGGTGTTAGTTATGCTTAATGCTCGCTTATGAGATTTTTTGTTTTTGGTTGGATGCTTCTCAATCTTTTGCTAGCCTTCATTTGCACTAAGTATGATCACTACTTGTGCATCCAAAATCCTTAAACCAGTTTTGCCATATGAGTCCACTATACCTACCTATATGCGGTATTTCCGTGTCGTTCTAAGCAAATTTGTATGTGCCATCTCTAATTTCAAAATAAATTTCTCTTTTGTGCGCTCGTACCGCTCATGAAATGGTAGGGGGTCGCTGATATATTTCCATGCTAGATGTGTTATTCTCAAGATGAGTGTTTATTCACTTGTCATTGCACGAGAGTACGGCAAAGGTATTAGGGATGCCCAATCCCGAAATGACAAATGAATTTACTTTATGTTGTCAAGTAATAAATTCCTTGGAAAGTGTTGGTATGGAAGGCACCCGCGGATACAGCTAGCCATGGAAAGTGAAAGTATGGTGGAAAAAGGAATAAACTTTATTTTTTGTTTGGGAACCGCCTATGATATATCTAGCATGGAAAGTACTGGGAACTACTCGATCATTTTCGTCAACAGGAAAAGCATGCCACCCAAAATGTTTTATCTCTACTTTTTTCGCTTTGAGCTCTGGCACCTCTACAAATCCCTACTTCTCTCTGTGAAGGGCCTTTCTTTTACATTATGCAATTTTTCTTTTGAGTCTCCATCTTCTCTTATAAAGCACAAACTAAGGGGCATTATGATCGTATTTGAGCATTGGGTGTAGCTAATATGCGAGTGTGTTTCATGAATGGATCAATGATTGAGCATAATGGGCTAGGGATAACTTGCTTTAGTGTTGATATTTTGAAAGACATGGTTGCTTGTTGATATGCTTGAGTATCAAAATCTTCATGTCAAAACTAGACTATTGCTTTGAATCATATAAAAGTCCAAATGTCCATACTACAAAGAAAAGATTATGTGATGAACATGTTAGGCAGCATTCCACATCAAAAATTCTGTTTTTATCATTTACCTACTCGAGGACGAGCAGGAATTAAGCTTGGGGTTGCTGATACGTCTCGAACGTATCTATAATTTTTGATTGTTCCATGCTGTTATATTATCATTCTTGGATGTTTTACAATCATTTTATAGCAACTTTATATCATTTTTTGGGACTAACCTATTGACATAGTGCCCAGTGCCAGTTGCTGTTTTTTGCTTGTTTTTTTACTTCACAGGAAATCAATACCAAACGGAGTCCAAACGCAGTAAAACTTTTTGGTGATTTTTTCTGGACCAGAAGACACTAGTTGGGCCAAGAAAGTACCTGAGGGGGGCTTCGAGGGGAGCACAACCCACCAGGGCACGCCTGGGGGCCCAGGCGCGCCCAGGTGGGTTGTTCCCACCTCGGCCACCTCCC
This sequence comes from Thinopyrum elongatum, assembly GCA_011799875.1. Taxonomy (NCBI): domain Eukaryota; kingdom Viridiplantae; phylum Streptophyta; class Magnoliopsida; order Poales; family Poaceae; genus Thinopyrum; species Thinopyrum elongatum. Next base: position 390,438,773 of record CM022299.1, read on the forward strand.
GCACTGCCTCTTTGCTCTATAAATACCCCAATATTCCAGAAACCCTAGGGGAGTCGACGAAAATCAATTCCAGCCACCGCAAGTTCCAGAAACCACAGATCCAATCTAGATACCATGACGGAGGGGTTAATCATCCTCATTGGTGCCTCTCCGATGATGCGTGAGTAGTTCATTGTAGACATACGGGTCCGTAGTTAGTAGCTAGATGGCTTCCTCTCTCTCTTTTGATTCTCAATACAATGGTCTCTTGGAGATCTATTTGATGTAACTCTTCTTGCGGTGTGTTTGTTGGGATCCGATGAACTTTGAGTTTATGATCAAATCTATGTTTTTATCCATGAAAGTTATTTGAGTCTTTTGATATCTTATATGCATAATTACTTATAGCCTCGTATTTCTTCTTCGAATCTTTGGTTTAGTTAGGCCAACTAGATCAATTTTTCTTGCCATGGGAAGAGGTGCTTTGTGATGGGTTCGATCTTACGGTGCTTGATCCCAGTGACAGAAGGGGAACCGACACATATGTATCGTTGCTATTAAGGATAACAAGATGGGGTCTACTTCTACATAAATAGATCTTGTCTACATCATGTCATCGTTCTTATTGCATTACTCCGTTTCTCCATGAACTTAATACACTAGATGCATGCTGGATAGCGGTCGATGTGTGGAGTAATAGTAGTAGATGCAGGTAGGAGCCGGTCTACTAATCTTGGACGTGATGCCTATATAATGATCATTGCCTGGATATCATCATAATTATTTGAAGTTCTATCAATTGCCCAATAGTAATTTGTTTACCCACCATATGCTATTTTTCTCGATAGAAGCCACTAGTGAAATCTCGGGAGCTCGCCTACTCCTGGCATTGGAACCTCAGGAAGACTGCTGGACCGAGGAGTTCAAGGCGTACTTACTGCGTGGCGCCTTACCAGAGAAGGAGGAGGACGCGGAATGCGTAGTTCGCCAGTCCACTGTTTATTGTCTGCAGGATGGTGAGCTGTACCGAAGACGCCCCAACGACGTCTCGCTGCGGTGCATATCTAAGGAGCATGGGCGCGAGCTATTGGCCGACATCCACGGTGGAGATTGCGGACACCACTCGTCATCGCGCACCCTCGTGGGCAAGGTGTTCCGTAGCGGATTCTACTGGCCTACGGCGCTCCACGACGCCACCGAGCTGGTATGATCCTGCGAGGCCTGCCAGTTCCATGCCAAGCAGATTCATCAGCCTGCGCAAGGTCTCCAGACCATCCCGCTCTCATGGCCCTTCGCGGTCTGGGGGTTGGATATTCTGGGTCCGTTTCCTCGAGCGGCCGGCGGCTACCGCTACCTTTACGTCGCCATCGACAAATCCACCAAGTGGGCGGAGGTGGAGCCCGTGCGCACCATCCCCGCCGACTTAGCCATCAAGTTCATCAAGGGCCTTGTGAGCCGTTTCGGTGTTCCCAACCGTATCATTACCGATAATGGCTCCCAATTCACAAGCAACCTCTTCAGGACATATTGTGCTAACCTAGGAACGCAGATATGCTACGCTTCGGTGGCACACCCGCGGAGCAACGGCTAGGCTGAGCGCACCAATGCGGAGGTCCTGAGGGGACTCAAGATGAGGAGCTTCAAGAGGAAGCTTGAGGCCTGCGGCAGGGGTTGGCTTGGTGAGCTTCAGTCCGTGTTGTGGTCCATCCGCACCACCACAACTAAGCCCACCGGCGAGACCTCGTTCTTCCTCGTCGACGGGGCTGAGGCGGTCCTCCCGCACGAGATTAAGCATCGCTCCCCGCGAGTCTTGGCATTCGACGAGGTGCATCAGGATGCCTCGCGGGGAATAGATCTCGTGCTCGGGGAGGAGGCCCGCCGCCAAGCCTCGCTCCGTGCAGCGAGGTACCAGCAGGCGCTGTGGCACTACCATTGCCGCAGCATCCGCTCCCGGACCCTCAAAGTTGGAGACCTCATCCTGAGCCGGGTCCTCTCCAGGGAGGGCCTCCACAAGCTCTCGCCCATATGGGAGGGCCCGTTCAGGGTCACCCGCGTCTCCAGGCCCGGCGCCGTACGCCTGGAGACGCCGGATGGGGTCCCCATCCAGAATGCTTGGAACATCCAGCATCTCCGCAAGTTCTACCCATGACACTCTCACGTAATAATGAGTGGGGTTGTACACGCCCTGGAGTCTCCCGGTGCGTCGCTCCTCGGCCCCGTGGGGGCTCCCACCCACGCCCAAGTGGAAGCCCCATGCTCCGCGCTAGCGGATGACACGGTCAAACAATGACTATGCCCACGCCAAGTGGAGACCCCATGCTCCGCGTTGGTGGGAAGATTAGCTTAGGTGCCGGACGCGGCTGTTCTTTGCTCTCTCTTGTAACCAAATTTGCCACTTCTTGAAATGAAATTTGAAGTTTCCGCATCTTTATTCGAAGGGGGCTCGGGATTTTCTTCTTGCAGTGTTTTCCCTCTTGAATCTTGCTTTCGAAGGAAGTGACAGTTGTCCGTTGCTCCCTCCCGCGCGTTCCACGAGCGGGGGCTGGGCACGGTATTACGTTCGGGCTAGCCCCGCATGGGCACCTCACCAAGCTGGGCACGGTGTTACGTTCGGGCTAGCCCCGCACGCGCACCTCGCCAAGGCCTTGGCGTCCGAATCCTCGCGCGACACCCCTGAGTGAGCCAATAGGCACGTTCACCTCCTGGCCTTGCCGGGTAACGCGACCCGGCATACCAGCGACAATCGACCCTCGCTCGGGGGCTCTGGATGTAAGATGGGCGTCGAGGAAGGGTGGCTGGAGAAAAAGCAGCCACGGTCTGGCTCATTATTGAGGAATCCTACGACAAGTGTTTTTTTACATATCTCCGCGAGGTCCGACGCCCGGCGAGGCGTCTCCGGAGGCCCTGAAACCTCGCGAGCCCCCCAGGGCCCTCGCGAGGTGTGAGCCTCTTGAGACCCCGAAGCGATCCGACCCGTGAGGAGGGAGCCTCCTTGGGACCCCAGGGGTGTGCCTAGGATCAAGGCTTCGGAGGAGCACGCCCCCACGACGGAGAGACCCATCGAGGGTCACAAGTGCACCAAGGTAAGTTATCCTAATTGTGCCAGGGAGGAACCTTTCAATTAGTAACCATTTAAATGCTAGAACATTAGCCGGAAACACTAATATAAAGGAGCAAGCGCCGCAGTTCATTACACGCCCCGTAGGGCTCTTCATGGCTCTTGATGCAGGAAACAAAAACAAACAAAAGGGGCGGCCTCCCGAAGGCCGCTGTTCCTGAAGCCCAGCTCCGGCGTCGTCCACGATCAGTCGGAGTCCTCCTCCTCCTTGACGAGTGCTCTGCGGTGTGGCGCCTCACTCTCCTCCTTGGTCCGGGCGTGGTGACATGGCGGCTCGTCGTAGTCGCCGTCGCTCGTGCTTCCCCTGGGGGAGGCGTCGCTGCTGCCGGAGATGTCGTGGCCATCGCCAAGGGCAAGTTCATCGTGGAGGGCACCATCGTCGTTGGAGAGGTGGTCGCTGTCACTGTCGTCACCCTCTGGGCAGCACCCCAAGCGCCTGCTGTCTTCCCCGAAGACCTTGACGAAGAGCGTCGGCGCCCCGTCATGCTTGAAGTGGAGGGTGTGCGTCCCTTGTGGGCCGTGGGCGCGGGCAAATGTTTGCCACCCGCGGTTCAGGAACACATTGCCCGCGGGGGTAACCTCGACCTCCACCCACGAGGCCTCGGTGCAGCAGCCGTCAGCCTGCAGCCATAGGCCAGCAGGCCCTCCGGTCGGCAACGCCTCCGCGAAGAAGCGCGGGAGCTGGAGCCAGGTGACTGCCGGCCTCTCCGCCCACACCACAAACTCCTGGGCCGCGTTGACCGAGTGAGACCACGGGCGCGGCTGCCGGGCGGCCATCACGAGCCTCCCACCTCGACCATGGCCGCCGCGGCTTCCGCAACCATTTCCGCGGAAGGGACCTTTCCCACGGCCGCCTGGGGCAATGCGGACCCCCGTGGGGGAGCGCTCGCGCCCATGGGGGACCACTACCGGTGTCACAGTGGACTTGCGGGGACGGCCACGGCCCCTCTTGGGCGGCGGTGAGCCTGGTCCCTCCAGGGGGCCTTCCCTTTCTCAGCGGCAGAGAACCTCCTCACTGGCGCCATGGCTGTCGAAGCGGCGGCTTAGAGTGGGGAGGCAAGAACATGAAGACGGGCTAGGGGCTTTGTCTCCCTCGCCCACTTATAGGCAATCGGAGGCCAACCGGCATCCCTCCGCATTCTTGGCAATGATGGCCCTGCGGTATGAGCCAGCCTTTTGTCAGCCAGGGCGGTTGCCGAGGCGACATGGGGAAGTGGAGGCGTCCGCATCCCATCGTGCACCACACGTCAAGCCTGGCCCGCAGGCGATTGGGGCCCGCGGCGCTTCGGCCTTCCTTCCTTGGCTTCGCCCCGAAGCCAACCCGAGCACGCCTTCGGCCCGGGGGCTACTATCGGCGTTCTGGGATCGGGGGTACCCAGATCTGCCTGCCTGCGGTTCAGCACGCGGGTCCATCGACGGCCTAGTACGACCCAGCTACAAGACTCCCAAGACAAGACCCTTGCGAGGGCCCCGGCCTCGCGAGGTGAACAACGCCAAGACCTCCAGAGAAGTGGCCTCCCCAGGCTGCCTCCCAAGGAGCGAAGATTTCTATGCAGGTACCCAGCCTCATGAGGCTGCGATGACATGAGCCATGACGATCAAGGCCATGCGGGTGCCAGCGGGCACAGAGGAGGATAGTTTCCTCTTTGGTGCTAAGGAGGCAAGGACGTACACGGTTTCCCAAAGAATCCCCCAAAGGTTTCCATTCTAGTACAACAAGACCAAGACCATGAGCTCGGCAGGACGGATATCATTGCCGAGCCCACCTCTGCGTCACGCCCAGAAGCTTTGCCGGTGAAGACCACCTTTCGTCAGGATAAGATGTACTCCTTGTCCCCTTTCAAAATTGGCCATTGTGGGATCCCTTCCCACCTGTGCGATAAGGGAAGAGGACCAAGGCCACTATAAATAGGGACCATCCTCCACCGTAGAGGGGATCAGACCCAGACCATTCCATCCTCACCACTCAAGCCCTCGCGAGGCTGCTCGCCCACTGTACTAGTTCATCCCCAAACCTCCTCGCGAGGCCAATCCACCGTGAAGTAGGAGTGGGGTTTTACACCGCAAGGTGGCCCGAACCTGGGTAAATCTCTGTGTTAATCTTCTTGCCTGCTCGCACGCATTCAACGAGGGTTGGTCGCGGGGTGGCGAGTTTGAGGCTAGAACTGGTTGAGATCTTCGCACACGCCCCAGAGTTCGAACCTTCTCGGGTCCGCGGAGCCCCGATTCCGACAACCGGGCCGGCTGGGCCACTAACATGCAGGGCCCACCTTATCCTTCTCTCTCCTCCCGTTCCCTTCTTCCTCCTCCCGATCAGAATAGAGAGGGGGCGAAGCAGAGGCAGAGGCCGGTGCGGGCCTCGCCGCCTCCGGCCGGGGCGAGGGCACTGGCGGCCTCGGGGAGGGGTGGCGCGACCATTCAGAGGGAGAGCGCGGGCCGGGGGAGGGGGGAGCGGCCACGGCTCGCGGCGGCAGAGGGCTCGGGAGGCGGTTGCCGTTCTTGGGGGGCGAGGCCCTAGTGGCTCTGGCAACGGGCTAAAGACAGGGGAGGGGTTGCTGGCGAGCAGAGGAGTGGCTGGTGAGGTCAGGAGGTGGAGGGGAGGCTCGGCTAGCTCGGAATCGAGCGGGGATCAAGGACGGCCATGGCGGATGGGGGAAGAGTGGGGCGGCTCGGGTGGACTAGCAGGGCAGGGGAGAGTGCGGTGAGGTGCGATGGAGGTTGGGGAGGCTATTTGTAGCCACGGGGAGGGTTCTGGAGAGCTCGAGAGCTCTCGGCCGACCGGACAAGGAGAGAGCAGAGGAGCTCAGGTCACAGGCGAGCTCGATGGTGACTCAACGGCGATGAGATAGGACGGGGAAGGGGCAGGGGAGTGACCGCATGGTCGTGAGGGAGCTGTTGGATAAGGTTGGACAGCAGGGGAGGCAGGGGAACGGACGAGCACAGTGGATGCAGAGCCAGAGCGCGCTATTTGGCATGCCAGTAGCACAGTCACCATGCTACATGGCCAAGATGGGATGAGAGAGGCAGGTAAACAATGTCTAGAGTGTTGTCTCTGCACCCTGGAGACTGTAGGAGGTGAAAGATCATCAAAAGAAACCAAGAGCAGATGTGAGGCTTCACTGGAAGTTTGCTGTAGCAAACTTTGGCAGACTGTTGTGGTGACATGAGATGAGTAAAGAGACAAACTTGATGTCTAGGAGCTTCAGGATAGGAATGACTACAGTACTGTGAAGTTTGGATGAATTTGGACCAATATTTAACATGGTTGCTTTGCAACTGCAAATTAGGTCCAGAATCAAGATCATGAAGTAGCACTCACTAGGAGTGTTGGATTGGGCTAAAACTTGGTAGAGGGAGGTTATTTAGACATAAGAAGATACTGTAAAAATTTCATACCAATTGGACATACCAAAATGGTACTTCCTTCAAAGTGATCTTTCATGTCCAGAAACTTGAGAAAATTATAGACAGAAAATGGATTAATGAAATGATCCCAAATTTGGTGGAGATGAGTGATATGTGCTGGAGCATCTCCTGGTAAAGTTTCAGCAAAAATGAAGCAATATAAAATGGAGTTGCTTCTCAACTTGAAAATCTAACCAGAAACAAAGATTTGATCGTGTGCTCACATAGTTAATGAAAATGCGCTGAAATTTGGTGGCGAGTCATGATTTGGGCATATTAAGGAGTTTGCAAAATTTTAACTCATTCTGATATACCTAGCTAGTACTTCCTTCACAAGGTCTCTATTTGAACAGAAACTTTGAAAAATAGCTGAGGAATATTTGCTAGGAAAATTGAGTTGAATTTTGACATGGGGCAATGATATGGATAGGAAAGAGTGCCCACAATGTTTGGGGGTAAACAAGCAAAGATAAATAACACTTCCTTCACCAAGTGCCAGCTAGGGCAGAATAGGAACAGGAATATTAATGAGTTATTTTTTATCATGTCAAGGAAGGGTTTTGACATATCTGTGGAATATATGTCCCAAAGGATTTATGAGAATTATTTGGGAATTTTGTGGAGGACAGAAAGGTAGGTTGCTTCACAACCTAGGGCAAAAAGAATTATTCCTTTGATAGAAAAAGGAATATTCTCAAGAAAAGAATTTTTGGGATTGGTCCAAGATGGGAAATGACATGATCTTGGGATGGTTTTGAGGATGACAAGCCACTCTGGAAAGGAAGAAGATCTAATCTTCCCATGTTTCCAAACCACAGAGCTACAGAAAAAGAAATCAAAGCAAAATCCAAAGAAAATCAAAAGAAAAAGAAGGGCCAAAATCCAGGGTGTGACAAACCTTCCCCCCTTAAAGAAATCTCATCCTCGAGATTTGGTTGCTCAGGGAACAATTATGAATATTCTGACTTAAGAAAACCGTTTCCAACTCGGGTATCCTTTTTCCCTTATATAAGTTGTTCCCACTGAATTTCATATGACTTGACTGCCTTGCTCGGGGGTGGTTTGCTTCATTGTATCCACATTCTGACAGGTCTTACCTCACATGTTCATGCTTGCACTGGCTCCAGTTTCTTTTATATCTGTCGGCTTAGCTGGGGTGCAATAACTTCTCAAAGCTGCAACACGTTCCCTTCTCACTAGTCTGAGAGTGGTTCCCGACGGAGGTGTCCTTATTATCTCCAGCACTGACAATATTCCATGGGGTTGTGAACCAATCTTCTCGGTGTGTACCAAATCCTTCACTCCTTACATCGGGTTACTCAAATAGATGCATGTCCTCCGGGTCCAAAACAGTGCTGTGAATCATAACCCTTCTCCTGGCAGATCCTGACTTCTCACAGGGATTCCTGATCAACTTGGCTAGCTCCACTATCTTGAATATCAGATTCGTACCAAAGAGTTAACTATCATCTATTGTGACCAACCTAAAGGTGTACGGTCTTATAATGTTAGTATCCTCAGACTTGACTGACGGCGGTTTTGGCAGAAGAATCCTGTGCAGAGCAGGCTATCCTTTAGATGATGCCCATATGTGAGGGCACATGCTTCGAGACTGTTGTCAATATTCTGACTACTTATTCTATCGGTATACCCACGTGGATAGTAGGTCATGTGATGCCATAACACGGTTGATGGAGTCAATTTGTTGAGCTGACCTTTGTTCTGACAGGGCATACTTGGATAGTCGACACCGACAAATCGGAGCATATACAATTGGTTGAGCGGGTTGCCTTGATATGAGGTCCTTACCACAATGGAGTAGACCCCTTAGGCTTATATTCATGGTGATCGATACTGACTCATATTGTCCGGGGTATCTGTACCATGTTGGTCATGGATCAATTATCATATATGGATTGCCAGTCTTGCTCCTTCATTCTGAATCTTTGGAAAGAGTTGGGCCACACATATATATTCTTCGTGTGACCATAGGTGCCATCAGGTGTAATATTCCGGTAATCATACTTTATCCTCATTCATGTCTCGGGTCATAGAATATACATACCCGGTCCATGTGTGCTTGTGCAGAGCTCATTGTTGTCGTCCATCATACAAGACGGTGACAAAGGTTAAGGATATCACTTTAGCAGGTGTGAGGAAGCTGGCCTTGATAACTGCTGCCAAAATTGTCGCCTCATGTTATCTTTCTTCAAAGCTTGTCGGTCCATGCATCACCCACTGAGGTGCATAACTGGCTTTCTTCCTCTTGCATAACTGGTGAGGTTGTCGGGTTCTTACTTTGACTTCATCATCATACCAGTGACTTGCAAGAACTTGGCAGCATGCTCACAGTATCTATTGAAATATTTGATTCCCGAGGCAGACTTGTGTCCTGACTGATTCTTGCTTCTGACAACACTGTTGCGGATTTAACCCTTGGGATGCACCATAATATGCTGCCAACTCACTGTGTAATATCTTGCACCAGTGCCATACTGAGGAAGATTTGACAGCTTGTGTTGGAAGCCATCGAGAGTGTCGTGTTGAGGAAGGTTGAATAGCTTGTGCTCGAAGCTTTCATTGGGCAGCTTGTTGAGGAAGACTGGGTACCGTACTTCAGAAGCTTCCCCCCTTAAAGACTTGTTGGGGAAGGCTCGGTACCTTATGCCGGAAGCTTTTGTAGTAGCTTACGGAAGAAGCCTGAGTATCTTGCACGGGAAGTCATCCATATATCATGCTGAGGAAGATAGAGGATTCTTGCATTGGAAGGTTCTCTGGTAGCTTGCGAGGGAAGTCTGGGTTGCTTACACCAGAAGTTTCTATCTGTGATATGTTGACTCAATGCCATAAATATACCCTTTAATATTTCTGCTCCCAATTACTTGTATGAAAAAGGTTTGCCGGACTGTTCTTCCATGCTGAGTACTGAATTCTTAACATATTCTGACTTGCTTCCGGGGTATAGCATGTTCCAAATCGTACTCATAGCAGAATCAAACCTTGTATATGAATCATACTTTTGAAGAAAACTGTATGGTTGGTCTGGCACATAATTTGTCTTCCGGTTGATTTCATCATTACTGCAGTGAAGATTGCACACCGAGGTAGACCTGATGCTGATAATCAAGCTAAGATATCATTTGCATTCTGACCAGATATTCCACAAATAATGTAGCCGGCTGAGAAGTCCATGGTGTTTAACTGGGCTTCTGAATATTTGAACTCCTTGTTGATTCTTCGAGTCCGGTGTTGGGTGATGAGCAACTTTCATAAGGGAAAAATAAGGTAACACCAAGGGACCAAAGAAAAAAGCAAAAGAAACAAATGAAACAAAAGCACACAAGGCAATTAGGATTACACACAAACAATATCATAATTTACTACTATTCACAACAAAAATATGCATGCATACTTAAGCACACAAATCTCACGAGAACTCCGGTATTACGGTCTAACATGCTGTGGCATGTGCACGAAAGTGAATCCACGTGTGGAGGGGTTGGTGTAAACAAAGCTACACCAAGCGCTGGCTTAACACCGGTCGCCTCTGGATGGGCACAGAGATGAGGATGGACTTGGTGATTATGTAGCAAGACACGGATGTCATGGCCACATCATTATCAAGCGGATGGAAGGGAACCGTACTCGTCCATGGAATGGGTGACATGGTAGGGTGAAAGACAAGGCTTGCTGGCATTGCCCTTTTCTGATAACAAAGATCAGTAAGGGTTGCTAACGCGGTGAGTCGGAAGGCACGATTCAGGATAGAAACATGCCCATCACCGAAAGGATAGGGGTGGCTGGCGGAAAGATATCGACGTGATACCTGAGCATAACTCCTGCAAGTGTTCGATACCACTTGGTACCTCGACATCACTCTGGTGGGACAGAGCTGACACCAAACACTAGAAAAGCAGGTATGCAAATTGGGGGTGCAGGTAGTGGATCGAGACTGATGCCTCCTACACTCACAAGATCAACCGTTAGCGATCAGAAAATAGGTCTATGTGCATGCTATGCGACAAACAAATGCAACAATCAAATGCAGCAACTGACTAAACTCCATACTACTGGTTTTTAATGCTCGCGCGGGCTAGGGCGTCCTACAGCCAGACCTGCTCTGATACCAACCATTGTGGCACCCCGGCTCGGAGGAACCGGAACGCCCCGTATTCCAGCCCAGAGATCAAGTCTTCTGGAATACAGCACTGCTTGGCATAGAACAAATCAGCTCTTATTACAAATACTCGGGGATACAAGGGTCTCGATAATACAACGTATTACATCGGCATGGCAACACTACGCCTGCCAAGGTTGCTCTATGCTAGCAGCGGAACAACTCAAAGTAGCGGAAAAACTTCTAGCAGCGGAACACGATGACATCGATGGACTCCACTCCGCAGGGACTCTGGCTGGAACGCATATCCTAGCTCGCAAACTCGGGATCCTCATCAAGCAAGCAAACATGGCATGACCTGCAAACTGGCATGACATGCCAGGTGAGTACTTTGAATGTACTCGCAAGCTCATAGCAACCAAAAGCAATCAAGACAAACAATAGCATGGCATTTACAGGTTACTTAGCAATGATGAACATGATACCACTAGAGTAACATGAGCATGGCATGAGCATGTTAACCATAGCACAACTAAAACCATATGAGATGAGCATGGCATAAGTATGAGCAAGATGATACTAGCATGCATCATGTTTAAACTATCAGGATACAACTTACTCTGCTCGGAGGTTACCGCGTAACCACCACATGCATCAACTTACCATCGTGGACATCACACAATCATCTCAGGTTCAACCAAGCTTGGTATTAACAATACCGTAGTGACCACAAGACCACAAGGAGCTTGATCTTTACCCGAGATCATCACATGACACCAAAAATATCAACCACCCTCGGTATCCACGATACCACTGTGATCCTCTCACGATCACATACAGATCAACCAACTTCTTTCCTCATCGAACCAGGGTTGTTTATTAGTCAGGTTATTATTACTATTGACCCATAGTGTGATCTACTATGAACTGGGCCCATATCCTTGGGCGCGGCTATCGATAGATTATACACTCTGTAGAGGTTAGTACAATATACCCACACTACGGAACCCAAGGCCTCATGCTCCCATTCGGGTGGACCAATGGCGTTCCAACAAAACCGATCTGTTGCATGACACTCTCCTGGCCACTCCGACAAACTGCCCTTTGGGCTAAGTCATTGGTGGCCCTGATGTCATCGCGTGACATCCACCACCTTCGTGGCCGGCCACCGTCATGGCAAAACAAAACAAACGGTCCCAAACAGGGACAATGGATCCATACACCTTGGGCACACAAGGCTTATGGCCGCCTACCTAATCAGGGTAGCGCACACACATAACCTTCCCTGGTTGGAGGAACCGGCGAGAGGCATGACAATAGACTGCATTAGGGCCTCCCATAAGACAAGTGTGGCTGCACTGGTCAGCTCGATTCGATGGCACTATGACTCAGCCAACAGGTGTTCAAGTTGTATTAAAGTCCGGTTTAACTTGAATGTAATTAGCCGAGTCATAATAACATGATGAAGTAACAATGCATATGAACATGATATCAACATGAGCATGGATAACCATATGAGTCATAACATCAATAGCAATAAAGCATTTACTCTACTAGATGCAACTGTGCATGATATAAGGACGAGCATGAACATCACAAGCATAACACTCACATGAACATGAACATAGAATGACCACAAGCATCAGGAAATAATAACAGAAGGGCACATGATAAAAATATTAGCAAGTAATCATTTAACCAACTAGATGCAAATGATCATGGCATAAAGATAAGCATGGATTCACGAGCATATATAAAGCATTCAGGAAATATTAACATGCACAAAACAATTAAATATTTAAGTTGAAAACCATGGCTACTGCAAGGCCATCATGCAAGTGGCTGTCGTGGCTTGCCTGGGGATGAAGAATACACCGGGAAGAAGTGCGGTGAAACCACGGAAAGACTTGCCGGAAAAGCTTCTCTCTCGGAGGGGGCTAGATAAGGGAAAGGGCAAAATGGTTATTTCCAATGTGTGACAACATAGCGAAAATGGTACCAACAGAATGGGCTCAACGAGATGAAGACGTGGGCTTTGGAATCACCTGATTCGGAGTTACGGTCGCGAAGATATGGACGGTTGAAGTCCAGGGAGTAATCTGTAAAAATATCCTCACAAACAGGCCCTGGCTGATAAAACCGAAAGCGCATTCTCAATAATACGTTTTCGGAGCAAAGAAGCGTATTCTAGTCGGAAACAGGACTAACGCTTTCGTTATCAGAAAACGTACTCACAGAAATGTGATTTCACTTATCCACGTCACCGGGCCGGCCGGGCCACTGACGTGTGGGGCCCACCTTATCATTCTCTCTCCTCCCATTCCCTTCTTCCTCCTCCCGATCAGAATAGAGAGGGGGCGAAGCAGAGGCGAGGCAGAGGCCAGCGCGGGCCTCACCACATTCGGCCTGGGCGAGGGCACCGGCGGCCTCGGGGAGGGGCAGCGCGACCATTCAGAGGGAGAGCGCCGGCCGGGGGAGGGCGGAGCGGCCACGGATCGTGGCAGCTGAGGGCTCGAGAGGCGGCGACCATTCTTGGGGGGGGAGGCCCTAGTGGCTTCGGTGACGGGCTGAAGACAGGGGAGGGTTCATGAGTGAGCAGAGGAGTGGCTGGTGAGGTCAGGAGGTGGAGGGGAGGCTCGGCTAGCTCGGAATCTAGCAGAGACCGAGGACGGCGATGGCAGATGGGGGAGGAGTGGGGCAGCTCTGGTGGACTAGGAGGGCAGGGGAGAGAGCGGTGGAGGTCGGGGAGGCTATTTATAACCACGGGGGGGGGGAGGGGCTCTGGAGAGCTCGAGAACTCTCGGCCGACCAGATAAGGAAAGAGCAGAGGAGCTTAGGTCACGGGCGAGCTCGATGGCGACACAACGGGGGCGTGATAGGATGGGGTAGGGGCAGGGGAGTGACTGCACAGTAACGAGGGAGCTGTTGGACAAGGTTGGACAGCAGGGGAGGTAGGGGAACGGACGAGCACAGTGGATGCAGAGCCAGAGCGCGTTGTTTGGCATGCGAATAGCACGGTCACCATGCTACATGGCAAAGATGGGACGAGAGAGGCAGGGAAACAATGTCTAGAGTGTTGTCTCTGCACCCTGGAGACTGTAGGAGGTGAAAGATCATCAAAAGAAACCAAGAGCAGATGTGAGGCTTCACTGAAAGTTTGCTGTAGCAAACTTTGGCAGACTGCTGTGGTGACATGAGATGAGTAAAGAGACAAACTTGATGTCTAGGAGCTTCAGGATAGGAAGGACTACAGTCCTGTCAAGTTTGGATGAATTTGGACCAATATTTAACATGGTTGCTCTGCAACTGCAAATTTGGTCCAGAATAAAGATCATGAAGTAGCACTCACTAGGAGTGTTGGATTGGGCTAAAACTTGGCAGAGGGAGGTTATTTAGACATAAGAAGATACTGTAAAAAATTCATACCAATTGGACATGCCAAAATGGTACTTGCTTAACAGTGACCTTTCATGTCCAGAAACTTGAGAAAATTATAGAGAGAAAATGGCTTAATGAAATGATCCCAAATTTGGTGGAGATGAGTGATATGGGCAGGAGCATGTCCTGGTAGTTTTTCAGCAAAAATGCAGCAATAGAAAATATAGTTGCTTCACAACTTGAAAATCTGACCAGAAACAAAGATTTGATGGTGTGCTCACATAGTTAATGCAAATGAGCTGAAATTTGGTGGCGAGTCATGATTTGGGTATATTAAGGAGTTTGCAAAATTTTAACTCATTCTGATTTTCCGAGCTAATACTTTCTTCACAAGATCTCTGTTTGAACAGAAACTTTGAAAAATAGCTGAGGAATATTTACTAGGCAAATTGAGTTGAATTTTGACAGGGGGCAATGTTATGGATTGGAAAGAGTGGCCAAAAAGTTTGGGGGCAAACAAGCAAAGATAAATAACACTTCCTTCACCAAGTGCTAGCTAGGGCAGAATAGGAAAAGGAATATTAATGAGTTATTTTTTATCATGTCAAGGAAGGGTTTTGACATATCTGTGGAAGGTATGTCCCAAAGGATTTATGAGAATTATTTGGGAATTTTGTGGAGGATAGAACGGTAGGTTGCTTCACAACCTAGGGCAAAAAGAATTATTCCTTTAATAGAAAAAGGAATATTCTCAAGAAAAGAATTTTTGGGATTGGTCCAAGATGGGAAATGACATGATCTTGTGATGGTTTATAGGATGACAAGCCACTCTAGAAAGAAAGAAGAGCTAATCTTCCCATGTTTCCAGACTACAGAGCTACAGAAAAAGAAATCAAAGCAAAATCCAAAGAAAATCAAAAGAAAAAGAAAGGGCCAAAATCTAGGGTGTGACAGTTGGGCCGTTCACTGTTTGACTTGAAGCCCAGCAGTGCAGTGCATTGCTGCCCTTTTTCCATTTCCCTTTTGTGCTAATTAATATAGCTCCTGTTTTATTTTCATCTGAGGTACTAAATGACTTATGTTGATCATGAGACTTGGCACATAAATACTATGCAATATTTGACACTGCCACAAAAAGTTTGGAATTTAATTAAAATACTTTGGATAATATATAATTTAAAAAGCACTTAATATTACTTTGGCCCCTGTTTTAATTGTTTTAGGGCATTTAAATATTTTATTAAATGTTGGTTTCACCGTGACAATTATTCAGTGATTATTTGCAATATTATGATCATTTTAGTTTTACTGGTTGAAGAAATAATTTCTTTGACTTTATTTTAAATTTGAAAATGGCTTTGATTTTTATCGAGTGGCAATTTGGCTTAGTTAAACTTGATGACATGGCACCATTAGTGTGAGGTCACTGTAGCATGACACCGAGGGTGTTACAAGCACCTAGGATGATGGTAGTGAATATAAAAGGGGAAAACCGTAGGCATTGCGAGTATAGTATTGACCGTGCCATGGCGGATCTAAAGGTGCAAACCGGACAAAGGCTACTTCGGAACCAATGTTTGCTTTCAACTAACAACTAAGATTTGGCATGGACAAGAAAGTACAGTAAAAAGTGACGATCTATTTTCTGGGTGAGATCAATAACCTAAGCAGATGAAAGAGTACCACCTCTCTTGCGACACTGTGTAGGCCTCTACTGATACATCGAGGGTGTTGCGGGAGCAATGGTTGTTGGCGGTGTGGAAGCAGATCTGAGACGGCAGACGGAGGCATCAGGGGATAAGTCCTGTTGTCGTGGATAAGATGGTCATAGGAGTAGCCATGGCAAGGTGGACGACAGCGCAGATGAAGTGAGAGGATGTGATGAAAGGATCCTAGTCTGGCACCATGGATGAGAGACGTCGATCTCTTGCAGTGTACGACATGGTCAGGGTAGCGGCTCCGGCATGGTGGGGGATGGGGTGGCGGATGGAGGATGCTGGCCGGGGTGGAGAGGGTGTTTTGGCGCCGATGGTGTATGAATGGGGAAATGGAGGGGGAGGGGTAGGGGGAACCACTTTGGGACGCCCTTGTTTGAAATGTGGGAAAGTTATGAACATAGCCCCGTTTAAAATTTCGGACGCCTCATCGTTTGGGGATAGGACGGTAATCTTGCATATCCCCAATATTTGTCGAGAGCGATTTCGGGCAAGGAGAGGGTTGATAACCCACAAGTGTAGGGGATCAATTGTAGCTTTTTTGATAAATAAGAGTGTCGAACCCAACGAGGAGCTAAAGGTAGAATTTATATTCCCTTCAAATTCTGTCGACCACCGATAGTCTCTATGCACACTTAACGTTTGCTTTACCTAGAACAAGTATGAAACTAGAACTATTTTGTAGGTGTAATGATAGAACTACTTTAGAAGAATAAAACTAGGAGTACTTTGCTAGGATAAAACTACAAATAATTTGCAAGATAATAAAAGTTAGTTGTTTAGTAGAGAGGTTTTTTGTAACACAAGAGAAAGATTTGTCCCTAGGCAATCGATAACTAGACCGGTAATCATTATTGCAATTTTATATGAGGGAGAGGCATAGCCAATATACTTTCTGTACTTGGATCATATGCACTTATGATTGGAACTCTATCAAGCATCCGCAACTACTAAAGATCATTATGGTAAAACCTAACCATAGCATTAAGTAAGAAGTCCTCTTTACTCCCATATGCAACAACCCACTTATCCGTGTTTAGGTTTCTGTCACTCCCTCAACCTACAATAAGCGAATCATGAACATATTGCAAACCCTATAGTGGGAATCCCACATGCTTGCGCGACACGGAGGGCACCATAGGACATCACCAAGATAAAACATACAACTCAAACCAATCACGATCATCAATCAACCCATAGGACAAAACGAATCTACTCAAACATCATAGGATGGCCATACATCATTGGGTAATATATATATAGCATGAAGCACCAAGTTTAAGTAGAGATTACAGCGAGGAGAAGAGGTGTTACACCACTGCATAGAGAGGGAGAGAGTTGGTGATGACAGTGGCGAAGTTGTTGGTGTAGATCGCCGTCACGATGATTGCCCCGACGGCGTTCCGGTGCCACCGGGAGAGAGGGGCCCCCTCCTTCTTCTTCCTGGGCCTCCCAACTAGATTGGAGGAGGTTTTCCCCTCTGGTCCTTGGCCTCCATGGCTCCCGGAGGGCAAGACCCCTCTGAGATTGGACCTCTCTCTATTCTCTCTTGTTTCGCGTTTTTCATTTTCTGACCGAGAACCGTTTCTTAAATTCCCGGAGATCCGTAACTTCGATTGGGCTAAAATTTTGAGGGGATTTTATTTTGGATATTATCTTTCTTGTGGCATAAGAAGGGCCCCAACCTCCTTACAGGGGAGCCACAAGCCTGCCCGGCGCGCCCTGGGTAGGGGGTGCGCCCCTTGGCTTGTGGGCTCCTCGAGCATCGTCTCGCATTGATTGTTTTTCCTAAAAATCACATATATTCCTAAATAAATCTCCATAAATTTTTATCGCGTTGGGACTTCGTTTGATATGGATATTCTGCAAAACAAAAAACATGCAACAAACATGAACTGGCACTGGGCACCGGATCAATATGTTAGTCCTAAAAGTAATATAAAATGTTGCCAAAAGTATGTGAAAGTTGTAGAATATTGGCATGAAACAATCAAAAATTATAGATAGGACGGAGCCGTATCATAATCCCAAAGCTTAATTCTTGCTCGTCCTCGAGTAGGTAAATGATAAAAAGATAATTTTTGATGTAGAATGCTACCTAGAATAATCTTGATCATGTAATCTAATCATGGCATGAATAATTAAGACACGAGTGATTCAAAGCAATAGTCTATAATTTGACATCAAGACATCAATAGTCAGGCATACGAACGAACAATCATGCCTTTCAGAATAAAAATGCTAAAGAATGCAATCCCTACAAAATCATATAGCCTTGTCATGCTCCATCTTCTTAACACAAAATATAAATCATGTACAACCCCGATGTCAGCCAAGCAATTGGTTCATACTTTTTAACGCGCTTTATCTTTTTCAACCCCCACGCAATACATGAGCGTGAGCCATGGATATAGCACTATGGGTGGAATAGAATGCGGTGGTAGGGATTAATAAGGATAAGAAAAAAGGAAGAAAGTCTCACATCGACACGGCTAATCAATAGGCTATGGAGATGCCCATCAATTGATGTCAATGCGAGGAGTAGGGATTGTCATGCAATGGATGCACTAAGAGCTATAAGTGTATGAAAGCTCAAACTGAAAACTAAGTGGGTGTGCATCCAACTTACTTGCTCACGAAGACCTCGGGCATTTGAGGAAGCCCATCATCAGAATATACAAGCCAAGTTCTATAATGAAAAATTCCCACTAGTATATGAAAGTGGTAAAAAAGGATAGTAACATTGCCCCTTCTCTCTTTTTTGCCTTTTTTGGCTATTTTTTGGCCTCTTTTCCTCTCTTCTTTTCTTTTTCATCCGGAGTCTCATCCCGAATTGTGCGGGAATCATAGTCTCCATCATCCTTTCCTTCATGGGACAATGCACTAATAATGATGATCATCACACTTTTATTTACTTACAACTCAATGTTACAACTCGATATCTAGAACAATATGACTCTATATGAATGCCTCTGGCAGTGTACCAGGATGTGCAATGATACTAGCGTAACATGTATAATAATGATTAACAGTGGCTGAGCCACAAATACTATGTCAGCTATATGATCATGCAAAGCAATATAATAATGAATGCTCAAGTCATGTATATGATGATGATGGAAGTTGCATGGCATTATATCTCGGAATGGCTATGGAAATGCCATGATAGGTAGGTATGGTGGCTGTTTTGAGTAAGATATAAGGAGGCTTATATGCGATAGAGTGTATCATATCATGGGGTTTAGATGCACCGGCAAAGTTTGCACCAACTCTCGAGGTGAGAAAGCGCAATGCACGGTACCGAAGGGGCTAGCTAATTGCGGAAGGGTGAGAGTGCGTATCATCCATGGACTCACATTAGTCATAAAGAACTCACATACTTATTGCGAAAGTCTATTAGCCCTTGAAGCAAAGTACTACTACACATGCTGATAACCCACAAGTATAGGGGATCGCAACAGTTTTCAAGTGTAGAGTATTCAACCCAAATTTATTGATTCGACACAAGGGGAGCCAAAGAATATTTGCAAGTATTAGCAGTTGAGTTGTCAATTCAACCACACCTATAGAACTAAATATCTGCAGCACAGTGATCAGTAGCACAGTAATATGATAGTTTGATAGCAGTGGTAACGTTAGCAATAGTAGCGGTAACAGTAGCAGTAGCCGTTTTATAGTGATTGTAACAGCAGCAGCAACAACAGTAGTAACTTTGCAAGATTAATATGCGAAATTCGTAGGCATCGGATAAGTGATGGATAATTATGTTGGATGACATTCATCATATAACAGTTATAACCTAGGGCGACACAGAACTAGCTCCAATTCATTAATGTAATGTAGGCATGTATTCCGTATATAGTCATACGTGCTTGCGATAAGAACTTGCATGGCATATTTTGTCCTAACCTCCTATGGCAGCGGGGGGCATAAGGAAACTAAGGGATATTAAGGCCTCCTTTTAATAGAGAACCAGAACAAAGCACTAACACATAGTAAATACATGAACTCCTCAAACTACGGTAATCACTGGAAAGAATCCCAATTATTGTCACTTTGGGGTATGCGTATCATAACACGTAATTGGTGCGTACAACTTGCAAAATAGGATCAAGAACACAAATATATTCATGAAAACATAAAGGGTTCAGATCTGAAATCATGGCACTCATGCCCTAGTGACAAGCATTAAGCATAGCAAAGTCATAGCAACATCAATCTCAGAACATAGTGGATACTAGGGATCAAGCCCTAACAAAACTAAATCGATTACATGATAAATCTCATCCAATCCATCACCGTCCAGCAAGCCTACGAAAGAATTACTGACTCCTGGTGGTGAGCATCATGACATTGGTGATGAAGAAGGGTTGGTGATGATGATGGCGACGAATCCCCCTCTCCAGAGCCCCGAACGAACTCCAGATCTGGCCTCCCGATGAAGAACATGACGTGGCAGCGGCTCCGTATCGTAAAATGCGATGAAACTTCGTCTCTTATTTTTATCTCGGGAAATAGGAATTTATAGACTTGAGTTTAGGGTCAACGGAGCCACATGGACCCCACAAGGCACCAGAGCGTGCCTAGGGGGTGGGGCATGCCCAGGTGGCTGTGGGCCACTGGTGGCTCCCCTACTATGGGTCTTCGCTCCAGTATTTTTTATTTATTCCATAAAAATCTCCAAAAAGTTTCGTCCAATTCCGAGAACTTTTATTTCTGCACAAAAACAACACTATGGTAGTTCTGCTGAAAACAGCGTCAGTTCGGGTTAGTTTCATTCAAATCATGCAAATTAGAGTCCAAAACAAGAGCAAAAGTGTTTGGAAAAGTATATACGATGGAGACGTATCAACTCCCCCAAGCTTAACTCATTGCTTATCCTCGAGCAATTTAGTTGACAAACTGAAAGTGATAAAGAAAAACTTTTATGAACTCTTTTGTTCCTGTATCTGTATATATGCTTAAATAGTACCCAGGTTTTCAGCAAAGATCATAACTAACCATGCAAATGATAACTCTTATAAATTATATTCACTCATATCAATGGCATAATCATCTAGAAAGCAATAATAACATATCTCAAATGCCAACACTTTGTCAAAACAATCATGATATAATATGACGACATGGTATCTCGCTAACCCTTTCTAAGACTGCAAAACATAAATGCAGAGAACCTCCAAAGTCCACGCAGCGACTAAACATTGTAATTCATGCTAGAAGAGATCCAGTCATGATGCACACAATATTAACTATACACAATGCATAAGAATGACAATAGTGCTCTCAGGACTGGTGCTTGTTTGAGAAGGTGATGACTCAATGATAAAAGTAAAATAACATGAAAGTAAATGGATAGGCCCTTCGCATAGGGAAGAAGCAAGGATTTGCAGAGGTGCCAGAGCTCGAAGCTTAAATCAGAAATAAATAATTTTGAGAGGCACGCCTTTCCTGTCAGCGTCACGAACGGGAGTTTTCAATATCTTTCATGCTAAACAAATTAGCAGTGGTTCCCAAGCGAAAAAGTAAAGTTTACTCCCCCTCCACCAAAAATCACAAGCCATGGCTAACCGAATCCTCGGGTGCCCTCCGTGCCAACAACTTTCTGCGGGAGTTTGTTTCATTATTTTGTGATTTGATCATGGGACTGGGCATCCCGATTACCAGCCCGTCTCATGTAAGGACAAGTGAATAAACACTCATCATGAGAATAGCCCCCTTATCATGGAAGATATTGACCGCCCCCTATCGTTCCATGAGCGGTACGGGCACACAAAACAGATGTTCATTTGAATATTTAGAGGTGGCACATGCAAATTTACTTGGAACGGCAGAGTAATACCGCATATAGGTAGATATAGTGGACTCATATGGAACAACTTTTGTTTAGGGATTTGGATGCACAAGTAGTATTCCCGCTTAGTACAGGCGAAGTCTAGGAAAAAGATTGGGAAGCGACCAACTAGAGAGCGACAACGGTCATAATCATGCATTGTGAATAATTAACATTGAATACTAGCATGAGTAGGATATAAACACCATGAACATAAATATTGTGGAGGCTAGGTTGGTTTTGAATCAACTACATGCGTGAACATGTGCCAAGTCAAGCCACTTGAAACATTCAGAGGAGGATACCATACTATCATACTACATCGTAACCATTTTAATGCATGTTGACACCCAAGATAAATCATTATCCACTCCTAGCTACTTAAGCATGGCATGAGAAACTATAATCTCTAATTGTCATCATAAACATGTTTAATCATAATATGTTGAATCATGGATACTGGGTTAAACATATTTACAAAAAAAAACAAGCTGAGTTCATACCCGCTTTTCCTTGCCTTAGTCACTTCATCAAATTATCATCATTATTGCCTTTCACTTGCACGACCGAATGATATGAAAATAATAATAGTGCAATAGTGTCATGGACTAAGATGGAATCTGCAAACGTTTATTCAAAGGAGAAGACAAGGTAATATGGGCTCTTTGTTAAATCAACAATAATGCGTATGAGAGCCACTCAACATTTTCATCGTGGTCTTCTCCTTACGATGACTCAACAAAAAGAAAAGAATTTCACAGAAACACATTGAAATATTTTTGTAGTTTTTAGTTTTTCTAAAGAAAGCAAATTAACAAAGGGAAAAACAAAAACGAGAAAACTATTTACACGGGAAAGCTCCCAACAAGCAAAAGAAACGGGAAATCTTTTTGGGGTTTCTTTTAATACTACAACTAATTTAAACTAGAAAGAAAACCGAAAAGAAGCGAGAAATGTTTTTGGATTTTCTCAAAGTTTTTCAAACACATAAGAAGAAAGCAAAAGTAAAACTAACATGGATTATACAATGAAAGAGGATGAACACCGACAACTGGAATGAAATGTGTGAACATGAATGTAATGTCGGTCAGAAATACGTACTCCCCCAAGATTAGGCTTTTGCCTAGCTTGGTAATCACCATCCGTAGTAGCCATCTGGTCCCATATGGAAGTGCTGAGGCAGCAACACCTGAGCGTCCCAGTCCTGGACCTCATCCTCTGCCGCTACTAATGCGTTCCGGTAAGCAACGATGTCCGGTGGCAAGACGGTGTATCCGTTCCTAGCATATGGATCATAGCCTTGGGCGAGCAATGTGCCCGCACGCGTCGTGCTAGCTCGATGTTCCTTCTATGCTAAGTTTCCATTAATTAATGGCATTTTATGAACACGCCACCGTTTCCCGCCATTTCCTCACCGGTTTCCCGCCGCCACCTAGCGATATTGCGTATAAACCTAGGCGGCGCGCGACGCACGGAGGCAACAAGCGCAGCCTGTAGCACATCCACCTTTTCCAAGCATGCCAACCCACCAAAGCACCGCCTCTGCCATCAACCTCCTCGACGAGGAAAACAAGAAGGCGCCACGGCCCGTCAAGGCCGAGGCGCTCCCCGGCAACGCGATGGACGACATCGTCATGCGCTTCATCGCCAGGGTTGAGCAGACCCTTGGCACATGGCGCTTCAACGCCGCGGATCAAGATAGGCATGTCAGCGCTGAGAGGCTGCAGCTCACCGCACAACATGATCGATGGCGCGCCGCAGAGCAAGCTTGGCGCGTCCGCGTCGATAGGCTGCGGCACCCCACACAGCGAGATCATTGGAGCGCCGCACAGCGAGAGGCGCGGCGCACCGCATAGCAAGAGCGGATCCATCGACGCTTGCCTGTTGTCGACAGGGCATCGCAGCTGGGTACACGTCCCGTCAGTACCCCCATTCCTCGCCCGAAGTGGGTAGAGGCCGCCTATGCCGTACTTGCACCTGAGGTCGGCCGCGCCGTACTTGCACTAGATGCCCGCCGCGCCGTTTGCATGGGTCGCGCCGTTCACCATGTCCGCGGCCCGCTCGATGCCTACGCGATGGTCGCTAGGCTCGATCACCTCCTTGGCCCAGGTGTCCACCTAGGCGCGGTAGAGGAACATGGCCGTCGCATCCTCGAGCTGGTGATCTCCGATGAAATAGCCAACTTGGAGCTCGAGACCGCGCTCCAGATGTACCGCGAGCGTGTCGACCGCTTGGACGAACGCCTGCACGAGTTCAGGCAGAGCCAAGAGCCACTGTAGGCAAGGGCTGCTAGTCATGGTCTCATGGACGTGTTTTATTTTATTGAGTCGTTTCGACGTGGATCACTATGTATTCATAGCAATCATAATATTGCTCTGTCTATTGCTATGTTTCAATGTGTGTACTCTGTTTTCCGTTCTTATATGTTATGTTTCAATGTGTGTATATATGATTTCCATTCTGTATATGTGGATGATAACAGCTAGATACAAATTAGTATACGAAAACAGATAGAAAATGGAATTCATAATATATATTAATTGTTCATTAGTACATCACAGAATATATATAATATCATCACATATACGTGATGATACTTAACTACTAGGTACAATGCATAAAATTGAAACGAACAATACTAAAACTAATAATCCCTCCTGGGGGCAGTATTCTGGCAGCCCCTCGCCAGCAGCTCCCTGGTGTGCGGCATCTTCCCAGCGCGGAGGCAATACTCCGCCTCCTCTACCTCGCAGCACTTGACGTACCGATCTGTCTCTTGCTGGCGGACAAGCGCGAACGATCTTGCCATTTCGTTGGGCGCCCACCGGAGCTCCTCGTCGGTGGCACGCTGGAGCTTAGCGGCCCACCTCCATGCAGCGATGAGGCGCCTAGCGCCTTTGACCTTCCTTGCGAAGTACCCGTCCTTGTACACCTCCTCCGCACGACGACGCGCCCGCCACCAAAGCTCCACCGCCTCCTTTTTCCAGGCGGCATCACGGGCTTCACAGGCCGCCTGGTACCTGGCTTCCTCCTCTGCCATCTCCTTCTTGAATGCCACTTGCCTGGCTTTCTCAGCCGGCGGCAGCGACTTCCACAGACAAAGATTGTACTGGCCCCAAAACCACTCCAAAGATGGGGGGTCTGGCGCAACCTCGTCCGGCGGCACGTAGGGATCCTCCTCGTTGCTGCTCTTCGACTGAGCGTCTCGGGGGGCGGCGCCTCCTCGTCGGTGCGTGGGTAGATCGGCGACGCCATG
Source organism: Thinopyrum elongatum (assembly GCA_011799875.1). NCBI lineage: Eukaryota > Viridiplantae > Streptophyta > Magnoliopsida > Poales > Poaceae > Thinopyrum > Thinopyrum elongatum. The sequence continues at coordinate 390,463,574 of CM022299.1, forward strand.
GCACAGATTTGAGAGCGAGAGAGAGAGAGAGCGAGTGAGGGGAGGATGTAGATGAGAATGCAGGCGGGACGACATGTGCAAGGTAGTATTTATTGGCGGCCAGAATCTAGATCGACGGGAACAGTAAACATGCTGGTCGCCGGAATTTACGAGTACTGTAGTTTGAATTACACACGATTCCCGCAGCAAAAGCCGTGTGTGAACTTAATAGCTGACCCTTTCCAAAACAGAACCGTGTCTAATTAATAACCTGCACCACTCACCTTCCAAACCTCGAGGCGCGAAATAGAGTGCCAATCATGTGGGGCCCGGTTGTCTTGCCAGATCTTTACATTTTCTTTTTTGAACACCAGATATTTACATCGTCTGATCATTTTTTAATTTTTTTGGAATTTAAATGCCATGGCACTCCATGCATGTGTCCAAGCTGTGACACCAATATGTTTGAAAATTCGTTCCAATTTACTGCACATGGAATTAACTCACACACAAGTACACAAATATTTTATTCAAACCGTTATGGTTAGCCGCTGCATGTAGATGTAGTTCAAATTTGGATTATGGTCATTAAATGGCTAGAAAATCAATTAAATGTCTTTAAATGGTCAAATGACCCCTGAAATTTTCCAAATTTGGACATGGCAGTTGTATTAGTGCACGTTAAGTATAGAAATTTTTTGAAGCCCATAAGAGGAAGCTATTGTCGATTCGTCATCAAACATGCATTGTTCCCTCTCAGAACCACGAGCCTTCTAGTGAGTTGCTCCGGTTTGTGAGGGGTGTGTGTCCAAACTTTCGTCAAATAGGCCAATTTTTTTACCACATCATCTTGGTGGCATGACATTACGTCAAGCAAGGTTTCATGTGTTTCTGATCATTTTTTAATTTTTTGGAATTTAAATGGCATGGCACTCCATGCATGTGTCCAGGCCGTGACACCAATATGTTTGAAAATTCCTTCCAATTTACTGCACATGGAATTAACTCGCACACAAGTACACAAATATGATTTTTCAAACCGTTATGGTTAGCCGCTGCATGTAGATGTAGTTCAAATTTCAATTACGGTCATTAAATGGCTAGAAAATCACTTAAATGTCTTAAAAAGGTCAAATGACCCCTAGATTTTTCCAAATTTTCACATGACAGTTGTAGTAGTGCACGTTAAATGTAGAATTTTTTAAGGCCATAAGAGGAAGCTATCTCCCGTTCATCATCAAACATGCATTGTTCCCTCTCGGAACCACGAGCCTTCTAGTGAGTTGCTCCGGTTTATGAGGGGTGTGTGTCCAAACTTTCGTCAAACAGGCCAATTTTTTTTACCACATCATCTTGGTGACATGACATTACGTCAAGCAAGGTTTCATGTGTTTCTGATCATTTTTTAATTTTTTGGAATCTAAATGGCATGGCACACCATGCATGTGTCCAGGCCGTGACACCAATATGTTTGAAAGTTCCTTCTAATTTACTGCACATCGAATTAACTCGCACACAAGTACACAAATATGATTTTTCAAACCGTTATGGTTAGCTTTTACATGTAGATGTAGTTCAAATTTGAATTACGGTCATTAAATGGCTATAAAATCACTTAAATGTCTTTAAAAGGTCAAATGACCCCTAGAATTTTCCAAATTTTCACATGACAATTGTATTAGTGCACGTTAAATGTAGAAATTTTTTTAAGGCCGTAAGAGGAAGCTATCTCCCGTTCGTGATCAAACATGCATTGTTCCCTCTCGGAACCACGAGCCTTCTAGTGAGTTGCTCCGGTTTATGAGGGGTGTGTGTCCAAACTTTCGTCAAACATGCCAAAAAATTTACCATATCATCTTGGTGGCATGACATTACATCAAGCAAGGTTTCATGTTTTTTGACCTTTTTTATTTTTTTTTGGAATTTAAATGCCATGGCACTCCATGCATGTGTCCAGGCCATGACACCAATATGTTTGAAAATTCCTTCTAATTTACTGCACATGGAATTAACTCGCACACAAGTACACAAATATGATTTTTCAAACCATTATGGTTAGCCGTTGCATGTAGATGTAGTTCAAATTTGAATTACGGTCATTAAATGGCTAGAAAATCACTTAAATGTCTTTAAAAGGTCAAATGACCCCTGGATATTTCCAATTTTTTAAATGACAGTTGTATTAGTGCACGTTAACTGTAGAAAATGTTTGAAGGCCGTAAGAGGAAGCTATCTCCCGTTCGTCATCAAACATGCATTGTTCCCTCTCAGAACCACGAGCCTTCTAGTGAGTTGCTCCGGTTTGTGAGGGGTGTGTCCAAACTTTCGTCAAACATGCCAAATTTTTTTACCACATCATCTTGGTGGCATGACATTACATCAAGCAAGGTTTCATGTGTTTCTGATCTTTTTTTATTTTTTTTGGAATTTAAATGCCATGGCACTCCATGCATGTGTCCAGGCCGTGACACCAATATGTTTGAAAATTCCTTTCAATTTACTGCACATGGAATTAGCTCACACACAAGTACACAAATATGATTTTTCAAACCGTTATGGTTAGCTGTTGCATGTAGATGTAGTTCAAATTTGAATTACGGTCATTAAATGGTTAGAAAATCACTTAAATGTCTTTAAAAGGTTAAATGACCCCTAGAATTTTCTAAATTTTCAAATGCCAGTTGTATTATTGCACGTTAACTGTAGTAATTTTTTGAAGGCCATAAGAGGAAGCTATCGCCCGTTCGTCATCAAACATGCATTGTTCCCTCTCGGAACCACGAGCCTTCTAGTGAGTTGCTCCGGTTTGTGAGGGGTGTGTGTCCAAACTTTCATCAAACATGCCAAATTTTTTACCACGTCATCTTGGTGGCATGACATTACATCAAGCAAGGTTTCATCTGTTTCTGATCTTTTTTTAATTTTTTGGAATTTAAATGCCATGGCACACCATGCTTTGTGTCATAGTCGTGAGACCAATACGTTTGAAAATTCTTTTCAATTTACTGTACATGGAATTAACTCGCACACAAGTACACAAATATGACTTTTCAAACCGTTATGGTTAGCTGTTGCATGTACATGTAGTTCAAATTTGAATTACGGTCATTAAATGGCTAGAAAATCACTTAAATGTCTTAAAAGGTCAAATGAGCCCTGAAATTGTCCAAATTTTGACATGATAGTTGTATTAGTACTACAAATTTTCTCATACATTTAAAACACCATCGGTTGCCAGTTTACTCCCAATTCGTCTTTCGCAGCTAATAAAAAATATCAACAACATCACACACAGTTTTTCTGTCGGAACCGTTTGCGATAAAAATTCGTGGGTCTATTTAAGTCTTCCTCCTTAAGCTTCACCGGCTCGTCTGCTCCAGTGCCGGCAACCCCCGAATCCATGAATCCTGATCCCCATTCCCGCAGCCCCTTCTTGCAAAGATGACGCCGTGGAAACGCTTTGTGAGGGCTCGTACGGTGGTCGCGTCCTCCCCGAGCGCCGCCGCCTGCGCCGAGAGCGCGGCCGCCTACGCCGAGAGTGCCGCCGCATCCGCATTGAGCATGGCCGCATCCGCTGAGAGGGCGTGTGCGGCAGCCGACAGGGCAGCTGCAATAGCAGAGACGGCTGCAGTAGCTGCTGTGACAGCGGCTGCAAATGCCGAGAGCACTCAAGCTATCGTTCGTGCCGCCGATGTCGCCCTGGCCCGGGTCGAGGCCATCCACGCCAAGATCGAGGACGCAAACGCCAAGAGATTCCAGGCCACCTCAGAATCCAGCATTCAATCCACATCCAAAAAGGCGGCGGTGGCCATGGAGCACCTGCTTGCTCATGAGATCGCCGAGCGGGGGCTAGAGATGCAGGAGGCGGCGGAGATCGAGGAGCGCCGGGAGGAGGAGTTGCGCGTGGCCGAGGTCGAGGTAGAGAAGATTCTGTCCATCGAGGAATTGGCAGTGGAGTACCAACGTGAGCTCTGGCACAGCTATTACTACGAGTACTACAACCTTGAGGGCAGCGCCGAGGACGAGGACGAGGACGTGGTCGACTTCAGCAGGGGGACGCGGAGTCCACCAACGGCGGCATGTCGCCAGGACAAGTCATCGACGTCTCATCTCACACCGGCGATGCATAGGCCGGCGCGACAGCGGCTTTGTTAAAATTATGCGTACTTGTGCTTTGTTTTTAATGCTGGTCTTTTGTTAGAGCAATGTTTAGGTCGACTGACTCTGTTTAATTACTAAAATTGCTCAATTAAGTAAGTGTGGTCTGTGTGCTGTACGCTCTTTTGTGTGCCCAAATTAGCAAGCGATGTTAAATTATGCAATGACGTGGATGAGGACAGTACCCAGGGAAATTTCCACCAAAATTTCAATTATCAAACTCATCCCATGCGCGTAAAGCAGAAGAATCGTTTGCGATGCACACAATCGTTCAAAGTGAATGGTGTTCGGCGGCACCGCGTGCAAAGTTTCCCTCCACATTTTGAAATTTTTGGCCTACCGTCAAAATATCTACCCCCGCCCCCCCTTCCCCACCCCCTTTTCTCCCCGGCCACAAGTCACATTTCCCCTGTTTCCTCCTTCCTTCCTTCCGAAGCTATAGCCGCTTCCTCTCTCTCTCTCTCTCTTTGATCTTCAATACAATGTTCTCCTCGATGTTCCTAGAGATATATTCGATGTAATCTTCTTTTGCGGTGTGTTTATTGAGATCCAATGAATTGTGGATTTATGATCAGATTATCTATGAATATTATTTGAGTATTCTCTGAACTCTTTTATGCATGATTAAGATAGCTTTGTATTTCTCTCCGATCTATCAATTTGGTTTGGCCAACTAGATTGGTTTTTCTTGCAATGGGAGAGGTGCTTTGTGATGGGTTCAATCTTGCGGTGTCCTCACCCAATGACAGTAGGGGTAGCGAGGCACGTATTTGTATTGTTGCCATTAAGGATAAAAAGATGGGGGTTTTACCATATTGATTGGATCTATCCCTCTACATCATGTCATCTTACGTAAGGCATTACTCTGTTCTTGTTAACTTAATTCACTAGATGCATGCTGGATAGCGGTCGATGTGTGGAGTAATAGTAGTAGATGCAGGCAGGAGTCAGTCTACTTGTCATGGACGTGACGCCTATATTCATGATCATTGCCTTGGATATCTTCATAACTTTGCGCTTTTCTATCAATTGCTCAACAGTAATTTATTTACCCACCGTATGCTTTCTTCGAGAGAGAAGCCTCTAGTGAAACCTATGGCCCTCGGGTCTATTTTCCATCATATATTTTCAGATCAATAAAACCAAAAACCTAAAAATACCTTGCTGCAATTTATTTATATTTACTTTGTTTTGCCTTTTATTTATCTTTTATATCTATCTCCATTAGATCTCACTCGTGCAAGTGACCATGAAGGGATTGACAACCCCTTTTTCGCGCTGTGTGCAAGTGTTTGTTAGTTTGTGCACATGCATATATTGGGGACTTGCTTGTACCTCCTACTGGATTGATACCTTGGTTCTTAACTAGGGGAAATCCTTATCTCTACTTTGCTGCATCACCCTTTCCTCTTCAAGGGAAAAATCAACGCAAGCTCAAGAAGTAGCACCCTACTCCCATCGCTGGCGTGGCCATCCCTCTACTCACCCAGACCTCCTATTATTCTCTGGCGATGGCATCCTCACACTTCAGCCTTACCAGTAAACCCTCGTACTCCCCTCCACGTGGGAAACCACTACCGAGTCTTCCCCGGCTCCAGGTCATACTCTTCCAAGGCCTCACCGTCGTCCACCGCCTTGGTGCTATCGGTGCGGCGTGGTCAATGTGGTCAACGAATGACATCCATCAGAAGAGGACAACACGTGGAGAGGCTGACAGCTTGGTCCACGACCGCATGCAAGGAAGTGCCTCCTTATTACTCACAAAATAATGATTCCTCCATGTGACAGCTGGGACCCATAGGAAGTGCCTCTGTATTACACAAAAAACAATTCCCCCCTGACAGCACGTACAACCACGCTGCAAAAAAGTAAATATGGATACCTACGTACATACGGGCGGGGTCTCGAATGCGTACAACAATAGTGTCATGTTCATCTACAGCCAACCGGCTGGGTCGGAACGGAGGAAAAAATGTTGCCTTCCTCGGGAGCCAAGCGACTAGTTTGGAATGCGTCTTGTTCATCGGAAGCCAACCGGAACAGCCAAAACAGGGTCATGTTCATTGGGAGGGGTGTGACGTGCCGCAAAAATGGAGGAAACAGACTTCTGTTCAACCGCCTATGGTCAAAACGGGGTCATGTTCGTCGGGAGGGGTCTGGCGTACTGCAAAACGTATGAAACGAACTTCTCACCAACCATGTACGGTCAAAGAAGGTATAATCTATCCCATAGTTGATAGCAGATGGGTAAGTCCTATTCATTATGTCCCTAAGAAGGGAGGTATTACTGTTGTTCCTAATGATAAAAATGAACTCATTCCACAAAGAATTGTTACTGGCTATAGAATGGTAATTTATTTTAGAAAATTAAATAAAGCAACTAGAAAAGATCATTACCCCTTGACTTTTATTGATCACATGTTGGAAAGACTATCTAAGCACACACAATTTTCTTTTCTTGATGGATATTTTGGTTTTTCTCAAATACCTGTTTCACAACCTGATCAAGAGAAAACCACATTTACTTGTCCTTTTGGAACCTATGCTTATAGACGTATGCCTTTTGGTTTATGCAATGCACCTGCTACCTTTCAAAGATGTATGACTGCTATATTCTCTGATTTTTGTGAAAAGATTGTTGAGGTTTTCATGGATGATTTTTCCATTTACAGAACTTCTTTTGATGATTGCTTAAGCAACCTTGATCGAGTTTTGCAGAGATGTGAGCAAACTAACCTTGTCTTGAATTGGGAGAAGTGCCACTTTATGGTTAATGAAGGTATTGTCTTGGGGCATAAAATTTCTGAACGAGGCATTGAGGTGGATAAAGCTAAAGTTGATGCAATTGAGAAAATTCCATGTCCTAAAGATATTAAAGGTATTCGTAGTTTCCTTGGTCATGATGGTTTCTATACGAGGTTTATTAAAGACTTCTCTAAAATTTCTAGGTCGATGTTCCATTTATTTTTTATGATGATTGTGTAGAAGCCTTTGAAACACTTAAGAAAGCCTTAACTTCTGCACCTATTGTTCAACCACCTAATTGGAACTTGCCTTTTGAAATTATGTGTGATGCTAGTGATTATGATGTTGGTGTTGTTCTAGGACAAAGAGATGATAAGAAGTTAAATGTTATCCATTATGCTAGTAAAACTCTATACAGTGCCCAAAGAAATTATGCTACTACTGAAAAAGATTTTTTAGCAGTTGTGTTTGCTTGTGATAAATTCAGATCTTACATTGTTGATTCCAAAGTAATTGTTCACACTGATCATGCTGCTATAAAATATCTTATGGAAAAGAAAGATGCTAAACCTAGACTCATTAGGTGGGTTCTCTTGCTACAAGAATTTGATTTACATATCAGTGATAGGAAAGGAGCTGAGAACCCCATAGCAGATAACTTGTCTAGGTTAGAAAATATTCATGATGACCCACTACCTATTGATGATAGTTTTCCTGATGAACAACTAGATGCAATAAATGTTTCTCATAATACCCCTTGGTATGCTGACTATGCTAATTACATTGTTGCTAAATGTATACCACCTAGTTTCACATACCAACAAAAGAAAAAATCTTCTATGATTTAAGACATTACTTTTGGGATGACCCACATCTTTATAAAGAAGGAGTAGATGGTATTATTAGATGTTGTGTACCCGAGCATGAAAGGGAACAAATCCTATGGAAATGTCACTCCGAAGCCTATGGAGGACATCATGTGGGAGATAGAACTGCTCACTGTTGGAAATATGCCCTAGAGGCAATAATAAATTAGTTACTATCATATTTCCCTATTCATGATAATCGTTTATTATCCATGCTAGAATTGTATTGATCGGAAACTCAAATACATGTGTGGATACATAGACAACAATATGTCCCTAGTAAGCCTCTACCGGACTAGCTCGTTGATCAAAGATGGCTATGGTTTCCTAGCCATGGACATGAGTTGTCATTTGATAACAGGATCACATCATTAGGAGAATGAAGTGATGGACAAGACCCAAACTATGAACGTAGCATATGATCGTGTCAAGTTTATTGCTATCGTTTTCTTCATGTCAAGTATATGTTCCTATGACCATGAGATCATTCAACTCACTGACACCGGAGGAGTACCTTGTGTGTACCAAACGTCGCAACGTAACTGGGTTACTATAAAGGTGCTCTACAGGTATCTCTGAGGGTGTCTGTTGAGTTGGCATGGATCAAGACTGGGATTTGTCACTCCGTATGATGGAGAGGTGTCTCAGGGCCCACTCGGTAATACAACATCACAAGAAGCTTGCAAGCAATGTGACTAATGAGTTAGCCACGGGATCTTGTATTACGAAACGAGTAAAGAGACTTGCCAGTAACGAGATTCAACTAGGTATGGAGATACCGACGATCGAATCTCGGGCAAGTAACATACCGATAGACAAAGGGAACTGCATACGGGATTAGCTCAATCCTTGACATCGAGGTTCGGCCGATAAGATCTTTGTAGAATATGTAAGAACCAATATGGGCATCCAGGTCCCGCTATTGGTTATTGACCGTAGAGGTGTCTCGGTCATGTCTACATAGTTCTCGAACCCGCAGGGTCTACACACTTAACGTTCGGTGACGATATAAGTATAGTTGAGTCATTATGGTGGTTACCGAAGGTTGTTTGGAGTCCCGGATGAGATCCCGGACATGACGAGGAACTCTGGAATGGTCCGGAGGTGAAGATTGATATATTGGACGAAGGGTATTGGAGTCCGGAATTGTTCCAGGGGTATCGGGTGATGACCAGCATGACCGAAAGGGGTTTCGGGGGGGCCTCGGCAAGTGTTGGGTCTCATGGGCCAAGGGGAGGGGGCACACCAGCCCACTAAGGGGTTGTGCGCCCCCCTCACCCCATCCCACGTTGCCAGAGGAGGTGGGGGCGCCCCCTAGGGTTCCCACCCCTTTGGCTTGGGGGCCAAGTCTCCTAAGGGGGAAAACCCATCTAGGGTTTCCCTCTTGTGGCCGCCGGCCCTAGATGGGATACCCTAGGGGCGCCCCCCTCTCCCCCTTCCCCCTATATATAGATGAGGAGAGGGAGGGCAGCCGCACCCATACAGATCTATTCGTGCCACGGCGTTGGTCCTCCTCTCCCTCATGGCCATCTTCTTCTCCGTAGTGCTTAGCGAAGCTCTGCCGAGATTTCTCCACCAGCACCGCCACCACGCCGTCGTGCTGCCGGAGGACTCGAGCTACTACTTCACCATCGCTCGCTGGGTCAAGGAGGTGAAGGCGTCATCAAGCCATACGTGTGTTGAACACGCAGGTGCCATCCGTTCGGCACTTGGATCGGGAGTTCACGGGACGGATCGTGATTGGATCGCGAAGACGTTCGACTACATCAACCGTGTTTCTTAACGCTTCCGCTTAGCGATCTACAAGGGTATGTAGATGCAATCTCTCCTCTCATAAATGTCCATCTCCTAGATTGATCTTGGTGAGCATAGGGAAATTTTTGTTTCCCATGCAACGTTCCGCAAAAGTGGCATCATGAGCTAGGTCTATGCGTAGATGACATCACAAGTAGAACACAAAGGAGTTTGTGGGCATTGATATTCAGATTGCTTCCTTCCTTGGTCTTTTCTTGATTCGGCGGTATTGTGGGATGAAGCGGCCCAGACCAACTTTACATTTCCACGTACATGAGACCGGTTCCATCGACAGACATGTGACTTTGTTGCATAAAGATGGCTGGCGGGTGTCTATCTCTCCAACCTTAGTTGAATCGGATTCGACAAAGGCGATCCTTGTAGAAGGTTAAATAGCAACTTGCATATCACAGTTGTGGCTTTGCGTAGGTAAGAATCGTTCTTGCTAGATACCCATAGCAGCCACGTAAAACATGCAACAACAATTAGAGGACGTCTAACTTGTTTTTGCAGGGTATGTTGTGATATGATATGGCCAAAGACATGATGAGATATATTTGATGTATGAGATGATCATGTTTGTAATAGTTTATATCGACTTGCATGTCAATGCATACGGCAACCGACAGGAGCCATAGGGTTGTCTTTAATTATTGTATGACCTGCGTGTCAATCATTAAGCGCTATGTAATGCTTTACTTTATCGCTAAGCGGTAGCAATAGTAGTAGAAGCATGGTTGGCATGACAACCCCGATGGCGACACGATGATGGAGATCATGGTGTCATGCCGGTGACGATGGAGATCATGCCGGTGCTTTGGAGATGGAGATCAAAAGCACAAGTTGATGGCCATATCATGTCACTTATGATTTGCATGTGATGTTAATCCTTTTATGCATCTTATTTTGCTTAGGATGACGGTAGCATTATAAGGTGATCCCTCACTAAAATTTCAAGATAAAATTGTGTTCTCCCCAAGTGTGCACCGTTGTGAAAGTTCGTCGTTTCGAAGCACCACGTGATGATCGGGTGTGATAGACTCTATGTTCACATACAACGGGTGCAAGCCAGTGTTGCACATGCGGAACACTTGGGTTAAACTTGACGAGCCTAGCATGTACAGACATGGCCTCGAAACACAAGAGACCGAAAGGTCGAACACGAGTCATATAGTAGATATGATCAACATGGAGATGTTCACCATTGAAACCACCTCATCCCACGTGATGATCGGACTTGATTGGTGAATTTGGATTGTGTTACACTCAGACAACCGGAGGGATGTTGATTTGAGTGGGAGTTCTTAGGTAATATGATTAATTGAACTCATTTATCATGAATAATAGTCTAAGTTACCTTTGCAAATTTATGTTGTAGATCAATGGCTCGCGTTGTAACTCCCTGTTTCAATACGTTCCTAGAGAAAGACTAAGTTGAAAGATATTGTAAGAAATTATGTGGACTAGGGCCGTAGTCTGAGGATTGTCCTCACTGCTGCACAGAAGGCTTATGTCCTTGATGCACCGCTCGGTGTGCCAACCCCTCTAGCATCGTCTGTGGATGTTGTGAACATCTGGCAAACACGTTCAGATGACTACTTGATAGTTTAGTGCGCCATACTTTACGGCTTAGAATCAGGGCTCCAAAGGCATTTTGAACGCCATGGAACATATGAGATGTTCCAAGAGTTGAAATTGGTATTTCAGGCTCATGCCCATGTTGAGAGGTCTGAGACCTCTGACAAGTTCTTTGCCTACAAGATGGAGGAGAATAGCTCAGCCGGTGAGCATATGCTCAGAATGTCTGGGTGCCATAATAGCTTGAATCAAGTGGGAGTTAATCTTCCAGATAAGATAGTGATTGACAAAGTTCTCCAGTCACTATCACCAAGCTACTAGAGCTTTGTGATGAACTATAACATGCAAGGGATGGAGATGATCCCGGAGCTGTTCGCGATGCTTAAGGCCGCGAAGGTATAAATCAAGAAGGAGCATCAAGTGTTGATGGTTAACAAGACCACTGGTTTCAAGAAGGGCAAGGGTAAGAAGGGAAACTTCATGAATGGCAAGCCAGTTGCCACTCCAGTGAAGAAACCCAAGGTTGAACCCAAACCCGAGACTAAGTGCTTCTATTGTAAGGGGAACGGTCACTGGTAGCGGAACTGCCCCAAATACTTGGTATATAAGAAGGCTGGCAACTTCAACAAAAGTATATTTGATATATGTGTTATTGATGTGTACCTTACTAGTACTCCTAGTAGCACCTGGGTATTGGATACCGGTTCAGTTGCTAATATTGGTAACTCGAAACAAAAGCTGCGGAATAAATGGAGACTAGCTAAGGGCGAGGTGACGATGTGTGTTGGAAGTGTTTCCAAGGTTGATGTGATCACCATCGCACGCACCCTCTACCTTCGGGATTAGTGTTAAACCTAGATAAATGTTATTTGGTGTCTGCGTTGAGCATGAACATGATGAGATCGTGTTTATTGTAATGCGGTTATTCATTTAAGTCAGAGAATAATGGTTATTCTGTTTACATGAATTATACCTTCTATGGTCATGCACCCAATGTGAATGGTTTATTGAATCTCGATCGTAGTGATACACATGTTCATAACATTGATGCCAAAAGATGTAGAGTTGATAATGATAGTACCACTTTCTTGTGGCACTGCCACTTAGGTCATATTGGTGTAAAGCGCATGAAGAAACTCCATGCTGATGGACTTTTGGAGTCACTTGATTTTGAATCACTTGACACATGTGAACCGTGCCTCATGGGCAAGATGACTAAGACCCTGTTTTCCGGAACAATGGAACGGACAAGTGACTTGTTGGAAATCATACATACTGATATGTGTGGTCCGATGAGCGTTGACGCGCGTAGTGGATATCGTTACTTTCTCACCTTCACTGATGACTTGAGTAGATATGGGTATATTTACTTAATGAAGCATAAGTCTGAAACGTTTGAAAAGTTCAAGCAATTTCAGAGTGAAGTTGAGAATCATCGTAAAAAGAAGATTAAATTCCTATGATCCGATCGAGGGGGAGAATATCTGAGTTATGAGTTTGGCAATCACTTAAGACAATGTGGAATTGTTTCACAGTTAACGCCACCTGGAACACCACAGCGTAATGGTGTGTCCGAACGTCGTAATCGTACCTTATTGGATATGGTGCGTTCTCTAATGTCTCTTGCCGATCTACCACATCATTTTGGGGTTATGCGTTAGAGACAACTACATTCACTTTAAATAGGTCACCATCTAAATCCATGGAGACGACACCATATGAACTGTGGTTTGGCAAGAAACCTAAGTTGTCGTTTCTTAAGGTTTGGGGCTGTGATGCTTATGTCAAAAGGCTTCAGCCGGAAAAGCTCGAACCCAAAGCGGACAAATGCGTATTCATAGGATACCCAAAGGAGATGATTGGGTATACCTTCTATATCAGATCCGAAGGGAAAGTGTTTGTCGCTAAGAATGGGTCCTTTCTCGAGAAAGAGTTTCTCTCGAAAGAATTGAGTGGGAGGAAGATAGAACTTGATGAGGTTGTTGAACCTTTACTTCAACCAGAGAGTAGCGCAGCACAGAAAGATGTTTCTGTGGCACCTACATCAATTGAAGAGGAAGCTAATGATGATGATCATGAAGCTTCAGATCAAGTTACTGTTGAATCTCGTAGGTCGACAAGGGTGCGTACAACTTCTGAGTGGTACGGTAACCCTGTCTTAAAGGTCATGTTGTTGGACAACGGTGAACCTACGAGCTATGGAGAAGCGATGGTGGGCTCGGATTCCAACAAATGGCTAGGAGCCATGAAATCCGAGATATGATCCATGTATGAGAACAAAGTATGGTCTTTGGTGGACTTGCCCGATGATCGGCAAGCCATTGAGAATAAATGGATCTTTAAGAAGAAGACAGACGCTGATGGTAATGTCACCATTTATGAAGCTCGAATTGTCGCAAAGAAATTTCTGACAAGTTCAAGGAGTTGACTATGATGAGACTTTCTCACTCATAGCGATGCAAAAGTCTGTTGGAATTATGTTAGCAGTTGCTGCATTTTCATTTACAAAATCTGGCAGATGGATGTCAAAACAAAGTTTCCTTGACAGTTTCCGTGAGGAAAGGTTGTATGTGATACAACCAGAAGGTTTTGTCGATCCTAAGGATGCTAAAAGGTATGCAAGCTGCAGCAATCCTTCTATGGACTGGACCAAGCATCTTGGAGTTGGAACATACGCTTTGATGAGGTGATCAAAGCTTTTGGGTTTATACAAAGTTTGCAAGAAACTTGTATTTACAAGAAAGTGAGTGGGAGTACTACAACATTTCTGATAAGTATATGTGGATGACATATTGTTGATCGGAAATGATGTAGAATTTCTGGAAAGCATAAAGGGTTATTTGAAAGGAGTTTTTCAAAGGAAGACCTGGGTAAATTTGCTTACATATTGGGCATCAAGATCTATAGAGATAGATCAAGACGCCTGATAAGACTTTCACATAGCACAAACCTTGACATGATTTTGAAGGAGTTCAAAATGGATCAGTCAAAGAAGGAGTTCTTGCCTGAGTTGTAAGGTGTGAAGTTGAGTAAGACTCAAAGCTCGACCACGGCAGAAGAAAGAGAAAGGACGAAGGTCGTCCCCTATGCCTTAGCCATAGGCTCTATACGATATGCCATGCTGTGTACCGCACCTGATATGTGCCTTGCCACATGTCTGGCAAGGGGGTACAAGAGTGATCCAGGAGTGGATCACTGGACAGTGGTCAAAATTATCCTTAGAGGAATAAGGAATTTTTTCTCGGTTATGGAGGTGATAAAGAGTTCGGCGTAAAGGGTTACATCGATGCAAGCTTTAACACCAATCTGGATGACTCTGAGTAGAGTTTCTCGGTTATGGAGGTGATAAAGAGTTCGGCGTAAAGGGTTATGTCGATGCAAGCTTTAACACCAATCCGGATGACTCCGAGTAGCAAACCGGATACGTATAGTGGAGCAGCCATTTGGAATAGCTCCAAGTGGAGCATGGTAGCAGCATCTACAGTATGACATAAAAATTTGCGAAGTACACGCGGATCTGAATATTGCAGACCCATTGACTAAAACCTCTCTCACAAGCAAAACATGATCAAACCCCAGAACTAATTGGGTGTTAATCACATGGTGATGTGAACTAGATTATTGACTCTAGTGCAAGTGGGAGACTATTGGAAATATGCCCTAGAGGCAATAATAAATTAGTTATTATCATTTTCCCTGTTCATGATAATCGTTTATTATCCATGCTAGAATTGTATTGATCGGAAACTCAAATACATGTGTGGATACATAGACAACAACATGTCCCTAGTAAGCCTCTACCGGACTAGCTCGTTGATCAAAGATGGCTATGGTTTCCTAGCCATAGACATGAGTTGTCATTTGATAACGGGATCACATCATTAGGAGAATGATGTGATGGACAAGACCCAAACTATGAATGTAGCATATGATCGTGTCAAGTTTATTGCTATCGTTTTCTGCATGTCAAGTATATGTTCCTATGACCATGAGATCATGCAACTCACTGACACCGGAGGACTACCTTGTGTGTACCAAACGTCGCAACATAACTGGGTGACTATAAAGGTGCTCTACAGGTATCTCCGAGGGTGTCTGTTGAGTTGGCATGGATCAAGACTGGGATTTGTCACTCCGTATGACGGAGAGGCGTCTCAGGGCCCACTCGGTAATACAACATCACAAGAAGCTTGCAAGCAATGTGACTAATGAGTTAGCCACGAGATCTTGTATTACGGAACGAGTAAAGAGACTTGCTGGTAACGAGATTGAACTAGGTATGGAGATACCGACGATCGAATCTTGGGCAAGTAACATACCGATAGACAAAGGGAACTGCATACGGGATTAGCTGAATCCTTGACATCGAGGTTCGACCAATAAGATCTTCGTAGAATATGTAGGAACCAATATGGGCATCCAGGTCCCGCTATTGGTTATTGACCGTAGAGGTGTCTCGGTCATGTCTACATAGTTCTCGAACCCGCAGGGTCTACACACTTAACGTTTGATGATGATATAAGTATAGTTGAGTCATTATGGTGGTTACCGAAGGTTGTTCAGAGTCCCGGATGAGATCACGGATGTGACGAGGAACTCCGGAATGGTCCGGAGGTGAAGATTGATATATTGGACGATGGGTATTGGAGTCCGGAATTGTTCCGGGGGTACCGGGTGATGACCAGCATGACCGAAAGGGGTTTCGAGGGGCCCCGGCAAGTGTTGGGCGGCCTCATGGGCCAAGGGGAGGAGGCACACCAGCCCACAAAGGGGTTGTGTGCCCCCCTCACCCCATCCCACATTGCCAGAGGAGGTGGGGGCGCCCCCTAGGGTCCCCACCCCTTTGACTTGGCGGCCAAGTCTCCTAAGGGGGAAAACCCATTTAGGGTTTCCCTCTTGTGGCCGCCGGCCCTAGATGGGATCCCCTAGGGATGCCCCCCTCTCCCCCTTCCCCCTATATATAGATGAGGAGAGGGAGGGCATCCGCACCCATACAGATCTATTCGTGCCACGGCGCTGGTCCTCCTCTCCCTCATAGCCATCTTCTTCTCCGTAGTGCTTAGCAAAGCTCTGCCGAGATTTCTCCACCACCACCGCCACCACGCCGTCGTGCTGCCAGAGGACTCAAGCTACTACTTCACCATCACTCGCTGGATCAAGGAGGTGAAGGCGTCATCAAGCCGTACGTGTGTTGAACACGGAGGTGCCGTCCGTTCGGCACTTCGATCGGGAGTTCGCGGGACGGATCGTGATTGGATCGCGAAGAAGTTCGACTACATCAACCGCGTTTCTTAACGCTTCCGCTTAGTGATCTACAAGGGTATGTAGATGCAATCTCTCCTCTCGTAGATGTCCATCTCCTAGATTGATCTTGGTGAGCGTGGGGAAATTTTTGTTTCCCATGCAACGTTCCCCAACACTCACAAGGTATTGCAATCTGGTTTTTATTGGCCTACTCTTTTCAAGGATGCCATAAGTTTGTATTTTCTTGCGATGAATGTCAAAGAATTGGTAATATCGGTAAGCTTCAGGAAATGCCTATGAATTATTCACTTGTTGTTGAACCAAATGATGTTTGGGGTTTTGATTATATGGGACCTTTTCCTTCCTCTAATGGGTACACTCATATTTTGGTTGCTGTTGATTATGTTACTAAGTGGGTAGAAGCTATTCCAACTAGTAGTGCTAATCATAACACTTCCATTAAAATGCTTAAAGAAGTTATTTTCCCAAGGTTTGGAGTCCCTAGATATTTAATGACAGATGGTGGTTCACACTTTATTCATGGTGCTTTCCGTAAAATGCTTGCTAAATATGATGTTAACCATAGAATTGCATCATCCTATGATCCTCAATCTAGTGCTCAAGTTGAACTTAGCAATAGAGAAATAAAATTAATATTACAAAAACTGTCAATAGGTCCCGAAAGAATTGGTCTAAGAAATTAGATGATCCAATTTGGGCCTACAGAACAGCTTATAAAAATCCTATGGGTATGTCTCCTTATAAAATGGTTTATGGAAAAGCTTGTCATTTGCCTCTTGAGTTAGAACATAAAGCATATTGGGAAATTGGAGAACTCAACTATGATTTCAAACTTGCTGGTGAAAAGAGGTTATTTGATATTAGCTCACTAAATGAATGGAGAACCCAAGCTTATGAAAATGCCAAACTATTCAAAGAAAAAGTTAAAAGATGGCATGAAAAAAGAATCCAAAAGAGGGAATTCAAAGTTGGAGAATATGTTCTTTTGTACAACTCTCATTTTAGATTTTTTGCAGGAAAACTTCTTTCCAAATGGGAAGGACCATATATTGTCGAAGAGGTTTATCGCTGTGGAGCTATCAAGATTAATAATGCCGAAGGTACTAACCTGAAGGTGGTCAATGGACAAAGAATTAAACACTATATCTGTAGGATCGAAAGTAGGTCTAGAGGGGGGTGATTAGACTACTTGACCAAATAAAAATCTAACCTTTTCCCAATTTTAGTTGTGGGCAGATTTTAGCAATTAACACAAGTCAAGCAATCAACCAACACATGCAATTCTAAGAGTGTAGCAGCGGAAAGTAAAACATTGCATATGAAGGTAAAAGGGAAGGGTTTGGAGAGTGCAAACGCAATGATGACATGGAGATTTTTGGCGTGGTTCCGATAGGTGGTGCTATCGTACTTCCACATTGATGGAGACTTCAACCCATGAAGGGTAACGGTTGCGCGAGTCCACGGAGGGATCCACCCACGATGGGTCCACGAAGAAGCAACCTTGTCTATCCCACCATGGCCATCGCCCACGAAGGACTTGCCTCACTTGGGTAGATCTTCATGAAGTAGGCGATCTCCTTGCCCTTACAAACTTCTTGGTTCAACTCCACAATCTTGTCGGAGGCTCCCAAGCGACACCTAACCAATCTAGGAGACACCACTCACCAAAAGGTAATAGATGTTGTGTTGATAATGAACTCCTTGCTCTTGTGCTTCAAATGATAGCCTCCCCAACACTTAACTCTCTCTCACAGATTTGGATATGGTGGAAAGATGATTTGACTGGAAAGTAACTTGGGGAAGGCTAGAAATCAAGATTCTTGTGGTTGGATTGGAATATCTTGATCTCAACACATGAGTAGGTGGTTCTCTCTCAGAAAATGTAAGCTGGAAGTGTAGGCACATTCTGATGGCTCTCTCACATATGGAGAAGGGGTGGAGGGGTATATATAGCCTCCACACAAAATCCAACCGTTACACACATTTGACCCAACTCGGTCAGACCGAATAGAAGAACTCGGTGAGACCGATTTAGTTCAAAATGTGAACATTAGGAATCTCGGTGGGACTGACTGGAACAACTCGGTGGGGCCGATGTGCTAGGGCTAGGGCAAAACCTCATCTCGGTGAAGCCGATTGCTTGAACTCGATGAGACCGATTTCAGCAAAGAGCAAACAGAGAGTTGGTCAAGCAAACTCGGTGTGACCAATCGCTCATTTCGGTGAGACCGAAATGTTACAAAGGGAAATAGAGAGTTTGCAGGGCCATCTCGGTGAGACTGAGATCCGTATCGTTGTGACCGAAGTGTTAGGGTTTCTGGCAGTGGCTATGTCAAATGAACTCGTTGGCGCCGGGTAGAAGATTTCGGTGGGTCCGAGTTTGACTTTCGGTTTTGGACATATTTGGTAATGAGAAAGTGGTTGACGGCTTTGGAGCAATATCACTAAGCATTTTGAGCAAGTAGACCATTAAGCAACACCTCGTCCCCTTTTAATAGTATTGGCTTACCTATGGACTCAATGTGATCTTGGATCACTAAAATATAAATGAAGAGTCTTGAGCTTTTGCCAATATGTGTCCTTAGCATTTTGAGGGGTCCACATCTCTAGTCCATGCCATGCCATTCATTGAACTTTCTGAAATATTAAACTTGAATGGATATTAGTTCAATGAGCTATATGTTGTTATGAATTACCAAAACCACCCGGGGATTAGTTGCACTTTCAATATCTCAGGTGCGCCTATTAGTTTTGAAAGTAATATTATCCAAACCATGACACCGGAGGAACACATAAAAGAAACCTTCCAGAATACTCCAGAATCCTGAAAAAGAGGAGGTACGTGATACGGTAAGTAAATGGACTCCGAAAAAGCCGCAAAAATATTTTCTGTCGATTTTGGAATATTAGAAAAATTAGGAAAATAAGAAACAACCAGGAAGGCAACCGAGGTGGGCACGATACACTAGGGCGCGCCTACCCCTCCTGGCGCGCCCAGGTGGGTTGTGCCCCCCACAGGAACCTTCCCGACTCTGTTTTTCTTCCGTTTGCTTGTTTCCCAAGATAAAAAAATCCTTATATACCCTCCCCCCCGGACGATTTGACCACCGCATCGCAGAAAAATCCTCTGTTCTTGTTTCGTGTTGTTTCCCTAGCAGATCTGAAAATATGTCGTCTCAAGATTCGGATGGAGAGAGCTATGTTGCAGACTATATCGCAGACCCCAAGGTCTATGGGGATCTGGAGCGTCACGGCTGGACCACGAAAGAAGAAGAAGATTATGACTTGAAGGGAATGGAAGAGACAAGCTCTGACGAATACGAAGTCCCACTACCTCAACCTGGGGACATGCACATGGAATTCAAGAAGTCAAGTCTCCCTAATAAAGCAAAGAAACCTAAGATCTGGTTTATCCCTTTTCATCTTCTGCAGGAAAACAAGCAGGCATTATGCGAAAAGATATTAAAGCTTGAGCAGGAGATCGATGGCTTGAAGGAGGAAAATTTCATCCTCAAGCGTAAACTGAGGAAGAAGAACACTACTAACTCATCACCACCACCATCATCATCTTCCCCACCAAAGGAGATTTGAGTACATGGGTATGGGCACTCCCCTTGGCTTGTGCCAAGCTTGGGGGAGATGTCCCGGTATCGTATCACCATCACTTTTATTGCCTTTACCTATTTTAGTTCGATCTTTAGTTATATCATAAATTAGTTGAATAAAAGTTTAGCATGATCTATCTTCGAGTATTAGTTTTCGTGATCTATCTATCTATGTAATCGAGTGAGAGTTATATAACAAAGTTTAGTTTGAGTTTTTGCTTCTTTACTTTCTTGTTGCAATCAAATAAAAGGAAATAAATGCAAAAAGATCATATGCTAATCTTATGGTAAGTAATGACATCACATAAGGAAAAGTATAAGTGGTAAAATTTATTGGAGATTGACAAACATAGCATTGGTCAATGATGCA
Source organism: Thinopyrum elongatum (assembly GCA_011799875.1). Taxonomy (NCBI): domain Eukaryota; kingdom Viridiplantae; phylum Streptophyta; class Magnoliopsida; order Poales; family Poaceae; genus Thinopyrum; species Thinopyrum elongatum. The sequence goes on from CM022299.1 coordinate 390,483,934, forward strand.
ACTCATGAAAGAACTAATAAGGGAAGAGAAGATTCACATGCAAATACACTATCTTGGACATCTTTTATGATTGTCAGCCCCCATTAAATATTATATGTCAAAATTATTGACATTGGACAAGGAAGACAACGTAGTGATTTATGTTTGTTCATATTCACATAGAAGTTATATTGTCATAGATCCTTCAACATGTGGTGCTTGCTCAATATCTTTGCTAGCCAAAATTCCACACTAAGTAGAGATACTACTTGTGCATCCAAAAACCCTAAACCCAAACTCATGTTTTGAGAGTCCACCATACCTACCTATGGATTAAGTAAGACCCTTCAAGTAAGTTGTCATCGGTGCAATAAGGCAATAAAAATTGCTTCTAAATGTTTGATCATTTAGTGTAAGAGAAAACTAAGCGTTGTACAAACTTGTGATGGCAAAGTAATAAAAGCGATGGACTGCATAATAAAGGTTGCTATCATAAGGGGCAATATAACGTGACGTTCTTTTGCATTAAGGGATTTGGCATACAAACCAAAAAGCGCATGACAACCTCTACTTCCCTCTGCGAAGGGCCTATCTTTTACTTTTATGTATTTACTTTTATGCAAGAGTCAAAGTATTCTTCCCTATTCCTTTTTATTTTCTCTTTTTGCAAGCATCATGTGGTGAGGAAAGATCTAGGCACATATATCCAGTTGGATATGAGTGAGCATGAGTTATTATTGTTGACATCACCCTTGAGGTGAATACGTTGGGAGGCGAAACTATAAGCCCCTATCTTTCTATGTGTCTGGTTGAAACTTTTTGCTCATGGGTATGATGTGAGTGTTAGCAATCATAGAAGATTAAATGATGGTTGAGTATGTGGACTTGCCAAAAGGCTCCGATACGAGACCCTTCCTGAAAATATGATGAATTGTAGTTGCAAAGTTGACTGAGAACATAGTTTGTTGGTTTTCAATAAAGTTTATGCTTTATACTTCGATGTTGTGATGAATTGTTACTTGCTCATGAGAAGTTATATGATAAACGTTATATGATAAAAGTTTGTTTTGATAAAGTTTGTTGTTGTTATGATAATAAGCATGATGCTACTATGTCCGTATTTTGTTTTTATCGACACCTCTCTCTCTCTAAGCATGTGGACATGTTTTTTGATATCGGTTTTTCGCTTGAGGACAAGCGAGGTCTAAGCTTGGGGGAGTTGATACGTCCATTTTGCATCAGGATTTCCTACTGTTATTTATAATGTTTTTATGCATAATAATGCTTTATGGAGTAATTCTAATGCCTTTTCTCTCAGGTTTACACAACGAGGGAGAATGCCGACAGCTAGAATTCTGGACCTGAAAAAGCTACGTCAGAGATACCTATTCTGCACATCTCTAAATGAGATGAAAATTTACAGATAATTATTTTGGAATATATAAAAAATATTAGCGCAAATAACTACTGGAGGGGGGCCACCTGGTGACCACAAGACACCAGGGTGCGCCAGGCCCCCCAGGCGTGCCCTGGTGGGTTGTGGTCACCAGGTGGCCCCCCTCCGGTAGTTATTTGCGCCAGTATTTTTTGTATATTCCAAAATAATCCCAGGCGCGCCCTGGTGGGTTGTGGCCAGCCCAGCCCACCTCCGGTGCCCGTCTTCTGGTATATAAGTCATTTTGACCTAGAAAAAATAAGGAGAGGATTTTCGGGACGGAGCGCCGCCGTCTCGAGGCGGAACTTGGGCAGGAGCACTTTTGCCCTCCGGCGGAGCGATTCCGCCGAGGGAACTTCCCTCCCGGAGGGGGAAATCGAAGCCATCGTCATCACTAACAACCCTCTCATCTTTGGGAGGCCAATCTCCATCAACATCTTCAACAACACCAACTCCTCTCATACCCTAGTTCAATCTTTGTACCGGACCTCAGATTGGTACCTGTGGGTGACTAGTAGTGTTGATTACATCTTGTAGTTGATTACTATATGGTTTATTTGGTGGAAGATTATATGTTCAGATCCATTATGCTAGTTAATACCCCTCTGATCTTGAGCATGAATATCATTTGTGAGTAGTTACTTTAGTTCTTGAGGTCACGGTAGAAATCATGTTGCAAGTAATCATGTGAACTTGATATGTGTTCGGTATTTTGATGATATGTATGTTGTGATTCCCTTAGTGGTGTCATGTGAACGTCGACTACATGGCACTTCACCATATTTGGGCCTAAGGGAATGCATTGTGGAGTAGTTATTAGATGATGGGTTGCTAGAGTGACAGAAGCTTAAACCCTAGTTTATGTGCTACTTCGTAAGGGACCGATTTGGATCTAAATATTTAATGCTATGGTTAGATTTTATCTTAATACTTTTCTCGTAGTTGCGGATGCTTGCGAGGGGGTTAATTATAAGTGGGAGGTTTGTTCAAGTCAGAACATCACCCAAGCACCGGTCCACCCACATATCAAATTATCAAAGTAGCGAACACAAATCAAACCAACATGATGAAAGTGACTAGATGAAATTCCCGTGTACCCTCAAGAACACTTTGCTTATTATAAGAGACCATTTTGGCCTGTCCTTTGCCACAAAAGTATTGGGCTACCTTGCTGCACTTTATTTACCGTTACCGTTACTTGCCTGTTACAAACTATCTTGATATCAAACTACCTGTTACCGACAATTTCAGTGCTTGCAGAAATTACCTTGCTGAAAATCACTTGTCATTTCCTTCTGCTCCTCATTGGGTTGGACACTCTTACTTATCGAAAGGACTATGATTGATCACCTATACTTGTGGGTCATTGCTACTTCTTGAGCTTGCGTTGGCTTTTCCCTTGAAGAGGAAAGGGTGATGCAGCAAAGTAGAGATAAGTATTTCCCTTAGTTTGAGAACCAAGGTATCAATCCAGTAGGAGACAATGCACAAATCACCGAATACCTGCACAAACAATCAAACAACTTGCACCCAATGCGATAAAGGGGTTGTCAATCTCTTCACGGTTATTTGCAAAAGTGAGATCTGATAGAGATAAATAAACGATAAAGTAAATATTTTTGGTATTTTTGTTTTATAGATCGGAAAGTAAAAGATTGCAAAATAGTAGATCGGAAACTTGTATGATGAAAAGTAGAAGATTATATGATGGAAAATAGACCCGGGGGCCATAGGTTTCACTAGAGGCTTCTCTCAAGATAGAAAATAATACGGTGGGTGAACAAATTACTGCCGAGCAATTGATAGAAAAGCGCAAAGTTATGACGATATCTAAGGCAATGATCATGAATATAGGCATCACGTCCGTGTCAAGTAGACCGAAATGATTCTGCATCTACTACTATTACTCCACACATCGACCGCTATCCAGCATGCATCTAGAGTATTAAGTTCATAAAGAACAGAGTAATGCATTAAGTAAGATGACATGATGTAGAGGAATTAACTCAAGCAATATGATGAAAACCCATCTTTTTATCCTCGATGGCAACAATACAATATGTGCCTTGCTGCCCCTACTGTCACTGGGAAAGGACACCGCAAGATTGAACCCAAAGCTAAGCACTTCTCCCATTGCAAGAAAAACCAATCTAGTTGGCCAAACCAAACCGATAGTTCGAAGAGAATTACAAAGATATCAAATCATGCATAAAAGAATTCAGAGAAGATTCAAATAATATTCATAGATAAGCTGATCATAAATCCACAATTCATCGGATCTTGGCAAACACACCGCAAAAAAGTATTACATCGAATAGATCTCCAAGAACATCGAGGAGAACATGGTATTGAGAATCAAACAGAGAGTAGAAGCCATCTAGCTACTAGCTATGGACCCGTAGGTCTATGGTAAACTACTCACGCTTCATCAGAAGGGCAATGGTGTTGATGTAGAAGCCCTCCGTGATCGAATCCCCTCTGGCAGGGTGCCGGAAAAGGTCCCTAGATGGGATCTCACGGGTACAGAAGGTTGTGGCAGTGGAAAAGTATTTTCGTGGATGCCTGTGTTGGTTTGGGGATATATGAGTATATATAGGCGAAAGAATTAGGTCAGAAAGTGCACGAGGGGCCCACAAGGGTGGGGGGTACGCCCTACCCCCATGGGCGCGCCCTCCGTCCTTGTGGCCACCTCGTGGCTCCTCCGAGTTCATCTCCAAGTCTCCTGGTTTCCTTTTGGTCCAAGAAAAATCATCGCAAAAGTTTTATTCCGCTTGGACTCCGTTTGGTATTCCTTTTCTGCGAAACTCAAAAACAAGGAAAAAACAGAAACTGGAACTGGGCTCTAGGTTAATAGGTTAGTCCCAAAAATAATATAAGATAGCATATTAATGCATATAAAAGATCCAAAACAGATAATATAATAGCATGGAACAATCAAAAAAATTATAGATACGTTGGAGACGTATTAGTCATCAATGGACAACCCAAAGAATGTCATGCAGGTGCGTCGCTTGCCCGCCCAGGACGAAAAGCCCATTTTCTGTCACAATTTTTTGTCATAGAAGTAGGAGCCCACCACATCTATGATGATACGTGTTTTGTCACAATTATCGTCATAGAAGTGTCATATCCATGACCAAAAAAGTTTTCGTTCGGGCCATAATGTCATGGATGTGTCTTTTTTTGTAGTGCAACACCATGGTAGTTCTGCTGAAAACAATATCAGTCCGGGTTAGTTTCATTGAGATCATGCAAATTAGAGTCCAAAATAAGAGCAAAAGTGTTTGGAAAAGTAGATTCGTTTAAGGCGTATCAACTCCCCCAAGCTTAACTCATTGTTTGTCCTAAAACAATTCAGTTGATAAATTGAAAGTGATAAAGAAAAACTTTTGCAAACTCTTTTGTTCTGTTAATGTATATATGCTTAACTAGTATTCAAGTTTTCAGCAAAGATTATGAAGTAAGCATATGAATGATAACACTTAGGTCTCACATTTACTCATGACAATAACATAACCAACTAACAAGCAGTAATAATATATCTCAAATGCCAACAATTTGTCAAAATAATCATGATATAATATGATAACATGGTATCTCACTAGCCCTTTCTGAGACCGCAAAACATAAATGCAGAGCACCTCTGAAGTTCAAGCAGCGACTAAACATTGTAATTTAGGGTAGAAGAGATCCAGTCATGCTCATATCCAGCATTAACTAGACACAATGCATGATAAACTAAGAATGAAAATTCTGCTCTCTATGTTGGTGCTTGAATGAGAAGATGATGACTCAACAATAAAAATAAATAACATGAAAGTAAATGGAAAGGCCCTTCGCAGAGGGAAGCAGAGATTTGCAGTGGTGCCACAGCTCAAAGCTTAAAACCGAGATGAATACAATTTTGAGTGGTGTGCTTTTCCAGTCAACGTCACGATAAAGGATTTCAACATCTTCCATGCTGAACACTTTATTGGTGGTTCCCATGCGGAAATGAAAAGATTTACTCCCTCACAACCATACAAACGCAAGCCATGGCTAGCCGAATCCATGGGTGCCCTCTAAACAATAAAATTTTCATGGAGTGTTTTGTTTTATAATATGTTCTTTGTTTTTGTTTAACGGGACTGGGCATCCAAATTACCAGCCTTTCTCATGCAAGGACAAGTGAATAAACACCCATCATAAGAATAACCCACTTAGCATGGAAGATTGACCGCCCGTCGCTCCATGAGCGGTACAAGCACACAAAATAGATGTTTATTTGAATGATTAGAGATGGCACATGCAAATTTAATTGGAACGACAGGGTAATACCGTATATAGGTAGGTATGGTGGACTCTTTTGGCATAATTTGGGGGTTTCAGGATTTTGGATGCACAAGCAGTATTTCCGCTTAGTACAAGCAAAGGCTAGCAAATAGATTGAGAAGTGACCAACTAGAGAGCAACAATAATCATAATCATGCATTGCGAATAGTTAACATTGACCATGAGCATGAGTAGGATATAGACACTCTGAATATAAATATCATAAAGGCTGCATTGGTTTTGAATCAACTACATGTGTGAACATGTGCCAAGTCAAGCCACTTGAATTCTTCAGACGAGGATACCATCCTAACATACTACATCACAATCATTTTAATGCATGTTGACACTCAAGATTAATCATTATACACTCCTAGATACTTAAGCATGGCATGAGCAACTATAATCTCTAATTGTCATCACAAACATGTTTACTCATAATATGCTGAATCAGGACTACTAAGTTAAACATATTTACAAAAATGAAAAACAAGAAGATTCATACCAGCTTTTCTTCACCACAGTCACTTCATCAAATCATCATCATTATTGCCTTTCACTTGCACGACCGAATGATGTGGAAATAATAATAGTGCATGAGTGTCGTGGACTAAGCTGAAATCTGCAAACATTTATTCAAAGGAGAAGACAAGGAAATATTGGCTCTTCGTTAAATCAAAGTTAATGCATGCAAGAGCCTCTCAATGATTCTTGCGAAGTCTTCTCCCTACGACGACTCAAAGAAAAGAAAAGAATTTCAAAGAAACAGACCGAAATGTTGTTGGAGTATTTAGTTTTCTGAAGAAAGCAAACGAAAGAATAAAAACGACAAGTGAGAAAAACTATTTACACCGAGGAACTCCCAACAAACAACAAAAGAAGAAACGAGAAATATTTTTGAGTTTTCTTTTAATATGAACTAACTAAACAAGAAAGAAAACCAAAAGGAAACGAGAAATATTTTTTTGATTTTCAAAGTTTTTCAAACACGCAAAAGAAAGCAAAATAAAGCGAAACATGGATAAACAATGAAAACGATGAACACCAACAACTGGAATGAATATGTGATACATGAATGTAATGTCTGTGATAATATGTACTCCCCCAAGCCTAGGCTTTTAGCCTAACTTGGTCTACGGCCATGGCTGGCCTGGGTAGAAATCCTAACGGTAGTTCGGGTCATACTCAAGTGCAGCTGCTACCGCCTGGCGGGCGGCTTCACTCCGACGAGCAGCCTCCTTTGCTTCCTTGTATGCCTCAACCTCCTCCTCATGTATAAAGTATCTCTATTTTTCCTGAAAGTTAAAAAGGCAGGGGCAGGCAAAGTAACATGGATAACACAGTTCTTATTAAAGATTACCCTGTATCGAAATGGCGAATTTTCCCTCTCGAGAAATTGATGGCAGACCATAGCATCATAATCAATGTAACTAGGCAACTAATGGTCATTTTATTTAATAGTTATGCCCAGGTAAGCAACTAACCGGGTGGCGTAAATCACCCCAGAAAGATCACCATCAAAAGAGTTTTTATTTATGCGTCGTGCAATGATGGCCCCAAGATTAAATTTCTTATCATGTAGTACCACACTTTTAAGAATGCTTAAGTTAAGAGCACAAGTGGTATTGAGGTCATGTTTACCGATTACACATCTCCCTATGAACAGAGCAAAATAGTGAACGGTTCCAACTCTAGCTTGCGTTACGACTCTAGTTTCCCCTCGGGTCATACTCATGAGAAATTCATTACAATCAGATTTATGAGGTTCAAGGAAAGTATCCCAAAAGGGAATTCTTCAAGCATCGCAAAATTCTCGAACACTCATGCGGTAAGATTTTTCATAAAGATTGAAGATAACATCATGAGAAGAGCGGTGAGATACATACTTGAATTTTCGTACAAAGGAATCAGTAACATCATGGTATCGCGGACACTTATCTGATAGGAAGTCTGTCAGCTCGGCATTTTGTACATACATGTCAAATTCTTCCTTGATGCCGACATTGATCATGAAGGCATCAGAAGTCCATTCACAAGCTTTCACAACAGCATCCCGAGGGGGATCGAGATCGGGTTCACAATACGCGGGCCTTGGGGAACTCTTCCTTGAAGAACCCCCAGAAAATCCTCCTCAACATTTTCTTTCTCTGAAAATTTCTAAAAATTTTAGTCCCCAAATTAAAAGTGAATGAAACTCAACAAATTGATATCAACTACTCCAATAAATATCTAGAGGCTATATCATGCATCAAAGCTACTTAGAACCAAGCAAATTCAACATGCAAGCTCATATACGTGGTCACCAACAGTAGCAAAATATGCAAAATATAATCCACTAGAACAAAAAACTAATTGGACCATCGGAGGAGTCACATACCAAGGAGCAATTCCTCCAAATAGTTTCGAAAATAGAGCCCCGAACAAGGAGATAAAAAATCTCGCGGAAATGAGCAAGAACATGGGGTAGGAAGCAAGGATGATTTTTTTTTGGAGGTGGAAGAAGGTTGTGAGCATGGAACCTAAGTGAATGGGTCCCTGTGGGGCCCATAAGCCGGCATGGCGCGCCCAGGGGGTAGGCACATTATGTCAGCTTGTGGCTCACTGGTGCACCCCCCCCCCCCCGGGTGTGTTCAGTGCCAAAAATTCCTATATATTCTGGAAAAAATCATACTAGATTTTCAGGATATTTCGAGGACTTTTATTTTTGGGACATTTTTTATTGCATGGATAATTCAGAAAATGGGATAAACATGACATTTTACTTTATTGAACTATAAAAAACAAAGAGCAAATTATAAGAACAATAGGTTGTGGTTACTGAATTCATCGACCACATGCCCCTAAAAATCAATCCATTAGTAAGGTTGATCAAGTCTTATTAACAAACTATTTTTGAGTAACATGAAACCGAAGAACTCTCGTATAACACTAGGTTACCTCAACGGGGATATGCATTTCCCCAACAATAAGAGTTTAATATTTATTTTTGGGAGTCGGAAGAGGAAATTCAAAACCTCCAATAATGATTGTCATAATTCTTTCAATAGAGTTCATACTATTCATTTGGTTCTTCTTCGGAAAATATACCATATGCTCATTACCATTGACATGGAAAGTGACCTTACTTTGGTTGCAATTAATAACAATCCCTACAGTATTCAAAAAGGGTCTACCAAGGATAACCGACATTTTGTCGTCCTCATGCATATCAAGAATAACAAAGTCTGTTAAGATAGTAACATTAGCAACTACAACAGGAACATCCTCACAAATTCCAATAGGTATAGCAATTGATTTATCAGCCATTTGCAAAGATATCTCAGTATGTGTCAGCTTACTCAAATCAAGTCTTCTATGTAAAGAGAAAGGCATAACACTGACACCGGCTCCTAAATCACACAAGGCGGTTCTGACATAATTATTTTTAATGGAGCATGGTATAGTGGGTATTCCTGGGTCTCCCAATTTCTAAGGTACTTTTCCTTCAAAAGAATAATTCGCAAGAATGGTGGAGATTTCAACCTCCGATATTTTTCTTTTATTGGTGACAATATCTTTCATGTATTTGGCCTATGGAGGCATTTTTATAATTTCAGTCAAGGGTGTGCGCAAATACAAGGGTCTAAGAAATTCAACAAAGCGATGAAAAGCCTCCTCATCTCTGTATTTTATGGCCTTGCTAGGAAATGGCATAGGTTTTTGAACCCATGGTTCTCTTTCTTTACCATGTTTCAAGCAATGGAGTCCTTTTTATCATATCTTTTATTTTTAGGAGGTGGGTTATCAAGCTCAACTGCAGGTTCTATTTCTATGTCATTATCAGATTCTTTATTATTGTCTGGTTGAGTATCAATATGATCATCATTATCACTAGGAAAATGTTCATTACAAGACTATGTTTCAGCATCAGAAACAGAAACATCATTAGGATTCTCACGAAGTTTGTCTACAACAGGTTCACTAGAAGCATGCAAAGTTTTATCCTTATTCCTTTCCTTCTTCTTCTTCCTAGGTGAACTAGGTGCATCATTATTAATTGATACGTCTCCATCATATCTACTTTTCCTAACACTTTTGCTCTTGTTTTGGACTCTAATTTGCATGATTTGAATGAAACTAACCCGGACTGACGCTGTTTTCACCAGAACTACCATGGTGTTGTTTTTTGTGCAGAAATAAAAGTTCTCGGAATCGGACGAAACTTTTTGGAGAATTATTTTAGAATATATAATAATTATTGGAACCAAACCCCACTGGAGGGGGGGCCCTGGCGGCCCACAAGACACCAGGGCGCGCCACCCCCCTCTGGCGCCTTGGTGGGTGGTGGGGCCCTCGAGGCCCCCCTGACCCTAATTCCGATGCTATAAAATCCTATTTTTTGAGAAAAAAATGGGAGAGGAAGTTTCATCACGTTTTACGATACGAAGCCGCCGCCACCTCCTGTTCTTCATCGGGAGGCCAGATCTGGAGCCCGTTCGGGGCTCCGGAGAGCGGGATCTTCGGTCTTCGTCATCACCATTCATCCTCCATCACCAATTCCATGATGCTACCCATCGGGAGTGAGTAATTCCTTCGTAGGCTTGCTGGTCGGTGAGGAGTTGGATGAGATTCATCATATAATCGAGTTAGTTTTGTTAGGGCTTGATCCCTAGCATCCACTATGTTCTGAGATTGATGTTGCTATGACTTTGCTATGCTTAATGCTTGTCACTAGGGCCCGAGTGTCATGATTTCAGATCTGAACCGTTTATGTTTTCACCATTATATCTATGTTCTAGATCCGATCTTGCAAGTCATATGCACCTATTACGTGTTATGATCCATAAACCCCATGGTGACAGTAATTGGGATACTTTCCGGTGATGACCGTAGTTTGAGGAGTTCATGTATTCACTATGTGTTAATGCTTTGTTCCGGTTCTCTATTAAAAGGAGGCCTTCATATCCCTTAGTTTCCTTATGGACCCCGCTGCCACGGGAGGGTAGGACAAAAGATGTCATGCAAGTTCTTTTCCATAAGCACGTATGACTATTTACAGAATACATGCCTACATTATATTTATGAATTGGAGCTAGTTCTATGCCGCCCTAGGTTATGACTGTTATATGATGAATATCATCCAACGAATTCACCGATCCAATGCCTATGAGTTTTCCACATATTGTTCTTGCTAAGTTACTATTGCTATTGCTACTTTTACAACTGCTACAAAATTATTGCTATCACTGTTACCGTTACTATTGCCGTTTCCACTGCTATCAAACTATCGTATTATTGTGCTACTGATCACTTTGTTGCAGATATTTAATCTCCAGGTGTGGTTGAATTGACAACTCACCTGCTAATACTTACAAATATTCTTTGGCTCCCCTTGTGTCGAATCTATAAAATTGGGTTGAATACTCTACCCTCGAAAACTGTTGCGATCCCCTATACTTGTGGGTTATCAAGACCTTTTTCTGGCGCCGTTGCCGGGGAGCAAAGCTATATTTGTTGAGTCACTTGGGATTATTATCTATTTATCACTATGAAGAATCTAAAGGATACCAAAACCAAGATCGTTCCCTCTAAGACGAGGGGAGGTAAGGATTTGCCATCACACTCTGCACTTGATTCACCTTCTGTTTTGAGTAGACTTGCAACACCACCACATGCTATTAATCCTGATATGTCGCAAGTCGTTGATGATGCTACTTATGTTATGAATGATGCTTATGATGATGCTAGTACCTTGCTTGATGATAAAATGCCACTAGGTGAATTTCTTGATGAACAAATTGCTAGAGCTAAAGATATTGAGAATGCTGAAACTAGTGAAATTACTGAAACTGATGAAGTCTTTGAAACTGAAAACTATGAAACACCTATTAGATCTAGCTCTCCTAGATTTGAATTGCCTAAGATACCTGAGGATTATGTTATGGATGAGGTGGTAGCTAGAGACTTTCTTTCTTGCAAGGATAGAGATGATCTTAAGAAATTATTATGCAAGTTGAAAGAAAAATCCTTGAACGCTAGAATGAAATGTGATCCTAAGTTTGCTACTTCACCTATCTTTGTTATTGATAAGGATTATGAATTCTCTATCGACCCAGAGTTAATTACTCTGGTTGAATCTGATCCTTTCCATGGCTATGAAACTGAAACTGTTGTGGCACATCTTACTAAATTGAATGATATAGCCAGACTATTTGCTCATGATGAGAAAATTCGCTATTACTATATTCTCAAGTTATTTCCGTTCTCATTAAAGGGTGATGCTAAGATATGATACAATACTCTTGCTCCTGGTTGTGTGCGTAGCACCGAGGATATGATTTATTACTTCTCTGAAAAATTATTTCCTGCTCATAAGAAACAAGCTGCCTTACAGGAAATATTTAACTTTGTGCAAATTGAAGAAGAGAGTCTCCCACAAGCTTGGGGGAGGCTTCTCCAATTGCTTAATGCTTTGCCTGATCATCCTCTTAAGAAAAATGAAATACTTGATATCTTCTATAATGGACTAACCGATGCTTCTAGGGACTTCCTAGATAGTTGTGCTGGTTGTATTTTCAGGGAACGAACTATTGAACAAGCTGAGGAATTATTGAAGAATTATGATGAATGTACTCTTCCTGAACCACCGCTTAAACCCACTCCGAAGAAGAGGGGTATCTTATTTCTCAGTCCTGAAGATATGCAAGAGGTAAAGAAATGTATGAAGGAAAAAGGTATAAAAGTTGAAGATGTTAAGAATTTACCACCTATTGAAGAAATGCATGGACTTGACACGTCACCACCACAGGTGATAGAGGTAAATTCTCTTTTAAAGTTTGATGAATGTGATATCCCTTACAATAAATATCCTAGCCAATGCCTATATGAATTTGATAACTACATTAGAAAACAAGATTACTTCAATGCAAATGTTATAAAACAATTGAAGCAAAATACTGATATGATTGCTCGCTTGAGTGACTTGTTATTTAGAATCACTAATGATGTTAGAGGTGTAGGAAAACATGCCTCTATGGTTCAAACTCAGCTAGAACAAGTTGCTAAATCTCAAAGAGAATTGCTTAGTGAAATGAACAATAATATGAATGATTATGCTGTTAGAGTAGCAACTAGAGGAGGCAAAATGACTCAGGAACCACTTTACCCTGAGGGACACCCTAAAAGAATTGAACAAGACTCTCAAAGAATTAATGCTGATGCACCTAGTCCTTCGAAAAAGAAAAAGAAAAAGAAGAATGATAGGACTTTGCATACCTCTAGTGAACCTGAAATAGAAAAACCTTCTGAAGATAATAATGATGTCTCTATCTCTGATGCTGAAACTCAATCTGGTAATGAACATTCATCTAGTGAAAATGAAAATGATAATGATGATGTTCATGTAGATGCTCAACCAGACAATGATAAAGAACCAGATAATGATGTTGAGATACAACCAGCTGTTGATCTTGATAACCCACAACCTAAAAATAAATGTTATGATAAGAGAGACTTTGTTGCTAGAAAACATGGTAAAGAAAGAGAGCCATGGTTTCAGAAACCCATGCCCTTTCCACCCAAACCATCTAAGAAAAAAGATGATAAGGAATTTGAACGCTTTGCTGAAATGCTTAGGTCAGTCTTTTTGCGTACTCGTTTGACTGATATTTTAAAGATGGCCCCTTATGCAAAATACATGAAAGAAATTGTCACTAATAAAAGAAAGATACCTGAAGCTGAAATCTCCACCATGCTTGCTAATTATTCTTTTAAGGATGGAGTACCTAAAAAACTTGGAGATCCAGGAATACCAACTATACCTTGCTCTACTAAAAGAAATTATGTCAAAACTGCTTTATGTGATTTAGGAGCTGGTGTTAGTGTTATGCCTTTCTCTTTATACAAAAGACTTGATTTGAATAAACTCACACATACTGAGATATCATTGCAAATGGCTGACAAATCAACTGCCATACCCATCGGTATTTGTGAGGATGTGCCCGTTGTTGTTGCAAATGTTACTATCTTAACAGACTTTGTTATACTTGAGATGCCCGAGGACGACAACATGTTGATTATCCTTGGTAGACCCTTTTTGAATACTGCAGGTGCTGTTATTGATTGCAATAAAAGCAAAGTCACTTTTCATATCAATGGTAATGAGCATATGGTGCACTTTCCGAAGAAACAATTCCAAGTGAATGGTATTAATGTTATTGAAAAATCTCCGACAATCACTATTGGAAGTTTTCAAATCCCTCTACCTACTGTCAAAAATAAATATGACATACTTATTGTTGGGGATATGCATATCCCCGTTGAGGTAACTTAGTGTTTTACGAAAGTTCTTCGGGTTCATGTTAATCGAAAGTGATTGTTAATAAGACTTGATCAACCTTATTAATGGATTGTTTTCGAGAGGCATGTGGTCGATGAATTTAGTACGCACAACCTTCTGTCCCTACCTTTTGCTTTATGTTTTTCTTAGTTAAATAAAATAAAATGTCATGTTTATCCTGTTTTCTGAATTTTCCGTGCAATAAAAAAGTGGTCAAAAATAAAAGTGCTCGGAATGACCTGAAATTTTAACACAATTTTTTCTGAATATTTAAGAATTTCTGGAACAAAAAACCACACGAGGGGGTGCCCCTGGTGCCCACAAGACACCAGGGCGCGCCAGCCACCCCAGGCGCGCCCTGGTGGGTGGTGGGCTCCACGTGGATCCCCTCACTTATCTCTTTAGCCCATGTCATCTCCTACCTCCAGAAAAAATCACTCTTGCTCTCTCTCTCTCTCTCTCGTGTTCTTGCTCTCAAACCCGCGGATTTCGATCTCTTTGCTCGAAGCTCCATTTTCGAAACTGTTTTGGGGGATTGCTACTTGGTATGTGACTCCTCCATTGCTCCAATTAGTTTTTGTTCTAGTGGTTTATATCTTGAGTATTTAGCTATTCTTGGTGCTGCTGTAGATGAGCTTGCATGTTGAATTCTTAGAGTTCTAAGTAGTTTGAATGCTTAATATGGCCTCTAGGCACCCACATGAGTAGTTGCTATCAATCTTGTGAAGTTTTGTTGACAAAAAATTTCGTGACCCAAAAATTTCATAAATTTGTTCGCGAATAAAATGCACCTCTTTAGGAGTTCTTCAAGCAGGAGGTCCTCGGAGGCATCCTCGAGTAGGAGCTCGATACGACAGTCCTATGTTGAGCCAAGTGCAAGCTCGGCGCGGGACACCGACACCAAATCGTGCCTATGGCCGTGTAACGAGTTCATGGTTGGTGCAGGTATCAAGGAAGAATTTGAGGAGTATGTTCACAACACCGAGCTTGCTCCTTTTATCGAAGATAAGTGCATCCAACATCTCAGCCTCACAGAGACGTTCACTAAGAAATTTAAATTTTATCCTTGTGAGTCTAGAGTTTCATTTAGCCTTTATAATAATGCTTTCTCCATGCCTCTAGAAGCGTTCTATGTTGTGTGTAAAATTCCATATTGGGGTTCTCTTGACGAACCACCAAAATCTGAGTATGATTCATTTTTGACTAGTCTCTGTTACGGTGAGAATAGAGGAGTGACACAAGGTAGAATAAAAAGTATACATTTCCCATCAATTCATTACTTTGCACTCTTTAATGGCAAATGCATCGTGGGAAAACATGATAGTAGCACACTGTGTGCCCCTGACTTGAGCCTCATACACACTGCCCTGACAGGAATTAAACGTTATAATCTTGGAGTGATCATTGCACGAAGGTTGCAATGTAACGCTAAGAGTGGTCACTTCTATGGTGGGATTTATGCCTCCCGTTTAGCTAAGGAGCTGGGTGTGTCACCTTTGCCTAATGATCCCATTATACCTACTCAGTACTTAGACTTTGAGGCAATGAAGCGTCATAAGTTCATCAAGGCCACAGCCACTAACTGCACTTACAATTTGATGTTCAATAAAGACCCTATTGTGCATGTTATTTTGCCTGCGCCTGCTCTATTTGATTATCACAGTAAAGGAAGATATTACGTTCTCGAGAGCGAGGCCCGCGAGTATAACACAGCGGTCGAGGCCACCCGACGTGCTGAGGAGGCCACACCAAGGGCCTCCGTGAGCTATCATTCTGACTATTATCCAAGCCACGGGTGGTGATTACCAAGCTAGGCCAAAAGCCTAAGCTTGGGGAGTACGTATTTCCATCGGCATTATATTCATGTTCACACATTTCATTCCAGTTGTCAGTGTCCACACTTTTTCATTGTATTATCCATGCTAGATTTATTTTCTCGCTTTCTTCTTGTGTGTTTGAAAAACTTTGAGAAAATCCAAAAATATTTCTTGCTTCTTTTCGGTTTTTCTTTCTAGTTTAATTTAGTTGTAGTGTTAAAAGAAAACCCAAAAATATTTCTCATTTCTTCTTTTGTTTGTTGGGAGCTTTCCCACATGAGGATGACAATAGTTTTTTCTCGTTCTTGTTTTTCTTTCTTTAATTTGCTTTCTTCACGAAAAACTAAAAACTCCAAAAATATTTCAGTGTGTTTCTTTGAATTTCTTTTCTTTTGTTGAGTCGTACCAAGGGAAAGACCACGATGAAAATGTTGAGTGGCTCTCATATGCATTATTGTTGATCTAACAAAGAGCCCATATTATTTTGTCTTTCCCTCTGAATAAAATTGTTGCAGATTCCAGCTTAGTCCACAACACTCTTGCACTATTATTATTTTCATATCATTCGATCGTGCAAGTGAAAGATAATAATGACGATATTTGATGAAGTGATTGTGGCAGGGAAAAGCGGGTATGAACTCAACTTGTTCTCGTTTTTGTAAATATATTTAACTCGGTATCCATGATTCAGCATATTATGATTAAACATGTTTGCAATGACAATTAGAGATTACAGTTGATCATGCCATGCTTAAGTAGCTAGGAGTGGATAATGATTTATCTTGGGTGTCAACATGCATTAAAATGATTGTGATGTAGTATGATGACATGGTATCCTCCTCTGAATGTTTCAAGTGGCTTGACTTGGCACATGCTCACGCATGTAGTTGAATCAAAACCAACATAGCCTCCACGATATTTATGTTCATGGTGTTTATATCCTACTCATGCTAGTATTCAATGTCGATTATTCATATGCATGTTCATGACCGTTTTCGCTCTATAGCTGGCCGCTTCTCAATCTATTTGCTAGCCTTTGCCTGTACTAAGCGGGAATACTGCTTGTGCATCAAAATCCTTAAACCAAAGTTATTCCAGATGAGTCCACTACATCTACCTATATGCGGTATTAGTCTGCCGTTCCAAGTAAATTTGCGTGTGCCACCTCTAAAATTTCAAATGAATATCTGTTTTGTGTGTCTGGACCGCTCATGGAGCGACAGGGGGTGGTCAGTATCTTCCATGCTAAGCGGGTTATTCTCATGATGAGTGTTTATTCACTCGTCCTTGCACGAGAGGGGCCGGTAATAGGGATGCCCAGTCCCGAAATCAAAAACTGCAAATAATTAAACAAAACTCCCCCAGGACTGTTGTTGGTATGGAAGGCACCCGTGGATTCGGTTAGTCATGGCTTGTGTTTGTTGGTGGATGGGGAGTAAACTTTACTTTTATCGCTTGGGAACCGCCGCTAATTTGTTTAGCATGGAAGATATTGAAAACTTTTGGTCGTAACATTGACAGGTAGGGTGCACCTCCCAAAATTATATTTATCTCTGTTTTAAGCTTTGAGCTCTGGCACCTTTGCAAATCCCTACTTCCCTCCATGACGGGTCTATCTATTTACTTTTATGTTGAGTCATCACCTTCTCAAACAAGCGCCAGACCTGAGAGCACTATTGTCATCCTCATGCATTGTGTTTAGTTAATGTTGAATGCATCATGACTGGATCTCTTCTACCATGAATTACAATGTTTAGTAGTTGTTTGAACTTTGAAGGTGCTATGCATTTATGTTTTGCGGTCTCAGAAAGGGCTAGTGAGATACCACTGTTGTCATATTATATCATGATTATTTTGACAAAGTGTTGGCATTTGAGATATTTTATTATTGCTCGCTAGTTTATTATGTCATTAATATGAGTTAATATAATTTCTAAGAGTTATTGTTGGCATGGTTAGTCATGATCATTGCTGAAAATTTGGGTGTTGGGTGCTATTTAAGCCTATATATATATATATATATATATAGGACAGGACTATTTTGTTACTAGAAACAGAATAATATTATGTTACCATCTGGCCCTATATAGAGCGCGCTCCATCAGAAACAAAATAATTTCCTCCCGATCCACCTCCACCTTCCACCACCGGGCGCCGTCCCGCGCAACCCACCGTGTGCCACCCCACAACCCTCCCCCGCTCCGGCGGCCTCCTTCCCCCGCTCCGGCCGCCTCCCTCCCCAGCTCCGGCCACCTCCCTCCCCAGCGCCGGACTCCTCCCCAGCGCGCCTCCGGCCGGCCTCGCCTCAAGCACGCCGCCGCCCGACCTTCTTCCCGAGTGTGCCGCCGGCGGGCCTTCTCCCCACCGTGCCGCCGTCCAGCCTTCTCCCCGAGCGCGCCGCCGCCCGGATTCCTCCCGACCGCGCCGCCGCCCGGATTCCTCCCGACCGCGCCGTCGCCCGGACTCCTCTCCACCGCGCCGCCGCCCGGACTTCTCCTCGAGCGCGCCGTCGCCCGGCCCTCTTCACATCGCCGGCAGTGTCTTCGTTCTTCTCTGGCCGCCTCCCTCCCTCCCTCCAACCTCCCGCATCTCGCACTGCCCCCATGTCTCCCGGCTCCCACACCACAACGCCATCTCCCGGTGGGGCTCCGCCGCCGGAGCGCCCTGTCCGTTCACAGCCACCACTCCAGGCCGTTCAACGCCACCACCCGAACCGGTTCACCACCTCCCTCCGCCGCCCCTCCTCTGCTTGGTGTAGCCAGCGGCGCTCTGCCCCTCTTCTGCTTCCCCTGTCAATCTTAGCAACTCCTCGCAGGTGGTTGCTCGTCCATCGTGTGATGGCATATACTCAACTGAATGCTCACCACTATTCAAACTGTAGGGCTAAGAATTTGTTCTCTCTTCTATGAAATTTTGTTGCATGTTCGCTTACCTCTCTTCTTTCTGCAGTATTCTTCGACTGGATCATGCTGGAGATTTCTCACAGACTGCTTGTGTTTATAAATCGTGATTTGTTGTGGTCAGGGCACGACAAGGATAGTACTGACTTTGATCCCATACTTCTGGGAGGTGAGCTATAACTACTATTGTTCTCTCTATATCTGTGGAGAAAGCTGTGTGTTTTGATTTGAGATAGGTGTTGAGAATTGCCTTTGTGAATCTGCAGGTTGTTCTAATGGCCTTCAAGTGACCACATAGCAACGAAAGGTAATGCAGCGCCCGTGTTGCAGCACAAGTGTAGAATTGTTGGTTTTATCTAGTGTAAAAGTATAATTCTGGTGTGACTGTGTGCTAGGGAACAATGAGGTTCAAGTTTTGCTAGCAAAAAAATATTTGTGTCAGTTCAATATAAAAAGTGAAATCAGTTAGCTGATGGGAAATAATTCAGTTATATATGTGTACACCACAGTAGCAGTCCGGTACAAAAAATTACATCAGTTCGTTAAAAAAATAGAAACACATTTTCTGGTTCAGCGCCTATACTAAAAAATAGTTCAGTAGCTAAAAAACTTTTAAAAAGTTCCCAGTGCAAAATGCAGAAAGTTCGATTAGAACAATTGTGGAAGTTGGAAATGTATAAACCCATGTGGCTCCCCAACATATTCTATGTAAAAAGCAAACACTATGTATTCTATGGGTGCTAGAGAATCAGCTAAGTTCTGTGGGTGCCCAGAACCTGTTTGTTGTAATGTTTCTAAGAAACTGGACTTCATTTTAGGTTCTCTTTTTGGCTGAATTTATTTATTTCACATGAAATCAAACCTCGCTATGTACGTATTACTGCATCTAGCTGTAATGAGTTTGCTATGGAGCAGTACACATATTTAAACTTTCATATAGTTGCAAAAACATAAATTCTCATTCCCAAAAACCTACAAAAAACATTAATTTATATTGATAGTTGTTCTAGTCCTTGTGTTACAATAGTGCAATGACAAGAAACTCATCAGTTCAAAAGCATGAACGTGCTAATGCTGTATAGATCTTGTTCAGCAAGGCAGAGGGTAGTAATCTAAAAAAATGAAATACGTGAACAGCTAGCGGTTCATCTTCCAAAATGGATTTATATCATGTTAATCACTGGTGTGCTCTTGTTCTCAGTTCGCGTGTGCTCTTATCATCAGGTCGTGTGCCAATTTGTTATCAGTTTTGTGTGTAAAGTGAGTTGGTAAACCAAGTGTGGCTGCTGCAGAAAAAAGGCACAGGGATGTGCTGCCCTCAGTTCTCTCTCGACAAATCCAGCAGTACAGGTTCTCTGGTGCGCCAAGTATTGCCGGCGGCGATGCTTGCATCATGGCCCATTTAGGAGATGCAATTTTCCTGGTTTTCTGGTTAAAAAATAGACAACATGGATTTTTGGTCAGTTCGAATTCTAATTTTAGTTCAGTGCAAAATTTTATTTTAAGTTTAGTACAGTTTCTTATTTTATTTTGGGCAATCCTTCAAATGTCTTACCATACATTACTGCTCATCCATCATATTGCTGCAAAAAGATGTGTTGCCCATGTCGACAGTAAACATTTTATTCAGGAAAACTCATGTCTTTATCTGTTGGCTATCGGTAAATGTGTTACCTATTATTATGCTAATGTTGTAATGTTGCTCTTGCTTATTAAGGCCTGCATCGATAGCTAATCTTGAACTGGATGTGCTATTCTATGTTAGGTGAATGAAGCCTAGGGGCCAGGGGCCGCCTGCGCTACAGAATACAAGTGTTTACAGTTTGCTCACTAGAATGTTGAATGAGACAACATCATTATTACTCAAAAAAAAATCATTTTGTATTTGTTCAGAATTGTTCTTTGTGTCCGTGGCAAAAAATGATTTTTTTTTTTGTTAATGCAATCCTCCCATGGAAGCACTAAAATGCTCTACTTGTTGAATTGATATTGAAGACAAGGAGCAGGACCAAGTGTGCTGGAAGTTTTTTTGTACCCATGTGTGGAAGCACTTTATGTTTTTGATAATTATTGTGTTCATGTGGGTGCTTGAAAAATTATGTACAAGAATAGGCCGATGATTTTTGTGCTGAGGTCGGTGCTATGGATAATATGATTCATGTACATGTATTACGTACGAAAAAAATTCTGTCAGATGAAAGGAAAAATGGTTTGAATTAAAAATATTGATCAGTACGAGTTAAAAACGGTGGTCCGTTCGGAATAAAAGAAATGACAAAAATTCAAATTGTAAAAGTTCAAGCAAAAAGAAACCCCATGAAATTCAAATTGTAAAAGTACAAGGCGTAAAAACACAATCTGACCATTGTATTACTGTAGCTGTTCTATGTAATTAGTCCCTTTGTTAGGTGAATCTCATACTATTTGCTGGCTTTGGCATTGTAAAAACACAACAAGTTGACAAATTTTAAAAGTTATAAGTTCAACACAATGTCACAGATAAATTTGGGAAAAAAGCTCAAACAAAGAGAAACCCCTCGGAAATTCAAATGATAAAAGTTCAAGTCGTAAAACGAGAGAAGTCCAACACATCGTTGCAAAAAAATTTGAGTTCAAAAAAATAAACACATGAAAATTTTCTTTTCAAAAAATATGATTCAGTTCAACATATAAACCATGCAAGTTCGGTGACTATGATATCGTGTACCATTGAAAAGTTACGAGGAAAATCATACCGAAATAATAGAGTAAAGTCTAGTCTATGAAAACACGCTCAGTACAAAACCATACGGACATCCGTTCAAGTACTCTCTTTTTGGAACCATTCAAAGTTACTCTGTGAAAAATAAATCAGTATGGACACATACATAGTTCAGTACAAGTACTCTGTTTTTTTTACGGAAAAACATCACGACGTGTCTCACCGTATTCAAAATTACTCATCAACGATTGCGAATTTGAGAAAATATTCAACACGACTAAGTTTCGCATTTTCGATAGCTTTCCAACGGTATATTATTTGCCCCATTTCGACAAACTTTAAAAAAAATCGCGTTCGAAATCAAATTTGACCGTATTCGAATTCGTTTTTAAACCGTAAGGAATTATAAAAACATTTCAATACGAATAAGTTGCGCATTTTCCATAGCTTTCCAACGCCATATCATTTGCGTCAATCCGACAAACCGTTTGCAAAAAAAGCGAAAATACGTTTCACCCAGAATTTCACCGTTTTTCAAATTACTTTTAAATTGTATAGAATTTAAAAAAACAATAGATATATGGAAGATGCGGATTTTTACCAGCTTTCCAACACCATCTAATTTGCTCAATTCCAACAAGCCGTTTGAAAATTGAGTCCAAAATACGATTCGCGTTTTCGGTTTTGAAAAAAACGGTTTTTTCAAAACTGCTCTTAAACCATGATGATTTTGCAAAAACAAATTATATGATTGTAATGCAGATGTCAAGAGCTTTCCAACGATATATTATACGCCCTGTTTCGACAAAAAAATTTGCAAAAGCAAATTGAACTAAAGAAGACGATTTTCAACGGAAAATGAAAGTATCAGTTCAACCACTCGAATTCATCAGTTTAAGTAGGGTAACAGAATAATATTCTGTTACGCGAAACAAAATAGCCCATATATATATATATATATATATATATATATATATATATATATATATATATAAGAACAAAAGAGTTCGTAAAAGTTTTTCTTTATCACTTTCAGTTTGTCAACTGAATTGCTTGAGGACAAGCAATGGGTTAAGCTTGGGGGAGTTGATACGTCTCCCTCGTATCTACTTTTCCTAAAGCTTTTGCTCTTGTTTTGGACTCTAATTTGCATGATTTGAATGAAACTAACCCGAACTGACGCTATTTTCAGCAGAACTACCATGGTGTTGTTTTTTGTGTAGAAATAAAAGTTCTTGGAATCGGACAAAACTTTTTGGAGAATTATTTCAGAATATATAATAATTATTGGAACCAAGACCCACTAGAGGGGGGCCCTGGCTGCCCACAAGACACCAGGGCGCGCCACCCCCCCTCCGGCGCGCCCTGGTGGGTGGTGGGGCCCTCGAGGCCCCCTGACCCTAATTCCGACGCTATAAAATCCTATTTTTTGAGAAAAAAAATGGGAGAGGAAGTTTCATTGCGTTTTCCGATACGGAGCCGCCGCCACCTCCTGTTCTTCATCGGGGGGCCAGATCTTGAGCCCGGTCGGGGCTCCGGAGAGGGGGATCTTCGGTCTTCATCATCACCAACCATCCTCCATCACCAATTCCATGATGCTCCCCATCAGGAGTCAGTAATTCCTTTGTAGGCTCGCTGGTCGGTGAGGAGTTGGATGAGATTCATCATGTAATCGAGTTAGTTTTGTTAGGACTTGATCCCTAGTATCCACTATGTTCTGAGATTGATGTTGCTATGACTTTGCTATGCTTAATGCTTGTCACTAGGGCCCGAGTGCCATGATTTCAGATCTGAACCGTTTATGTTTTCACCATTATATCTATGTTCTAGATCCGATCTTGCAAGTCATATGCACCTATTACGTGTTATGATCCGTAAACCCCAGGGTGAAAGTAATTGGGATACTTTCCGGTGATGACCGTAGTTTGAGGAGTTCATGTATTCACTATGTGTTAATGCTTTATTCTGGTTCTCTATTAAAAGGAGGCCTTAATATCCCTTAGTTTTCTTATGGACCCCGCTGCCACGGGAGGGTAGGACAAAAGATGCCATGCAAGTTCTTTTCCATAAGCACGTATGACTATTTACAGAATACATGCCTACATTATATTTATGAACTGGAGCTAGTTCTGTGTCACCCTAGGTTATGACTGTTATATGATGAATATCATCCAACGAATTCACCGATCCAATGCCTACGAGTTTTCCACATATTGTTCTTGCTAAGTTACTATTGATATTGCTACTTTTACAACTGCTACAAAATTATTGCTATCAATGTTAACGTTACTATTGCCGTTGCCACTGCTATCAAACTATCATATTACTGTGCTACTGATCACTTTGCTGCAGATATTTAATCTCCAGGTGTGGCTGAATTGACAACTCAACTGCTAATACTTACAAATATCCTTTGGCTCCCCTTGTGTCGAATGTATAAATTTGGGTTGAATACTCTACCCTCGAAAACTGTCGCGATCCCCTATACTTGTGGGTTATCATTAATTCTTTTAGAATCTTGGTCAATTCTTTTAGGATGACCTTAAGGGTGTAGAGGATCCTGAGTCATTTTACCTCCTCTAGTTATTACTCTAACAGCACAAAGTTGTATATTTCCTGTAAGGAAGCTTGTCTCTTATGAGCAGGAAACTATTTTTCAGTAAAGTAATATAGCATATCCTAGGGACTACGCACACAACTAGGGGCAAGAGTATTAAACCATTCTTTATCATCACCCTTTAATGAGAAAGGAAACAACTTAAGAATATAGTAATAGCGAATTTTTTCCTCATGAGCAAATAAGGTGGCAATGTCATTCAATTTAGTAAGATGTGCCACAACAGTTTTAGTTCATAACCATGAAAAGGATCGAATTCTACCAAGGTAATAAGTTCTGGATCAACAGAGAATTCATAATCCTTATCAGTAACAAAGATAGGAGAAGTAGCAAACTTAGGATCATATTTCATTCTCTCTATCATAGCTTTTTCTTTCAGCTTACTTAGTAATTTTTTAAGATCTTCTCAATCATTACAAGCAAGAAACTCTCTAGCAATCTCCCCATCCATGACATACCCCTCAGGTACATTAGGCATTTCAAATCTAGTAGGAGAGCTAGGCATAACAGACGAATCGTAATTTTTCATCAGTTTCAGCATTCTCAAATTCTTTAGCTTTAGCAATTTGTTCATCAAGAAATTGACCTAGTGGCACAGTTTCATCAAGCAGAGAACTAGCATCATCACAAGTTTCATTTATAATAGAAGTAGTATCATCAATTGCTTGCGACATATCAGATTGAATAGCAAGTGGTGGTGCCGCAAGCCTACTTAAGACAGAAGGTGAATCAAGTTCAGAGCTAGATGGAGGTTCCTTACCTCCCCTCATCTTAGAGGGTACGATCTTAGTCTTAGAGTCCTTCAGATTCTTCATAGTGATAAACAGATATTCAACTCCCAAGTGAACTTCATAAATATAGGTATGCTCCCCGGCAACAGCGCAAGAAAAAGGTCTTGATAACCCACAAGTATAGGGGACCGCGACAATCTTTG
Source organism: Thinopyrum elongatum (assembly GCA_011799875.1). Taxonomy (NCBI): domain Eukaryota; kingdom Viridiplantae; phylum Streptophyta; class Magnoliopsida; order Poales; family Poaceae; genus Thinopyrum; species Thinopyrum elongatum. Next base: position 390,508,945 of record CM022299.1, read on the forward strand.
AGGGTAGTATTTCACCCAATTTATTGATTCGACACAAGGGGGGGCAAAGAATATTTATAAGCCTTAGCAGTTGAGATGTCAATTCAACCACACCTGGAAAGTTGTTTCTCTGCATCAAAGTGGTTTGTAGCACAGTAGTTTGATAGTTTTCATAGTAAAGGTAATAGTAGCAACAGTAGCAGGAATAGTAACGGTAGCAGTTTTGTAGTGAGTGTAACGGCAGCAGCAACAACAGTTGTAACTTAGCAAAGACAATATGAGCAAAGCGTAGGCATTGGATCAACGATGGATATTTGTGCGGATGACATTCATCATGTAACAGTCACAACCTAGAGCGATACATGATAGCTCCAATTCATCAATTCAATGTAGGCATGTATTCCGTATATAGTCATACATGCTTATAATAATAAGAACTTGCATGACATCTTTTGTCCTACCCTCCCGTGGCGGCGGGGTCCATAAGGAAATCTAAGAAATATTAAGGCCTTCTTTTAATAGAGAATCGAAACAAAGCATTAACACATAGTGAATACACGAACTCCTTGAATTACTGTCATCCCGAGAGTATCCCAATTAGTGTCACCTTGGGGTCTACGGTTCAGAACAATAACAAGTGCATATAACTAGCGGATAGGATCAAGAACGCAAATATATTCATGGAAACATAAAGGGTTCAGATCTGAAATCATGGCACTCGGTCCCTTAGTGACAAGCATTAAGCATAGCAAAGTCATAGCAACATCAATTTCAGAACATAGTGGATACTAGGTATCAAGCCCTAACAAATTGACTCGATTATATGACAAATCTCATCCAACTCCATCACCGTCCAGCAAGTCTACAAAGGAATTGCTCACTCCCGATGGTGAGCATCATGAATTTTTTTATGAAGAAGGGTTCATGATGATGACGGTGACCAATCCCCCTCTCTGGAGCCCCGGATGGACTCCAGATCAGCCCTCCCGATGAAAAACAGGAGGTGACAGCGACTCTGTATCATAAAACGCGATGAAACTTTCTCTCTGATTTTTCTCTCCGCTAGACGGTACTTATGGACTTGGAGGTATGGCAAATGGAGGCTTGAGAGGCCCACAAGGGCGCGCCACCTGAGCTTGTGGCTTTGTGGTGGCTCCCCTCCAGTAGATCTTTTCGCCAGTATTTTTTTGTATATTTCAGAAAAAATATCCGTAAATTTTCAGCCCAATCCGAGATCTTTTATTTCTGCACAAAATAACACCATGGTAGTTCTGCTAAAAACAACCCCAATCCGGGTTAGTTTCATTTAAATCATGTAAATTAGAGTCCAAACAAGAGCAAAAGTGTTTGGAAAAGTAGATACGTTTGAGACGTATCAATACTCACCATGCCTGGCAATTGTTCGGTGAATTGCCTGAGCTAAATTCTTTTTGTCCCTTCTTCTTTGAAGCAATGGATTCAGATATGGAGTATATATATGAGCACTATGTTGAGTCTTCCTACTCGTCCGACGAGGAGGACTACACAGATGAGATGGTGATGATGCGGGCGGTGCTTGCAGTCACGGAGCGTGCGGAGGAGCATGTTCTCAATCTCAAGGGATGTTGAGTGGGCATTTGGAGTTCCACATGCACGTGTTGCAGTTGTTCTGGACCTGCTAAACAATGGGATCCGGAGACCCTGTGGGAGGTGATGACCTGTTGTGTGATCATGCACATCATGATCGTGAAGGATGAGGGTGAAGATGTTGCCACAACTCTTAAATTTGAGAACATGGGTGATCCTATCGAACTTCACGACCAGAATCCAGTCACATTTGAAGAGTTTGTTCAAATGCATCAACAAAAATGCTATACTTACGGGCTACTTACGAAATCATCTTACGGACCTCTCCTACCAACCAATCTCTCCTCCCCTTGAATACAACTGTGGGCCTTGCTTATGATTTCCCATCCAACCAAAAACTACCACACAAGTCGTAAATTAATTATGTAGGATGTCCGTGGGTGTAGCATTGTTGGGTTGTTAAGGGGGACAACAATGTTGGAGTGTAATATTTGAACTTTTTAAATTAAAATTACTGCTGCATTTGAACATTCAAAATACTTTATACTATATATGCGGCTATTTGAACGTGCTTAAAAAAATTAAGATCAGATGTATGCGGGTATTGTTGGATGGCCGGCTTCCGCATCCGTATCCGTAGACCGGTCACCCTGCCCGCGGACGATTTTGGGAGCAAATTTGCGGTCAGCATTAGAGATGCCCTTACGGTCAAAACCCGTGATCGTGAGAAAAGAATCTGACAAAAACAGAAGGCCTGGAATGGTTGATGATTCTTTGCCAACAAAAGGTCTGGAATGGTTGATGATTCTCGGGGACAACGAAGACATGGCCTTAATCATACCCTAGTCCCCTCGCTCCCGCTCGTGAATTTACCTGACCTCGAGCATGACGCCAGTTGATCGAGTCAAACATGGCCGTTTCTTCTCCTACAGCAAGGAGTTAAGGCGAAAACAGCAAAACCAGAAAATGAGATAGTAGCGTCGCTGAACTATCCAGTGAAATTTAGAAGATCCAGTCAGTAGCTAGCTGCCTAGCTACTCTCTGTTCTTCTCATAGTTAACAAACTAAATCTAATCAACGCACATATTCTACTGCTACGTTACACTGTGTACACGTACTGGGGGTTTGTTTGTCGGGCCGGCAGCATATTTATAACTGAGTGTAATATTGACTGATCGATTCTTAGTCAAACGACCGATTCCCTTTCATACTTGCTTAAGAAAACGATTTGTTCTAGTTTTTGTTCTCTAAAAAATGGATCAAGCCCCGTTGCTATCTTCGCTATCTCTTGTTTGTACGTGCTTGAATTTAGTTGGAGTGCTACTCCCTCCGTTTTTAAAAGAGTGTACTTCTAACTTTGTTGGAGGGTCAAACTATTTCAAAATTTGACCGAGTTTGTGCAAAAATATGTCAATGCTTGTGAAACCAAATAGGTATATGACGAAAATATATTTTATCATGAATCTAATGCTACTAATTTGATGGCATAAATATTAGTCTATTATTATATAAATACGGTTAAACATAAAAAAGTTTGATTTTTCAATAAAGTTGGAAGTACATTTTTTTAAGGACAGATGGAATATGTAAGACTAAGGACAAGCTTTCACTTTTCATTAAAATGGTTTGATGATGTCGGCCAGGGTAAACTTTTCTACTCTTTGGGGAGTAGCAGCACTACTAGCAAGCAACCTAAGCCTTCACGAGTTGACTTAACAACTAAAAGTAATGCGATATCTTATGGAGGCACATTTGGCAAGAAAGCCAATATGTACTTCCTTTGTAAACTAATAGTATACTACTAGTAGACTGTCCGTGCGTTGCCACGAGTATTTAAAAATATTACCGGTTGCATATATAAGCATAAGGCACATCAAATTTCACATGTGTAGAAAAAACACCCACAACAAATAATTAAAATCTGTTGCAATGATTTAAAAAAAAAAGGAATTCGATGATGTATACTATCAGATCTAATGCACAAAATAACGAAAGTGGTACACAAACATATAACTTTGTAGTGTGCAATGCATTACAAACGATAGATAGCATCTTTTTTGGAAAAGACCCCAGATCATATATTAAAGAACACCAGTGGTACATGGAAATTACAACCAGGTCCTTGGGGCTTAGACCCACCACAAACTCCGATGCGGGCCGAAGGCACACCGCCGCTGCCCCACCAATATGGAGCCGACGCGACCTTGTTAAGTGCGGACGGGTTCTTCACGGCCGGGAAGTCATCAACCTTGGTCTAGTAGGACCAGCACACCGGAGATGCAACAGGACGAAGAACCACCAGAGACGAGACATGGGGAGATCTGGCAACAGGACTCGTAGGCTCCATGGCAAGGACTGAGCACGCCCAACCGCCATGGGGACGAAGCCAGGAGACGAAATCTCCACAGCATGGCAACCTTCTGCACTGCGATGGCCATGCCTAGAAACACCGAAGCTCAGCAGATCCAACGGATGCCGAGCACACACATCTGTGCGTACCCCATCAAGGCCCAGAGGACAACGATGCACGCACCTCATCAAGGCCCAAGGACAACGATGCAGAGGGGAAGGAACAACAGCAACTTTATTCGCATCGGCAGCACATCCACCTCCTGAGCACCGCCCACTGGAAACCAACCCGTCCACACCATACACGCCAAAGCAAAGAACCGGGGTTCCCCAACCCTCCCGCCGCCGGAGCGACCGGCGGAGGGAAAGGGAACCCACGGTCTCGCCTATGAGCTAATCCCAAGCATTCAAAGCTGAATGTTAAATCAAAAGCCTTGCTAATCAAAAGTGAACAGGAGCAGCTGTTGACACTTGCTAATCATATATAGACATCAAATACGAGCAGAGTTAACGACAAATACCATGTCGGGATGCCTTCAGGTAACAGTAATTATTTGGATTTATACCGTGTTGTTGAAAATGGAACAACAAAAAGTCAATGTCTTTTAGGCAAGCGACAGTAACTATTTAGACGAAGGGAAGAGTTTAGTGCTGAAGTACATACAACATATCCCACTGTAATGCTGCCTATGAAGTGCGTGAAAAAACAAAACTGAACATCAAACTCCATTACTTCAGATCTCCAATACAAACAAAGATGAAATAATCGACAGGAGTAATGGGATACTGAGATGCATGTTTACATTAACATGTTTACCTATATATGAATAAACATGCATCTAGATAATGTTGGGCAAATAAATGCATGCCAAAATAATCGACACGGACACGGCAGTCTACATGCATGGAGACCTTAAAATAAATTTCATATAGTGATAGATGCATCGGGAGATCACCTTCTCAGTGCATAGACTCAGCCAAAGACTTTACAATTCAGGAATACATGACCAGTCGAACAAAATACATGCAGGTTCATAAAACTAACCACAAGTAGATGGATTCGGCATCGTACCATGCATAATTTGCTGGCTAGATTTCACGTGGGCTTGGTCACAAAACAATGGAGGGGACGCACGCACGCACAACAGCTACTCTTGACCCCATCCTCTTCACCTCGCTAGCCCGTCCCAGAGCCTCCATCTGCACCACCCCACCGGCGTTGACCCCAGCCTGCCATCCTGGGCTGCTCGGCTTCACTCCAAATGGCTTCGCTCCACATCCACGACACCTTGGACGACTGCCGCACTGTGTCGAACCATAGATGACGCTCCAACTTCTGCATCCTTCCTCCGGAGCCGCCGCCGCCTCCTGACTGCTCTCTCCTTCTCTCGTTTTACTAAGGCCTTGGGTTGAAAGTCAACGGCGTCTCTCGATCTTGATCTCGATTTACCAAGCCCATGGGCTGAAAGTCTGACGGCGTGTTTGGATCGAGGCCAAAGCAAACAAGGGGCTCTTGAACTCCAAAATACCGAAATTTACAAGATTCATAAGAAATAGCTTACTTACTACTCCCTCCGTCCGGAAAAGCTTGTCCCAAGCTTGTTCTTCAAATGAATGTATCTAGCACTAACTTGGTGCTAGATACATCCATTTGAGGGACAAGCTTTTTCGGACGGAGGGAGTACCTATTGCAAATTCGCAGTTCTTACCTGGAGTAATAGCGAACCTTGATCGAGTGGAATAAGTAAATGGCTGAAAAATATAGTATCATTCCTAAGAGCAACAGGGTCATTTCCGATCTTGGATTACTCCAGCTTCCTGATCCTCGTGCAAGAGAAACGCCCCATCCACCCGTCCCCATGTTCGCTCCTTGCTGCCCTCCTCTTCTCTGCTCAAAGTAATTACTTTTCATTGGTACAATTTAGAGTTTGGGGGGTAAATAAGCATTACTCAAAGTAATTCTTTAGGGAACTACAAAGAGACGAAAATCAAAGCTAAAGTTGTCATGTATTAAGAGATAAAGTAGAAGGCAAGCCAGAAGAAATAAGAACTCACAATAACAAGTGCCAAACATGCCAACGTCGCAAATATTCAGTAGCAATAAAGCAATCAATCACAAAAAATTACCCCATCCTGTACCATCAACAAACTAATCTCCCTTCTAGAAGATACTAATCACTTCCAACCAATTCTTGCACGCAACTGTATTTTGCTTTCTAAATAATCCATTCATATACTATTTTTCTCAAAGGAAGCCCACTTCTGTAAGGTTCAAGAATAGATATTTCAGCAAGTCTATGAAACACGTGTGCTAGACTGGAATAACGAATTGAAACTCTAATCATCAAGACCAAGCTGCAATGATTTTTCTTGTGAAGTTGTCTACAACCTTTTGTATCACAGAACAAAACATAATGGACTCACTCATCATTGGTTTTATAAGAGAAAAAATGTACTTCAGATAGTTCCACACTGTTGCACAGAGTTATCTAAATGCGGTATATCAGCTCTGCTTGATCTCTGTAGGAAATATACCATAATATGTTTGCTATAATTATATTATGACATCTCTAAGTTCTTCAACAGTATAATTAAAATCAAAATTAACAAACGAGTCGTTGAACAATCAATAATAGTCCTTGTAAGATTGCAATCTCAATGTAACAATCACAATGTAGCAGGTTCAATTAAGCCACTCCTTACCTCGCCATGTAGTCATGTTTTCCTTTCCTCTTTGAAGTGCCAGAGTTGCAGCCTCGATTCTACCGCATGGGCCGTCGTTGAACTGAATGGTCAGTGAGCAAGTAAAGAAACCTTAGATGCACTGCCTTAGTAGAAGAACAGCAAGTCATTGTCTAGAAAGGAATGGCAGGTTAACATCTAAATAAAGGACTGACATGAACATCAAGCTCTAGTCAGGTTAACAAAATCACAAACTTTTGTGTAGATTTCATAGCAATTATGAGCTAAGAACTTCCATGGGTTCAACCAGTACCACCGGCGCACCTGCACCCTCGCACAAACTCTCCTTCTACCCCTCCCCCCCCCTATAAAATATGTAAAAGAACAAATACTAACATTAGAACATGAAAATGCAGAAACTTACAAGATTCACAAGAAATAGCTTACTTACTACCTATTGCAAAATCGCTTCCTGATCCTAGTGCAAGAGAACGCCCCAGCCACACGTCCCCATGTTCGCTCCTCGCTGCCCTCCTCTTCTCTGCTCAAAGTAATTACTTTTCATTGGTACATTTTAGAGTTTGGGGGGAAATAAGCATTACTCAAAGTGATTCTTTAGGGAACTCCAAAGAGATGAAAATCAAAGCTAAAGTTGTCACGTAATAAGAGATAAAGTGGAAGGCAAGCGAGAAGAATCCTTCTACCCCCTATAAAGTCAGTAAAAGAAAAAAAAATACTAACATTAGAACATGATGCAGAATTTTGCAAAGAATGAAACAAGACAGCAACACATGGCTCTCTTATGCTAGCAATGAATGAGATACTCCAAATTGTGGATCTGTTTTCAGCAGGTGGATGAGTCTATTTGATGTTCTACAAGAGTCGGATGTCCGTTAAATGATTGCTCTATAAGCTTCATCTTGTGCTTATTTACTAAAACAGGTGACATGTTTTCAGTTATATCTATGTTCAGTATGTGTTCCACAATAATTAAAAGCAGTTGGTCTATAATTAGCATGACTGATGGAATAAGCGTCAATACCTTACTGCATTGGCAATTTGACCATGAAAAAATTCAGGGCAACGACTTAATAATTACATTTACAGATTTATGAACTGGACTTAATTCCCTTTTTCTTTCTGAGGCCCTGGCCCTAAATCAGTGCAAGAAGATGCATAGTCCTAAATCAAACTGTAAATTATGTTGATGTTCATTGATCAAACCTTACCATCAATCCAGCTATTGCAATCCACGTACAGTATAGATCCTACACCGCACACAATTTCCTTCGCAACCACAAAATGCAGTCCAAAAATATGGTCAAACCAGACCAACAATTCTCACCAAGACACGCACAGCTTGATTTAGACCGCACTGGCTCATGCATCGACGAGGCGGCGTGCTCCATCTCCTGTAGACATCACATTATGAGATGCTTAGAGTTAGTCAAGTCAGAGTTTGGAGTATCACGTCACTCATGTGCTCCACCTACTTGCTCCTCAAAAAAACATTGTACACAAAGATTGTAAGAACCACATCAATTTTGGTATTGATTTGTCCACGTTCAAAGGACTTCTACCACCAGATCCAAACTTTCTCGCTTCACACATTAGGCTGCACTGCAGAATTTGCAAAGTAACTGGAATCAATTGGGCATTTATTTATGCTAATTAACTCACAACATGGATGGACGCAGTTGTTCATGAAGGATGAATAAAACTGATGCTTATTGATTGATTTGGTGCGGCATACAAGAGTATATAAGAGGGTACAAACCGACTTGGGGTAAGGTTACAAAACTGACTTGGACTAGGAGTCGTATACGATAATGACTACTCTAACATCCCCCCGCAGTATCAACGGCAGGCTCGACGACGTTGAGACTGAAACAGATATCTTGAAACGGCTTAGTAGGCAGTGCCTTGGTGAAAATGTCAGCAAACTGAGCCGTAGAGGGAACATGAAGCACCCGAACCTGACCAAGAGCGACCTTTTCACGAACAAAATGAATATCAATCTCAATATGCTTTGTGCGTCGGTGTTGAACTGGATTGCCGATCATGTAGACTGTTGATATGTTGTCACAGTAGACAATAGTGGCCTGCTCAATAGGCCTGTGTAGCTCAGAGAGTAACTGCCGAATCCAGATTGTATCTGCAACGGCATGTGCCACGGCGCGATACTCAGCCTCGGCCGACGAACGTGAGACCGTAACCTGTCTTTTCGAGGACCAAGAAATTAAATTGTTACCAAGAAAAACACAAAAACCGGAAGTGGACCTTCGAGTGTCAGGACAACCAGCCCAGTCTGCATCAGAGTATGCGGTAAGAGAGTTTGGAGAAGAATTATTTAGGTGGAGACCATGATTGAGAGTACCTTTTAAATACCGAAGAATGCGTTTAACATGATTATAGTGAGGAACCCGTGGATCATGCATATAGAGACATGCTTGTTGAACAGCAAAAGAGATTTCAGGACGAGTAATGGTGAGATATTGAAGAGCACCTGTTAGGCTACGATAGAGAGTAGGATCTGAAAAGGGTTCACCGGCAGCCAAAAGTTTAAAACTAGTATCGACAGGAGTGCGAGATGATTGACAGTCAAGCATACCAGCACGATTAAGGAGATCAAGAATATACTGGCGTTGGGAAAGAAAAAGGCTGGAGGAATCTCGAACAACAGTGATGCCTAAGAAATGATGAAGAAGTCCTAGGTCAGTCATAGAAAATTCAGATCTAAGAAGAGAGACAATATGATCTAAGAACTTTTGAGAGGATGCGGTGAGAATGATATCATCTACATAGAGAAGTAAATAGGCAGTGTCAGAATTTTGATGATACACAAAAAGAGAGGTGTCGGAGAGAGATGGAGTGAAGCCTATTGTTTGGATGAAGGAGGAGAAGCGTTGAAACCAAGCTCTTGGGGCCTGTTTAAGACCGTAGAGAGATTTCTGAAGAAGACAGACATGAGTTGGAAAGGATGGATTTTCAAAACCCAGAGGCTGCTGACAGTAGACAGTTTCTTGAAGGGAACCATGGAGGAAAGCATTTTTAACATCAAGTTGGTGAATAGGCCAGGAAGAGGAGACAGCAACACTAAGAACGGTACGAATGGTGCTAGGTTTAACAACAGGAGAAAAGGTTTCATCGTAATCAATTCCTTGTTGTTGAGAAAAGCCACGACAAACCCACCTGGCTTTATATCGTGAGAGGCTCCCATCAGAGTGAAACTTTTGGCGAAAAACCCATTTGCCAGAAGCAATATTTGTGTTGGGAGGACGAGGAACAAGTTGCCATGTGTTGTTTTGAATTAAAGCATTATATTCTTCTTGCATGGCAGCGGCCCAATTGGGAACAAGTAGAGCAGTTTTGTAATTCTTTGGTAGGGAAGTGAGAGATACGGTGGTATGAAGGTTTAGGCGGTCTTGGGGTTGATGAAATCCTGATTTGGCCCTAGTACGCATGCGATGATCATTAATCGGGACTGCTGTAGGAATAGCACGAGGGGGTAACGTGGGTACGGGTGAGTCCGGCGCAGCGGAAGAGTCGGACGAAGGAGCATGGTTGGGTGGTGGAGCGGGAGTAGGGGCCGGGGGTGTTGGGGAGGGAGCAGGGGTTGAGGGTGATGGGGAGGGAGCAGGGGTCGGGGGTGTTGGGGACGTCTCGGGTGGGGTGAGGGGAGGGTTGGTATCGGCTGTGGCTGGTGTTAATGTTGTTGGTGGTATATTGTGTTCATTATGAGGGGGTGCAGGAAGGGGAGTATATAGTTGGAAAGGACGGGGAGAGGGGGTGTTTGCCGAGCTAGGGGTGTTGGATGGTGTAGTAATGCATTGTGAGAAAGGAAAAATGTGCTCAGCAAACGTGACATGACGAGAGACATGAACGTGTCATGTGTGAAGGTCGAGACAGCGATAGCCTTTGTGCTCGTCAGAGAAGCCGAGAAAAGCACAGGGGTTAGATCGTGGTGACAATTTATTTGCAGAAGTGGCGTAGGCATTTGGAAAACAGAGACAGCCGAAAACACGAACCGCGGAGTAGTCGGGGTGGGAAAGAAAGAGGGAATAATAGGGAGTAGTGGTGGGTTTAGTTTTAGAAGGTCGAATATTTAGAAGGAAGGTGGCCATGTGTAGGGCTTCAGCCCAAAACTTGGGAGGCATAGATGATTGAATGAGAAGAGTGCGAACTATATCATTGAGGGTGCGAAGAGAACGTTCGGCTTTACCATTTTGAGGGGAGGTGTAGGGACATGAGAATCTAAGCAGGATGCCATGTTGTAAGAAGAAAGTACGATTTTTAATGTTATCAAACTCGCGACCATTGTCACATTGGATAAAGCGAATTGGGAGGAAGAAGTGGACAGACACATAGCGTTGAAAATTAAGAAAGAGAGAATGGACCTCGGATTTGTTGCGTAGAGGAAAAGTCCAGACAAAGTGGATGAAATCATCTAGTATAACAAGGTAGTATTTGAAACCCGAAACACTTGCAATGGGAGAGGTCCATAAATCACAATGTATTAATTCAAAGGGATAAGTGCTACAAGAGCTAGAGGAACTAAAGGGAAGACGCACATGTTTGCCTAATTGACATGACTCGCAAAACACAGAATTATGAGAATCCCTATTACATGGTATGGTAAATTCACTAAGCATAGAAGCTAAGACAGCAGGGTTGGGATGGCCCAAGCGACGATGCCAGAGATCGACGGAGGCCAGCATGGATGTTGGAGGGGCAGCGACAGGAACTCCATTAAGAGAGTAAAGATCACCGGAGCTATTGAAGCGAACGATCTCGGCCTTGGTCAGGTAATCCTTCACAGATAAACCAAAAGGGTCAAATTCAGCCGAAACTAGATTGTCGCAAGTAAATTGGCGAACAGAAATAAGATTTTTAATGAGGGCGGGTGCAACTAGAACATCGCGAAGTAGAAGAGGGAAGTTGAGCCTGACCAACACAATATATAGGAATACATGATCCATCTCCGAGGGTAATGGAAGGGAAAGGAGATTTAGTGCAAGATGATAACCAATTACTAGATGCAGACATATGACTAGAGGCCCCTGAATCAAAGATCCAATCCGTACCTGAGTTTCCTTGCGCAGCAAAGTTATTCATGGCCTGGAGAAAAGCAGCTTGATCCCAGCTCGGCGTCGCACGTGAGGGTGGCGTCGGGAGCAGTGCCGGCGGATATGATGGTGAAGGCAGCAGGGCCGGCTGGGGTGTGTAGTAGGCGCCGCCGTCGGTGGAGTAGTGACCATAAGGAGCATACGCCGGGCGGCGTGAGAGGCCTTGGCCGGCTGTGGCGTCGGGAGCAGTGCCAGCTAAGGTGGGTAGTAGGCGCCGCTGTCGATGGAGTAATGACCATAAGGAGCATACGTCGGGGCGGCGTGATAGGCATTGGCCGGCTGTCGGGGGTTGAGAACCCCGGGAGCACCAGTAGGCGGCCGAAGGCCAGGTTGCCAGGCACCTGAGTATGCCGGCGGAGCACCGAGTGGGGACGGAGCGGACCTGGGCATGGGCCACGCCTGAACGAGCCCCGTCCAAGGATCATGAGGAGGCCGCCATGCAGCCGCCGATGGAGCACTGGTGGGTGGTGCAGGACTCGGTGCTGGTGATGTCGTAGGCGGAACCGAACGAGTCGACGGCGGCCTGTAGATAGGATTTTTGCCGCGGTAGTTCGGACTAGGGCACCAGCCTGGGGGCGGTTGAGCGGATGACGACGCGAACGGCCCGGCGGCAGGAGCCGGCATGGGAGGCGGTGCTGGTGTAGACGGCAGAGGAGGGCGAGCTGCAGCATGAAAGACCTTGGGGCGATAGTCCTTGCGAGCTTGTGTTTCCGCCGCGAGTTGGAGCAGAGAACGAACTTCAGCGAAGGTAGGAGGAGGCCGTATCATCGGTATGAACGAGGCTTGCTTGTCAAAGTCCTCGCTGAGGCCGACGACGACGATGTTGATGAGCTGTCAGTCGCTAACGGTATCGCCGAGTTCGCGGAGCTCATCACCAATGGTCTTGACACGCTGGCAGAACAGGTTCACCGGGGCGTCTCCTTGCACCATATTGCGAAGCTCGGTGTGGAGAGCGTTTTTCCGAGCGTCGGTGTTGCTTTGGAAGAGCTGACGGAGGGAGTGCCAGATGTTGGCAGCGGTGGCGCCGTCGTGATCGAGCATGTTGAAGATCTCGGTGGTGATGCGGGTGTAGAACCACTAGACGATTGCGAGATCGTCTTTCAACCATTGCGGATCGTTGGGGCGGGGAAGACAGTTGGCGGCGACATGCGAGCGCAGGTTGCAGCGGCCGAGGTGGAGATCGAAGAGATGTCTCCAATGGTAGTAGTTGTGGGCTGCGAGATCAAGAACTATGGGGATGTAGGGGCTGACGTCGGAGATTGTGTCAGCAAGAGACATTGGTGCGGCGAGGATGGGTGTAGGGGAGTTTTGTGGAGCTATGGAGAGGGCCGAGAGAGAGGCGGCCGCGGTGTTGGTAGCCTTGGCGATGAGCGCGGCCCGGCGCTCGAAGTAGCCGGGCGGCGGCGGCGGCCTCGGCGGAGCCATACCCTAAATCCTAGGACCGGCTCTGATACCATGAAGGATGAATAAAACTGATGCTTATTGATTGATTTGGTGCGGCATACAAGAGTATATAAGAGGGTACAAACCGACTTGGGGTAAGGTTACAAAACTGACTTGGACTAGGAGTCGTATACGATAATGACTACTCTAACAGTTCACGTACCTGATCCGGCAGCCGGCAGCTTCCGCGGAGCTGATAATTTGCGTTTTGAGGTGCCATGTGACGTCAACGGCGGAGGGGTCGTGGCCGTACCTGCCGTCGATGGTGAAACGGAGGTTGGTGCTGACAGAGCCCAAGAAGTCGCGGAAGAAGGCCACAACCAGGTCCTACCCTATCATGAATCGCGCTGCCGGGGAAGCCCGGAATAGCAGGTCCTCTTACACGCAGTACCTCGGCTTAGTCCGCTCCCGCCGCCGGCCTCCACAGCGCCTTCCGCCGACCGCCAGTGCCCGCCCCCGGCGCCCATCACCCCGTTGTCTTTTCGCTGCAGCAGCACGAGCACGACACAGGAGCACAGTAAGCAGCAGCAGCACGAACACACAAGGGGGCCAGCCATGAACAACAACATTAGTACGGGCCGGCCACGATCACACGGGGCCGGCGGCGGGTAATAGCAGCACCTGCAACATGACGGAGCGGCGGCGTCGAGCTGGTAACCCTAACCCTAGCTCGCCGGCCCGGGCAAATTGGGTGAGCTAGAGAAAGAGGACTGACCTAGCCGTCGCCGCCGCCGAGGACCACGGGGAATCGCCGGGAGGAGCCGCCGAGGACCACGGGGAATCGCCGTGAGGAGCCGCCCTCTTCTTCCGTCGAGCACCAGCAGAGACAGAGGGGCGGCGGGTTTCGACTTTCGATCTAGGTGGATGGGCGAAGATGAGAGCGAGAGGGGTCTGTAGAGAGGCACGGGATCTCGGCGGCGGCCAAGGGCGACTCCTCTCGGATATCGATGTCGGCTCCTCGATGACCTCTCGGCGGCGGTGGAGCGGGAGACGAGGGAAAGAGAGAGGTCGCAGCGGGAGAGGTGGATCGAGAGGAGGGGTGGCATACAGGGTTTTTTTTAGCGCAGGGAGGTGGGACGAAAAAAAACCAACGAAAAAAACGGATGAAAGCGGTGGGACGAAAAAAATCGTGGAGGCTATTCTACCAACGGTGACTCCTCCCCAAGAAAAGCTTAGGGTTCCTCTGCCTCCTGCCGGCTCTGTCGCCGGTCCGTCTAGCCTCTGGTGGCCTTAGGGCCATGGCGACACGGTGGATCCCGGCCCTTGCCGGTGGAAGGGCTCAGTTTTTAGATGGTTCTTCAAGTTTTGTTAGGATTTGTGTCCTGCTCAGGAAGACGAGACCGCGTCGGCTCCTTGAAGATGGAATAAGGTTCTCCCCGCCTAGTCCCCGTTTCGATAGTGTGTCTAGCATCGTCGGTGCGCATGTGAAGGTGTGTCTCCGGTGGATCTGTCCTTGGTGGATTTGTTCGGATCTGGTCGTAGTTCGTCTACGTTTGTGTTTGTTCAGGTTGAATCTTTCCGATCTACGCTACACTTCATCAGTGGCGGTCGTTGTTCTGTTGCGCTGGTTCTATGAGGCCTTAGCACGACGACTTCCCGACTGTCTACTACAACAAGTTTTGTTCGGCTTCGGCGAGGGAGAAGCGATGACGGCAGCGTGTCTTCGGCTCAATTCAGTGTTTGTAATCGTCACTGGATGGTCTACAAACCTGGATATAATTTTTATTATTTCTGATGTTTGTTGTATTGTCATGATTAAAGATTGAAAATTTTCTAGAAAAAACAAAAAGCTCTTCAATCGTTATCAGTTTTTTTTCTAGGACTAGGAGAATTATCAGATCACTGTGCCGCAATAGTAGCAGCTCAAGGCGTCCAAGTTACGTACACAGCAGTAGTACACGTTTGCGTAGAAGATACTACCGGTGACGGCTTTCCGCATGGTTGATCGGGCAAACGAGACCGGCGGAAAAATCAAGCTCGACAGAACCTAATCAGTCAGACGGACCCGACGCGTCACCTCAACCTTTTTATCCGTTGGATTTCTTTCAATCTTTGTACATACGATGGGCCCGCCCATGTATATCGGCAGACAGTGACATTGCTGGCTGTTTCTTCATTCGCTGAACTTTGCTCATGCCTAACCTTGCACCGTACTAGTAGAAGTTCCCGACGTGCGTCTTGTCACGGACTTTTGCCATTCTGATTAGTGAGAGGAATTGCGGGGGAGGTGAGATGGAGGATGGGCGTGGCCATATTAATTATGTCCTCGTCACGCTCGGGGCAGGTGCCCCGTATCCGGGGGCTGCACACGTCGGGTGCCTACCGGATATGGACCGAACTGTCTCACGACGTTCTCAACCCAGCGGACTTGTAAACCTTTCGCAACCGCGTCTCGACCACGGAAACCATCCGACGTCGACCTGTATCGCTCCGCGAAGTGGTCCAGATGTGATTTCTTTCGTAAACCGGAGATAAAATGGGGGAGGTTTGTGGGAGTCCGGATCGTTCCCAAACCCGTTTCTGACCACCCTGACCCATCAAAAAACTCCTCTCCACTCCCGCGCGCGCTCCCGTCTGGCCCCACCTGCTCGCATTCATATTGTTGTAGAGCGCGCCGCTCCGCATTGAAAACGGCTCAGGGCGGACGCGACTTCTCACTCCATCTGCCATTGAAGCTGCACGCCCGGCTGAACACACCTCATCGCCGCATTCATGCACTCCCATTAACCCACGCGTGGAAGCCAAGAAACCTACTTCGGCCACACGTTCTGTCGGTGTACTAGAATAGGGGTACCCTAGTACCCCGTACTTGTGCACGGGCAGTAGTAGCATCCCGCGGCCAGGCTTGCGGGAGGACAGCCAGAGAGAAGCTCAAGATTATTAAGCCATTCAAGAACAAAGTATACAAAGCAAGAGTTAAGGCCCCGGCAAGAGGAGCTTGCCGGGAGGGACAGCTGAGGCCCAGCCTGGGCATTGCTGTAGCAGAGTACTTGCCGCGGCAAGGTACTTGCCCCGGCAAGTCATTGGCTGCGGCAAGGTATTGGCTGCGGCAAGATAGCGGCTGCGGCAAGGTACTTGCCCCGGCAAGTTACCTTGCGCGGCAAACTATGGGCTGCGGCAAGCTGTCAGGTGCGGCAAGGTCTTGCCGCGGCAAGCGTTACTGTACCACTGTGCTACTGTGCTGCTCCGGTGCCTCTACCAGCGTGGCGCTCTGGGTCCTTCCAAGCGTGTGTGGCAGGGCACTGTGTAGACGGCGGTACACTGTAGCTAGCGGTGCAGGAGCAGGTGGGATAGGCTTTTCCCACGTCCAAGACGTCCGGGTACATGTATGTGGACAGCAAAGGCATGGGCATTTAATGCCCTTGTCCCCTGCCGTCAGTGGTAGGTAGGACATGTCATCCTGGTAATAGTGGCCTTACTGTAGCAACTTTCCACCTCTACCTTTACTGTTTGCCACCTGTTGGTGACCCCTTTGTGCGTATAAAAGGAGGCCCATAGGCAACGTGGAAAAGGGAGGAGGAACTGGGAGATGGAGAACTCCAGTATTGTACGCAGCTACTCGGTACTGTAGCGCTCCTGGAGCTAGAACAATTATACAGATAATAAACCAAAAAGCAGGAGTAGGGTTTTACGCATCCGTGCGGCCCGAACCTGGGTAAATCTCTCTCGTGCACTGTCGTGTTCTTCACTAGATTTGCTCTTCGTGCGACCGTCTCTCCCTGCCGAACGTAAAAGGGTCCTTCCCTGGGTCCCATAGGTGATCGCGGATTCGTCCCCGACATCTTTGGCGCGCGCCAGGTAGGGGGAAGGAGGTTGTGTGAACCTAATCTAGCGATTTGCGCGTTAGTTTTTGGGCCATCCTCCGTCTTATGGCTCCAAAAAAGAAGACTTCAGCCATCGGTGCGTCTACGTCCAACCCGCCTGCTCCCATGCAGGAGGGTGCCGACGTGATTGCGGCTGCTGGGGGGACTGGAGAGCGAGAGCTCCTATTACCTCCACCTGTCCAAAACCGGGCCAGCAACGCCAATCTTGGCGCTGCTGGGTCTGGGAACGCAGCGCTGCTCGCTGTTGCTGGCCCTGCAAGCTCCAGAAACGGTGCTGTGCGTTCTGGAACGCCTGCGCCGGTTCAGACGCCGCGGCCTTCGCAAGAAGCCCGTGACAGGCAGCGTCCTGACGCCCCAGGTGCCAGGCGCTCCCTGGATAATGAACTTGCGCATCGATCTCGAGATGCGCGGGGTCACCATACGCAACAACACGTTGGCGGGGTCGAGGTGCGGTCGCCTGGGCGTGGAGATGCTCCTTCTAACACTGTTAGGAGTAAGAGCATCCCACAGTCCTCACGCCACTCGATACCTCCCTCACCAGCAGAAGCGTTGGCGCGTGCGCAGCTGCTCCTGAACTTCCCTCCACCAGCAGATAAGCTTGACGAGTGGAGGGCAACCATTCAGAGCCTTCTCAGCTTCGCTGATGCCGACCCGGTGCGCGCGGCCGACAAGAGAACTGGTGACAATGCTGTCACCAACAAGAACGGCGAGGGGGCAACAACCGTACACTCCCCACCCAGACGGCCTCGGTCACCGACACGTCGAAACGACGCCCGTGGCGATGATTCCACGGCGTCGTTTGACCCGCGAGCTCGTCGTGACCAGCGCCTCGTTCTTCAGGAACGCAGAGGAGAAGACGCTCGTACCACTATCGAGCGAAGGAGAGAAGCGCATCGTCAGTCCGACAGACGCGCAGGGCCCGCTGTTGACATGCATGCGCCAGGGGATCCTGGCGACTTGCCGTACGCGGTAAGTTGTCCAGCGTTCACCCGTGAGCTGCGGCAGGTCCAGTGGCCCAATCGCAAGGCTTTCAAGCCTGACGTGCCGGAGAAGTATGATGGCAAGACACACCCGTCGGAGTTCCTCAGCATTTACACCATTGCGGTGCAAGCTGCCGGGGGACGAGACGACAAGATTCTTGCTAACTACTTCCCGCTCATGTTAAAGCGCAACGTCGTCTCATGGCTCATGCACTTGCCGGAGAACTCCATTTCTTCATGGGCGGACCTGTGCCATCAGTTTGTTGGTGCCTTTACTGGCGGTCATCAACCTCATGGCCAGGAGAGTGATCTTCATCTCATCCCCCAGAAGGAAGGAGAGCCCCTGCGCAAATACATTCAAAGGTTCAGCCGCGTACAGTACAACATCCCAGATGTTCACCCCGCTGCGGTTATTAGCGCGTTCCATCAGAACGTGCGTAACCGCAAGATGCGGGAGGAAATGGCGATGACCAAGGTCAGAGACATTGGCCAGCTATATGCTCTCGCCGACAAGTGTGCGCGCGCTGAAGAGGGAAGGAAACTTCCCGGTGAAGGTGTTGGCGCAGGGGGGAGCTCTGACAGCGAAGGTACCGCCCCGGCAAAGAAGGGCCGGCGGCGGAACAACAGGAAGAAAAAGGGCAAAGCTGTGCTTGCCGTCGAGCAGTCCAGCGGCAGCGGCAGCGCCGACAAGGCCAAAGTCGAGGGCTCCGGCAAGGAGATTGCCGCGTGCGCCAACTGTCAGGCCTTGGCGGCTGCCGACAAGCAGGACGGCTCCGACAAGCAATATTGCAAGATCCACCGCACCAAGGGACACGATCTCCAGAACTGTCGACGAGTCGAGCAGCTTGTCGAACAGCAGAAAGCTGAGTATGAGAGGCGCGACAAGGAGAAGGCCCCAGAAGGTGCTGGCGGGTCCGACAAGAAGCGCACTGCCCGAGGAGGGCGTCGCGGCAAGGCCAAGCAGCAGCAGAGAGACAGGCCTCCTCGTGGCCGCGACAAAGATGATGATGATGATGAAGAATCCAGTGAGCACGAATTTCAGAAAGCCGCAGAAGTCTTGTGTGTTGACGGTGGTGCTTCGTTGCATTCTTCTCACCGCCAACTTAAACAGTGGGCGCGAGAGATCAATGCGGCGGAACCATCTGTTGACGCCAGAAAGCTTCTGAAGTGGTCCGACACGCCTATCGTCTTTGACATTGAGGACCACCCTGACCGCACATCGGCGGTCGGGTGCTTGCCGATGTTGGTTTCACCAACGATCCGCAACCTCAAGGTCACGAAGATGTTAGTTGACGGTGGGGCCGGCTTGAATCTGATTTCGCCCGCTGTGCTCCGGAAACTTCAAATCTCTGACGGCGAGCTTGAGGAAACTGGTACTTTCCAAGGAGTCAATCCAGGAAGGAGCAAGCCGAAAGGGAAGATCACGCTGCCAGTGACATTTTGCGGCGAGCTGAACTACCGGACCGAGAAGGTCACCTTTGATGTTGCCGATATTCCATTGCCTTATAATGGGATACTTGGCCGTCCAGCGCTCGCCAAGTTCATGGCAGCCTCTCATTATGCCTACAACGTGTTGAAGATGCCAGGTCCAGTAGGTGTTATCACAGTTCCCTGCGACAAGAAGGATGCGCTTATTTGCGCCGACAAGATTTACCGGGAAGCAGCTGCCGCAACTACCGCCAAGGCACTTGCCGCTGAAGCTCTCGGGCGGGAGAACAAGAGGAAGTCCGGCAAGAGCTCCTGTGCCCACTCCGGCAAGCGCACCTCTTCAGAGTGCTGCGCTGCCGTCGAGGACGCACCAGAGAGCTCCACCGGCAAGTGTAAGAAGAACAAAGCCGCTCCGCCGGCGACAAAGAAGGTGCCCGCCAAGGAGGATGGCACTGGTGGTTCCTTCACCATCAGTGCCACACTTGACAACAAATAGGAAAACGCGCTCGTTGCTTTCCTGCGGGCGAATGTCGACGTATTTGCATGGCAACCGTCCGACATCCCCGGTGTTCCCAGGAAAGTAATTGAGCACCACCTTGCCGTTTGTCCCCACGCGAGGCCCGTCAAACAGAAAGCCAGAAAGCAAGCTGTGGAGCGGCAAGAGTTTATTGCGGAAGAAATCAAGAAGTTGGAAGCAGCAGGCCTCGTTAGAGGAGTGCTCCATCCTACGTGGTTGGCCAATCTGGTTGTCGTGCGCAAAGCGAATGGAAAATGGAGGCTTTGTATTGATTTCACTGATGTCAATAAAGCTTGTCCCAAAGACCCATTTCCTTTGCCCCGCATAGACCAGATTGTTGACTCCACGGCAGGATGTGATTTGCTTTCATTTCTTGACGCATATTCAGGGTATCATCAAATCTTCATGGCTGAGGAAGATGAGGAAAAGACCGCATTTATCACACCCTGTGGCACATACTGTTTCGTACGTATGCCATTTGGTTTGAAAATGCTGGTTCGACATTTGCAAGAGCCGTCCAGATTGCTTTTGAGCCTCAGCTGCACAGAAATGTGGAAGCCTATATGGATGATATAGTGGTCAAAAGCAAAGACAGGGCTACTTTGGTTCAAGATCTAGAAGAAACTTTTGTAAATCTGCGCAAGATCAACCTGAAGCTCAACCCCGAGAAGTGCATGTTTGGAGTTCCCTCCGGCAAGCTTCTCGGGTTCTTTGTGTCTCAACGTGGAATTGAAGCCAATCCTGACAAGATCAAAGCCATTGAGCAAATTGAAGCACCGAAGCGCGTCAAGGATGTACGACGACTTGCCGGCTGTGTTGCTGCCCTCAGTAGGTTTATCTCCAAGTCAGCTGAGCGCGCCCTGCCATTTTTCAAAATCTTAAAAAAGGCAGGTCCATTGAAATGGACTCCGGAGGCGGAGGCAGCGCTGCAAGACTTGAAGGGATACCTCTCCTCTCCTCCAATACTTGTCGCGCCTAAACCACAAGAGAAGTTGTTGCTGTATCTAGCGGCAACCAATCAAGTGGTTAGTGCTGCGCTGGTAGCGGAGAGAGAGGTGGATGAGGAGGCAGTAACTACGGCAAGCACGACCAGCGACAAGCTGGGGGCTCCCCCGACAAGTTTTGCTGCCGACAAGGATTCGTCTGCGCAGTCAGGCGAAGTGATACAAAAGAAGAAAATGGTGCAGCGCCCAGTCTACTTTGTGAGCTCTCTTCTGCAGGGAGCTAGGTCAAGGTATTCTGGTGTGCAGAAGCTGCTTTTCGGCCTTCTCATGGCCTCGAGAAAGCTGCGCCATTACTTTCAAGCACATGAAGTTACCGTCGTCACTCGCTTCCCGCTGAAAAGGATTTTGCAAAATCCAGAAGCGACAGGCAGGATTGTCGAGTGGGCGTTGGAGTTGTCGAGCTTTGGTCTCAAGTTTGAGAGTACATCAACCATACAGAGCCGAGTTTTGGCAGAGTTTGTCGCAGAATGGACACCAACGCCAGACGAAGAAATCCCAGAGACGACTCTCCCCGGCAAGGAGACAAGCAAAGAGTGGCTTATGTACTTTGATGGTGCCTTTTCACTGCAAGGCGCCGGTGCTAGCGTACTGCTTGTCGCACCCACCGGAGAGCACCTCAAGTACGTGGTCCAAATGCACTTTCCCAAGGAACAGGCGACGAACAATACTGCAGAATATGAGGGGTTGCTTGCCGGTCTCAGGATCGCGGCAGACCTTGGGATCAAGAAGCTTATTGTCAGGGGAGATTCGCAGCTTGTCGTCAGGCAAGTGAACAAGAACTACCAATGCCCATTGATGGAAGCTTATGTAGATGAGGTGAGAAAGTTGGAGGAACGCTTTGACGGCCTACAAATGGAGCACGTCCCACGTGCTGAAAATGACATTGCCGATGGTTTGTCAAAGCGCGCCGCACTCAAATTGCCTGTGGAACCAGGCACTTTTGTGCTCCAACTAACTCAGCCATCCGTGACGCCATCAGTAGGGCAAGGCAGGAAGAGGAAGTTGGCTTCTGGCGACTACTTCCCGGCAGAGCTCCCCGAAGCCGCCGGTAAGAAGGCTGCCAAAGCCAGCGCCAAAGATGCAGAGGGGCAACTTGCTCCGACAAGGCCTCACACTCTTGTCGTTGAAGCGGGTGCTCCTAGGCAAGAGGCAAAGGGGCAACTTGCTCCGACAAGACTTCGGGTCCTTGTCGTTGAAGCAGGCGCTCCTGATCGAAGCGCTGAGGAGCAAGATGCTCCGACGAGGCCTTGGGCTTCCGTCGTTGAAGCAACTGCTCCCGACGAGCTTGTTGAAGGACAGCACGCTCCAGCAGGGCCCCAGGCTCTTGTCGTTGAAGCGGCTGTTCCCGCCAAGCTCGTCGGGGAACGGCCGGCTCTGGTAGAGCGACAAGCTCTTGCCGTAGGGCCTGATGTTCCCGCGGAAGAAGGAATGCCTTTAGTCCTCGTTGTCGAGCCACAGGCTCCAGCGTGGGCGCAGCAGATCGTCCGTTTCCTTCAGACAGGAGAACTTCCCGAAGAGCAGGAAGAAGCGGAGAAAGTAGCCCGACGGTCCAATATGTATCAATTTGTCGATGACATGCTGTGCAGAAAAAGACCAAACGGTGTAAAATTGAAGTGTATTCCCCGGGAAGAAGGACATGAGCTGTTGGCGGAGATTCATGGAGGCATATGTGGTCACCACATAGGGTCAAGAGCCCTTGCTGGAAAGGCTTTCCGGCAAGGTTTCTTTTGGCCCACCGCCCTCCAGGATGCAACTGCACTAGTAACCAAGTGTGAAGCGTGCCAGTTTCATTCCAAGCAGATTCATCAGCCAGCTCAAGCTCTCCAGACAATCCCTCTCTCCTGGCCATTTTCGGTCTGGGGGCTCGACATCCTCGGCCCCTTTCCCCGTGCCACCGGGGGCTTCGAGCACTTGTATGTGGCCATCGACAAGTTTACGAAGTGGCCAGAAGTGGAAGCACTGAGGAAGGTGACAGCACAATCAGCCATCAAGTTCTTCAAGGGAATTGTTTGTCGCTTTGGTGTTCCTAACAGGATCATCACCGACAACGGTACCCAGTTCACGAGCCACGCCTTCATGCAGTATGTCGAAGACCTTGGCGCCAAGGTCTGTTTCGCTTCTGTTGCTCACCCCCGAAGCAACGGTCAAGCTGAAAGGGCAAATGCTGAAGTGCTGCGTGGGCTCAAGATGAGAACTTTCGAGAGGCTGCGCAAGTGCGGCAAGAACTGGATCGAGGAGCTGCCAGTGGTTCTTTGGTCGATCAGGACGACGCCAAATCGAGCTACTGGCCAGACGCCTTTTGCTCTAGTTTATGGAGCAGAGGCAGTTCTCCCCACGGAACTCGTATACGGGTCACCTCGAGTGCTCGCTTACGATGAGCTTGAGCAAGAGCAACTGCGGCAAGATGACGCTGTGCTCCTCGAGGAGGATCGTCTTCAGGCTGCTGTGAGAGCTGCTCGCTACCAGCAAGCTTTGCGTCGCTACCATAGCCGCAAAGTTAATGCCAGAAGTCTCGAGGGAGGCGACCTTGTTCTTCGGCGCGTTCAGTCGGCCAAGAATTCAAACAAGTTGACGCCGAAGTGGGAAGGCCCTTATCGGGTGAAACGAGTCACCAGGCCCGGCGCTGTCCGCCTGGAGACCGAGGATGGCATTCCAGTGATCAATTCCTGGAACATTGAGCATCTTCGTAAGTTTTTTCCATAAGGCGCGGTTGCCGGGCCCTTCCCCGGCAACCACCTTTTGTACAAGTATTGCCGCTGTTGCATGTAATCCTTTGTACAAAGCCAGGCGCAGACCCTGTGCATAAATAAAGCTTTTGTATTTCGCAGTTTTTGATGATTTCATGTTTACTTTTATTTTGCATGATTATCTGACATACTGTGTAGTACAGCCTCCCCGGTAAGCATTAACGAGCCGCCAAGCTCCTATATCTTTATTTTCTCTTCTTTCTTTTTCTCAAAGAGACAGAAGCTTCCCTCGCGCACAAGTTTGCCGGGGGGGTGGGATAATGATATGGACCAGGCGTGGACCAGGCGTCGTTCAAAGAAACTTTGCCTTGCCGGGAAGAAGGCAGCGGCAAGCAGTGACAAGACCTTGCCGCGGAGAGATCAGCGACAAAGCTAAGTGCCAAAGTTTGAATAATCAAATTCTTTTTTATTTTCAAGGTTATTTTCCTTGAACGATACTACTCTTTGTATGGAAAACCTGTGCGCGACGGAACCTAAGCGTAATCGGTCGCGCCCTTACCTTGTTTCGAGTCCGTTCAACAACCTAAGTGGCTGCACTGAGCGCGACAAGGTTGCTTGCCGGCAGCGGCACCGCCAGCAGGCTGCTGGAGTCCCGCACCCAGCGCTCGCGGCGATGGTGCGTGCACCGGCAAGTTCCCTATAAGCGTAGGGCAAGTACACACAAAGAAAGAAATTGCTCAAGGGAGATGACATGCATTAACTTCAAAATATTGCAAGTTATATTACAAGATAAGTTGCCGCGGCTTAAACAGATTGTTCTTTAACATGTCTAGCGGCGGCAAGGAGGGAGAATAATGGGCTCTCTAATTGCGGTGCTCGCCTTCGACTCTCTGGATTTGGTCCACCCTCTCCATGATGGGCGCGACAAGGGCCTCTAGTGGCACGGGGTCGTATCCCTTCGGCAAGCTTTTGAAGATGTTGCTGAAGTCGACGCCCGGGTTTCTGTATGCTATCTTCACCAACAACCTCCGGAGAACTCCCCGGCAAAGCCTGCGTGACTCGTCGGCCAGTTGAGCCTTGTGATTGACTTGGAGCTGTTGGAGTGCTTCTACTACTCCGTCGAAGATCTCGGCTAGCTTGACGCTAGTTTGCGTGTTCTTGTCGGTGGAGTACCCGAAGTCCGGCACCTTCAGGGCAGTCAACTCCTTGTCGATGTCCTCGGCGGCGCTGGCAAGCCTGTCTGTGAAGATCCCCACGTTATCCCTGAACTTCTTGTGGGTTGCAATAGCGTCTTGAAGCAGACCCTTTTCCTTCTGGAGCTCTGTCATTAGAAGCCCTTCGCGCTTTCTGGTGGTGTCGAGCGTCTCCTTCAGCGTGGTCAGCTTCAGGTCTGCTCTGGAGTCGTTGGCGGCGGCAAGCAGATTGTTCTTCTTGGCTATGGTAACTTGCATCTCCGCCAAAGTGTGGGTCACCTTTGCCCTCTCACTTTCAAGCGTTGAGAGCTTGTCACCGTTTGCCTTGAGGGCGGCCTCTAGTCTTGCCACTTTCTCCTCCATTTCCTTCCTGTTCACTTCTGCAGCAGCGACAGCGTTGGTGGCCTCCACCAACTTGCTGGCGTACTCTTGGGCCAAGGCTTCGATTTCCTTCTGGTGTTTTTGTGCCTGCCCCTGGGTCCGCTCTGCGACAAGTCTTGCCACCTCCTCGTCTTTCTGTCGGAGGGTTTCGGCAAGTTTCCTCTTGCGCTCGGCAAGTTCTTCTTCGTGGGCATCAAGGTCCACTTTCCGCTGGTTCAGATCACCGGCCTGAGCAGACAACTCCTTGGCGGTCTCCTCCTGTTTTTGTTCAATGTCTTGCTTCATCAGGAGGAGGGCCTGCCGTTCTTCGGCCAGCTGTGCCCGCTTGGCCTCTAACGCATTAAGAGATCACGCGCGGACGTCCGCCAAGATCTCCGCGCGCCTCAACATGTCAGCTTCGGCCTTCTCGATGAGCGCCTCCCTGGAAGCTAGCTTCTCCCGTCGGGCGCGATGAAGATTCAGCAGCTTTTGAAGCAGTTGCTCCTCTTCAGACGTGCTGCTGCTGCTGGCGCCTGGCGCATCCACAAGCTGGAGCCCGGCAGCGGCAAGGATCTCCTCGTCCACAACATCCTCCTCGGTTGGCGCTCTGGAGCCCACCGTCCAGGGGAGGCTGACGTAGACGTTCTCGCCGACCCGGATGTATTTGCTTGGCGGAGGCGAGTTGGGCGCTGCCGCCTCGTCAGTGGTTGAGGGACCCGTGGTCGGAGTAGCGCCTGGCGCTCATGTGGCCTCAGGGCCGTCAGTACGACCACCGGCTCCCTCGCCGGCCTCCTCAGCAGCCTTCTGGGCGGCCTCAGCTTCAGCAGCCTTGGCGGCTTCATCGGTGGGCGCCTTGGCGGTATTATCCTCGGCGGCCTTGCCGGCCTCTTCGGCAGCATTGGCAGTTTCTTCGTCGGCAAGCTTGTCGGCTGCCAGCTTGTCGGCCTTGGCAGCGGCGGCCTTGGCGGCCTCGTCGTCGACGGCCCCTGTGGTGTTCTCCTCGGCAGAAGAGTCAATGTTCATTGGCTCCACCGAGGAGGGCTCTGCCAACCCGAGAAGTAAGGCAAAAAGAGCTTCAGGAAGAAATTCAAGAAGACAAAAGAAAGAAAGCAGAAAGAGTTTTGCGGCAAGTGGGTTTACCCGTGTTGAGCTCAGGAGCGGTGGGCTCCCCTCCCCCGTCAACGTTTGTCATTGGGGTGGGGTCGCCAGCGCTGGTGCTTGGCACTTCGGCGCTTGCCGGCTCCTCTTCGTGGCTCGGCTCGCTAGTGGGAGCCCTTACCGGAGATCTTCTCCTTGGCGGTGTGGTCGAGGGGGGTGGTACTTCTGGAGCACCTTCAGATGGCTCCACTTGCTGCTCCTCTCCTACACGCCCAAAGATGTCAGTGACAAAATGCTTGTTCCTCAGCGACCGCCAGCGAAAGGTAGTTAAAATACTTACGCTGGGGGCTGCGCTGGGGGCTGCGACGAGGGCTGGGCTCCGAGCTGGTCGGCATGGTCTCAGACGCTCTCCCGGTGGTTGCCGTGGGCTCATCTTCGACGACCACCACGGTCTTGCTCGTCGAGACCTTAGCTCTCTTCCTTGTCCTCTCCGCCAAGGTTTCCTCCCTGCGGAAGCAAGGCCGGAGCGCGACAAGTGAGGACAGAAACAAAACCTTACAAAGATTGAGGGTCGCGGCAAGGGAACTTACTCTTCCTCGTCGTCCTCTTCGCTGAGAGCGGAAAAGTCAAAGTCCGCCTCCGTGTGAGGAGGGGGAGGAGGGGGAGCTGGACTCCTTGGCCGCTTGGCGGGGGTAGTAGCAGCGGTCTTTGATGACCCTGCTCCAGTTGCCGGGGCCGCGTGAGACGCTCCCGCAGCACCAGCCCTTGCCACGGTCGAGCGCGTCGAACGGCGCTCCGGCGGTTGTTGAACCTCTTGGCGCTCAGCCACTTTGCCAAGCCTGCGAAGGCGTTTCCTCCTCCAAGGGGCTGGGGACTCTGACTGCGATGGGCTTTCGGTGCCCTCCTCGGAAGAGGAGCCCTCATCCTCCGAGCTGCCTGACTCGTCGGCAGGCTGGCTTGGCCCGACATCCTTGCCGGGTGCGGCGAGCTCGCCCTTCCCGGCAAGCATCCCCTGCTTGGCAAGGATCTCCTTTTGTGCCTCGTCGAGCTCCGCCAAAGTATAACCAAAATCGCCAGCTTCCCTGGCGAGCCTGTCCTCCTCCACTCTTCGAGCAATGAATTCTATTTCTTGCTCAGTGGTGTTGCGGACGAGCCACTCCTCCTCCCGGACCTGCTTTTCGACCGTGGAGTCAAAGAATCGCCGCACGTCTTCTTCGAGCGGCACGTCCCAAGTTGCTTCAACGCTGTGCGCATTGCAGAGCGGCATCATAGCGATGATTGCACTCAATGCGGAGTTGTTGCAAAGGGGCACGATGTGCTTCGGCAGCGTGAACGCCTTGTCGCGCTTCTCTGGATCTGTCTCTTGCTTGAACAGTTCTCGCATGAAAAAGTCATGCTGCAGAACTGTGAAGCTGTTGATCAGTCCAGGGCGCAGCCGCATGATATCGGCTGGGTTCTTCCAATCAGAGGCCGGCCTTCCTCTCTGCTGCAGAGGAGCAATGCGGCGGCGGAGGAAGTCTGCGCCAACCATCCCTATGGTGAGCCCGGCCTCCCTGAGCCGTATGATCCTGGTAGCGGCAATTTCCAGCTTTTTGTCCTGGGGATCCAGATCGCTCCAGTCCGTGCCACGCGCTGCTGGGGTCTTGCGAAGCTCACAGTATGGTGGCAGCTCGTCGTCAATGATCCAACACCATTCAGACCGGATTTCTCCCCATCTTGGGCGGAGATCCCCCTTCAGATAATGCTCCTTGGCGCCCAATCTTGAAACGAACGAGACGCCAACAGTGAGAGGCTCCCCCTTTTCAGCACGGGGAGTGAAGTAATGCCTGAACAGCGCAGTGTTGGGTGCGACGCCGACGAAGTTCTCGCACAAATGCGCAAATATTGCCATGGTGGATACGGCATTCGGTGTGAGATCCAGCAGACGGAGGTTGAAGGTGTACATGACGTCGCTAAAGAAATCCGAGTACGGTGGGCAGAGCCCGCACCAAAAGTAGCAAGCGAAGAAGGGGTACTTGCTCACTTCGCTCTCGTCGGTGGCTGGGCGAACGCGGGTGGCCGGATGCGCCTTGGTCCTCGCGGCCCACATGCCTTGGAACTTGGCCTTCAGATCCGCCCCCGTGAGCGTCGGAGCGAAGAGCGCGTACTTCTGCCTCTTCAACTGCGCCTGGGTCTCCGTCCTTGAGGACTTCCCCGTCTTCCCCTTTTCTCCTTTGGGAGGCATGGCGAAGGCGGAGCTGAGGACCGAGGGAGATGCAGACGCGCGTGGTGGCGGAGGATTGGGAAACCGCTTTGTTTTAGAGCGGAGGAAGAAGAAGGCGGAGATTTGGAGATCGAGAATGGTGAGAGGGGTGTGTGAGTGCTTCTG
This sequence comes from Thinopyrum elongatum, assembly GCA_011799875.1. Taxonomy (NCBI): domain Eukaryota; kingdom Viridiplantae; phylum Streptophyta; class Magnoliopsida; order Poales; family Poaceae; genus Thinopyrum; species Thinopyrum elongatum. The sequence continues at coordinate 390,537,549 of CM022299.1, forward strand.
CAGGTCCCTCCTTTTATGGGGAAAGATGCGGAACCATCCGCCCCTTCGTCATTCGAGATAGCTGCACACGCTTCCCACGCTCCGCATTCAACGCGCGACGCGTGGGAGAGCGTGCAATTAAACAGCATAGGGACGTTTCGGCTTATCCCAGCCACGCGTGCCCGTGCACTGTTTGGGCCTGGCCCAACAACGCCCGGCACATTGTGTGGCCCAGGCCCGGGGGCTCCTGTCAGTGTACTAGAATAGGGGTACCCTAGTACCCCGTACTTGTGCACGGGCAGTAGTAGCATCCCGCGGCCAGGCTTGCGGGAGGACAGCCAGAGAGAGGCTCAAGATTATTAAGCCATTCAAGAACAAAGTATACAAAGTAAGAGTTAAGGCCCCGGCAAGAGGAGCTTGCCGGGAGGGACAGCTGAGGCCCAGCCTGGGCATTGCTGTAGCAGAGTACTTGCCGCAGCAAGGTACTTGCCCCGGCAAGTCATTGGCTGCAGCAAGGTATTGGCTGCGGCAAGATAGCGGCTGCGGCAAGGTACTTGCCCCGGCAAGTTACCTTGCGCGGCAAACTATGGGCTGCGGCAAGCTGTCAGGTGCGGCAAGGTCTTGCCGCGGCAAGCGTTACTGTACCACTGTGCTACTGTGCTGCTCCGGTGCCTCTACCAGCGTGGCGCTCTGGGTCCTTCCAAGCGTGTGTGGCAGGGCACTGTGTAGACGGCGGTACATTGTAGCTAGCGGTGCAGGAGCAGGTGGGATAGGCTTTTCCCACGTCCAAGACGTCCGGGTACATGTATGTGGACAGCAAAGGCATGGGCATTTAATGCCCTTGTCCCCTGCCGTCAGTGGTAGGTAGGACATGTCATCCTGGTAATAGTGGCCTTACTGTAGCAACTTTCCACCTCTACCTTTACTGTTTGCCACCTGTTGGTGACCCCTTTGTGCGTATAAAAGGAGGCCCATAGGCAACGTGGAAAAGGGAGGAGGAACTGGGAGATGGAGAACTCCAGTATTGTACGCAGCTACTCGGTACTGTAGCGCTCCTGGAGCTAGAACAATTATACAGATAATAAACCAAAAAGCAGGAGTAGGGTTTTACGCATCCGTGCGGCCCAAACCTGGGTAAATCTCTCTCGTGCACTGTCGTGTTCTTCGCTAGATTTGCTCTTCGTGCGACCGTCTCTCCCTGCCGAACGTAAAGGGGTCCTTCCCTGGGTCCCATAGGTGATCGCGGATTCGTCCCCGACACGTTCGTTCAGGAGCGGGCCGGCATTAAACGCCACGCCGACCGAGCTCCTCCCGTCCGCCCTCTATTTAAACGAGGGCATGCGTCGGGCAAGAATCACACCCCTCTGTCGCTCCCCCATCTTCTCCTTCACCATTTTCTCCACCATTTCGATGGCATCCGACGGGCATGAAGAGGAGTTCTCCGGCATAAAAACTGGCATGATGGCCCACCGAGCCCGGCGGATACGAGTGAGGCAACTCGCTGCTCCACCTCCCTCCCCTAGGTCGCCAGAGCAAGTTGCCGCCACAATCCGGCGCGTGTTTCAGCAACTCGCCGCTCTAAGCCAACCCGCGGAGGAGTGGCGAGTTGCTCCAGGCCGGCACGGAGGGGAGCACGGTGGCACGGGCATGGACGACGTCGCGTCGTACCGCCCCTCCAGTGCCTACGATCGCGCCATCTGCCGTCGACGCGCGCATAGCCGCGCCATGCAGACAGAGAAAGAAGGCGGGTGTGCGAAGGAGATCAGCGAGTCGGTGGCCAGCGCATCCACGTCCACGTTCGCTGGTAACTTCGAGGGAAAGTAGAACACGGGAGGCCGCCGCCGCTTGGGTCCCAGGAAGGCGACCGCCGGCGCGTCGCCGGCTTGTACAGCCAGTGATGTGCCCGATTTCTTCTTTATCTTAGACCACCCTGGCCTGAGTGTCCACAGAAGCACCCTTCCCCTCCGGCTGAAGCACCCTCTTCGCCACACTTCGATGAGCGGCGCAGCCGGACATAGGGAAGATATGGGGGAAGAATGCCTCCAGGACTCCCGGTAGTCCGATGACGAAGGGATCCGCCGCGCCCGGCCATAGACTAGTGCAGTGTATCCATGTCGTGGGAGTGGAGCTCCGCACGACCGTACGTGCACATAGTTTTAACATTTTAGTTAAAATATTTCCAAAATCCAACCGCTTGCGTCCGGTATGTATGAAATTTGTCATGTTTGTATGAAATTCGGTCGAGTTTGCATGAAATTTGGTCGTGTTTGCACGATTTTTGTCCGGTTGGTTTGAGTTGTTGGGAAAATGTATGCGGCTAGTGTTGGATGATTGCCTCCCGCATCCATGTCCGCGGACCGGTTCCCCTGTCCGCGGATGGATGCTGGAGGTTTTTTACTGGTTGCCATTGGAGATGCCCTTAGATCCCTCTCAAACGACGACCTGATTAGTGACCGATCAGAAAATGCGACTCAGACGGGCGCTTGAAACCAGCCTCAACCGTTTGGGCTGACCGGCACCTTTAGGGGCTGTTTGGTTTTTGCCCAGGCTAACCCTGCCAACGCACGGGCGAGCCAAAATATTGGCGCAGCTTTTCGCCGCCCGCGTCTCAGCCAATCGTTGGCGCAAAAATGAACTGATGAAGCGAGGGTTGCGTTGGTGAGCCAAAACCTGGGCTACGATCCAAGGGACGCCTGAGCCCTTAGTCAACGCCAATTATTTGGCGTGGCAGGCTGGGGCTCCCAACCAAACAGCCCCTTAATATCCAACTTAAATTTAGGGCGGATACGGGAGGCCTCGGCGTGTCCGCCACGTCGGATCTGTCCCATGCTAGTACACTTTGACCCCACATATATTCGTCCCTATTCGGTTGCCGGACCAAACCCTAGCCACTCCATTCTACTCCACCCCCTCAGCCCTTCTCCGGCATGGCGGACAGCGGATCCGAGTCCTCCGTCAACCGATCTGCGAACTGGGACCTCATCCTAGTTGGGCCCGAGGAGGAGATGGCCGTCCACATTGTGCTCCTCCGCGCCCACGAGGTGAATGCCCGACAACGGTCGGACTCGATCCACCGCGAATCCATTATGTCCGCCCAAATGGTGCGTGGATGCGGCGCGAGGCAGGTCTTCACTACCTCGCCGGAGGTGGTGCGCTTCGTCTGGCGTTCAAACGTCGTGGCGGACGTGCAGCCCCTTTGTTGGCTCGCCGACGGCGATGTCATCCATAACCCGTCCGTTAAGTGTATGGCGCGGCGTGCCCACCGTGCGAGGCAGAGGGCGTGCGAGGCCGCGGCAATCCTCGCGGCTGACATTGGTGAGGCGGAGTCGCACACTCTGGCGCCGAAACGGGTGGCCAGTGGCCATGGCCTGCAACCCCGGGCGTTGCAGCCGCATCATGGTGGACGTGGCCTCTGACCACAATGGATTCATCGTCGAGCTCACACCCATCGGCAACGTGCAAGCGATGGGCTCCGACAAGGAAGAATAGGGCATGGGAGACAACAACGCCTCGATTCCGAGCTGGTGCGTGTCACATGTCCTACTCTATCTCATTGGCGACTGGAGCAACACTTCGAGGGGCGCAGCAGGCCGCCGGACATGGACACGACTGAGCCGGATGAGCTCCGCTTAAATTAAGTTCCACGTTGCATATAATTATATGGATTTGAGGTTTCATAATTGAGGTATCCAGTTGTGAAAATTATTATTTGAGTTGTGACCGATCACTGCCAGCAGACATACTGCGGGGTGGATTAGCTACTGGCCAAACAAATCCTCCACATTTGCTTTTGCTTTGCAGAGGACGAAACGTCACGCGCAAAACAAAAGAGAATCTGGGTCAACGACTCCCTCCTCCCTGTTGCGTAGAGGAGCAACCAAGACACTTTTTTTGCTTCATCAGTTGAGTCCGTTCCACTCATGAGCGGATCACCACAGAAGTTTGATGAGTCAAACGACAAGAGGAATAATATATACTACTCCAGAAAAGAGATCTCTAAAAGTCAACACGATCGGCATGCGATAGAGCGTGGAAAGTTGCACTCATTGGTACATTGAACAGTCTCAGGCTCCCGGCCAAATCCTGGGCGTCACATGGTGCCGCACTTCCCACCATTTCCACATGGATTTTTCTAGTAGTAGTGACCATGCATGGCCCATGACTCCATTCATATCATCTCCCGTCCAAGATTAAACAGCTTTCAGCAGTAGGAGTATCTATTACTACTAGTACTACGTAAATAAATAAATAAAACTGAAAAGGGGGAAAATGTCCACAGAGAGAGAGAGAGAGATGGGGCCGGCCATCACCCATGTCACACAAAGAAGTCAGGTTTATTAAGCAAAGTAGGAGTAAAAGCAAGGGGGATGACCACCACCGCCGCCTCCTCTATATAGGGGGGCACTTTCCTACCCACCACCACCTCCTCTGCATCCGCCCGCTCCGCCTCCATGGCGAACCTCCCCACCCACGCCACCAACGCGGACGCCTCCGGCTTCAAGCTCTTCGGCCAGGTCATCCAGCCCGACGCCCACCGCGCCGCCTCGGCCTCCGCCCCCGCCTCCACCTCCACCTCCACCCCCACTTCCATCTCCACGGGACAGAGCGCCGCGCCTCCGCCTCCGCCTCCTCCTCCTCCTCCCCCGTCGACGACGCAGCAGGCCGCGGTCGGGGGCGAGCCGTTGCCATGCCCGAGGTGCGGGAGCAGGGAGACCAAGTTCTGCTACTTCAACAACTACAACGTGCGGCAGCCGCGCCACCTCTGCCGCGCCTGCCGCCGCTACTGGACGGCCGGCGGCGCGCTCCGCCGCGTCGCCACCGCGTCCCCCGGCCGCCGCAGGCCCCGGCCCAGCGCCCGATCAGCCGCCGCCGCGGCCTCGGCGACCGCCTCCGCCTCCGAGGAAGGGGCAGCAGCGGAGAGCGTTGACTCGCGGTCGTAGGCGTGTGCGCGCGGCGTGGTGGCTTTCGGGGAACTCGCGTGCGTGCGTGGTGGAGCAAGAGCAAATGCTCCGTCCCTCCTCCGCTTCCGGGCCAACGCGTCGGAGGCACCGCGACCATCACCTGTCCACTTTTTGGCTCTTTGTTTTCTGGGGGGTTTATCAATATTATTATTATTGATCGATGTAGGTTCCATTTCGATACCATTTTAGGATTCTTTTCGGTGGCCGGAAGGATACGGCCACGGCCAGCAATATGAATGAAAGAGAGGAAAAGAAAAATACTCCTACTACTTTGTTGAAATGAATGTACTTTCTTCCTTGAGCCGTGGCAATGATGATGCTGATGATCTTCTTCCTTCTTCGCTTTTGCTGCCCCATGTCCTCCGCATTCTGTTATTAGATGCAGTGCAGCGCAGGGAGGGACCATTCAATGGATCACGTGGAACCGGTGACACACACACTCCTACAGTACTATTGAGTTGAGTTGCTGTAGATGCGCAGCTTAAATGGAATGTATACGTGGTTGGTGGGGCGTTCTTGTAAAGTACCACTTGAATGCCAATGACATCAACGCACGCAGGCCCAGAGGCCAGAGGAATCTGTCTACTAGCAAGAAGAAGAAAGGAGGCATCTACTCAAGGTTGGCATTATCCCAACAAACAGGCTAGCTTCATCACTTCCACTTTTAGCTATTCCTGGTAGTGATGGCATAGTGTCAATTTCTTTACTTGTTCTTCTCATGGTCAACGATAAGCATCGTATTCATGTCATCGCTAAACAAAAGTCCTCCACCACCGGCGCATTATCATCACATGGCGCAGTGTATTAAACTCACCACACAACACATGCAGACCGCGTACCAGTGTGGCATTTGAACAGGATCAATGGAAATATATCATTTTTTTAGCACTTTGTAAAATATACAGCTTCCCGAGCTATTTACATTATGTACTGATCCGGATCCTGCCGACCTCCTTGTGTAAATAATGTTTAATGCCAGCTCAACCGTAGGACTCGGGGGTCAGTGCACCAAAAGTTCAAAGGTGTACACTATAATACGGAACTTGAATTTGTGTATGCCAACTTCCCTTTGTACAGTCAACAAAGTAAACTTTCTCCGCGGAATGCTGTTAATCAGTCGATATGTTCAGACAGTATCGTCAGCCTCAGCGTGCATCCCATCTACCTGGCGGCATCTCCAGGCTCCAGATTAGACATTTCTAAAACATTAACAAGACCTGTAAAAAATAACAAGAATGGGATCGGCATTAAACAGAATCAAGTTACTTCATTTCAAACGTGTAAACTCATGCATGCCTACAGTTATGCTGCTTAAAGGGAATGATGAGCATAAATAAATCTTTAAGATCCTTCAATTGTCAGAAGAGTTGCACTGATGGCAACTTCAAAATTATGGTGAAGAAAGGATGAGGCTTGGCACCTTACTATATTGATGAACGGTGACCAATCTCCCCCCAAGGGCAACAACAACCTTCTCTTTGTTTTTCTATCAGCCAAAACAGTGTTCAAACTTCACGATTTCCAACATCAGGTACTGATTCCTGAATCGCTTGAGTAAACATAGCAATCTTGTAGGTAAAAAACCCAACGAGCATGGGTATCAACTCCAGGTGCATGAAGCCGTACTCTGGAACTAGTATCCTGCATCAGAAAAAGCAAAGGCAAACATGCATGTAAGTTTTTGTTTGTTTGTTTGACATGTTACGAAAATATTTCAGCAAAAAATACTCCCTCTGTCTCTAAATATAAGACGTTTTTGCAGTTCAAATTGAACAGAGGAAGTATTTTAAAAGACTTGATCTACTTACGCATTCCATCGATTGTACATCATCACAAGAACCATCGGAATAAGCAATCTTGGCTGTGCCGCAGCGCCCCTGCAAGCATTCCAGAATAAATTTAGATGTTACATGTATTACAAGCAAGTAGACAAGTAGCAGCAGTTACCTAGCATTTTCTAAACGCAGTCAAAATATGCTGTAAGTATGTTTTAGAAATAACCAAAGGTGATCGACATACGTCATATAATGAATGGAGTGTCCATTGAATAATTCATACTTAGGGATCATGATTCAGATGATGACCATTAGTTTTTTTTTCTAATCTTTGTTTTGACTAAACCTCTGGCTGAAGGCAGATTAGCAATATAAAGAACTTGCATGGAAGGACCTGAACTGGTCATATTTGTCTTCGTGAATCATGAGCTGCCAGTGTTACATAGGTGAAAACAGAACCAGGTCTGGACAGGCCAGACAAACTTTGGTGTAAGTCAAGACTAGAATGGTTTGTCTGAAAGATCTTCAAATAAGAAAGATATCTTTGCTTGCAGGTTTGTCTATCTATCTGACAGATGGGCTATGAAAGCCTTCAATTTTGACCACAGACTGCAATGTTATAAATGAGATCACAATTAAGATTTATAGCAGTGTAGCTCTCCCAATCTAAACGAAGTGTGAGCACTGTTTTAGGTATAAGTATTATTAAAGTTTATCGAAATCCAATTTGTAAGAGAAACAGCTAGAAGTATATACTTGGCAGCTGCTTTAGTTCCGCCCGCTAAAGAATCCACACTGGTTCCAAGCATGCGGAGATACACCAGAGATCCAATCAGCCCTGCACTAAAGCTGAAGAGTAACTGATATTAGTGTAGCATGCAAGGCAGCACTTTGGAGATAGTATGAACAAGACGCAAACTAATCCTGACAATCGGTAAGAAAGAAGGCCACATCCCAAGTTTGTCTAGAAATAAATAGCCAAATTTAGTTTCAGATACAAAATGAACAAATATCATATATGCGAAGCACTAATCAAAAGTGAATTCAATCTAACTCGTCCAAGAAAAAGCATACCTCGTAGCAATTTCAGGAGTGTATGAAACATAAGCAGAAACCACCCCGACGCCACCAATACCTAAAGTAAGCAACTGCAACCTTTCTTTCAACTGCAAAACATCATCAGTATCAGTAATGAAGTAACACAAATTTGTGCATATTTCATTCTTGAAGAACACTTGGACCTTGAGCACTTGGCAAAGTACAACTCCAAAAGGTATAGTTCGTGTTGATGGTGAACAGGGAGGAAACTAGCAGTACTCGATCCTGATATTGACTTAAAAGAGATATTACCTTCAGGTATTGCTCTCTGGCCTCAGCAGCCACCACCTTAGGGTCCCCTTTCAGCTGCACTTTCTGCTGCGACTCCCTTAGTATGACATCCTAAAAGGGGACCAAAATCCAAAACAAAAATTAGAAAAGGGGTATACACCGTCATATGTATGTGATAAATGTGAACATGGTGAAATTTTTGTTAGAAGGGTCTCACATGTACACATCAACAAATATCTAGAGATTATTAACAACAAGTCAGTTATAGAATTGCAGAAGCTTACAATGCCACCGGTGGTTGCCCTGGTCGCTCGGTCCCATTGTTCCTGCTCCCGTCGAGTCAGAGCTAGCTTCCATCGAATGAAGGTGGATCTATTGACAGCCTACATTCGAATTCCAAGAACCCAACTCATTGACAGCCCCAAGAGGCAAGAGAATAAGGCTACATTCAGCGGGCAAGGCATTTGATCGAATAACCTGAGCGCTTGTGGATCGACCACGCCTGGCAGCCTCGAGCTGGGTCTTCAAGATTGACTTGGTTGGCGCCATAAGCTCCTTGCTCAGATCAACATCCACACTACAACGCACACCCTACGTTACAAAACCCCGCGAAACGATTGTCGAGCAGATGAGGTGAGGTGAGAGTAACCTGTCAAGGTCCATTGCGCGGTTGAAGCTTAGAAACCCCGAGTCCTCGTCCTCCTGCTCAAACGAATTGCCTGGTTAGGAGCTTTAGAAGAACAACCACCACTGCAGAAAATTTATGCTCGAAACAAATGAGACGCTGCGGGCTGGTTCAATCAGTCCATCACTGAACGGGACTGAGACGCGCGTGCGCTTGCTGCCCGGCCAGGAGCGAGAATGGGCTTACCGGCGCGACGCGGGGGATGGTGGCGGGCGTGTCGGTGCCGCCGTTGGCGATGACGCGCTCCATGTGGGGGAGGAAATTCTTGTTCCAGATGAAGTCGTCGGTGTTGCCAATGGGGTCGCGGTCCTCCTTCCCCATCCAGTACTTGCGCGGCTTGATGGTGGTCGGGCCGCCGCCGTACGACCCTGGCTCCATCCCCGTGGACCACTTCTGCGGCTTCTTCTTGGGCAGTATTATCTTCACCGGCCTCCGCTCCGCCGGCTGGTCCGCGGCGGCCGCCGCCGCCTCCCCCGAGGCCGCCGAGGCGCGAAGCGGGCGCACGGCCGCGGCGCGGCTGGTGACGACGGCGAGCAGCGACATGGCGGGCGGGCCGCGTGAAATATCTCGGCGGGGGAGTGGAGAGGAGAGGGAGTGATCCGGAATCGGGACGGGTGAACGGGAGAGAGGCGTCGTGTGGTGGCGCGACGAGTCGCGTCTGCGAGTTATCAGCGTATCGAGCCTGCAAAACTGCTGGAAAATATCTACTCCTAGTTGCCACTTGTCAGCTTCGGAAAATATACATTTCCGAGTTGCATAGGAGCAGTAATTTTCACCTCCATTGCCGTATGGTACCATGATTACATAGAGCTGATGTTGTCAAGAACGGGGATGTGCTTGGTGTTGATCAAACCCAGTCTACGGGGCAGTACACAGCTGCCTTTGCTTAGAAATGAGCTAAATACTATGCTAGGCTTTGTCCAGTGCAAAAGGCTAAGGTGGAGAAGGAGTATTAGGCTTTAGCTAGTAAAAAGGCTGAGTTGGAGAAATGGTGTTAGGCTTTAGCTAGTAAAAAGGCCGAGCTGAACGGCAGCAGGTAGTTTCCTAATAGTAGTAGATAGGAATGTGCTATGCATGTTCATAGTAGTAGCACACGTAAGTGCCATCCGGGTCCTATAAAAGGAGCTGCTCCCCATCGGTTGTAAGCAGGGCAAGTAGCAATCAAAATTTCAATAAGTACACCAGCCTCACTAGTACTCCCTCCGTCACGGTTTAGAAGGCACGGTTAGATTTACGTGCGTTTCCAAAATAGACAAGATTTAAGGCGCCAATGCAATTACTCCTAGCTAATTAATACTCCGCTCTACTAGTACTGTATACGCTGGAAACGGTCTCCACCACTGCATGCGGGAGGGACTCCTCGTTTAGTGGCTCTGGGGTTTACCATACATTAATATCTCAACTAATTAGGCGTCGGGGTGTTACTGCATGGATTTTTTTTCAGTCACGCTCAAAGGAAAACAGGGCCAATCCGGATTCACCTAGATCCCAGCGATTCCAGATGTACGCCCTCTAAACCGTGACGGAGGGAGTAGTACGTGAGCTTCTACTACTACTACTACGTGTGTGTGTGTGTTTTTGCCCTCCTAGCTCAGTGTGCAGCTGCAGATTATTTTGCTAACTCTGTTAGTGTACGAGAGAGAGCTAGCCAGTAGTTTTGGGCTAACAATTGGCATCAGAGCCCCAGGTTGCAGTAGTCATGGCCGGTGCACAAGGAAAGCAGCAGCGCACCACCTCGGGTGGTTCCAAGTCGCAGCCATCACAGGACGGCTCCAAGTCGCCGCCTCCGGAGGAGCGGCGAGGGCGTAGCTGGTCCAGGCACGGCCATCGCGGTGAGGTCGTGGTTAGCGAGATCGTGCGCGAGACCGCAGTCAGCGGTAGCATACCCATCACCTTCCCGATGCTCACGCGCTCGAACTACAGCGAGTGGGCGTTGATCATGGAGTGCAACCTCCATGCGGCGAGCCTCTGGGTTCCCATGGAGGACGACCTGGTCGAGAAAAAGGAGGACAGGAAAGCCGTGGCGGCGCTTATGCGCGCCACGCCGCCGGAGATGCACGGCATGCTCGCGGCGAAGGCAAGCGCCAAGGAGGCGTGGGAAGCCATTCGTACCCAGCGCCTCGGCAGCAACCGCGTGCACGAGGCGAATGCGCAGAAGCTACGGGCGGACTTCGAGAACATCGCCTTCAAGGAGGGCGAGCTCGTCGACGACTTCGCCATGCGGATCTCCAGCCTTGCGTCACAACTCCGCGCGCTCGGCGACACCATGGACAACGCGAGAGTCGTGCGGAAATTTCTCCGCGTCGTGCCACCTCGCTTCGCTCAGGTAGCGGTCTCCATCGAGACCTTGCTTGACCTGAGTGAACTCTCCATCGAGGAGCTCACGGGCCGGTTGCGGGTGGTCGAGGACCGCCTTGAGGACGGCCACGAGAGCTTTGGGGAGAACACCTCCTATTCTCGAAGAAGTGGGAGGCGAGGAAGCGTCAAGGATGTGGTGGAGGTGCCTCGAGCAGCGGAGGCGGCACCGGCAAAGGCGGCGGTCGCACCCAGGGCGGAGCCGGACGAGGTGCCGGCAACGACGACCGGGACAAGTGCCGATATTGCAGCATCAAGGGCCACTGGGCCCATGAGTGCCGCAAGAGGATGCCGCAGCCGCGGCAAATCTCGTGCAAGCTGAAGAGGATGGTGGGCCAGCAATGATGATGGTTTGCGTCGAGACCATGCAGGAGGGCCCAGCGCCTCTGGAGACCATGGTCCCGACAAGCATCGAAGCCGTGCAGGAGGGCGCAGCACCTCCGGCAACCACGGTGCCGGCAACCGGTCAAGTCCGTGTGGGAGGCACGGAGCTCTTCAAGTAATCCCCTCCCGACATCGGTAGCGCTCTCCCCGACAACAACGTTCTCGGGAGACTACGATTGGGAGGAGATGAAGACCCGGGTGTGGGGGAGCCACACCCCGGCAACCACGTCCCCTGCGACGCTGGTCAAGCCCATGCAAGTTGGCACGGCAATCGCGGCCCCGACATCCTCGGGACCCGATAAGACCGTGCAAGTTCGCACGGCAATCGCGGCCCCGACATCCTCGGGACTCGACAAGCCTGTGTCAGGAGGCACGGCGACGATGCATCTGGTGGGCCACGTCCCGACCATGATGCTGGCGATCAGTGAGCCCGTGCAGGAGCACACATCAACTCAGGTCGGCCACTCCCAGACAACCAAGTTCTCGGGGTTCTGCAAGCCCGTGTGGGCGACACGGCAGTCTTCGACATGCCTCAACTGGGGGGCGATGAAGAGACGGTCATGGGGCGGCAAGGCCTCGACCGTGACTATGGCGACTATTGAGGCCGTGCAGGAGGCACGGCGCTCTCTAGTCGGCCATGCCGCGACCCCGACGCGCTCAGGGTCCATCGAGTCCGTGCGGGAGGCACGACACTCTCTGGTCAAGCACGCCCCGACCACGCTGGTGACAACCGTCGAGACCGTGTAGGAGCCACGGTACTCTATGGTTGGCCACGCTGCAACCCCGACATGCTCGGGGTCCATTGGGTCCGTGCAGGAGGCACGACTCATGACTGTCGGGGGAGACCCGACAAGCAAGTCTGATGGGAAGAGTGTAGCTACCCTGATAGGAGCCACTTTGACAGGTGCGACGTCCAGCACAACGACCCCGGGAAGGGAGTTCCCGGGTAGTGCGATGTTCGACAAGTCATTCCCAGGAAGGGAGTTCCCGAGTAGCATTACGTCCGACACGACGACCCTGGGAAGGGAGTTCCCGGGCAGTGTGACGTCAGGAACTACGACCCCAGCAACACTGGTGCCCACGAGCGAGGTAGTTTCTGGGCAGTTCGTGACACCGCCTACAGTGCGGTCGGACATGTTCGACGCCAACAACGTTGCCGCTCCACACAGGCTCCGACGCCCAGGGGACCTTCTCAGCGAGCCTGCGGGACGTCCGCAGCACCCCGAGAACGAGGACAAGCATGGAGCCATCATCAAGCACAACGTGCGGCTCGTCGCGAAAGGTTACGCACAACGCAGGGGGGAGGACTTGCAGGAGGTCTTCGCTCTGGTGGCAAAGCACGAGCAGGACGTACGGGCTACACAAAGCCCGAGAAGATGGACAATCAAACCAAGGCACTTGGTCATGTTCGGTTCGAGGAGCTGCGTAACAAGGTCGGGATTATCAACGTCAAGCCCCTTCGACAGGGTTGAGGGGGAGATTGTTGATCAAACCCAGTCTACAGGGCATTACACAGCTGCCTTTGCTTGGAAAGGAGCTAAATACTATGCTAGGCTTTCTCCAGTGTAAAAGGCTAAGGTGGAGAAGGAGTATTAGGCTTTAGCTAGTAAAAAGGCTGAGCTGAACGGCAGCAGGTAGTTTCCTAGTAGTAGATAGGAATGTGCTATGCATGTTCATAGTAGTAGCACACGTAAGTGCCTGTTAGACGGGAGAGGGAGGGATTGTTGCGGAATATGATGGATGTATTATTTAGCCTCGAGGGCGAGTATATATTGAGTACAAGACTTGAAGGGCAAGACGCCTCTCCTGGAGATAAGGTAGGAGACGGATTACAAATCCTAGACTACCAAATACATGTATCCCAAATATATCTCTAACATCCCCCGCAGTCGTAGTGGTAGCGTTGCGAACAACAGGAGCGTCGCGGACGGTCAGACTGGAGAGAGTAGCAGCCGACGGGCTGACATCCCCCTGCAGTCGTAGCGGGAGAGTCGTGGACGGTGTCGCGTTGCGGACGCGTTGACTGTAGAGGAAGCCGACGAGTTGCTCAAGTGGATGATAACCCTTTGTGCCGATGTCGAGGTAGCCAAGAGCGTAGGGTGGTGTAGCCGTGGTTGAGGTAGCCGTGCGAAGAATGCCGTGGTCAATGTCGAGTCGGGGTAGCCGGTGTCGAGGAAAGCAACATGGAGCCGCGGGTGCAAGGAGGCGCCGAGTTAGTCATGGGCGCAGTGGTGTCGAAGTAGTGGTGCGCCGGGAAGAAGACGTTGTTGACAACGCGTCGCGCCGGGGTTGCCAAGCCCGGGGACACATCGTAGACGAAGGCATGCACCGGTGTTGCCAGCACCGGGCATGCGTAGACGGACGAAGACGAAGTTGACGAAGCGCCGGCCAGGCTTGCCAGGCCCAGGGACATGTCGTGGATGAAGGCACGCATCAGTGTTGCCAGCACCGGGCATGCGGAGACAGGCACCTGCACGAACTGTACGCCATGTCAGAGAAGTCGGAGAGGCCAGCAGAGAAGAACTCGACGACGATTGCGGCGTTCCATCGGCGCGGGGCCGATGGCACCAACGGTGGTCGGAGTAGACGAAGTGGTCGGGGTAGATGACGGCGACGCTGGCGACGGGCTGGTGCTTGGATGAAGACGAAGGGGGTGGACGGGCGGCGGCGGCGGCTACGGAGGTAGCAGCGGCGGCGGCCGAAGAAGAGCAGCGGCAACGGCCTGACGGCGGCGGCGGCGGCTAGGTTAGTAGCGCGGCGGCGGTGCTCAAAGTAAGCGAGGAACCCGACAGCGTGACGAAGACCGGCGCGGACGATGACGTTCCCGCGCCAAGGGAGGCGGCGCGGCGCTACGGCCCGAAGGGGCGACACATCGGTGGCGGGCAGGTCGGGGCGACGGCGGAAGACCTCGGGGCGGTTGCGGGGACCGCGGGCTGCGACGCTACAGCCCGAAGGGGCGGTGCAGCGGCTGAGCGCGGGTCGGTGTAACCGCGGGGACGGCCCCGGGGCGGTGGCGGGGACCGTGTATCGCGGCACTACGGCCTGAAGGGGCGATGCAGCGGCGACGCGCGAGTCGATGCATCCGCGAGGAGAACCACGGGGCGGCGGCGCTGCGGCCCGACGGGGCGACACAGCGGCAGCCCGTTGCTCGATCAGTGGAGGGGCGCGCTGAACTCAGGGATGATCTTCATGGGACCTGCGAAGACACGCGCAAGCAACTGGCCAGGCCGGTTGCGCGACGTGGATGAGACGGATCGCGGCGGACGGATGATCAATCCGAGGTCGGAGATGATGTACCGGATCGCCTGGTGATGATGAGAAGCCTCTGTTGGTGGCGCATATGCGTGAAGCTAGCTTCGGCTTTATACTCCAGTACATGAAGTGCATGCGGATGCTTTGATTCACAGGAGGCAGCGGTTGGTGTGCGTGATGGCTAGCAGACCAACGCATCACCGCGCGAGCGGCCGGCCGTCCAACGTGAAGCCTGGGACACCAAGCAGCAACTGATCCGGGTGGATGGAGGCGGGGTTGATGGAGGGATCCCAATCAGATCAGGAGACGACGACCGACCGAAATCGACAACAGATGGAAGTGCATACATGGGCGTCCCTTGGGACACCGTGTGTGGCATCTGGCCGCATAGTTGAAGATGAGGCCGGTGTAGTCACAACCGATGTCGGAGTAGAGGCGCGGAAAGGTCGACAGACGACGGCGGGCGACGCAAGTTGATCTTAGATCGGAAAACCAAAGAAGCATCGATCAAGACGACCGGCGTAAGAGAGAAAAACCCGGATCAAGGATCGGGAAAAATACTCTTTAGGGCAGCCGGTCAACATGATCGGCGGACGAACCCTAAGTACGGGCGGCGCAGCCCTCGGCGGCGGTGATGGAGGCCGACCGCCTCGGAGTCGGCGCGCGGGCGGCGGCTAGGGTTGGATCGATTAGGCTGATACCATGTTAGATGGGAGACAGAGGGATTGTTGCGGAATATGATGAATGTATTATTGAGCCTTGAGGACGAGTATATATTGAGTACCAAGACTTGAAGGACAAGACGTCTCTCCTGAAGATAAGATAGAAAAGACGGATTACAAATTATAAACTATCAAATACATGTATCCCAAATATATCTCTAACAGTGCCATCCGTGTCCTATAAAAGGAGCTGCTCCCCATCGGTTGTAAGCAGGGCAAGTAGCAATCAAAATTTCAATAGTACACCAGCCTCACTAGTAGTACGTGAGCTTCTAATACTACTGCTACGTGTGCGTGTGTTTTTGCCCTTCTAGCTCAGTGTGCAGCTGCAGATTATTTTGCTAACTCTGTTAGTGTACGAGAGAGAGCTTGCCAGTAGTTTTGGGCTAACACTTGGCAGGAGCAAAGTAAAAAGGAAATTTTGAACAATTTACTGGTTCGAACTTATGGTTGCCAAGCATGAGAGTCTATGGAACAAATTACTGAAGAACCAGCTTGGATGCTTTCAGCTAGAAGAACAAGATAATAATAATTCAGGATCCCAGAACCGATGAACTACAAGTCAGCAGCAGAATAAACCTTCATCCCCTTCACTACTACAGGACAGGGCCCACATGACATGGAAATCAGGCTATATCACACATCTCCCCTGCACAAAAATTGCAGCAAAAAGGAATACAATATTTGCGATGCCCTGTTTCTCGCAGGCAACAGAAGAGATCGAGAGAGAGGCTCCGCATCACTCAAAACACCCTCTGCTCACTGCTCAGAGAGAGCCGCCCAGCATTGTGTAACGCAACATTACAAAGTTGCCTACGCACCGTGGCAACAGGAGTGTCGAAATGGCTGCCAATCTATTTTTCATGCGATATATATATTCCAACAGGTGCTGCAGTTGGTACGGCGGCGCCCTGTCAAAACACACTAGATTTGCACACCGGGCACGAGGTCCTCATCCGAAGCCACCTGTCGATGCACTGCGCAAGAAAAGCACACCCACAAAATATGTTAGAATGGAAATTTAGAACCCGGAGCAGCTCCAATGTACAAATTCCATGTGTACCTCTTTATGGAATTTGTGTGCGCACGGCAAATGCCGGAGGGAAGCACCATCAGCAGGGCAGTCTAGGCATATAGGGCAGGGCTCGTCCCGGCGGCTTTCTCCCTGACAATGTAGAGGGGAGAGGCAAGTAAGTTAGCCCTTCCAAACCCCACAGATAATGCACATCCATCTTGTCTTTAGTAAGAAACTTAATTGAGAACCTCAGCAACAGATAGTGGCAAGCTGTCAATTTCACTGTCAGAAGCTCCTCTGTGATGGTTGTTGTCATCAAGCGCTATCAGGTTCTCATAGTCATCACTAATATGTGAGCAACGAGAAACTATTAGTCAGAAATTCATACTCCCTCCGTCCCAAAATAAGTGTCTCAACTTTGTACTAACTTTAGTACAAAGTTGTACTAAGCTTGAGACACTTATTTTGGGACGGAGGGAGTAATAAATATGCATGAACCAACAAGTAGTATGAATCTGTGGGAGTATGAGGATAGCCATCTAAGTTAACCTATTGGGAGTATGAGGATAGCCATCTAAGTTAACCTATTGGGTACTATTGCACACATAGAAGTAGAGCCTGGGAGGGTGATCCTTTCGCTGTCTAAAAAATGCAATCGTCGATAAAGCTGTTTTAGGAATTAGCACTTCAGCAATATGAAACAATCTAGAACATAAGACAGAAACAAACAACACATGCAAATAAGTATAGCAAAATCAGGACAAGTATGCAACTATGACAATAATTATATATGACTGGCTGCAGACATTTCCATCAAAACAACATTATACCGATGAAAAAAAATTAGCATTAAAACAGTAAGCACTTACTCATCTGAATCTGTAGGATAGGTGTCTGCACAGCTTTCAAGTGCTTCTTGGAGCGAGTCCAGCACAGCCATTCTCTACATTAGAAACACAAAAACATGAGTAGAAGTTTTGGGCATGCCATGCCAGCAAAGGTGGTGTCACATAGACAGTAATAGAGGCACATCAGGAGACTAGTTTAGGTATTCATGTTCAATATGTTACAAGGTATCACCCCTTAAGGATAGTAGTTGCAATGGCCTAGCTGGCAATTACTTTATGCTTTCCAGATACAATTGTCTAATTGTTTAGTTGGTCCAACTAGTAGTTGAGTCCTCGATAAGAATAGTTAGCTGATTAGTCCATTCTTTAAAAGAATATCTGCATGTAATCTGCAAACCAACCAAAGAAAACCTTCCAATATCCGGCACTGCTCAGAGCCTTTATGATTGCATCCTGAGACGCATTCGCTCCTTCAATCCCCTTTTTCCTTCCACTGAAATCAACCCCATAACATGATTGTTGCCACATCAACACTTCAGTATATTACATGGACTAGAGAAAAAAAGTATCCTCTTATGTTGATGTGTCCTGATCAGTTAAGGAGTGGAAAGAAGGGTTTTGCTTTAGTACGCCACCCCAAGGAAAATTTATGGATTTTAAAGCATGTTGTCTATTACTCCCTCCGTCCCAAAATAAGTGTCTTAACCTTAGTACAACTTTGTACTAAAGTTAGTACAAAGTTGAGACATTTATTTTGGGACGGAGGGAGTATTATTTAGGGGCAGATATTGATTAATAAAATGTATTGTTGGGATAAAAGGAATGGAAACATGCATACTTCTGTTATTACTACCAATAAAACGCAAGAAGTATGAATATTTAGGTTTTCACAAGCTGCTCATACATGATAAGTAAACAAGAGGGACAAGTAGTCAACCACACAAAGGCTCCTCGATATTCCAAAGTAGAGATGTTCTTTTGCAATACAGGGTAAAGACTAACCATTTCTAAATCCATGTTTTCTTGTCCAAAACATCCTTTGGTCAATTGAGAGATAATCATCTGAGAAACGAGCAAATGTCAGCACTTAGTTAAGTGAAGGTCGAAAAAATAAGCTTATCAAGGAGTCCTACATTTTGTTGCTCTGATCCTGGGCCGCTGTTTCTTGGCAACCACCGTCTGCTTGTTATTGGAGCTGATGTGTGACTAGCTGTCCATGAAGTAGAACCTTGAACTTGCGAGCGCCAGCCGTATGAATACAAGTGTGCCATTGAGCGGTCCCTCTGGCTCTGAGGACAAAGTACAGTTACGAAATTAAAGGAAGGATGGGATGCAGATAAATGAGGAAAAGAATCAACGGAATGCCATAGCCAATAGGTGACAGCAGGGAAATGCAGTTATGAAGTTGGAACTTGAAATACAAGTCAAGAACACAAAACTCAATAGTAAGAGCAGTATGAGATAATCAAGTTTTAAGCGTTTTGCTAATATGAGCAGCTTTTTTGTTTTGAGTATTCTCCCAAGTTAAATAACCCAACAACAGGTATTAAGTGATTGCAGGCATATATGATGTCATGCCAACTTTGTCTCAAATATTAGTTGGTGCAGTGCAATTCACCTTTCAGCTACCTGATTTGCAAACTGCAAAGGTTTCATCAATAAAACAGAGAGGGTAGCTATGGTTTCCGGCAAACTTAACTTAGAGTTATGGGCATCAATATCAACATATCAGTTCAGTCATAACTCATAACTAACTGAAACTATGCCACTTTTCATAAAAAGATGATCACATGATTCTTGCAAGATCTTTCAGTGAGCGAGTCCCCACAACATATGCATCAAGACAGAGCGGCAACTTACAGAACTAGATTGGCCCTCTCTCGCAGCAATTCTGGCACGCGCAGCATCTTCCTCTTGCAGTGTCCAAGCTAGAGTCGTATCAACCTGCAAGATGTCAGCAATCGGTCGGCCGTTTAGTAAACTTGCATCAGTAGTGAATCATCAGAAGAAGCCAAGAAACGACTGCTAGAAGAAAACAACAACTAAGAAACGGAACTTTGACTGAGAAAGGGACAGCAAGATTGAGAAGTAACCAACAGAAACAACCTGCTGGGAAGATTGCGAGCCTGGCTGTTCCTGGTTGAACTGCTCTTGAAGCTTAAGAGCAAGCATCTCATCTGACTGAATTTGCCTGGCCTTCAACTGGCTCTCATCAGGAAGTGGGAAATGGAGCCCCTTGATCCTAAACAGCCATGCGCTACTGTCTTCCATGAGTAGCTCAGGAATGGCCATAGAGTTCTGTCCAGGCATCGCAGCCCCATCTTCCTTGGGCACAGAGACTGATCTGCAAATCTCATCACCCCAAGGTCCCCAACAACGCTCGGCCGTTTCACTTCTTTCGTCTCTAGATTTGTGTACCGCTGCACTCCATGAATCCCACCCCACAGGCCTAGCTCCCAAGATACCAGCACTAGAACCATGCGATCCTCCCCTGAGCGAAGGGGGTCCTGCTGCCCACGCGCTCTCCCCCTCGCCTGCCTTCTCCTTATCCTTCTTCACCGCCTGACTTGGCTGCTGCGGCGGCCAGGCCATTCTGCTTGTCTGCTCGGGAAGACTCCCGGGGCCGCGGGATGGATCCGCGGGCTCCCAGGCAGGACGCTTCCGATCAGGCGAGTGCGCGCACGCCTCGTCCTCGGAGTCGGATGACACCAAATCCACCACCTCCATTTCCTGCAAAAATGGGGTCAATATAGCATCTTGCAACTTCTCTTTTACAAAGAAAAGAAAAGGATAAGCTTTCGCCCCCTTTCGGCAATTGACACGAAGAAGCTCAAGAAAACTGGTGGCCTGGGACAGAAATTCCCGATTCAAGTGATCTCGGCGCTCAACAAAAAGTTGTTGATTCGTGGTTCTCACTAAATCGTTGTTGAATGACCGGAAGAAGGATTGACCGGGCCAAGAAGCCGCGCGCAGACGCACGAACAATCTGGAAAGAAAAATAGAAGGAAAAAGGGAAGGGAGGAAAAATTTCAGGTTGGGGCATACCTGCAGAAGGAGAAACGAGGGAGAGAGGGGGGAGCGGAAATGCTAGGGCTGGAGCTCAGGTGCGCCCGTGGGGAGGAGCAGAGGCGGAGGCGTCTAGGAGGGTGTGTGGTTCTTGGCTCCTCGCTTCCTCTTCTTGATTTTGGTTCTCAGGGAGACGAGGCGGGTGCTTTGCTCGGTGGGCGATGAAGAAGGGGTGTCTGCCCGGAAATAGAAAGCTTTTGCACTTTGCCCCCTGCTTGTGACCTGTCCACATGGAAATACTGCGTGCGTTCACTTTTGACCGATCTATCTCCTCCATCCCACAATGTAAGATTACTAGTAGAACGCTGCGTTTCTATGGCCTATATGACGCATATAAAAATACGAATTAAACAAATGATTAAGTTTGTTTCCAATGTCAAAGTTTATTTCTCCCTCGTACGTTCGACATCAAACGGGCACCCAGTAGCCTCCCCAAAATTCAATTGTCTCGGCAGCCCGGTCACCCCAAAATCCGGACCATATGTGCAGGAGAAATGCCATTGTCCGGACCATTCGCCATGTTATCTTCAACACGCAGACCCAACACAAAACCCATCCCACGACGCACCCTTCTATTTTCCTGTCGGACCCCCCTCCCTGCTCGGTTTCCGTCATAACGGAGCCCTCTTCTTTAAAACCGGATGACGCGCACCTCACCTTCACCGTGCGTTATAACATGGACATTTTCTTTTTCATATTTACAATATAATAGAGTGGATTAAACTAACACATACTATTATCACAAAACAAAAAATAACTATAGAGATCATTCTCAAAGGTCCATTCAACTTTGCAAATGCACGCAGTAAAATGTCATCTTTTCTAGGTTTTCTTGTTATGTTCCAACATGTGCCAATATTTTTCTCCCATTTATCATATATCACATCTATTTAGAGTTTGCACGCCTTCGGTTCAACATGTCAATCTCATGATAGAAACGACATCATCTATCCCTTGAATTCTGCAACTCATGAAACAAAAAAAACGTGCATACACATTGACGTGGGAGGCGAGTAGCAACCTAAACATATTTCTATTCACCAATAAGCTTCACCTCTAACCCACACACACCTTTCATTGCAACTCCCTCTGTCCCATAATATAAGACCGTTTTTGATACTATGATAGTGCCCAAAAAGATCTTATATTATGGGACGGAGGGAGCAGAAAGGATACTTGTCATTCTTCTCTTCTTTGTCCTCCCCTACATCCTCTACTCCTAGCCTCTTTGCCAACCCGTTTCGTTGGCGCCAACCAGCACCACCTCCAGATCAGTGCGTTCGTCAGCAACGCCACATCTTCTCCTTCCTCGGTCCTCACCAAATTTAGTTCTTGTTTCAACTTATTTCCTAGAATACTCTTCCTTTCTTTTTTCATTTTATTTTCTGGAACACTCTTTTCTTCTCCAACACCATGGACCACTTGGCCGCTTTAGTTCTTTTCCCTTCTTATTCTTGGAACACTCTTCCTTTCTACTATAACATAAATCATCCAGCTAATGTAGTGCCATGTTGTCCTCGCCCGCGAATGTTTTGGCAACCATCAGCGTGTGTACATCTTGTAGAGCATGATCGTCATCCATCTTGCTGAACACTTAGGCGCCCATGTCGCGAGCGCATGGTGGCCGTGTCCATGTTGGCAAGCGGTGCTCGGCCATGTCGCTGAGAGCCTGTTGACCATCCTTGCCCACGAACGCTTTTAAAATCATTCGACGCGATTAATTGCCTGCCACTACGGAGGTGGGAGTGTGCAAGGAAGAAAAATCAGCATGAAGGGATAGTGGTGGGAGGTGAACGCGAAAATAAACTTTAAGGGGAAAATAAACCATGTGTACCGGTTTACCAACTCACCTTTAATAGTAGAGATATATGCGATTTGGTAAGGTAAGAAAAAAGATATGTTATTTTTTGTATTAGAAAAGTTGTGATTGTCATTTAATAGTAGAGATAATGAGAACAATAAATGGGAGCACACTGAGGGATATGTTATTTTGTTTTGGAAGGTTATCGAGAAAAATCTTATGTTTTCATTTTAGGAAGGTGATCTCACATATGTGGTGCGATTTCTAAATTCTTGATTACCTATTATTTACGTGATTGAATTGAATCAACACCTACCAAAACAAGCACGAAACAAGATCTCCCGATTTAATGGGATTTGTTTTTTTATTAATGAGAGGGAGAAAATAAGCCAGTGAGAGAGGGTGGTGGGAGTTGAGACGAAAAAAACAGACGAAAATAAACCGGTGAGGAGAAGTTACCAACTCCCCCTTTAGGAGTACAGATTTTTGACACTAGATAGTCATGAACCATAGAAATGGAAAATATACAGAAATGGTAAGCACATATATGGCCAGACAATCATCATATAATCAGTACATTATTAAGGCCAAAATGACATATTTTAACTCTTTTTTGGGAAGTTAACACAAAATGACTCTATCAAAACTCTTTTCATTTTGGTCGATGGGGAGCACAACGGTGTGCTCCGCTTGCCGATACGTGGACGAAGTCAGATGGAATCGAAGGAAACGTCGCGGAGGCCGGAGAGGAAGAAGAGGAGGAAGGCGGCGTTATCTTGGCGTCTCGGCTCGATGTAGTGCACGCCTTGGACGTAGTCGGACACGAGGGCGCTTATGGACACTTTGTGGAGGTCGGGGGCGACGTTTTTTACGACGGCTCCATGGACGAGCTCTCGGGCTCCGCCGGGGTAGGTGGATCTGGGGCTTCTAGGTGTTCTTTCTTGGCCAAGGGGAAAGATGGGAACATGGAATGAGTTGCTAACAAGGGCTGGCTCAAGATAAGAACGTGTGGGAGGTAGCGTGGGCGAGCACGGCGTCAGGTGTTCACGGTCCCCGCGCTCCCTGCTTTACGATGGGAGGAAGAAGAAAGTGGGTGCGAGCGGCACCCACACTCACAGACGAGTGGGGCCAGGCGGGACACATGGCGTGAGTGACTGAGAGGATATGCGGGCTTGTGGAGAGAAAAGGATAGAAGAGGGTTAGGTGGGCTGGTGGCGCTGGGCTGGCTTTCCGAAAAGGCCAAAATGCCCTTTACCTTTTCCACAAAAAACAAGGGAGGAAAACAAAATGCAAGGGCATTTTGTGAAGCTGCGAAAATAAAAGTAAAACATATTATTGCAAGATTATTTAAGTTCTTAATTTAGAAAGTGGTTTGGGAAAATTGGAAACGTTTAAATTTAAACAAGTTTGGGTTAATTTCAAACTGTTTGAATTTAGAACCCAAATCAAATGAACTCCAAAATGGCTCAAATTTGAGGAGATGACCCTACACATTAAATGTGATTTATGGGTGAAGTTTGAAGATTTAATTTGAAAGTAAATTTCGCAATGTAGTTTGATACGTCTCCAACGTATCTATAATTTTTTATTGTTCCATGATGTTATATTATCAATCTTGGTTGTTTTATATATATTTACTAGCAACTTTATATCATTTTTTGGGACTAACCTATTGACATAGTGCCCAGTGCCAATTGTTGTTTTTTGCTTGTTTTTACTTCGCAGAAAATCAATATCAAACGAAGTCCAATTGCCACGAAACTTTTTTGAGATTTTTTTCTGGTGATGAAGGACCCTGGAAGCTTCTGGAGCACACGAGGGGACGCTCGTGGGGCCCACTAGGCACCAGGGCGCGCCAGGGGCCTCCAGCGCCCTAGTGGGTAGTGGGGCCCATGGGCACCCCCTTGACCTACCTCCGCCTCTATAAATACTCTAAATCCTAAAAACCCTAGGGAGTCAACGAAATACAGTTTCCACCATCGCAAGTTCCAGAACCACGAGATCCAATCTAGAGGCCTTTTCCGGCACTCTGCCGGGAGGAGGCAACGATCACGGAGGGGTTCTTCATCATCCTTGTTGCGCCTCCGATGATGCGTGAGTAGTTTACCACAGACCTACGGGTCCGTAGTTAGTAGCTAAATGGCTTCTTCTCTCTTTTTGATCTTCAATACAATGTTCTTGATAACCCACAAGTATAGGGGATCGCAGCAGTTTTCGAGGGTAGAGTATTCAACCCAAATTTATTGATTCGACACAAGGGGAGCCAAAGAATATTTGCAAGTATTAGCAGTTGAGTTGTCAATTCAACCACACATGGAGATTAATTATCTGCAACAATATGATCAGTAGCAAAGTAGTATGATAGTTTTGATAGCAGTAGCAACAACAATAGTAACGGTAACAGTGATAGCAATGATTTTGTAGCAAGTGCAACAGTAACAATAGCAGTAGTAACTTAGCAGGAGCAATATAAGAGTAATTCATAGGCATTGGATCGGTGGATTCGTTGGATGATATTCATCATATAACAGTCATAACCTAGGGCGATACGGCACTAGCTCTAGTTCATAAATATAATGTAGGCATGTATTCCGTAAATAGTCATACGTGCTTATGGAAAGAACTTGCATGACATCTTTTGTCCTACCCTCCCGTGGCAGCGGGGTCCTATTGGAAACTAAGGGATATTAAGGCCTCCTTTTAATAGAGAACCGGAACAAAGCATTAACACATAGTGAATACATGAACTCCTCAAACTACGGTCATCACCGGAAAGTATCCCGACTACTGTCACTCTGGGATTTACGGATCATAACACGTAATAGGTGAATATAACTTGCAAGATCGGATCTAGAACATAGATATAATGGTGATAACATAAACGGTTCATATCTGAAATCATGGCACCCGGACCCAAAGTGACAAGCATTAAGCATGGCAAAGTCATATCAACATCAATCTCAAAACATAGTGGATACTATGGATCAAGCCCTAACAAAACTAACTCGACTACATGATGAATCTCATCCAACTCCTCACCGACCAGCGAGCCTACGAAGGAATTACTCACTCCCGATGGGGAGCATCATGGAATTGGTGATAGAGAAGGGTTGGTGATGACGAAGATCGAAGATCCCCCTCTCCGGAGCCCAAACGGACTCTAGATCTGGCCTCCCGATGAAGAACAGGAGCTGGCGGCGGCTCCATCTCGTGAAACGCGATAATTCTTTCTCCTTGATTTTTTCTCTGAAAATAGGATTTTATAGGGTTGGAATCAGGGTCTGAGGGGCCACCAGGTGGGGACAACCCACCTCGGCGCGCCAGAGGGGGGGCGCCCTGGTGGGTTGTGCTCACCCAGGGGCCCCCCTCCGGTGGTTCTTGGCTCTAGTATTTTTCTTTTATTCCATAAAAATTCTCCAAAAAGTTTCATGCCATTCCGAGAACTTTTATTTCTGCACAAAAACAACACCATGGTAGTTCTGCTGAAAACAGCGTCAGTCCGGGTTAGTTTCATTCAAATCATGCAAATTAGAGTCCAAAACAAGAGGAAAAGCGTTAGGAAAAGTAGATACGACGGAGACGTATCAACTCCCCCAAGCTTAAACCTTTGTTTGTCCTCAAGCAATTTAGTTGATAAACTGAAAGTGAAAAAGAAAAACTTTTACGAACTCTTTTGCTCTACATAAATAAGCTTAAGTAGCACCCAGGTTTTCAGCAAAGATCATGACTAACCATGTCGACAATAACTCTTAAAAATCATACTAACTCATATCAATGGCATAATCAACTAGCGAGCAATAATAAGATATCTCAAATGACAACACCTTGTCAAAACAACCATGATATAATATGACAATAGTGGTATCTCGCTAGCCCTTTCTGAGACCGCAAAACATAAATGCAGAGCACCTCCAAAGTTCAAGCAGCGACTAAACATTGTAATTCATGGTCGAAAAGATCCAGTCATGATGCACCCAACATTAACTACACACAATGCATGAGGATGACAATAGTGCTCTCAGGATCTGGCACTTATTTGAGAAGGTGATGACACAACATAAAAGTAAATAGATAGTCCCTTCGCAGAGGGAATCAGTGATTTGCAGCGGTGCTAGAGCTCAATTTTTTTTAAACATAGGTATATGAAATTTTGAGAAATGCACCCTTCTTGTTTACTTCGCGACCATTAGTTATCGGTATCTTCCATGCTAAACCCATTAGTGGCGGTTCCCAAGCGATAAAAAGTAAATGTTTACTCCCCCTCCACCAACAAGCACACTTCACGGCTGATCCAAATCCACGGGTACCGTCCATACCAACAACAATCCTGGGGGAGTTTTGTTTAATTATTTGCAATTTTGAATTCGGGACTGGGAATCCCTACTACCGCCCCTCTCGCGCAAGGACGACTGAATAAACACTCATCATGAGAATAACCCGCTTAGCATGGAAGATACTGACTACCTCCTGTCACTCTATGAACAATCCAAGCACACAAAAAGGATATTTATTTGAAGTTTTTAGAGGTGTGCTACTTCTTGAGCTTGCGTTGGTTTTTCCCTTGAAGAGGAAAGGGTGATGCAGCAAAGTAGAGATAAGTATTTCCCTCAGTTTGAGAACCAAGGTATCAATCCAGTAGGAGACAACGCACAAATCACTGAATACCTGCACAAACAATCAAACAACTTGCACCCAACGCGATAAAGGGGTTGTCAATCTGTAACACCCCTATGTAATAGCCACCATGATCAGCTGTTAATAATGCCAAGTCATATCATATGCAGTGATTAAACATAGTGGTTAACCAAAGTAAATCAACTCCATTTTTAAAATCAACTTAAATTCATAAGTGAAATATAAGGTTGATCAAACTCTGCTGGAGAAATGTTATTTAATTAGCAAATAATCCAGTGGTCATGGCAAAATCATAACCAACATTTTTGGAATATGATTGATGAGTCAAACAAGATGAAACAGCACCCAAAACAGCAATATTAATTCATTTAAAATCATTGCAGATTCAAATGAACTCCAAAACTGTCCAAACCACTTTTTGGTGAGAGCTAATATTGCATTGCAATATTTGGGCCAACTCCCACATTTTTCGAAAGTGCACAAGTGCCCTAAACATTTTGAAACAGAAAAGGATAAAAGAAAATGGAGAAGCTAAAACAGAAAATCAAAAGCGGGACACTGTGCACTGGGCCTTAGTGCACAGTGCCCCGAGTCGCGGCCCAGCAGGCCCACCTCGTCTCCCTCCTCCCCGTGTCGTCCCCGCCGTGGCCGCACGCGCGCGCGCCAGTCGGCCGGCGACACCGCGGCGCCACCGACGCTACAGGGAGGAGGAGGAGATAAGGCCGGAGCCACTCGACCCCCCTGGCTTCCCCTGGCATTCCCCATCTCTCTCCCTCGCTCGCTCTGCCTCCTTCCTCCTCAGATCCGAGGCGTCCGAGCGCCACCGCCGCCGTTCTCGTTCGTCCCCGCGGCCACCGAGCCCTGCCTGCCGCTCTGCCATGTCCTGCGCCATCGCCATGGACTGCCACGGCCTTGGGCGCCGTTGATTGGGGCCGAGGAGCTCCACGTTGCGCGGATCGAGCCGCGCCCCTCTTCTGCATCTCCGGCGCGGTTCCGGCGACCTCGACCCCTGCAGCTCCTAATCCTCACACGGGCCACCTTGCGCCGCTCGGTGAGCACTCTCCCTCTCTCTCTGGCCTCTCTGGTAGCCCGTCTGCACGCTGTAGCCGCGGCACCTCGGAGACCCGAAAGTCACCGCCGCCATTGCCGCTGCAGCCAAGCTCCCGAGCTGTTGCTAGCTCGTTTGACTCCTCCGGCGAGCTCCCTGTAAGCCGTAGGCCCCGCACAGCTAGCTAGTTAGGTCGCCCGCGCGCTAGGACGTCGAACCCGACGAGCTCGAGCTTCGGACGTCCGCCTCGCTCAACGCCGGCGATGTTCCGGCCACCTCCGAGCCCGGCTGTTGGCTCAGCTAGATGCGCGAGGACGCCAGCTTTCGAACGCACCCAAGCCCGGCTCGAACCGAGCCCTATAGCTCGATTCCGGCCAACTCCGGCGACGCGCCGCCGCGCGATTTGGTCGCCGGCGACCAGCCGCCGGCCCCGCTGACGTGGCACAGACGGGGCCCACCCCTGGGTCACTGACCCGTGGGTCCCAGAGGCCCGGCCGGCCAGTTGACCAGTCAGCCTTGCTGACTGGACCGGCCCAGCCGCTGACAGGCAGGCCCCACCTTCCTGTTTAATTAGTTAAAACAAATTAGAAATAAAAATAAACTAATTAACCTAATGTCTCACTGACATGTGGGGTCCACCCCCCTAATTAATCCTGGTAATTAAACTAATTCACTGGATAAAGAAACAGAGGCTGACATGTGGGTCCCACTGGACCCACATGTCAGGTTTGACTGGTCAACCGTCCTGTTGACTTGCTGACGTCAGCAGCGCGTCATGCTGACGTCATAATTCATTTTCTGTTAAATAAAATAATTCCAGAAATTCAAATAATCTTTAAAAATTAATAACTTTTAAACCGTAGCTCGGATCGAAAAAGTTAAAACATGAAAGTTGCTCAGAACGACGAGACGAGTCTGATCGTGCCGTCTGTTTCTCCATCGGAACCTCCTACGTAGAAGAACTCGTAACTCCGGACCCGAATCCGGCAGATGAATAGTGCACACACGTCGGATATTAAATCCTAGAATAATTCTAAAAATAACTAAAATGACTTAGATGCATATTCAGGCAACCCTGCACTGCATCATAGCATAGCACGCACTGTGTGGCATATGATTGCATATTGTTTACCTGTTTCCTCCCCCTCTTCTCTCTCGATAGACCCCGACGTTGACGTAGCTTCCGAGGCAGACGCCGCACAGGAGTACGACTACGTCCCCGACGATACTGCTGAAGACCTTGCCCTTGCCCCCGAGCAAACAGGCAAGCACCCCCATTTTGAGCATGCCTATATCGCCTATTCTCTTCTCTCTTATGCTTGCATTAGAACTGCTACTGCTACTGTTTTCCTATATCTGCTGCATAGCCTGTTTATTGTAACTTGCCTTGCTACCTTACTGGTTATCCTAGACTGCTTAGTATAAGGTGGGTAGAGACACGACAGAGACCCCCACTTGATCCCGACTGCCCTGCTGGATATCAGAAGACCCGATCATCGGGATTGAAGATCAGTCCAGGGCACCGCACATCACTTTCCCCCCCTTTGTTGCCGACATTGCTGGGATACCGTCGAGTGCCGAGGGTGATACCTCGTTAGCACTTCTGATGTTAACCTTGTAGGTTAGTTACTCGGTCGTGGTAAGCGAGGGTGATTCCTCCTACACCACCCCCGATAACGACATCGTCGCGCAACCTCTCAAGTGTGGACCTCGAGGGTGATTCCTCCTTCGTTCACCTTGATGATAACATCGAGCGGGAATTCCATCGAGGGTGATTCCTCAGGGTTCCCTTCGGTGTCAGACACACAGTTACCTTGGATATTATGACTTGCACTAAACTATGATACTAAAGACGGGTCGGCCCTGAGGGGTACCCGCGCGAGCTTAACGCGAAGTGATGTGGAGTCGGGTTGACCTGGATGGTGCCTGCGAGATAACTACGAGGCGTGGCCGGGCATTCTTAGCCCTTGCCGCAAGTCCTCGAGACGGGGCGACGGGGTCACATCGATCGTGAGTCTCTGCTCGTTTCCGCGCGCTCCTAATCCACTACGGTTTGGATATTTGATCCGAGGGGGCCTCTGGCCCGATAGCACTAACCATCACGTGGGCATAGTATGGGCGTTCTGCGTCGTACACATCAGCCGAAGCTTGTTTGACGTCAGTAAGGAGCGGCGCACGCTGAGTTGGACTGGTAACGCAACCGCGCTTGTATAAGGGGTTGCTAGGTCTGCTCTCGGTGGCCCCGTAACGTGCAGGAGTTCCCGGGGCGATGGCCCAAGACCCCTGGGGGCATAGGTTTAGTCCGGCGTGCTGACCTCTCTTATAAGCCTAGGTCGGGTTGCGGCGTGTTGCTTAGCCGAGGCCGGGCATGACCCAGAAAAGTGTGTCCGGCCAGAGTTAAGTGAGCGTGGTGGGTAAGTTGGTGCACCCCTGCAGGGAAGAAACTTCTATCGATAGCCTGTCCTACGGTAACGGACACTCGGAGTTGTATCCCGATCGGTACAACTAGAACATGTGATGAGAATTGGATAGTACGGCT
Organism: Thinopyrum elongatum; assembly: GCA_011799875.1. Taxonomy (NCBI): domain Eukaryota; kingdom Viridiplantae; phylum Streptophyta; class Magnoliopsida; order Poales; family Poaceae; genus Thinopyrum; species Thinopyrum elongatum. Next base: position 390,567,943 of record CM022299.1, read on the forward strand.
CTGGGATTGCTTTCTCGCAGGGAGTCGAGAAAGGATCTCAGGTCGAGGGTGATGATATTACTACTACTACTTTACATTATGTTCATCTGCTCTCTCCTGATGCTGCAAGACTGTCGAAGACTGTTGAAGATGCTAGTCTTCGATAGGACTAGGCTTTCCCCCTCTACTCTGGCATTTCTGCAGCCCAGTCCACATATACAGCCATTCCTTTGACAATGATGCATATGTAGTGTAGATCCTTGCTTGCTGAGTACTTCGGATGAGTACTCACGTTTGCTTTATTTTCTTTTTCCCCCATTTTCCATTTGATGCCACCAGACGACGGAGCCCCTGAGCCAGAAGCCCCAGCCGACGACCAGTACTACTATCCGCCTGGCGAGTACTACTACTATGAGGAGCCGTTCGACGACCAGGAGTAGGATCGGAGGGTCCAGGGCAGGAGGCCTACGCCTTTCGATCGTAGCTTTTATTTTTACCCCGCCTCTGTGAAGGCTTATCTCTCTCTCTGTAATATATCTGTACTCAGATATCTAATGCTTCTGCTGACGCTTGTATGCCATCGAGCTTGTATTCGAGCCCTCGAGGCCCTGGCTTGTAATATTTAGCTTGTATGACTTTATTTTATGTTTTAGAGTTGTGTTGTGATATCTTCAAGTGAGTCCTTAGGCTTGATCGTGCGCATTTGCGTGTATGATTAGTGCACGATTAAGCCGGGGTCATCACACAATCCCTTCACGGTTATTTGCAAAAGTGAGATCTGATAGAGATAGATAAATGATAAAGTAAATATTTTTGGTATTTTTGGCTTATAGATCGAAAAGTAAAAGATTGCAAAATAGTAGATCGGAAACTTATATGATGGAAAATACAAGATCGGAAACTTATATGATGGAAAATAGATACTTATATAATGGAAAATAGATACTTATATGATGGAAAATAGACCCGGGGGCCATAGGTTTCACTAGAGGCTTCTCTCAAGATAGAAAATAATACGGTGGGTGAACAAATTACTGCCGAGCAATTGATAGAAAAGCGCAAAGTTATGACGATATCTAAGGCAATGATCATGATATAGGCATCATGTCCGTGTTAAGTAGACCGAAACGATTCTGCATCTACTACTATTACTCCACACATCGACCGCTATCCAGCATGCATCTAGAGTATTAAGTTCATAAAGAACGGAGTAATGCGTTAAGTAAGATGACATGATGTAGAGGAATTAACTCAAGCAATATGATGAAAACCCCATTTTTTATCCTCGGTGGCAACAATACAATACGTGCCTTGCTGCCCCTACTGTCACTGGGAAAGGACACCGCAAGATTGAACCCAAAGCTAAGCACTTCTCCCATTGCAAGAAAAACCAATCTAGTTGGCAAAACCAAACCGATAGTTTGAAGAGAATTACAAAGATATCAAATCATGCATAAAAGAATTCAGAGAAGATTCAAATAATATTCATTGATAAGCTGATCATAAATCCACAATTCATCGGATCTCAGCAAACACACCGCAAAAAAGTATTACATCGAATAGATCTCCAAGAACATCGAGGAGAACATGGTATTGAGAATCAAAGAGAGAGAAGAAACCATCTAGCTACTAGCTATGGACCCGTAGGTCTGTGGTAAACTACTCATGCTTCATCGGAAGGGCAATAGGGTTGATGTAGATGCCCTACGTGATCGAATCCCCCTCCGGCAGGGTGCCGGAAAAGGTCCCTAGATGGGATCTCATGGGTACAGAAGGTTGCGGCGGTGGAAAAGTATTTTCGTGGATGCTTCTGGTGGTTTGGGGATATTTGGGAATATATAGGCGAAAGAATTAGGTCAGGAGGTGCACGAGGGGCCCACAAGGGTGGGGGGCGCGCCCTCCGTCCTTGTGGCTTCCTCGTGGCTCCTCCGACTTCATCTCCAAGTCTCCTGGTTGTCTTCTGCTCCAAGAAAAATCATTGCGAAGGTTTTATTCCGTTTGGACTCCGTTTGGTATTCCTTTTCTGCGAAACTCAAAAACAAGGAAAAAACAGGAACTGGCACTGGGCTCTAGGTTAATAGGTTAGTCCCAAAAATAATATAAAATAGCATATTAATGCATATAAAACATCCAAAACAGATAATATAATAGCATGGAACAATAAAAAATTATAGATACGTTGGAGACGTATCAAGCATCCCCAAGCTTAATTCCTGCTCGTCCTCGAGTAGGTAAATGATAAAAACAGAATTTTTGATGTGGAATGCTACGTAACATATTTATAATTGTAATTTTCTTTATTGTGGCATGAATGTTTAGATCCATAAGATTCAAAACAAAAGTTTAATATTGACACAAAAACAATAATATTTCAAGCATACTAACAAGGCAATTATGTCTTCTCAAAATAACATGGCCAAAGAAAGCTTATCCCTACAAAATCATATAGTCTGGCTATGCTCCATCTTCATCACACAAAATATTCAAATCATGCACAACCCCGATGACAAGCCAAGCAATTGTTTCATACTTTTGACGTTCTCAAACCTTTTCAACTTTCACGCAATACATGAGCGTGAGCCATGGACATAACACTATAGGTGGAATAGAATATGGTGGTTGTGGAGAAGACAAAAAGAGGGAGATAGTCTCACATCAACTAGGCGTATCAACGGGCTATGGAGATGCCCATCAATAGATATCAATGTGAGTGAGTAGGGATTGCCATGCAACGGATGCACTAGAGCTATAAGTTTATGAAAGCTCAAAAGAAAACTAAGTGGGTGTGCATCCAACTCGCTTGCTCACGAAGACCTAGGGCAATTTAAGGAAGCCCATCATTGAAATATACAAGCCAAGTTCTATAATGAAAAATTCCCACTAGTATATGAAAGTGATAACATAGGAGACTATCTATCATGAAGATCATGGTGCTACTTTGAAGCACAAGTGTGGTAAAAGGATAGTAACATTGCCCCTTCTCTCTTTTTCTCTCATTTTTTTTGGGCCTTCTCTTTTTTTTGGCCTTTTCTTTCTCTCTTTTTTTCGTCCGGAGTCTCATCCCGACTTGTGGGGGAATCATAGTCTCCATCATCCTTTCCTCACATGGGACAATGCTCTAATAATGAAGATCATCACACTTTTATTTACTTACAACTCAAGAATTACAACTCGATACTAGAACAAAATATGACTCTATATGAATGCCTTCGGCGGTGTACCGGGATGTGCAATGAATCAAGAGTGACATGCATGAAAGAATTATGAATGGTGGCTTTGCCACAAATACGATGTCAACTACATGATCATGCAAAGCAATATGACAATGATGATGCGTGTCATAAACGGAACGGTGGAAAGTTGCATGGCATTATATCTTGGAATGGCTATGGAAATGCCATAATAGGTAGGTATGGTGGCTATTTTGAGGAAGGTATATGGTGGGTGTATGGTACCGGCGAAAGTTGCATGGTACTAGAGAGGCTAGCAATGGTGGAAGGGTGAGAGTGCGTATAATCCATGGACTCAACATTAGTCATAAAGAACTCACATACTTATTGCAAAAATCTATTAGTCATCGAAATAAAGTACTACGTGCATGCTCCTAGGGGGATAGATTGGTAGGAAAAGATCATCGCTCGTCCCCGACCGCCACTCATAAGGAAGACAATAAATAAATAAATAAATCATGCTCCGACTTCATCACAGAACGGTTCACCATACGTGCATGCTACGGGACTCACAAACCTTAACACAAGTATTTCTCAAATTCACAACTACTCACTAGCATGACTCTAATATCACCATCTTCATATCTCAAAACAATCATAAGGAATCAAACTTCTCATAGTATTCAATGCACTTTATATGAAAGTTTTTATTATATCCCTCTTGGTTGCCTATCATATTAGGACTAAATTTATAACCAAAGCAAATTACCATGCTGTTTAGAGACTCTCAAAATAATATAAGTGAAGCATGAGAGTTCATTAATTTCTATAAAATAAAACCACCGCCGTGCTCTAAAAAGATATAAGTGAAGCACTAGAGCAAAATTGCCTAGCTCAAAAGATATAAGTGAAGCACAAAGAGTATTCTAATAAATCATGATTCATGCGTGTCCCTCTCAAAAGGTGTGTACAGCAAGGATGATTGTGGCAAACTAAAAATCAAAGACTCAAATCATAAAAGATGCTCCAAGCAAAACACATATCATGTGGTGAATAAAAATATAGCCTCAAGTAAAGTTACCGATAGACGAAGACGAAAGAGGGGATGCCTTCCAGGGCATCCCCAAGATTAGGCTTTTGGTTGTCCTTGAATATTACCTTGGGGTGCCTTGGTCATCCCCAAGCTTAGGCTCTTGCCACTCCTTATTCCATAGTCCATCAAATCCTTACCCAAAACTTGAAAACTTCACAACACAAAACTCAACAGAAAATCTCATAAGCTCCGTTAGTATAAGAAAATAAATCACCACTTTTGGTACTGTTGTGAACTCATTATTTATTTATATTTATGTAATATATACTGTATTCCAACTTTTCCATGGTTCATACCCCCCGATACTACCCATAGATTCATCAAAATAAGCAAACAACACAAAGAAAACAGAATCTGTCAAAAACAGAACAGTCTATGAAGATCCGAATTGTTATAATACTTATGTAACTCCAAAAATTCTGAAAAATTAGTACAACATATTAAGTTTGTATATAAATCTCGTGTAAAAATTTCAGGGTTTTTCAATGCTCCAGTGAATTATTAAAATTCTTAGACTGGACGCAAAAGTTTCTGTTTTTCAGCAAGATCAAATCAACTATCACCATAAGCCATCCCAAAGGTCTTACTTGGCACAAACACTAATTAAAACATAAAAACACATCTAACCAAAGGATAGATGAATTATTTATTGCAAAACAGAACCAAAAAAGCAAAAACAAAAATAAAACTGGGTTGCCTCCCAAAAAGCGCTATTGTTTAACGCCCTTAGCTAGGCATTGATAATTTTAATGATGCTCACATAAAAGAGAAGAATTGAAGCACAAAGAGAGCATCATAAAACACGTGACAAACACATCTAAGTCTAACATACTTCCTATGCATAGGAATTTTATAAGCAAACAAATTATCAAGGCAAGCAAAAACTAGCATATGCAAGGAAGAAGAAAGAGACGATAGCAAACTCAACATAAAGAGAGGTAATTTAGTAACATGAAATTTCTACAACCATATTTTCTTCTCTCATAATAATTACATGTAGGATCATAATCAAATTCAATAGTATAACTATCACATAAAATATTCTCTTCATGATCCACATGCATGCAAAGTTGACACTCTTCCAAAATAGTGGGATTATCATTAAATAAAGTCATGACCTCTCCAAGCCCACTTTTATCAAAAAATTCATGAGATTGATCATTGTCCAAAGTAGTGGGATCATTATTACCTAGAGTTGACACTCTTCGAAACCCGCTTTCAATATTATTGCAAACATATTCATCATGAGGCTTAAATAAATTTTCAAGATCATAAGAAAAATCACCCCAATCATTATCATTGCAACAAGTAGTGGACCTAGCAAAACTAGCATCCCCAAGCTTAGGGTTTTGCATATCATTAGCACAACTGACATTAATAGAATTTATAGTAGAACCATTGCAATCATGCCTTTCATCCAAGGAGCTATCGTGAATCACTTCATAGATTTCTTCATCAAAATTTTCAGATTCACGAATTTCAAGCAAAACTTCATAAAGATAATCTAGTGCACAAAACTCACTAGCAATTGGTTCATCATAATTGGATCTCTTAAAAATATTAGCAAGTGGATAAGGATCCATAAAATTTTAGCAAGCGAAGATGCAAGCAAAAAGAAGGCACATGGTAACACAAGCAAACAAAAGATCGAATGGAAGGAAGGCAAACAAAAAGGCAAATATTTTCGAAAATCGTTTTATAAGTGGGGGAGAGGAAAACGAGAGGCAAATGGCGAATAATGTAATGCAAGAGATGAGAGTTTATGATGGGTACTTGGTATGCCTTCACTTGGCGTAGATCTCCCCGGCAACGGCGCCAGAAATTCTTCCTGCTACTTCTAGAGCTTGCGTTGGTTTTTCCCTTGAAGAGGAAAGGGTTATGCAGCAAAGTAGAGATAAGTATTTCCCTCAGTTTGAGAACCAATGTATCAATCCAGTAGGAGACAACGCCCAAATCACCGAATACCTGCATAAACAATCAAACAAATTGCACCCAACGCGATAAAGGGGTTGTCAATCCCTTCACGGTTATTTGCAAAAGTGAGATCTGATAGAGATAGATAAACGATAAAGTAAATATTTTTGGTATTTTTGGCTTATAGATCGGAAAGTAAAAGATTACAAAATAGTAGACCGGAAAATTATATGATGGAAAATAGAAGATCTGAAACTTATATGATGGAAAATAGATACTTATATAATGGAAAATAGATACTTATATGATGGAAAATAGACCCGGGGGCCATAGGTTTCACTAGAGGCTTCTCTCAAGATAGAAAATAATACGGTGGGTGAAGAAATTACTGCCGAGCAATTGATAGAAAAGCGCAAAGTTATGATGATATCTAAGGCAATGATCATGAATATAGGCATCACGTCCGTGTCAAGTAGACCGAAACGATTCTGCATCTACTACTATTACTCCACACATCGACCGCTATCCAGCATGCATCTAGAGTATTAAGTTCATAAAGAACAGAGTAATGCATTAAGTAAGATGACATGATGTATAGGAATTAACTCAAGCAATATGATGAAAACCCCATCTTTTTATCCTCGATGGCAACAATACAATACGTGCCTTGCTGCCCCTACTGTCACTGGGAAAGGACACCGCAAGATTGAACCCAAAGCTAAGCACTTCTCCCATTGCAAGAAAAACTAATCTAGTTGGCCAAACCAAACCGATAGTTCAAAGAGAATTATAAAGATATCAAATCATGCATAAAAGAATTCAGAGAAGATTCAAATAATATTCATAGATAAGCTGATCATAAATCCACAATTCATCGGATCTCGGCAAACACACCGCAAAAAAGTATTACATCGAATAGATCTCCAAGAACATCGAGGAGAACATGGTATTGAGAATCAAAGAGAGAGAAGAAGCCATCTAGCTACTAGCTATGGACCCGTAGGTCTGTGGTAAACTACTCACGCTTCATCGGAAGGGCAATAGGGTTGATGTAGAAGCCCTCCGTGATCGAATCCCCCTTCGGCAGGGTGCCGGAAAAGGTCCCTAGATGGGATCTCACGGGTATAGAAGGTTGCGGCGGTGGAAAAGTATTTTCGTGGATGCTTCTGGTGGTTTGGGGATATTCGGGAATATATAGGCGATAGAATTAGGTCAGGAGGTGCACGAGGGGCCCACAAGGGTGGGGGGCGCGCCCTACCCCCCTGGGCACGCCCTCCGTCCTTGTGGCTGCCTCGTGGCTCCTCCGACTTCATCTCCAAGTCTCCTGGTTGTCTTCTGGTCCAAGAAAAATCATTGCGAAGGTTTTATTCCGTTTGGACTCCGTTTGGTATTCCTTTTCTGCGAAACTCAAAAATAAGGAAAAAACAGGAACTGGCACTAGGCTTTAGGTTAATAGGTTAGTCCCAAAAATAATATAAAATAGCATATTAATGCATATAAAACATCCAAAACACATAATATAATAGCATGGAACAATAAAAAAATTATAGATGCGTTGGAGACGTATCAAGGTGGCACATGCAAATTTACTTAGAACGGCAGGGTAATACCGCATATAGGTAGGTATGGTGGACTCATCTGGAATAACTGGAGTTTCAGGATTTTGATGCACAAGCAGTATTCTCGCTTAGTACACGCGAAGGCTAGCAAATAGGTTGAGAAGCGGCCAGCTAGAGAGCGAAAACGGTCATGAACATGCATTATGCATAAGTAACATTGGATACTAGCATGAGTAGGATTGAACACCATGAACATAAATATCATAGAGGCTATGTTGGTTTTGATTCAACTACATACATGAACATGTGCCAAGTCAAGCCACTCGAACATTCGGAGGAGGATACCATATCATCATACCACATCACAATCATTTTAATGCATGTTGACACCCAAGATAAATCATTATCCACTCCTAGCTACTTAAGCATGGCATGAGAAACTATAATCTCTAATTGTCATTGCAAACATGTTTGATCATAATAGGCTGAATCATGGATACTAGGTTAAACATATTTACAAAAACAGAACAAGTTGAGTTCATACCCATTTCTCTCTGCCACAGCCAGTTCATCAAATATCGTCATTATTGCCTTTCACTTGCACGACCGAATGATAGGAAAATAATAATAGTGCAAGAGCGCCATGAACTAAGCTGGAATCTGCAAACAATTTTATTCAAAGGAGAAGACAAGGTGACTTGGGCTCTTTGTTAGATCAACAATAATGCATATGAGAGCCACTCAGCAATTTCATCGTGGTCTTCTCCTTGGTATGACTCAATAAACGGAAAAGAAATTCAGAGAAACACACTGAAATATTTTTGGAGTTTTTATTTTTTTTCTAGAAGAAAGCAAATTAAAACAGGAAAAACAAAACGAGAAAAATTGTTTACACGGGAAAGCTCCCAACAAGCAAGAAGAAGAATCGAGAAATCTTTTTGGGTTTTCTTTTAATGCTACAACTAATTAAACTAGAAAGAAAAACCGAAAAGAAGCAGGAAATATTTTTATATTTTCCCAAAGTTTTTGAAACACATAAGAAGAAAGCGAGAAAATAAATCTAGCATGGATAGTACAATGAAAAAGTGTGGACACCGACAACTGGAATGTAATGTGTGATCATGAATATAATGTCGGTGGAAATATGTACTCCCCCAAGCTTAGGCTTTTGGCCTAACTTGGTAATCACCATCCGTGTCCTGTGTAAAAATCAGAGTGATAGCTCATGGAGGCTCTTGGTGCAGACTCCTCAGCACGCCGAGCAGCCACAACCTCCGCGTTGTGTGCGCGGGCCTCGCTCTTAAGAACGTAATACCTTCCCTTGCTGTAATAATCAAAGAGAGCAGGCGTAGGAAAAAAGGTATGCACAACGGAATCTTTATTGAACAGTAAGTTGTATGTATAATTATTAATTTCACCCTTAAGGAACTTATGGCGCTTCATGGCATCAAAGTCTAAGTACTGAGTAGGTAGGATGGGGTCAATAGGCTCAAGTGATACACCTAACTCTTCTGCTAAACGTGAAGCATAAATCCCACCATAAAAATATCCACTACCAGCGTTGTGTTGCAGTCTGCGTGCAACAATCGCTTTAAGGTTATAACATTTAACACCAGTGAGGGCAGTGCATATGAGGCTCAAGTCAGGAGCACAAAGTGTACTACAATCTTGTTTGCCTACGATGCATTTTCCATTAAACAGTGCAAAGTATTGAATTGATGGGAAATGAATACTTTTTATTCTACCTTGCGTCACCCCTCTATTTTCACCGTAGCAAAGACTAGTTAAAAATAACTCATACTCAACCCTTGGTGGTTCGTCCATCAAACCCCAATATGGAATTTTACATGCAACACAGAATGCACCTAGAGGCATAGTGATTGAACGATCATAAAGTTTAAACAAAACTCTAGACTCACGAGGATGAAATTTAAACTCTTTAGTAAACGATTATGTGAGACTGAGGTACTGGTTGCACTTATGTTGAATGTAGGGACCGAGCTCAGCATTGTGAACATATTGCTCAAATTCTTCTTTAATACCTGCACTTAACATAAAATTGTCGCATGTCCATAAGCATGATTTGGTAACAGCATCCCGTATCGAATTTGCACTTGGTTCAACATAAGACCGGCGGGTTGAGCCACTACTAGAAGATGCCTCTGAGGACCTCCGCCTTGAAGAACTCCTTCCAAAGAAGTTCATCATATATGCGTACAAATTTCTGAAAAAAATTGGCCACATAATTTTATTAACAAAACTTCACAAGATTGATATCAACTACTCATAGGGGTGCATAGAGACCATATTGAGCATTCAAACTACTTAGAACTCTAAGAATTCAACATGCAAGCTCATCTACATCAGCACCAAGAGTAGCTAATCATTCAAAATATAAACCACTAAAGCAAAAACTAATTGGACTAATGGAGGAGTCACATACCAAGTAGCAATCCCCCAAAACAGTTTCGGAAATGGAGCTTCGAGCAAAGAGATCGAAATCCGCGGGGTTTGAGAGCAAGAACATGAGAGAGAGAGAGAGCAATGGTGAATTTTTTCTGGAGGTAGGTGATGACATGGGCTAAAGAGATAAGTGAGGGGACCCACGTGGGGACCACAACCCACCAGGGCGCGCCTGGGGCTGCTGGCGCGCCCAGGTGGGTTGTGCCCACCTGGTGCACCCCCCCTCTGGTGTTATTTGCATAAAAAATTCAAAAATATTCAAAAAAATCGTATTAAATTTTCAGGGCATTCCGAGAACTTTTATTTTTGGGTCATTTTTTTATTGCACGGGAAATTCAGAAAACAGATAAACACATGGTATTTTATTTTATTTAACTAAGAAAAACAGAAAATAAAAGTAAGGACAGAAAGTGGTGCCTACTCAAGTCATCAACTTCATACTTCTAAAAAATGATCCATTAATAAGGTTGATCAAGTCTTATTAACAACCACTTCCGATTAGCATGAAACCGAAGAACTTTCGGAAGACACTAAGTTACCTGAACGGGGATATGCATGTCCCCCACTATAAGCATTTCATATTTCTTTTTGGCAGTAGGTAGAGGTAGTTGAAAACTTCCAACAGTGAGTGTCGGAGATTCTTCAATAACATTAATACCATTCACTTGGAATTGTTTCTTCGGAAAGTGCACCATATTCTCATTGCCATTGATATGAAAAGTGACCTTGCTTTTATTGCAATCAATAACAGCCCCTGTAGTATTCAAGAAGGGTCTACCAAGGATAATCGACATGTTGTCGTCCTCGGGCATCTCAAGTATAACAAAGTCAGTTAAAATAGTAACATTTGCAACAACAATGGGCACATCCTCACAAATACCGATAGGTATGGCAGTTGATTTGTCAGCCATTTCCAATGATATTTCAGTAGGTGTGAGTTTATTCAAATCAAGTCTTTTATATAACGAGAAAGGCATAACACTAACACCAGCTCCTAAATCACACAAGGCAGTTTTAACATAATTTCTCTTGATAGAGCAAGGTATAGTTGGTATTCCCGGATCTCCAAGTTTTTTAGGTACTCCATCCTTAAAAGAATAATTAGAAAGCATAGTGGAGATTTCAGCTTCCGGTATTTTTCTTTTATTAGTGATGATGTCTTTCATATATTTTGCATAAGGGGCCATCTTTAAAATATCAGTCAAGCGAGTGTGCAAAAAGACTGGCCTAAGCATTTCAGCAAAGCGTTCAAATTCTTCATCATCCTTTTTCTTAGTTGATTTAGGTGGAAAGGGCATGGGTTTTTGAACCCATGGTTCTCTTTCTTTACCATGTTTTCTAGCAACAAAGTCTCTTTTATCATATCTTTTATTTTTAGGTTGTGGGTTATCAAGATCAACAGCTGGTTTTATCTCAACATCATTATCCGGTTGCTTGTCATTGTCTGGTTGAGTGTCTTCATGAACATCATCATTGTCTTTTTCAATATCATTAGGTGAATGTTCATTACCAGATTGATTTTCAGCATCTGAGATAGAAACATCATTATGAAGGAAATATGCCCTAGAGGCAATAATAAAGTTGTTATTTTATATTTCCTTGTTCATGATAAAGGTTTATTCATGCTAGAATTGTATTGATCGGAAACTTAAATACATGTGTGAATACATAAACAAATACCGTGTCCCTAGTAAGCCTCTACTAGACTAGCTCATTGATCAAAGATGGTTAAGGTTTCCTAACCATAGACATGTGTTGTCATTTGATAACGGGATCACATCATTAGGAGAATGATGTGATGGACAAGACCCATCCGTTAGCTCAGCATAATGATTGTTCAGTTTATTGCTATTGCTTTCTTCATGTCAAATACATATTCCTTTTTTTGACTGATAACTGTAGGGAAAACCCCCCACAGCATTCAAGCTTTATTAATAACTAAAGTTACAATGTACATGGATTACAAGTGGTAATCAGTAAATCTAAAAAAGAAAACAGGAAGTAAAAGAAAGAAACTAGCTAACCAGTATACAAGACCTCAAGGAGGTAGAAAGGAAATCCATCTAAACAACTCCTCTCTAAATCTATGCTTGACCCTATGTTGCATGAGAGTGATATCATGGATGAAAGCACTTCTCCATTTATTAAAGCTAGGCCTTTCATGCCTAAACACCTTTGCATTCCTGATTATCCAAATGTTCCAGCAAGCAACAAAGACCACCTCAGTGAAAAAAGGTTTTGCAAAGTCTTGTTTAGCCTGCATCACAATGGTGGTCATATCATCCCCATGAGACCATGAGATTTGAAGATAATTCCATACTCTCACACTGGAATTACAGTGGAAAAATAAGTGATCCCTGGTCTCTCTTGTCAACAGTGGACAAAGCACACTATTCACTCCATCATCCAAATGCCAGTGCCTTCTTTCAACCATATCCTTAGTGTTAAGCCTATCCATGATTAACATCCAGGCGAACACTTTAATTTTCATTGTGCAGGATGATTTCCATATCCATAACAACAGAGGGTTGAAACACAGGTTAGAATGCATGAAATAATAAAACAACTTGGGTTTAAAAGCATTGCATGTCCCTTGCCAATACCAGATATCATTTGCACCCACATCTCTACTGCAGTTGGTCATCAGATTCTAGATTGTCAAGTATTCCTGATATGCCAGTTCTGACAAAGGTAGGTGAAACATCTGAGCAATATCCTGTGATTGGAAAGCTTCAGACACTGTTATCCAAGGATCTCTCACATAAGAAAATAACCTTGGAAACCTTGATTGCAGAGGGGCCACAGAATCACCAATCTTCCATTTATCAGACCAGAATAGGGTTAAATCCCCAGAGTTAATTTGTACCCATGTTGTGTTCCTGAAATGATCAAGCAATTTGCATATATCCTTCCACCAGAAAGAACCACAACTGGCTGTACCCTGAGGCACTCTAGCATGATAATATGTATCCCAAATAAGAGAGACCCATGGCAGATCCATCCTATTCAAAAATTTGTGCATATGTTTGAGTAACAGGGCAATATTCTGGACACCCAGATTCAAAATGCCCAATCCCCCTTTGTTTTTGGGCCTACAAATTAGGTCCCAGGCTGCCAAAGATGGGGAGGGCTCATCTCTATGCTTTCTCCATAAACATTGCCTTTGGATTCTCTCCAATTGCTTTAAAATCCCAGGAGGAACTAGCAGACTGCCAAGATAAAAAAATGGGCATGGATGACAGAGCAGAATTCAAAAACTGGAGTCTTTCACCCTGATTGAGGAAGGAAGAGCTTGCTGTCATTCTTCTCTCCATGCAATCTACAAGAGGCATGAAGTCAACCATTTTGGGCCTAGTAGTACCCACAGGCAGCCCTAGATATGTGAAGGGCATTTTGCCAACTTGACATCCAAAAGCAGCAGCCAAACTAATGGTTGTATCCTCATCAACATTAATGGGCACCATGGAAGATATGTGATAGTTAACCACTAGACCAGTTGAGGTGGAGAAAACATGAAGCATATCTTTTAAAGCAAGCAACTGGGTTTTGTCTGCTGGCAGAATAATGAGAGTATCATCTGCATATTGCACTATGTGACAATCTTGATCATGGCATGGTATAGGCAACTGAAGAATGCCCTTTCTGAACATATCATTTACTACTGATTGAAGTAAGTCAGCAGCAATAACAAAGAACAAGGGTGAGAGGCAATCTCCCTACCTAACACCCTTTTTACAAAGGAATTGTCCACCTGGTACTCCATTCAAGAGAACTGAGGATGTTCCAGTGGAGAGCAACTGCTTGACCCAATAAATCCATTTCTCATTGAATCCTTTATACTTCAAGATCTGCAAAATAGCTTCATGTTCAATGGAATCAAAGGCCTTCTCAAAATCCAATTTAAGAATAACAATTGGCCTCTTTGATTGGTGACATTGATGCAAGTACTCAAGGGACCAACCGATACAATCTTGAATTGTTCTGCTCTTTATGAAACCATACTGATTTTTATGAATACATTTCATAATTATCCTTTGGAACCTATTAGCAGCCATCTTAGACAGAAACTTGAGTCCCATCCCAGTCAAAGAAATTGGTCTATAATCCCCAACCTCCTCAGGAGCCAACTTCTTTGGAATGAGAGTGATGTATGATCCATTGATGTTTTCCAAGGCTGTAGTACCATTATAAAAAGCTTCAGCCAGAGCATAAAAATCCTGACAGATAATTGGCCAGCATTTCTCGAAGAATAAGCCATTAAAACCATCTGGCCCAAGAGCTTTGTCAATTGGCATGTGTTTCACAGTATCATCCATTTCCTCTTTGCTAAAGGGTTCTGTGAGAAACTCTAACCCATCAATTGGTGTGAGCAAAACACTTAGGTCAAAACCCATTACAATTCCAGCAGATACCCCCATTCTATTATTGAAGCAATTCCATATGATACCTTCCATCTGTGAATCTTGGGAAACCACAGACCCATCCATAGCTTTCAGACTAGCAATTGAATTTCTCATGTGCCTCTCAGTAGCCATAGCATGAAAAAAATTAGTGTTATCCCCACCAACCTTTAAGTATCTAATTGTGCACCTCCTTTTCCAGTATACAAACTGAAGATGCAGCAATTTTTCCACATGCAATTTAACAACCTTCCTGAAATTGAATTCAGGCCTATATAATGGCCTGAGCTCCTCTAAACCATCAAGGTACAAAACTACCTGATTACATTTTGAGATCAATGCTTTCAGTTTGGGGATATTCAGCTGCCATTTCTTAAGAGCCCCCCTCAGAACTTTGAACTTATCTGCAATCTGAGCAGTGATGTGGGACTTATTTGATGGTTTCTGCCATGACTGCTTAACATAATCCATAAACCCCTCAAGCTCTACCCAATAATTCTCAAATCTAAAAATATTTGATTTAGGGATTGATGTTTTGATGGTCACCACACTGGGCACATGATCAGAAGTTGTTCTAGCTAAAGGTAGGACTTCAGTCATAGGATAAGAAGAAATCCAATCAGCAGATGTAAAAAACCAGTCCAGTTGCTCTAGAAGAGGATTATCTTGCATGTTAGACCATGTATATGCCCTTCCCTTTAGAGGCAATTCCAATAGGCCAAGGTGTGCAATGATTTCATTGAAAATGAAGATATCATTCAAATCTCCCCCAGGCAGGTTTCTATTTTCAATTGATCTGATGAAGTTAAAATCTCCAACAACAAGCCAATTCTCTCCCATAGGTATTTGCAAATTATATAACCAACTGACAAAGGTGTCCCTGGCTTCACCTTAACAGGGCCCATAAACAGAAATTAAGGTCCATTGCTCATTATTTTGCTTGGATATAAACTGCACCACAACAACATGCTGCTGAACCTCAATTAAGGTGCCCCAAAAAATAGAAGAATTCCAAACAATTAAGATGCCCCCAGAAGCACCCACAGAGGGAGAATAAGCAAAGCTATCAAATCTTTTAGGACAAAAAGATCTAATAGACCTGAAATCAAAAGTGGAGCATTTTGTCTCTTGGAAGCAAGCTACAGCACACTGACTCTCCTCCAGTTTCTGCCTGACAGGCCTTTGCCTAACATCTGAATTTAAGCCCCTAACATTCCAACAAAGCACATTCCAGTTCTTACATGCATTACTCATTAAAACAGATGTAGGTAAAGAGCATAGCATGATGACACATAGTGCCACCTAGAACATAAAGACTACATGTCCAGCAAGATTACAGTCTTATTATTATAGGGTACAACAAAAGACATATGAAAAGACCCTGTCATATGCAGAGAAGGAAAGAAATCCTGCCACCCCCAATAAACAAGCTGGAAACTAATCATTAGAACCAGTGTTTGTGGGAGTAGAAGGATCGGCCATAAGCTTCTCCACAGAAATCAAATCCTCAGCAATGCCTAGCTCTTGACCAATCTTCTGAAGCTTGTTGATGGGAGTTGGAGGTGGTAGGTCAACAGTTGGAGCATCCTGCATGTTCTCAAACAGTATAGCAGAGAAAGGTTTTGCCTTTGGTTTCCTCCTCTTGGACTGCATGGGTAATTCCTGAAAGGTTGGTTTGAAACCATCCCTCTGCAAAGAGCCACAGGTACACCTTCTAACTAATGTTTCCACTATAGGTGTTGGTGCCAAAGTCTTCCTGGGCTTTCTGGCCTTTCTGTTTCCTTGTGCAGAAAAAGTGAAGTTTTCATCAGTTGCATCTGAAGGCTGTAGTGTCTCAATGACAGGATTAACAGTGTTCTGCAAAGTTGGAAAAAGTGCCCTTGCCACAGGGCGTTGCACATGTTCTGTGGTCTCACTCCAAGTCAATCTTGGGACATCATTGAAAGCTAGATCCCAGCTCCTTTTTGAAAGCATTACTGACTGAAAGGGCAGCACCTGCAGAGGTTTAGGAACTTCATAGATAATGTCAGAGTCAAGTATTGCCTAAAAAGACCTCCTGAAAGCTAGCTCTGGTGGCAATTCTGGCCCAAAAATCACTTTACTAGCACTACTATCTGAGTCAATACATATTCCTTAGACTATGAGATTATGCAACTCCCGGATACCGGAGGAATACCTTGTGTGCTATCAAACATCACAACGTAACTAGGTGATCATAAAGATGCTCTACAGGTATCTCCAAAGGTGTTTGTTGAGTTGGCATAGATCGAGATTAGGATTTGTCACTCCGAGTATCGGAGAGGTATCTCTAGGCCCTCTCGGTAATACACATCTTAAGCTTGCAAGCAAATGAATAAGGAGTTAGTTACAAGGTGATGCATTACGGAACGAGTAAAGAGACTTGCCGGTAATGAGATTGAACTAGGTATAGAGATACCGACGATCAAATCTCGGGCAAGTAACATACCGATGGACAAAGGGAATTACGTATGCTGTCATAACGGTTCGACCGATAAAGATCTTCATAGAATATGTACGAGTCAATATGGGCATCCAGGTTCCACTATTGGTTATTGACCGGAGAGGTGTCTCGGTCATGTCTACATAGTTCTTGAACCCGTAGGGTCCGCACGCTTAACGTTCATTGACGATATAGTGTTATATGAGTTATATGTTTTGGTGACCGAATGTTGTTCGGAGTCCCGGATGAGATCACGGACATGACGAGGAGTCTCGAAACGGTCGAGAGGTAAAGATTGATATATAGGACGATGGTATTTGGACATCGGAAGTGTTTCGGGATGTACCGGGAAGGAATAGGGTCACCGGAAGGGGTTCCGGGCACCCCCCGACAAGTTATGGGCCTTATGGGCCAAAGGAGGGGACAGACCAGCCCACAAGGGGGCTGGTGCACCTCCTCCCTTGTTTGACCAGCCCTAGGGAAGGAAAAGGGGGAGGGCTAGCCCCTCCCGCCTTTCCCTCTCATGGGAGAAAGGAAAAGGGGGGGGGGGGGCCTCCACCCTCCCCTGCCTTTCCCCACACTCCAAATAAGGAAAGGGGGGGGGCTTGGGAGGGGCTCCAAGTAGGATTCCTCCTACTTGGGTGCCTACTTTGGCTGCTCCTCCCTCCCTCCCACCTATATATATGTGGGAAGGGGGTGCCTAGCACACCCCATACAATTGCCTAGCCGTGTGCGGCGCCCCCCTCCACCGTTTACACCCCCGGTCATATTTTCGTAGTGCTTAGGCGAAGCCCTGTAGAGATCACTTCATCATCACCGTCACCACGCCGTCGTGCTACCGGAACTCATCTACTACCTCGCCATCTTGCTGGATCAAGAAGGCGGAGGACGTCACCGAGCTGAACGTGTGCAGAACCCGGAGGTGTTGTACGTTCGGTACTTGATCGGTTGGAGCGCGAAGAAGTTCAACTACATCAACCGTGTTATCAAACGCTTCCTCTTATGGTATACAAGGGTACGTAGACACACTCTCCCCCTCGTTGCTATGCATCTCCATGGATAGATCATTGCGTGTGCATAGAAATTTTTTTGTTTTCCATGCAACGTTTCCCAACAGTGGCATCATGAGCCAGGTCTATGCGTAGATGATATGCACGAGTAGAACACAAAGAGTTGTGGGCAGTGAAAGTCATACTGCTTACCACCAACATCTTATTTTGATTCGGCGGTATTGTGGGATGAAGAGGCCCGGACCAACCTTACATATCCACGCACATGAGACCGGTTCCACCGACTGACATGCAACTAGTTTTGCATAAAGGTGGCTGGCGGGTGTCTGTTTCTCCTACTTTAGTTGAATCAAATTTGACTACGGCCGGTCCTTGAAGAAGCTTAAAACAACAAACTTGACGAATGACCATTGTGGTTTTTGCCGTAGGTAAGAACGGTTCTTGCTAGAAACCCGTAGCAGCCACGTAAAACTTGCAACAACAAAGTAGAGGACGTCTAACTTATTTTTGCAGGGTATGTTGTGATGTGATATGGTCAAGACATGATGTGATATACATTATTGTATGAGATGATCATGTTTTGTAAGATATCAGGCAACCAACAGGAGCCTTATGGTTGTCTCTTTATTGTATGAAATGCAAACACCATGTAATTGCTTTACTTTATCGCTATGAGTTAGAAATATTTGTAGAAGCAATAGTTGGCGAGACGACCACGACGCAATGATGGAGATCAAGGTGTCGAGCTGGTGACGATGGAGATCATAACGATGCTTTGGAGATGGAGATCAAAAGCACAAGATGGATGATGGCCATATCATGTCACATATTTTGATTGCATGTGATGTTTATCTTTTATGCATCTTATTTTGCTTAGTACGACGGTAGCATTATAAGATGATCCCTTCACTAAATTTCAAGGTAAAAGTGTTCTCCCTGAGTATGCACCGTTGCTACAGTTCGTCGTTTCGAGACACCACGTGATGATCGGGTGTGATAGACTCTACGTTCACATACAACAGGTGTAAGACAGTTTTGCACATGCAGAATACTTGGGTTAAACTTGATGAGCCTAGCATGTACAGACATGGCCTCGGAACACTGGAGACCGAAAGGTCGAACGTGAATCATATAGTAGATATGATCAACATAGAGATGTTCACCATTGATGACTACCCCATCTCACGTGATGATCGGACATGGGTTAGTTGATTTGGATCACGTATCACTTACATGACTTGAGGGATGTCTATTTAAGTGGGAGTTCTTTAGTAATTTGATTAATTTAACTTAATTTATCATGAACTTAGTCCTGATAGTATTTGCAAATCTATGTTGTAGATTAATAGCTCGCGATATAGTTCCCCTATTTTTTGATATGTTCCTAGAGAAAAACTAAGTTGAAAGATGATAGTAGCAATGATGCGGACTGGGTCCGTGATCTGAGGATTATCTTCATTGCTGTACAAAAGAATTATGTCCTTAATGCACCGCTAGGTGACAGACCTATTGCAGGAGCAGATGCAAACATTATGAATGTCTAGCAAGCTCGGTATGATGACTACTTAATAGTTTAGTGCACCATGCTTTACGGCTTACAACCGGGACTTCAAAAACGTTTTGAACGCCACGGAGCATATGAGATGTTCCAAGAGCTGAAATTGGTATTTCAGACTCATGCCCGTGTCGAGAGGTATGAGACTTCTGACAAGTACTTTGCCTACAAGATGGAGAAGAATAGCTCAGCCTGTGAGCATGTGCTCAGAATGTCCGGGTACTACAATCGCTTGAATCAAGTGGGAGTTAATCTTCCAGATAAGATAGTGATTGACAAAGTTCTCTAGTCACTATCACCAAGCTACTAGAACTTCGTGATAAACTATAATATGCAAGGGATGACGAAAATGATTCCCGAGTTTTTCGCGATGCTGAAATCAGTGAAGGTAGAAATCAAGAAAGAGCATCAAATGTTGATGGTTAACAAGACCACTAGTTTCAAGATAAAGGGCAAAAGGGAAAGAAAGGGAACTTCAAGAAGAATGGCAAACAAGTTGCCGCTCCCATGAAGAAACCCAAAGCTAGACCCAAGCCTGAAATTGAGTGCTTCTACTGCAAAGGAAATGGTCACTGGAAGCGGAACTACCCCAAATACTTGGCGGATAAGAAGGATGGCAAAGTGAACAAAGGTATATTTGATATACATGTTATTGATGTGTACTTTACTAGTGTTCATAGTAGCCCCTGGGTATTTGATACCGGTTCAGTTGCTAAATTAGTAACTCGAAACAGGAGTTGCAAAATGAACAGAGACTAGTTAATGGCGAGGTGACGACGTGTGTTGGAAGTGATTCCAATGTTGATAAGATCACCATCGCAAACTCCCTCTACCTTCGGGATTAGTGTTGGACCTAAATAAATGTTATTTGGTGTTTGCGTTGAGCATGAATATGATTGGATCATGTTTATTGCGATACGGTTATTCATTTAAGTCAGAGAATAATTGTTGTTCTGTTTACATGAATAAAACCTTCTATGGTCATACACCCAATGTAAATGGTTTATTGAATCTCGATCGTAGTGATACACATATTCATAATATTGATGCCAAAAGATGCAAAGTTGATAATGATAGTGCAACATATTTGTGGCACTGCCGTTTAGGTCATATTGGTGTAAAACGCATGAAAAAACTACATATAGATGGACTTTTGGAATCACTTGATTATGAATCATTTGATACTTGCGAACCATGCCTCATGGGCAAGATGACTAAAACTCTGTTCTCCGGAACAGTGGAGCGAGCTAATGACTTTTGGAAATAATACATACCGATGTATGCGGTCCGATGAGTGTTGAAGCATGCGGTGGGTATCGTTATTTTCTCACCTTCACTGATGATTTGAGTAGATATGGGTATATCTACTTGATGAAACACAAGTCTGAAACATTTGAAAAGTTCAAAGAATTTCAGAGTGAAGTTGAGAATCATCGTAATAAGAAAATAAAGTTTCTATGATCCGATCACGGAGGCGAATATTTGAGTTACGAGTTTGGCCTTCATATAAAACAATGTGGAATTGTTTCACAACTCACGCCACCTGGAACACCACAGCGTAATGGTGTGTCCGAATGTCATAACCATACTTTATTGAATATGGTGCGTTCTATGATGTCTCTTACCGATTTACCACTATCGTTTTGCGTTATGAATTAGAGACAACCACATTCACGTTAAATAGGGCACCGTCTAAATCCGTTGAGACGACACCATATGAACTATGGTTTGGCAAGGAACCTAAGCTGTCGTTTCTTAAAGTTTGGGGATGCGATGCTTATGTCAAAAGGCTTCAGCATGATAAGCTCGAACCCAAATCGGAGAAGTGCGTCTTCATAGGATACCCTAAAGAAACAATTGGGTACACCTTCTACCATAGATCCGAAGGCAAGATCTTTGTTGCTAAGAATGGGTCCTTTCTAGAGAAGGAGTTTCTCTTGAAAGAAGTGAGTGGGAGGAAAGTAGAACTTGATGAGGTAATTGTACCTTCTCTCGAATTGGAAAGTAGTACATCAGAGAAATCCGTTCCCGTGATGCCTACACCAACTAGAGAGGAAGCTAATGATGATGATCATGAAACTTCAGATCAAGTTACTACCGAACCTCGTAGGTCGACCAGAGCATGATCCGCACCATAGTGGTATGGTAATCCTGTTCTAGAAGTCATGTTACTAGACCAAGGCGAACCTACGAACTATGAAGAAGCTATGATGAGCCCAGATTCCGATAAATGGCTTGAGGCCATGAAATCTGAGATAGGATCCATGTATGAGAACAAAGTGTGGACTTTGGTGGACTTGCCCGATGATCGGCAAGCCATAGAAAATAAATGGATCTTGAAGAAGAAGACTGACGCTGATGGTAATGTTACTGTCTACAAAGCTCGACTTGTTGTGAAAGGTTTTTGACAAGTTCAAGGAATTGACCATGATGAGACTTTCTCACCCGTAGCGATGCTTAAGTCTGTCCGAATCATGTTAGCAATTGCTGCATTTTATGATTATGAAATCTGGCAAATGGGCGTCAAAACTGCATTCCTTAATGGATATCTCAAAGAAGAGTTGTATATGATGCAACCAGAAGGTTTTGTCGATCCTAAAGGTGCTAACAAAGTGTGCAAGCTCCAGCGATCCATCTATGGACTGGTGCAAGCATCTCGGAGTTGGAATATACGCTTTGATGAGGTGATTAAAGCATATGGTTTTATACAGACTTACGGTGAAGCCTGTATTTACAAGAAAGTGAGTGGGAGCTCTGTAGCATTTCTGATATTATATGTGGATGACATATTGTTGATTGGAAATGACATAGAATTTCTAGATAGCATAAAAGGATACTTGAATAAGAATTTTCAATGAAAGACCTCGGTGAAGCTGCGTATATATTGGGCATTAAGATCTATAGATATAGATCAAGACGCTTGATAAGACTTTCAATGAGTACATACCTTGACAAGATTTTGAAGGAGTTCAAAATGGATCAGTCAAAGAAGGAGTTCTTGCCTGTATTGTAAGGTGTGAAATTGAGCAAGACTCAAAGCCCGACCACAGCAGAAGATAGAGAGAGAATGAAAGTCATTCCCTATGCCTTAGCCATAGGTTCTATAAAGTATGCCATGTTGTGTACCAGGCATGTTGTGTACCTTGCCATGAGTTTGGCAAAGGGGTACAATAGTGATCCAGGAGTAGATCACTGAATAGCGGTCAAAATTATCTTTAGTTACCTAAGAGGACTAAGTAGATATTTCTCGGTTATGGAGGTAATAAAGAGTTCATCGTAAAGGGTTACGTCGATGCAAGCTTTGACGCCGATTCAGATGACTCTAAGTCTCAATCTGGATACATATTGAAAGTGGGAGCAATTAGCTAGAGTAGCTTCATACAGAGCTTTGTAGACATAGAAATTTGCTAAATTCATACGAATCTGAATGTGGCAGACCCGTTGAATAAACTTCTCTCACAAGCAAAACATGATCACACCTTAGTACTATTTGGGTGTTAATCACATGGCGATATGAACTAGATTATTGACTCTAGTAAACTCTTTGGGTGTTGGTCACATGGCGATGTGAACTATGGGTGTTAAATCACATGGTGATGTGAACTAGATTATTGACTCTAGTGCAAGTGGGAGACTGAAAGAAATATGCCCTAGAGGCAATAATAAAGTTGTTATTTTATATTTCCTTATTCATGATAAAGGTTTATTCATGCTAGAATTGTATTGATCGGAAACTTAAATACATGTGTGAATACATAAACAAATACCGTGTCCCTAGTAAGCCTCTACTAGACTAGCTCGTTGATCAAAGATGGTTAAGGTTTCCTAACCATAGACATGTGTTGTCATTTGATAACGGGATCACATCATTAGGAGAATGATGTGATGGACAAGACTCATCCGTTAGCTTAGCATAATGATCGTTCAGTTTATTGCTATTGCTTTCTTCATGTCAAATACATATTCCTTCGACTATGAGATTATGCAACTCCCGGATACCGGAGGAATATCTTGTGTGCTATAAAATGTCACAACGTAACTGGGTGATCATAAATATGCTCTACAGGTATCTCCGAAGGTGTTTGTTGAGTTGGCATAGATCGAGATTAGGATTTGTCACTCCGAGTATCGGAGAGGTATCTCTGGGCCCTCTCGGTAATACACATCTTAAGCTTGCAAGCAAATGACTAAGGAGTTAGTTACAAGGTGATGTATTATAGAACGAGTCAAGAGACTTGCCGGTAACGAGATTGAACTGGGTATAGAGATACCGACGATCAAATCTCGGGCAAGTAACATACCGATGGACAAAGGGAATTACGTATGTTGTCATAACGATTCGACCGATAAAGATCTTCGTAGAATATGTAGGAGCCAATATGGGCATCCAGGTTCCACTATTGGTTATTGACCGGAGAGGTGTCTCGGTCATGTCTACATAGTTCTCAAACCCGTAGGGTCCGCATGCTTAACGTTCGTTGACGATATAGTGTTATATGTTTTGGTGACCGAATGTTGTTCAGAGTCCCGGATTAGATCAAGGACATGACGAGGAATCTCGAAATGGTCGAGAGGTAAAGATTGATATATAGGACGATGGTATTTGGACACCGGAAGTGCTTCGGGATGTACCGGGAAGGAATCAGGTCACCGGAAGGGGTTCCGGGCACCCCCTGACAAGTTATGGGCCTTATGGGCCAAAGGAGGGGACAAACCAGCCCACAAGGGGGCTGGTGCGCCTCCTCCCTTGTTTGGCCAGCCCTAGGGAAGGAAAAGGGGGAGGGCTAGCCCCTCCTGCCTTTCCCTCTCATGGGAGAAAGGAAAAGAGGGGGTGCCACCCTCCCCTGCCTTTCCCCATGCTCCAAATAAGGAAAGGGGGGGCGCGGCTTGGGAGGGACTCCAAGTAGGATTCCTCCTACTTGGGTGCCTCCTTTGGCTGCTCCTCCCTCCCTCCCACCTATATATATGTGGGAAGGGGGCGCCTAGCACACCCCAGACAATTGCCTAGCCGTGTGCGGCGCCCCCCTCCACTGTTTACACCCCCGGTCATATTTTCGTAGTGCTTAGGCGAAGCCCTGCGGAGATCACTTCACCATCACCGTCACCACGCCGTCGTGCTGCCGGAACTCATCAAATACCTCGCCATCTTGCTGGATCAAGAAGGCAGAGGACGTCACCGAGCTGAACGTGTGCAGAACGCGGAGGTGCCGTACGTTCGGTACTTGATCGGTTGGAGCGCAAGGAAGTTCAACTACATCAACTGCATTATCAAACGCTTCCTCTTACGGTCTACAAGGGTACATACACACACTCTCCCCCTCATTGCTATGCATCGCCATGGATAGATCATTGCGTGTGCATAGAATTTTTTTTGTTTTCCATGCAACGTTTCCCAACACATTATTATCTTTAGGAGGTTTTTCTATTTCAGGTTCACTAGAGGCATGCAAAGTCCTATCATTTTTCTTTTTCCTTTTCTTTTTAGAAGGACTAGGTGCACTAGTATTAAGTATTTGAGAGTCTTGTTCAAATCTTTTTGGGTGTCCCTCAGGGTAAGTGGTTCCTGAGTCATTTTACCTCCTCTAGTAGCTACTCTAACAACAAAGTCATTTATATTATTGTTCATTTCATCAAGCAATTCTCTTTGAGATTTAGCAACTTGTTCTAGTTGAGTTTGAACCATAGAGGCATGCTTTCCTACACCTCTAACATCATTTGAAATTCTAAATAACAAGTCACTCAAGTGAGCAATCATATCAAAATTGTATTTCAATTGTTTCATAACATTTGCATTGAAGTGGTCTTGTTTTCTAATGTAATTATCAAACTCATAAAAGCATTGACTAGGATGCATATTATAAGGATTATCATTGTCATTGAATTTCATTAAAGAATTTACCTCTACCACCTTAGGTGGTGGTGGTGTATCAAGCCCATGTATTTCTTCAATAGGAGGTAAATTTTTGACATCCTCAACTTTAATACCTTTTTCCTTCATACATTCCTTTGCCTCTTGCATATCTTCAGGACTGAGATATAAGATACCCCTCTTCTTCGAAGTGGGTTTAGGCGGTGGTTCGGGAAGAGTCCAATCATTATTATTTTCAATATGTTATTCAATAATTCTTCAGCTTGTTCAATAGTTCGTTCCCTGAAAACACAACTAGCACAACTATCTAGGAAGTCCCTAGAAGCATCGGTTAGTCCATTATAGAAGATATCAAGTGTTTCATTTTTCTTAAGAGGATGATTAGGCAAAGCATTAAGCAATTGAAGGAGCCTCCCCCAAGCTTATGGGAGACTCTCTTCTTCAATTTGCACAAAGTTAAATATTTCCTGTAAGGCAGCTTGTTTCTTATGAGCAGGAAAATATTTTTCAGAGAAGTAGTAAATCATATCCTGGGGACTACGCACACAACCAGGAGCAAGAGTATTATGCCAAGTCTTAGCATCACCCTTTAATGAGAACAGGAATAACTTGAGGACATAATAATAGCGAATTTTCTCATCATGAGCAAAAAGGGTGGCTATGTCATTTAACTTAGTAAGATGTGCCACAATAGTTTCATTTTCATAACCATGGAAAGGATCAGATTCAACCAAAGTAATTAACTCTGGGTCGACAGATAATTCATAATCCTTATCATCAACAAAGATAGGTGAGGTAGCAAACTTAGGATTACATTTCATTCTAGCATTCAAAGATGTTTCTTTCAGTTTGCATAATAATTTCTTAAGATCATCCCTATCATTGCAAGCAAGAAAGTCTCTAGTTGTCTCCTCATCCATAACATAACCTTCCGGTATCTTAGGCAATTCATATCTAGGAGGACTAGGTCTAATAGGTGTTTCAAGATTTTCAGTTTCAAGTACTTCATCAGTTTCAATAATTTCTTTCTCTCTAATTCTAGCAATTTGTTCATCAAGAAATTCACCTAAAGGCACATCATCATCAAGCAAGGTACTAGCATCATCATGAGTAGTATTCATAGAAGTAGCATCATCAATAACTTGCGACATATCAGGATTAATAGCATGTGGTGGTGTTGCAAGTCTACTCATAACAGAAGGTGAATCAAGTGCAGAGCTAGATGGCAGTTCCTTACCGCCCCTCGTCTTAGAGGGCAAAATCTTAGTCTTGGTATCTTTCAAATTCTTCATAGTGATAAATAGATAATAATCCCAAGTGACTCAACAAATATAGCTATGCTCCCCGGCAATGGCGCCAGAAAAAGGTCTTGATAACCCACAAGTATAGGGGATCGCAACAGTTTTCGAGGGTAGACTATTCAACCCAAATTTATTGATTCGACATAAGGGGAGCCAAAGAATATTTGCAAGTATTAGCAGCTGAGTTGTCAATTCAACCACACCTGGAGATTAATTATCTGCAACAATATGGTCAGTAGCAAAGTAGTATGATAGTTTTGATAGCAGTAGCAACATCAATAGTAACGGTAACAGTGATAGCAATGATTTTGTAGCAAGTGCAATAGTAACAATAGCAGTAGTAACTTAGCAAGAGCAATATAAGAGAAATTCATAGGCATTGGATCGGTGGATTCGTTGGATGATATTCACCATATAACAATCATAACCTAGGGCGATACGGCACTAGCTCCAGTTCATAAATATAATGTAGGCATGTATTCCGTAAATAGTCATACATGCTTAGGGAAAGAAAATGCATGACATCTTTTGTCCTACCCTCCCGTGGCAGCGGGGTCCTATTGGAAACTAAGGGATATTAAGGCCTCCTTTTAATAGAGAACCGGAACAAAGCATTAACACATAGTGAATACATGAACTCCTCAAACTACGGTCATCATCGGAAAGTATCCTGACTACTGTCACTCCGGGGTTTACTGATCATAACACGTAATAGGTGAATATAACTTGCAAGATCGGATCTAGAACATAGATATAATGGTGATAACATAAACGGTTCAGATCTAAAATCATGGCACCCGGGCCCAAAGTGACAAGCATTAAGCATGGCAAAGTCATATCCACATCAATCTCAGAACATAGTGGATACTAAGGATCAAGCCCTAACAAAACTAACTCGATTACATGATGAATCTCATCCAACTCCTCACCGACCAGCGAGCCTACGAAGGAATTACTCACTCCCGGTGGGGAGCATCATGGAATTGGCGATGGAGAAGGGTTGGTGATGACGAAGATCGAAGATCCCCCTCTCTGGATCCCCAAACAGACTCCAGATCTAGCCTCCCGATGAAGAACATGAGGTGGCGGTGGCTCCGTCTCGTGAAACATGATAATTCTTTCTCCCTGATTTTTCTCTCCGAAAATAGAATTTTATTGGGTTGGAATCAGGGTCCGCAGGGCCACCAGGTGGGGACAACCCACCTGGGCACGCCAGGAGGGGGGGCGCGCCCTGGTGGGTTGTGCTCACCCAGGGCCCCCCTTCGGTGGTTCTTGGCTCCAGTATTTTTCTTTTATTCCATAAAAATTCTCCAAAAAGTTTTGTGCCATTCCGAGAACTTTTATTTCTGCACAAAAACAACACCATGGTAGTTCTGCTGAAAACAGCGTCAGTTTGGGTTAGTTTCATTCAAATCATGCAAATTAGAGTCCAAAACAAGAGAAAAAGTGTTAGGAAAAGTAGATACGACGGAGACGTATCAGTTCTCCTCAATGTTCTTGGAGATCTATTTGATGTAACTCTTTTGCGGTGTGTTTGTTGGGATCCGATGAATTGTGGGTTTATGATCAGTTCTATCCATGAATATTATTTGAGTCTTTGTTGAAATCTTTTATGCATGATTGTTATAGCCTCGTATTTCTTCTCCGATTTATTGGTTTGGTTTGGCCAACTAGATTGATTTATCTTGCCATGGGAAGAGGTGCTTTGTGATGGGTTCGATCTTGCGGTGCTCAATCTCTGTGACAGAAAGAGACATGACACACATGTATCATTGCTATTAACGGTAACAAGATGTGATTTATTCATACGTGGGTTTATCTTGTCTACATCATGTCATCGTTCTTATTGCATTACTCCGTTTTTCCATGAACTTAATACACTAGATGCATGCTGAACAGCGGTCGATGTGTGGAGTAATAGTAGTAGATGCAGGCAGGAGTCGGTCTACTAATCTTGGATGTGATGCCTATATACATGATCATTGCCTTGGATGTTGTCATGATTATTTGCTTTTCTATCAATTGCCCAATAGTAATTTGTTTACCCATCGTATGCTATTTTCTTGAGAGAAGCCTCTAGTGAAATGGCCCCCGGGTCTATTTCCTATCATATTAAAACCAAAAATACCTTGCTGCAATTTTCTCTTATTTATTTATTTTGTATTTTTGTTATATCTATTTACCAAAACCTATACAATTTAATCCATCTCAATACCGTTGAGGGATTAACAACCCCTTCACGCGTTGGGTTGCAAGTATTTTTGTTTGTGTGCAGGTGTTGTTTACATAGTGTTGCTTGGTTCTCCTACTGGATTGATAACCTTGGTTTCATAACTGAGGGAAATACTTATCTTTGTTATGCTGCATCATCCTCTCCTCTTCGGGGAAATACCAACGCAGATACAAGCAATCACAGTTTTTTAAAAGGCTTTAAAAGAAAAAGCTCCAATTTACAAAGTTGAAAGCTTACAAGTTACTTTCTGAATTCGAACCAAGTTTTCAAATTGTTTGGAACAAATAAATGCAAGATGAAAATAACTCAAGACCAAATCCATACATATCATCCAATAACTTAAATTACTGTTACAAATAGGTCCAAAGAGGCTGGGTTTTTGGGTAGTGCTGTTACATGTTCTCATAGGGTTGAAATCCCCAGTTTATTATGTTCCAAGCACTTCATGCATAGACCCAGCTACTAGAATCCGAAAAAGTAGCTAACATTTTTATGCAGTTCCATTGAAATGGATGTCCATGTTTGCACAAATTGCAAGACGAGAAATCGATACAACCGAAAGTGAGCATCCCATCTTCGAATCTTGTCCATGTCCACCCTCGCAATAAATTGACATGCAAACCACGAATATTACTATCTAATGAACGTATAAAAACACTAGAAAAATAGTAGCAAACCACGTACCTTGGTCATGAACAGATCAAATTGCGGAGAATTAGATATCCCTATTTGCATAAAAAGATACTTAGAATGATGAACCATCCAAACTTTTTCTACAGTTCCACTAAAATCGAGCATATATGTTTGCATAGATGTTGCAAACATGTGATTACTATAAAATGGCACTAGTTGATGAAGCATCGACTCACAAGCAGAAGGGCTCTAGTTACTCTTATAAAGGATGCTGAAGTACCCGCCTCCTGGGGGCCTTCGAGGGTGAGAGTGCCCTCTGCGACGTCAGTTTCATGGTGGCTTGCCGCGGGGGCCTCTCGGGGACTCTCCACGTTGTTCGATCTACCCGGGCAGTTGATGTCCTGCAAGTGCACATGGCTATGTTGCAATTTCATGATAAGTAAGGTTTGTCGATCCCACAGGGAGCAAAATATGATGGCACCACAATCCCCGCAGCTGTGTTGTCACTAACACAACCACGCTCACACCCAAAGCAGAGTTTGGAAATAGCTCACTTAAGTAAGTTGCAAGGGAAAGGTAAAAACAAGGAATTAAACTAAACTAGAGAGAATGAAAAATAAATACTAAACTAAACAAAGGAAATAAACTAAGAGAAGTATGTGATGTTTTAGATGAGATTGCCGGCATCTAGGTATGGCCTCGTTCGGTACGGGCACGGAATGGAGTTTGGGTTTTATGACTATGCCACTTTGTGACTAAGTCAGTACCTGCATTGTAGGATACGGTGGTCTACTTCTGGTGGGCGGACCCTCACATAACATTATCTCTCAAGGCGCGCTATATTGATAACTCATTCATCCTACTCTTGTCCCATACCTGAGGCGGCTAATGCAAAGATATTAAGGTCCTCGTGGTTTGTGGACCGGACGAAGGCATTAAGTTCTATGGACAACCGGCTCCTAGAATAATCATGTTCCCCTCAAGATATTTGCACCTATCACGTCGCAGGTCAATCGGTTTGCACAACCATCTATATACTTCATGTGTGACCTGAGGAGTTGGATGTCTCCAACTACGCCGATGAATAGGACATCTCCCATCACCAAATTACCGGAGGTAAATAAGCAACACAAAGCAACACACATAATTAGATAACACATATCAAATAATCACTTACTAAGCCTTATCCTCATCCAAATCCATAGGGGCCTCCGTCTCAGGAATTGGAGCATGATGTCTACTACGCAACTTTATTCTTGTAGACTCGTGTTGGGCCTCCAAGCGCAGAGTTTTGTAGGACAGTAGCAATTTTCCCTCAAGTGGATGACCTAAGGTTTATCAATCCGTGGGAGGCGTAGGATGAAGATGGTCTCTCTCAAACAACCCTGCAACCAAATAAAAGAAATCTCTTGTGTCCCCAACACACCCAATACAATGGCAAATTGTATAGGTGCACTAGTTCACGAAGAGATGGTGATAAAAAGTGTAATATGGATGGTAGAAATATATTTTTATAATCTGAATAAATAAAAACAGCAAGGTAGCAAGTGACAAAAGTGAGCACAAACGGTATTGCAATGCTTGAAAACAAGGCCTAGGGTCCGTACTTTCGCTAGTGCAATCTCCCAACAATGCTAATATAATTAGATCATATAACCATCCCTCAACGTGCGATGAAGAATCACTCCAAATTTCCTATCTAGCGGAGAACATAAGAATAAATTGTTTGTAGGGTATGAAACCACCTCAAAGCTATTCTTTCCGATCGATCTATCCAAGAGTTCGTACTAAAATAACACCAAAGCAAATTCAGATTCGTAATGCTCAATCCAACACAAAGAACCTCAAAGAATGCCCCAAGATTTCTACCGGAGAAACAAAGACAAGAACGTGCATCAACCCCTATGCATGGATTACCCCAATGTCACCTCGGGAATCCGTGAGTTGAGTGCCAAAACATATATCAAGTGAATCAATATAATACCCCATTGTCACCACAGGTATTCGTATGCAAGACATATATCAAGTGCTCTCAAATCCATAAAAGTATTCAATCCGATAAAACGAAATCTCAAAGGGAAAACTCAATTCATCACAACAAGATAGAGAGGGGAAAACACCATATGATCCGACTATATTAACAAAGCCCGCGATACATCAAGATCATGACATCTCAAGAACACGAGAGAGAGAGATTAAACACATAGCTACTGGTACAAACCGTCAGCCCTGAGGGTGGACTACTCCCTCCTCATCATGGTGGCCGGCGAGATGATGAAGATGGCCACCGGTGATGATTTCCCCCTCCGACAGGGTGCCAGAACGGGGTCTAGATTGGTTTTTGGTGGCTACAGAGGCTTGCGGCGGTGGAACTTCTGATCTAGGGCTACCCCCAGGTTTTTTGGAATATTTAGTGATTTATAGGGCAAAGAGGGGGTGCGGGAGGCCACCGAGGTGGGCACAACCCACCTGGGCACGCCTGGGCCCCCAGGCGCGCCTTGGTGGGTTGTGCCCCCTTCGGGGCACCCCCCAGGTGCTTCTCTGGCCCACTGGATGTCTTATGGTCCATAAAAAACCCACAAAAAGTTTCGCGGTGTTTGGACTCCGTTTGATATTGATTTCCTGCAATGTAAAAAACAAGCAAAAACAGCAACTGGCACTGGGCACTGGGTCAATAGGTTAGTCCCAAAAGATGATATAAAGTTGCTATAAAATGATTGTAAAACATCCAAGAATGATAATATAACAACATGAATACTTCATAAATTATAGATACGTTGGAGACGTATCAGAGCACCCCAGTTCTCCTTCTGCCTCAGTTTGACCACATCATGAGTAGTCAGATCACCAGTCACAAACATCTCACCGGGAAAGGTGGATGCCCAAGTCTTCTCAATGAGCAGCATAAGGTAGGGACCATAGCTAGATAGGACACTTGAGCTCCATGATGGCCGAGTGAAGCTCTGACCACATGACATGAGACACATCCAGAACTTGTGTCTTGCCCTTCTCCTTATGATAGTAAAGCAACATATCCACAAGATAAGAGTGAACCTAGTCCAAGTTCCCAACACGAGGGAAGAGCGTGTGCCTAAAGATGCGATGCATGATGTCCACAAAGGGGCACAGCTCATAAGTTTCCTTCTTGGTGGTGGGAGAGATCTTCAAACTGCTATAGGGACAGAGAGCAGACTTGTGTGTGGCAGTCGTTTCCTTGTGAGCACGGAAACCAACAGGGTTCTCAAGCCCCTTATCCTCGTAACCCAAGAGATCCATGAAATCCTTCCACTTGGCAGTCAACAACCTTCCATTAGTCATCCACGTCAATGTCCTCTCCACATCAGTTTCAAGATGATACGTGGCATAGAACTGAGCCATAATCTCAGCATCAAAGTCCTTGTTGAATATCATGAGCCAGAGAATATTCAGCTGACCACATAGCTCAATAGCTTCGCCAAAGTAGTTTGGATCCTTCTGCAAATGATCCATATCAATGGACCTCACACTCACAAACAGATTCTTCTTTGCTTTAAGGAGATCAAAATAGATAGACCTTTGCTGTTTGGTCTAGAAGGGATGGCTGACAAGAGATGGATCTTGCTCATTTCGGTATGGGTTGCGGCGGTGAAAAACACAAAACTCCTTGGCAGACATCTCAGTCACGGACTTGGCCTTCTTTGTTGGCTTGCTTGCAACCTGCTTGGATCTCTGCATTGGCTGAGCACTTGAAGTGGCACTGGCATCCTCAGAAGTGTCGTAGCACTTTGAACACCTGGACGTTCAGGATTCTTGTGATGGGTCGGATGCCCTGCACTGCTACCACCTAGAAGCCACAACGAGGAACGAGGGAAAAACAGGTGTAAATAATTGCATAAGCCAAAAGAATGAATCAAAATGAGTTGAAGTTTGGTAAGAGGGAAGTGGAAGTTGATGGCCCCGAGCGGTAGTACCGCACAGCCGCAGCGGTATTACCACTTACAAGTGGTAGTACCACTCCCATGGGAGCGGTACTAACGCCCGGGGTGGAGGTCAGCGGGCTGACTACAACCGCGGCGAGATCCGGTACTACCAGGGGTGCCAAATTCGAATTCCCTCCAACCAAACTTCAATCCACCTAGTCTATCAGCCTTCTACGTCCTACTCAAGCCTCAATTTGACCAAAAACCGAAGAGTGCAACAAATATTGCCCTAGAACCTGGATTCAAAAAACTAGAACCATAGGAGAGGAAAACGGAGGCAATACCGGCATCCATGGCAAGAGGAGAAGGTGGGGAACGATCCCACCAAACGGTTTCGCGGAAGACGGCACAGAATCGGCGGTCCGATGGCGGGACCGGTGCTTGTTCATCGCCTATGAGAGAGGAGAAGGTGAGGGAGAGAGAGAGATGAATGGGTATGGGGGAGTTGGAACTCCCCCTGCTCGACTCATAACCCCCGCACCCATCCCCAGAGTGGTAGTACCGCTCGGAGGAGCGGTAGTACTGCTACTTCTTGAGCTTGCGTTGGTTTTTATCTTGAAGAGGAAAGGGTGATGCAGAAAAGTAGAGATAAGTATTTCCCTCAGTTAAGAACCAAGGTATCAATCCAGTAGGAGGCACAAGCAAGTCCCCAAATATTGCACCTACACAAACAAACAAATACTTGCACCCAACACGATAAAAGGGGTTGTCAATCCCTTCATGGTTACTTGCAAGGATGAGATCTGATAGAGATAGATATAAAAGATAGGTAAAAGTGCAAAATAAAGTAAATATAAATAAAGTGCAGCAAGGTATTTTTGTATTTTTGGTTTTATAGATCTGAAAATAATATCATGGTAAATAGACCCGGGGCCATAGTTTTCACTAGAGGCTTTTTCTCTTGAAAGAACTCATACGGTGGGTAAACAAATTACTGTTGAGCAATTATAGAAAAGCGCAAAGTTATGATGACATCCAAGGCAATGATCATGAATATAGGCATCATGTCCGTGACAAGTAGACCGACTTCTGCCTGCATCTACTACTATTACTCCACAGATCGACCGCTATCTAGCATGCATCTAGTGTATTAAGTTAACAAGAACGGAGTAACGCCTTAAGCAAGATGACATGATGTAGAGGGATAAACTCGAGCAATATGATATAAACCCCATATTTTTATCCTTAATGGCAACAATACAAATACGTGCCTCGCTACCCCTACTGTCACTGGGTGAGGACACCGCAAGATTGAACCCATCACAAAGCACCTCTCCCATTGCAAGATAAATCAATCTAGTTGGCCAAACCAAATCAATAGATCGGAGAGAAATACAAAGCTATCTTAATCATGCATAAAAGAGTTCAGAGAAGACTCAAATAATATTCATAGATAATCTGATCATAAATCCATAACTCATCGGATCTCAACAAACGCACCGCAAAAGAAGATTACATTGAATAGAACTCCAAGAACATCGAGGAGAACATTGTATTGAAGATCAAAGAGAGAGAAGAAGCCATCTAGCTACTAGCTATGGACCCGTAGGTCTGTGATAAACTACTCACACATCATTGGAAGGGCAGCAAGGTTGATGTAGAAGCCCTCCGTGATCGAATCCCCCTCCGGCGAAGTGCCGGAAAAGGCCCCAAGATGGGATCTTATGAGAACAAAAGCTTGCGGCGGCGAAAAAGTATTTTTGGTGTGCCCTCTGACATAAGGGGAATATTTGGATATTTATAGAGCTGGGATTAGGGTTAGGAGTGCCACGGGGGGGGGGGGCACAAGCCTAGGAAGCGGCCCCCTAGGGCACGCCCCTAGGGCTCACTGGTACCGTAACGTGCTATACAAACGGTTTTTAACCCCTTTCCGTGATGGCATTCTGAACCGTCGCCGAGCGAGTGTGTGCGATAGGGGGGGGGGGTCCTTCCCACACGACCCAAAAACCATCGGGGATAGGCGAGCGGCTACTGACGATCGCCATAGAATAAACGTATGAGAAGTCGCCCTAGTCCCACACGTTACGTTTCGACATTACGTTTCTGATCCGAGAGACATCCCAAACGATTACGCCGCTATAGTCATGTGAAAAAGGTGGACATCAACATTTAATCTACTGATATGTTTGCGATAGGTACGTTATCGCACACAGTTCAAGAATGTAAAATGTGTGCGGTGTCTCTACTAATGCCGACATGTCCATTTTCATAACTGTGTGCAATAGGTATTTCTATCACACACACACACGGGTTCGAAACTTTTGTCGTATTGCCATGAATCGCACACGCATATGAGACAAAATCGTGTGTGCGCCAGTCGGGCATCGCAAACGTTTCACGTCAAAGAACCGCATGTTCTCTATTTTTCATCGCACACGCTATTTTCTTTCTAATCGTGTGCACATTATTTTATTCGCTCCTGTTTAATTTTATTTTTCTCTGTAATTTATTATTCGAATTGGAAATTTTGAAATATGAAATGTGGAATACAAATTCTCAGCACAATGGTTCAACAACCAATCCATAAGTAATATTCTCAGTACAATATGTTCAGTAATTACAGGATTAGGCAGCAATTAACTATGATGAACCACAATATTTAGAGGCGGTAAAGGTGAAGAGACAAGTGTAAATCATTTTGGCTGCCGATGGTGTTGAAGAAGCGGAATGCCCATAATGTGCCCTCCTGCATGCCATAGGCACGAACAACTTTTGTCCAACCCCTTGTGACGATCGCTCGCCCATCCTTCACCGCCTTTAGGAAGACTTCTAGAGCCTCCCACATATTACCATCTTAATATCACAAAACTATTGCAAGGAATCAAAATTATAATATTCGGTGATCTACATGAAAGTTGTTATTATATCCCTCTTGAATACCTATCATATTAGGACCAATTTCATAACCCATGCATATTGCCATTACTATTATAAGACTCTCAAAATGATATAAGTGAAGCATGAGAGTGCAACTATTTCTTTAGAATATAACCACCGCTGTGCTATAAAAAATATATAAGTGAAGCATGATACATCTCCAATGTATCTATAATTTTTTATTGTTCCATGCTGTTATATTATCATTCTGGGATGTTTTACAATCATTTTATAGCAACTTTATATCATTTTTTGGGACTAAGCTATTGACATAGTGCCCAGTGCCAGTTGCTAATTTTTTCTTGTTTTTTACTTCGCAGAATATGAGTACCAAACAGAGTCCAAACGCAGCGAAACTTTTTGGAGAATTTTTCTGGACCAGAAGACACCTGATGGGCCAAATAAGTACCAGAGGGGGGCTCCGAGGGGAGCACTACCCACCAGGGCGCGCCTGGGGGCCTAGGCGCGCCCAAGTAGGTTGTGCCCACCTTGGTGGCCTCCCGCACCGCCTCTTCGCCTATAAATACCCCAATATTCCAAAAACCCTAGGGGAGTCGATGAAACACAATTCCAGCCGCCGCAAGTTCCAGAACCACCAGATCCAATTTAGACACCATCACGGAGGGGTTCATCATCCTCATTGGTGCCTCTCCGATGATGCGTGAGTAGTTCATCATAGACCTACGGGTCCGTAGGCAGTAGCTAGATGGCTTCTTCTCTCTTTTTTGATTCTCAATACAATGGTCTCTTGGAGATCTATTTGATGTAGCTCTTTTTGCGGTGTGGTTGTTGGGATCCGATGAACTTTGAGTTTATGATCAGATCTTTATCCATGAATATTATTTGAGTCTTCTTTGATCTCTTATATGCAAGATTACTTATAGCCTCGTATTTCTTCTTCGAAACTTTGGTTTAGTTAGGCCAACTAGATCGATTTTTCTTGCCATGGGAAGAGGTGCTTTGTGATGGGTTCGATCGTGCGGTGTTCTTTCCCAGTGACAGAAGGGGCAGCAAGACACGCATGTATCGTTGCTATTAAGGAGAACAAGATGGGGGCTATTCCTACATGAATAGATCTCGTCTACATCATGTCATCGTTGTTATTGCATTACTCCACTTCTCCATGAACTTAATACACTAGATGCATGCTGGATAGCGGTCGATGTGTGGAGTAATAGTAGTAGATGCAGGCAGCAGT
Source organism: Thinopyrum elongatum (assembly GCA_011799875.1). Taxonomy (NCBI): domain Eukaryota; kingdom Viridiplantae; phylum Streptophyta; class Magnoliopsida; order Poales; family Poaceae; genus Thinopyrum; species Thinopyrum elongatum. The sequence goes on from CM022299.1 coordinate 390,605,617, forward strand.
CGGTCTACTAATCTTGGACGTGATGCCTATATAATGATCATTGCCTTGGATATCGTCATAATTATTCAATCTTCAATCAATTACCCAACAGTAATTTGTTTACCCACCGTATGCTATTTTCTCGAGAGAGGCCACTAGTGAAATCTACGGCACCCGGGTCTATTCTTTATCATATTTGCTTTGAGATCTATTTTTATTCGCTTTTGTTTTCAGATCTCTTATTCCAAAAGCCCAAAAATACCTTGCTGCGCTTTTTTGCTATTCATTTTATTTCGCATTTTATCGAGAGCTATTTATCCAATCTACCACAAATTTATCTATCTTTTTACTGTGGAGGGATTGACAACCCCTCTTACGCGTCGGGTTGCAAGTATTTGTTCTTTGTGTGTAGATACCGTTTACATAGTGTTGTTTGGTTCTCCTACTGGATTGATACCTTGGTTTCATAACTGAGGGAAATACCTACCGTAGTTGTGCTGCATCATCCCTTCCTCTTTGGGGAAATACCGACATAGTTCAAGCGACATCAAAAGGAATTTCTGGCGCCGTTGCCGGGGAGACATCATCAACATCTATCAGGTTCCTAATCACAAATCTCATCTCCTTGCAATTTACATTATTTTCCATTTGCCTCTAGTTTTCATCTCCCCCACTTCACAAAAAAATTGCCGTTTTATTTGCCCTCTTTTTCATTCGCCTTTTTCTCGTCAGATCTACCTTTATGTGTGTGATCTTGCTTGCCTATTTTGTATCTATGGCCAGCATGACTACTCCTCCTTTGTCACCAGATTTTGAAGTTTTATACTTCAAGCAAAAGCAAGGAGAAAATTTGAAAGATGCTTGGTATAGGCTAATGGAATCCTATCACATTAGCAATCTAAAAGGGGATGCAAAGATTTTGCTTCGAAATTTTTATATAGGTTTAGCTTTGAATCATCGACAACTTTTGGATTTTGCTGCTAAAGGGAACTTTATTGAGCTTGATGCTAATACCGCTTATGAGATCCTAGAGGGGATTTTGGGAATTCCACCAATCAAAAAGGGTATCTCTTTTACTCAAGAAGGGGTTCAAATCTTAGACAAGTTGAGTGATTTGCATAAACATATGGTCAAGTTGCAAAAATATAATGAACCCCTTAAACATATCAGTGGAAACCTCAATCACATGAATACTTTGATTTCTCTTTGCAATAAGCATTTGGATATTTTGGATCTCAAGATGGTCACTTTCCTTGAAAATCTTGGGAAGTGTAAAGAGCCTCTCGGGTTTGAAAAGGCCCTTACAAAAGTTGCAAAAACGAAAGATGACAATACTTGAATCTTTGCATTATGCCTAGCTAGGGGCATAAAACGATAGCGCTTGTTGGGAGGCAACCCAATGAATAAAATTTATTTTTGCCTTTTTCTTTCTGTTCTTGAGTGTTTGCACAATTATGCTACTTTTATGATTGTGTTTTTTTATGTTTTAATTAGTGTTTGTGCCAAGTAAAGCCTTTGGGATCATGTTTGGTGATAGTTGATTTGATCTTGTTGAAAAACAAAAACTTTTGCGTCCAGTAAAATAATTTTGGAAATTCACAGAAGCGACGAAAAACTCTGAATTTTTTACACAAGATTTACATACAAATTCCCTCGTTGTCCTAATGTTTCAGAATTTTTGGAGTTACAGAAGTATAAGATCAATTCACGTCTTTACAGACTGTTCTGTTTTTGACAGATTCTGTTTTCGTTGCATTGTGTGCTTATTTTGATGAATCTACGGATTGTATCGGGGGGTATAAGCCATGGTAAAGTTAGAATACAGTAGGTATAATGCAATAATAAAATATAAATGGGTTTGCAACAATACTTAAAGTGAAGATTGGTTTTCTTATACTAATGGATCTCACGAAGGTTTTGTTAAGTTTTGTGTGATTGAAATTTTCTAGTTTTGGGTGAGATCACGATGGATGAAGGAATAAGGAGTAAGAAGAGCGTAAGCTTGGGGATGCCCCATGGCACCCCAAGTTAATATTCAAGGAGAAACAAGCAGCTAAGCTTGGGGATGCCCCTAGTGGCATCCCCTCTTTCTTCTAACGACCATCGGTATTTTACTTGGAGCTATATTTTTATTCATCACATATCAGGAGTTTTGCTTGGAGCGTCTTGTATTATATGAGTCTTTGCTTGTTTTGCTTTTTAGTTTGTCACAAGTATCCTTGCTGAACACACCTATTTGAGGGAGCCAAAATTATGCTATGATTTGTTAGAATTGCTCTTTATGCTTCACTTAAATTTTTTGAGCTATGGAATTGCTCTAGTGCTTCACTTATATCTTTTTTAGCACGGTGTGCTTTTTTATTTTTGAAGAAATTCTCTCATGCTTCACTTAGATTTATTTGAGAGTTAGTAATTTTGAAGAAATTCTCTCATGCTTCACTTATATTATTTTGAGAGATGAAAATCTTTATGCTCATGTTCTTTACTTAGATTTGTTTGAGCTTGTCAAAAGCAATGGCAATATATGAAACTAGTCCCAAAGTGATAGATATTCAAGAGGGATATAATAAAAACTTTCATGAAGATCATTGGACAAAATAAATTTGATTCCTTGTAATAGTTTTGAGATATGACGATAGTGATATGTGAGTCATGTTGGTGAGTAATTATGCTTTAGTAAGAATATTGGTGTTAAGGTTTGTGATTCCCTATGCAAGCACGAAAGTTAATAGTTATGCAATGAAATTACATCCTACTTATGGTGCATTATTCGGTGTTAGTTATGCTTAATGCTCGCTTATGTGATTTTTCGTTTCTTGGTTGGTTGCTTCTCAATCTTTTGCTAGCCTCCACTTGTACTAAGTAGAAATACTACTTGTGCATCCAAAATCCTTAAACCAAGTTTTACCATATGAGTCCACAATACCTACCTATATGCGGTATTCCTGTGCCGTTCTAAGCAAATTTGTATGTGCCATCTCTAATTTTCAAAATAAATTTCCTTTTTTGTGTGCTCGTACCGCTCATGAAGCGGCAGGGGGTGGCCAATATTTTTCATGCTAGATGTGTTATTCTCAAGATTAGTGTTTATTCACTTGTAATTGCACGAGAGTACAGCGGTAATAGGGATGCCCAGTCCCGAAATGAAAAAGAAATTTACTTTATGTTGTCAAATAATAAATTCCTTGGAAAGTGTTGGTATGGAAGGCACCTGTGGATACGGCTAGCCATGGATTGTGAAAGAATGGTGGAAAAAGGAATAAACTTTATTTTCTGTTTGGGAACCACCTATGATATATCTAGCATGGAAAATGTTGGGAATTACTTGGTCGATTTCGTTGACGGGAAAAGTATGCCTCTCAAAAAAAACTATCTCTAATTTTTTTAGCTTTGAGCTCTGGCACCTCTACAAATCCCTACTTCCCTCTGCGAAGGGCCTATCTATTTACTTTATGCAATTTTTATTTTTATTTAAGTCTCCATCTTCTCTTATAAAGCTCAAACTAAGGGGCATTATGATCGTACTTGAGCATTGGATGTAGCTAATATGCTAGTGTGTTTCATGAATGGATCAATGATTGAGCATGATGGGCTAGGGATAACTTTCTTTAGTGTTGATATTTTGAAAGACATGGTTGCTTGTTGATATGCTTGAGTATTTAAATCTTCATGCCAAAACTAGACTATTGCTTTGAACCATATAAAAGTCCAAATGTCCATGCTACAAAAGAAAAGAATATGTGATGAACATGTTAGGCGGCATTCCACATCAAAAATTATGTTTTTATCATTTACCTACTTGAGGACGAGCAGGAATTAAGCTTGGGGATGCTGATACGTCTCCAACGCATCTATAATTTTTTATTATTCCATGTTGTTATATTATCATTCTTGGATGTTTTACAATCATTTTATAGCAACTTTATATCATTTTTTGGGACTAACCTATTGACATAGTGCCCAGTGCCAGTTGCTGTTTTTTGCTTGTTTTTTACTTTGCAGAATTGTTGGGGAACGTTGCATGGAAAACAAAAAAAAATCTACGCACACGCAAGATCTATCCATGGAGATGCATAGCTACGAGAGGGGAGAGCATCTTCATACCCTTGAAGATCACTAAGCGGAAGCGTTTATCAACGCAGTTGATGTAGTCGTACACCTTCACGATCCGTCCCGATCAAGTATCGAACGTATGACACCTCCGTGTTCAGCACATGTTCAGCTCGATGACGTCCTCACCTTCTTGATCTAGCAAGGCGGGCGAAGTAGTAGATGAGTTCCGGCAGCACGACGGCGTGGTGACGGTGGTGGTGAAGAACAATCTCCGCAGGGCTTCGCCAAGCACAACAGAAACTATGACAGAGGATAAACTAGAGGGGACGGGGTTGCCGGCACACGACTTGGTGATTCTTGATGTGTTCCGGGTGCTAGCCCTGCCCCTCTATTTATATGTTGAGCCCTGGGTCAAAACTTGGAGAAAGAGCCTCCTCAAAGTCGGTTTTTCCCGCAAGGAAGAGTCCTTCTCGGACTTCCAGGACCAGACGCCACAGTCCTTGGCGTCTGGCCCAGACGCCATGGGCCTCGGTGTCTGGCCTAGGGCCAGACGCCAGGGTCTCCGGCGTTTGGTCCCTGACCACTGCAAAACATCCTTTTGCACCGACCTAAAGCCCCGTGGGCCTTACCCCTTGGCCTAACCATATCATCCTATATATCAATCTTTACCTCCGGACCATTCCGGAGCTCCTCGTCATGTCCGTGATCTCATTCGGGACTCTGAACAACATTCAGTCACCAACATACATAACTCATATAATACTATATCATCAACAAACGTTAAGCGTGCGGACCCTACGGGTTCGAGAATGATGTAGACATGACCGAGACGCTTCTCCGGTCAATAACCAATAGCGGGACCTGGATGCCCATATTGGTTCCTACATATTCTATGAAGATCTTTATCGGTCGAACCTTTATGACAACATACGTAGTTCCCTTTGTCTGTCGGTATGTTACTTGCCCAAGATTTGATCGTCGGTATCTTCATACCTAGCTCATTACCGGCAAGTCTCTTTACTCGTTCCGTAATACATCATCTTGTAACTAACTACTTAGTCACTTTGCTTGCAAGCTTCTTATGAGTATTACCGAGAGGGCCCAGAGATACCTCTCCGATACTGATGTCTACTACGCAACCTTTCTCCTTGTAGACGTTGTTGGGCCTCCAAGTGCAGAGTTTTGTAGGACAGTAGCAAATTTCCCTCAAGTGGATGACCTAAGGTTTATCAATCCGTGGGAGGCGTAGGATGAAGATGTTCTCTCTCAAACAACCCTGCAACCAAATAACAAAGAGTCTCTTGTGTCCCCAACACACCCAATACAATGGTAAATTGTATAGGTGCACTAGTTCGGCGAAGAGATGGTGATACAAGTGCAATATGGATAGTAGATATAGGTTTTTGTAATCTGAAAATATAAAAACAGCAAGGTAACTAGTAACAAAAGTGAGCGAAAACGGTATTGCAATGCTTCGAAACAAGGCCTAGGGTTCATACTTTCACTAGTGCAAGTTCTCTCAACAATAATAACATAATTAGATCATATAACAATCCCTCAACGTGCAACAAAGAGTCACTCCAAAGTCACTAATAGCGGAGAATAAACAAAGAGATTATTGTAGGGTACGAAACCACCTCAAAGTTATTCTTTTTGATCGATCTATTGGGCTATTCCTATAAGTGTCACAAACAGCCCTAGAGTTCGTACTAAAATAACACCTTAAGACACACATCAACCAAAACCCTAATGTCACCTAGATACTCCAATGTCACCACAAGTATCCGCGGGTTTGATTATACGATATGCATCACACAATCTCAGATTCATCTATTCAAACCAACACAAAGAACTTCAAAGAGTGCCCCAAAGTTTCTACCGGAGAGTCAAGACGAAAACGTGTGCCAACCCCTATGCATAAGTTCACAAGGTCACAGAACCCGCAAGTTGATCACCAAAACATACATCAAGTGGATCACGTGAATATCCCATTGTCACCATAGATAAGCACATGCAAGACATACATCAAGTGTTCTCAAATCCTTAAAGACTCAATCCGATAAGATAACTTCAAAGGGAAAACTCAATCCATTACAAGAAGGTAGTGGGGGAGAAACATCATAAGATCCAACTATAATAGCAAAGCTCGCGGTACATCAAGATCGTGCCAAATCAAGAACACGAGAGAGAGAGAGAGATCAAACACATAGCTACTGGTACATACCCTCAGCCCCGAGGGTGAACTACTCCCTCCTCGTCATCTAGGTTTAGTTCTGGGGTTTCTATATTTATAGGAATTTTTGGCTTCAAGAACAAGTCAGGGGGGTCCACGAGGAGCCCACAAGACCGGAGGGTGCCCCCAGGGGGGTAGGGCACGCCCTCCACCCTTGTGGAGGCCTCGTGGCTCTTCTGGCCCAACTCTTTTGCTTCGGGGGCTTCTTCTGGTCCATAAAAAATCACCGTAAATTTTCAGCTCATTTGGACTCCGTTTGGTATTCCTTTTCTATAAAACTCAAAAACAAGGAAAAAACAGAAACTGGCACTGGGCTTTAGGTTAATAGGTTAGTCCCAAAAATCATATAAAATAGCATATAAATGCATATAAAACATCCAAAATAGATAATATAATAGCATGGAACAATCAAAAATTATAGATACGTTGGAGACGTATCAAGCATCCCCAAGCTTAATTCATGCTCGTCCTCGAGTAGGTAAATGATAAAAACAGAATTTTTGATGTGGAATGCTACCTAACATATTTATCCATGTAATTTTCTTTATTGTGGCATGAATGTTTAGATCCATAAGATTCAAAACAAAAGTTTAATATTGACATAAAAACAATAATACTTCATGCATACTAACAAGGCAATTATGTGTTCTCAAAATAACATGGCCAAAGAAATCTATCCCTACAAAATCATATAGTCTGGCTATGCTCCATCTTCATCACACAAAATATTCAAATCATGCACAACCCCGATGACAAGCCAAGCAATTGTTTCATACTTTTGATGTTCTCAATCCTTTTCAACTTTCACGCAATACATGAGCGTGAGCCATGGACATATCACTATAGGTGGAATAGAATATGGTGGTTGTGAAGAAGACAAAAAAGAAGGAGATAGTCTCACATCAACTAGGCATATCAACGGGCTATGGAGATGCCCATCAATAGATATCAATGTGAGTGAGTAGGGATTGCCATGCAACGGATGCACTAGAGCTATAAGTTTATGAAAGCTCAAAAAAGAAACTAAGTGGGTGTGCATCCAACTTGCTTGCTCATGAAGACCTAGGGCATTAGAGGAAGCCCATCGTTGGAATATACAAGCCAAGTTCTATAACGAAAAATTCCCACTAGTATATGAAAGTGACAACATAGGAGACTCTCTATCACGAAGAGCATGGTGCTACTTTGAAGCACAAGTGAGGAAAAAGGATAGTAACATTGCCCCTTCTCTCTTTTCTCTCATTTTTTATTTTTCTTTTTTATTTTTTTCTCCTTTTTTTCTTTTCTCTTTTTTTTTCTTCTCTATTTTTTATTGGCTTTTTTTGCCTTTTTATTTTTCCTCACATGGGGCAATGCTCTAATAATGAAGATCATCACACTTTTATTTACTTACAACTCGATACTAGAACAAAATATGACTCTATATGAATGCCTCCGGCGGTGTACCAGAATGTGCAATGACTCAAGAGTGACATGTATGAAAGAATTATGAACGGTGGCTTTGCCACAAATACTATGTCAACTACATGATCATGCTAAACAATATGACAATGATGAAGCGTGTCATAATAAATGGAACGGTGGAAAGTTGCATGGCAATATATCTCGGAATGGCTATGGAAATGCCATAATAGAAAGGTATGGTGGCTGTTTTGAGGAAGGTATGTGGTGGGTGTATGGTACCGGTGAAAGTTGCGCGGTACTAGAGAGGCTAGCAATGGTGGAAGGGTGAGAGTGCGTATAATCCATGGACTCAACATTAGTCATAAAGAACTCACATACTTATTGCAAAAGTCTATTAGCTATCGAAACAAACTACTATGCGCATGCTCCTAGGGGGATAGATTGGTAGGAAAAGACCATCGCTCGTCCCCGACCGCCACTCATAAGGAAGACAATCAATAAATAAATCATGCTCCAACTTCGTTACATAACGGTTCACCATACGTGCATGCTACGGGAATCACAAACCTCAACACAAGTATTTCTACAATCCACAATTACTCACTAGCATGACTCTAGTATCACCATCCTCATATCTCAAAACAATCATAAGGAATCAAACTTCTCATAGTATTCAATGCACTTTATATGAAAGTTTTTATTATATCCCTCTTGGATGCCCATCATATTAGGACTACATTCATAACCTAAGCAAATTATCATGCTGTTTAAGACTCTCAAAATGATATAAGTGAAGCATGAGAGTTTATCAATTTCTTCAAAATAAAACCACCGCCGTGCTCTAAAAATATATAAGTGAAGCACTAGAGCAACTGACAAACTACTCCACAAGATATAAGTGAAGACCAATGAGTAGTCGAATAATTATGTAACTATGTGAAGACTCTCTAACATTTAAGAATTTCAGATCTTGGGATACTATTCAAACAGCAAGCAAAACAAAATAAAATGACTTTCTAAAAATAGCACACATCATGTGAAGAAGTAAAAACTTAGGCTCAACCGATACTAACCGATCATTGTTGAAGAAAAAAGGTGGGATGCCAACCGGAGCATCCCCAAGCTTAAATGCATGAGACTTCTTGAAATATTAACTAGGGATGCCTTGGGAATCCCCAAGCTTGAGCTTTTGTGTCTCCTTAATTCCTTTTATATCACGGTTTCCCTAAATCTTAAAAACTTCATCCACACAAAACTCAACAAGAACTCGTGAGATAAGTTAGTATAAATCAAATGCAAAACCTTATCATTCTCTACTGTAGAAAATTACTAAAATTATTATTTAACATTGCATACTAAATGCCTATGCATATTTAATACTCCTATCCTCAAATAGAATCATTAAACAAGCAAACATATGCAAACAATGCAAACATAACAGCAATCTGTCAAAACAGGACAGTCTGTAAAGAGTGCAATTGTACTCATACTTCCCTAACTCCAAAAATTCTGAAAAAGTACCACACTGTATAAAATTTGTTATTTCTAAAGTTGTAAAAATTTCAATATTTTATCATGTTATGAATTTCCAGAAGAATTCATACAACAATAGAAAACTTTCTGTTTTCAAAATAGCAACATATAGACATGCAAAATAAGCATGGTAAAGGCTATACTTGACCTTTTTATTGAAATAAAAGATACATAACATTACTCTAAATAACAGCAAGCAAATCCTAATAAAATAAAATGATGCTCCAAGCAAAACTCATATTATGTGACGAATAAAAATATAGCTCCAAGTAAGGTTACCGATAATGTTGAAGACGAAAGAGGGGATGCCATCCGGGGCATCCCCAAGCTTAGTTGCTTGGATCTTCCTTGAATGTTACCTTGGTGTGCCTTGGGAATCCCCAAGCTTAGGTTCTTGTAACTCCTTATTCTCCTCATATCGATATCTCACCCAAAACTTGAAAACTTCAATCACACAAAACTTAACGAAACCTTCGTGAGATCCGTTAGTATGATAAAACAAATCATTCACTTTGGTACTGTCAAGACAAGATTCATAACTTTTCTCAAATGATTCCTACTGTAACCTATCATTTATACAATTTATATTAAGCAATATAAGCCATAGAAACTAGAAAACAAGCAAACTATGCATCGAAAACAGAATCTGTCAAAAACAGAACAGTCTGAAAAGATCTGAATTAAGGTCATACTTATGTAACTCCAAATATTCTGAAAAAATAGGACCACGTAGAAAATTTCTATACCAATGAACTGTAAAAATTTCAGAAGTTTTCCACGTCCAGTAAAATATAGGAATTTCTGCACTTGACGCAAAAGTTTCTGTTTTTGCACAGAATCAAGTCAACCATCAACCACACTATCCCAAAGGCTTTACTTGGCACTTTATTCAAAGAAAAGCTATAAAACATGATTAATACAGTAGCTTAATCATGATAACACACAAAAACTGTAAGGGTAAATATTGGGTTGTCTCCCAACAAGTGCTTTTCTTTAATGCCTTTTCAGCTAGGCATGATGATTTCAACGATGCTCACATAAAAGATAAGAATTGAAACATAATGGGAGCTTCATTAAGCATATGACTATCACATTTAAGTCTAACCCACTTCCTATGCATAGGGATTTTGTGATCAAACAACTTATGGGAACAAGAATCAACTAGCATAGGAAGGCAAAACAAGCAAAACTTCAAGATTTTCAACACATAGAGAGGAAACTTGATATTATTGCAATATGTAAAAGCATAAGTTCCTCTCTCATAATAATTTTCAGTAGCATCATGAATGAATTCAACAATATAACCATCACATAAAGCATTCTTTTCATGATTCATAAGCATAGAAATTTTATTACTCTCCACGTAAGCAAAACTCTTCTCCTTCGGAATAGTGGGAGTATCATAAGAAACTCGAATACTATAAATTGTTTCCACATTAAAAGAATAATGTTCAGAAAAAGGGTAATCATAATTATGACAAGCTTTATAAATATAATCATCGCTACTTTTTATAGCATAAGTGTCATCACAATAATCATCATAAGTAGCAACTTTGTTCTCATCATAATCAATTGAAACCTCTTCCAAGATAGTGGAATCATTACTAAATAAAGTCATGACCTCTCCAAATCATCTTTTATCATTATAATAAGATTCGACACCCTCCAAAATAGTGGGATAATTATTATCTAAAGTTGACACTCTTCCAAACCCACTTTCATAAATATTGCAATCATCATAAGTAGGAGGCATGCTATCATCATAATAAATTTGCACATCTAAACTTGGGGGACTAAAAATAGCATCTTCATTAAACATAGCATCCCCAAGCTTGGGACAACCATTAATTGCAGCAAATAAATTCTCAAACATGTCATTCTCATCAAACATAGCATCCCCAAGCTTGGGCCTTTGAATATCATAAGCATAATCACTCTCATCATTAATAATATGAATAGCACCAATAGTATAGCAATTATTATCATCACAACTTTCTAAGTTGGTGCCAAAAAGATTTTCAAGATTATAACAAGTATCATTACTTTCCCAATCATAATCATCACAATGAGTAATAGGCATAACGAAATCATCCTCAATAATTTCTTCGGACATAGTACCATAAGGCAAAGAATCAATATCATCATCAAGTATATCATCATCCACATTTATTTTTGATTCACTCTCATGAGGCATAACAATAATAGGAGCAACATCATTTGGGAGAGATACCTTTTTATCTTTGCTTTTTCGTCTTTTCTTTTTCTTCTTCATGTCAGGTGTGGGTTTAATCAACCTTTTTGAGCATCTTATTGATGAGATTGGTTGAATAAAAAGCTCCTCCTCGTTACCTGATTCATCATAAGAGAAGATAGAAGGATATTGGGAAACCTCTTCCCCTTCATTAGTATTCTCTTCATCTTCTATTTGTTTTCTTGTCTTTAAGTAATTGGCAATATAAGGATTCTCAATGCAGTTTACCGCATAATACATACAAATTTCCTCTAGATCAAAATTAAGAAATCTCTCAAGGTTATATTCTGGAATATACCTAGTTATACGTTTCATTTCTTCATATCCCAAAAGCAAACTAAGTTCATTATGATGCGCAAGGGAAATCAAGTCATCACAATTTTTGGACACGATTCGATCATGAAACAATTTGCATTGGAGATTTAAATGACCACGTTCATTGCAAAGTTCACAAGGATGGCTAAAAATATTAAATTTTTCAGCACAAACATCTAGCCTCTCTTGCAACCATTTAGTTTCTAAATACTTATGCCTCTTGCAAAATCTATCTTCCCTTTTTGGTATGTAACAGCAAACTCTATGCACTCCACAAAAATTGCCATGCTTATAAGAAACATTTTTATCATGACTAGTGCAATCATCATTAGTACTGTAGATATTCAAAGAATTCATACTAACAATATTGCAATCATGCTCATCATTCAAAGATTGTATGTCAAATATTTTATTGCATTCTTCCTCTAGCAATTGAGCACAATTATCGGAATCCTTATTTTCACGAAAGACATTAAAAAGATGAAGCATATGAGGCAACCTCAATTCCTTTTTTTTGTAATTTTCTTTTATAAACTAAACTAGTGATAAAACAAGAAACTAAAAGATTCGATTGCAAGATCTAAAGATATACCTTCAGGAACTAACCTCCCCGGCAACGGCGCCAGAAAAGAGCTTGATGTCTACTACGCAACCTTTCTCCTTGTAGACGTTGTTGGGCCTCCAAGTGCAGAGTTTTGTAGGACAGTAGCAAATTTCCCTCAAGTGGATGACCTAAGGTTTATCAATCCGTGGGAGGCGTAGGATGAATATGTTCTCTCTCAAACAACCCTGTAACCAAATAACAAAGAGTCTCTTGTGTCCCCAACACACCCAATACAATGGTAAATTGTATAGGTGCACTAGTTCGGCGAAGAGATGGTGATACAAGTGCAATATGGATAGAAGATATAGGTTTTTGTAATCTGAAAATATAAAAACAGCAAGGTAACTAGTAACAAAAGTGAGCGAAAACGGTATTGCAATGCTTCAAAACAAGGCCTAGGGTTCATACTTTCACTAGTGCAAGTTCTCTCAACAATGATAACATAATTAGATCATATAACAATCCCTCAACGTGCAACAAAGAGTCACTCCAAAGTCACTAATAGCGGAGAATAAACAAAGAGATTATTGTAGGGTACGAAACCACCTCAAAGTTATTCTTTCTGATCGATCTATTGGGCTATTCCTATAAGTGTCACAAACAACCCTAGAGTTCGTACTAAAATAACACTTTAAGACACACATCAACCAAAACCCTAATGTCACCTAGATACTCCAATGTCAGCACAAGTATCCGCGGGTTTGATTATACGATATGCATCACACAATCTCAGATTCATCTATTCAAACCAACACAAAGAACTTCAAAGAGTGCCCCAAAGTTTCTACCGGAGAGTCAAGACGAAAACGTGTGCCAACCCCTATGCATAAGTTCACAAGGTGTCAGAACCCGCAAGTTGATCACCAAAACATACATCAAGTGGATCACGTGAATATCCCATTGTCACCACTGATAAGCACATGCAAGACATACATCAAGTGTTCTCAAATCCTTAAAGACTCAATCCGATAAGATAACTTCAAAGGGAAAACTCAATCCATTACAAGAAGGTAGTGGGGGAGAAACATCATAAGATCCAACTATAATAGCAAAGCTCGCGGTACATCAAGATCGTGCGAAATCAAGAACAGGAGAGAGAGAGATCAACCACATAGCTACTGGTACATACCCTTAGCCCCGAGGGTGAACTACTCCCTCCTTGTCATGGAGAGTGCCGGGATGATGAAGATGGCCACCGGTGATGGTTTCCCCCTCTGGCAGGGTGCCGGAACAGGGTCCCGATTGCTTTTTCGTGGCTACAGAGGCTTGCGGCGGCGGAACTCCCGATCTAGGTTTAGTTCTGGGGGTTTCTATATTTATAGGAATTTTTGGCGTCGAGAACAAGTCAGGGGGCTCCATGAGGAGCCCACAAGACCGGAGGGCACCCCCAGGGGGGTAGGGTGCGCCCTCCACCCTTGTGGAGGCCTCGTGGCTCTTCTGGCCCAACTCTTTTGCTTCGGGGGCTTCTTCTGGTCCATAAAAAATCACCGTAAATTTTCAGCTCGTTTGGACTCTGTTTGGTATTCCTTTTCTATAAAACTCAAAAATAAGGAAAAAACAAAAACTGGCACTGGGCTCTAGGTTAATAGGTTAGTCCCAAAAATCATATAAAATAACATATAAATGCATATAAAACATCCAAAACAGATAATATAATAGCATGGAACAATAAAAAATTATAGATACGTTGGAGACATATCAGATACACGGAGTGACAAATCCCAATCTCGATCCATGCCAACTCAACAGACACCCTAGGAGATACGTGTAGAGCATCTTTATAATCATCCAGTTACGTTGTGATATTTGATAGCACACAAGGCATTCCTCTGGTATCCAGGAGTTTCATGATCTCATGGTTGAAGGAACATGTATTTAACATTTAAGAAAGCAGTAGCTATAAACTGAACGATCATATGCTAAGCTAACGGATAGGTCTTGTCCATCACATCATTCTCCTAATGATGTAACCCCATTATCAAATGACAACTCATGTCTATGGTTAGGAAACCTTAACCATCTTTTGATCAACGAGCTAGTCTAGTATAGGCTCACTAGGGACACGGGATTTGTTTATGTATCCACACATGTATTTAAGTTTCCGGTCAATACAATTCTAGCATGAATAATAAACCTTTATCATGATTAAGGAAATATAATAATAACCATTTTATTATTGCCTCTAGGGCATATTTCCTTCAGTCTCCCACTTTCACTAGAGTCAATAATCTAGTTCACATCGCCATGTGATTAACACCCATAGTTCACATCACCATGCGACCAACACCCAAAGAGTTTACTAGAGTCAATAATCTAGTTCACATCGCCATGTGATTAACACCCAAAGAGTACTAAGGTGTGATCATGTTTTGCTTGTGAGATAAGTTTAGTCAACGAGTTTGTCACATTCAGATCTGTATGTATTTTGCAAGTTTCTATGTCTACAATGCTTTGCGTGGAGCTACTCTAGCTAATTGCTCCCACTTTCAATACGTATCCAGATTGAGACTCAGAGTCATCCGAATCGGTGTCAAAGCTTGCATCGACGTAACCCTTTATGACAAACTCTTTATCACCTCCATAACCGAGAAATATTTCCTTAGTCCTCTTAGGTAACTAAGGATAATTTTGACCACTGTCCAGTGATCTACACCTGGGTCACTGTTGTACCCCCTTGCCAAACTCATGGCAAGGTACACAATAGGTCTGGTACACAGTATGGCATACTTTATAGAAGCTATGGCTGAGGCATAGGGAATGACTTTCATTCTCTCTCTATCTTCTGCCGTGGTAGGGCTTTGAGTCTTACTCAACTTCACACCTTGCAACACAGGCAAGAACTCTTTCTTTGACTGATCTATTTTGAACTTCTTCAAAACTTTGCCAAGGTATGTACTTTGTGAAAGTCCTATTAAGAGTCTCGATCTATCCCTATAGATCTTGATGCCTAATATGTAAGTAGCTTCACTGAGGTCTTTCATTGAAAAATTCTTATTCAAGTATCCTGTCATGCTATCCAGAAATTCTATATCATTTCCAATCAGCAATATGTCATCCACATATAATATCAGAAATGCTATAGAGCTCCCACTTACTTTCTTGTAAATACAGGTTTCACTGTAAGTCTATATAAAACCATATGCTTTGATCACCTCATCAAAGCGTATATTCCAACTCTGAGATGCTTGCACTAGTCCATACATGGATCGCTGGAGCTTGCACACTTTGTTACCACCTTTAGGATCGACAAAACCTTCAGGTTGCATCATATACAACTCTTCTTTAAGAAACCCGTTAAGGAATGCAGTTTTGACGTCCATTTGCCAGATTTCATAATCATAAAATGCGGGAATTGCTAACATGATTCGGACAGACTTAAGCATCGCTATGGGTGAGAAAGTCTCATCATAGTCAACCCCTTGAACTTGTCGAAAACCTTTTGCGACAAGTAGAGCTTTGTAGATAGTGATATTACCATCATCGTCCGTATTCCTCTTGAAGATCCATTTATTCTCAATGGCTTGCCGATCATCGGGAAAGTCCACAAAAGTCGACACTTTGTTCTCATATATGGATCCTATCTCAGATTTCATGGCCTCAAGCCATTTGTCGGAATCTCGGCTCATCATAGCTTCTTCATAGTTCGTAGGTTCACTGTTGTCCAACAACATGACTTCCAGGACAGGATTACCATACCACTCTGGTGCAGAACGTGTTCTGGTCGACCTACGAGGTCTAGTAGTAACTTGATCTGAAGTTTCATGATCATCATCATTAGCTTCCTCTCTAGTTGGTGTAGGCATCACAGGAACGGTTTTCTCTGATGTACTACTTTCCAATTCGAGAGCAGGTACCACTACCTCATCAAGTTCTACTTTCCTCCCACTCACTTCTTTCGAGAGAAACTCCTTCTCTAGAAAGGACCCATTCTTAGCAACAAAGATTTTGCCTTCGGATATGTGGTAGAAGGTATACCCAATAGTTTCTATCGGGTATCCTATGAAGATGCACTTCTCTGCTTTGGGTTCGAGCTTGTCAAGCTGAAGCCTTTTGACATAAGCGTCGCATCCCCAAACTCTAAGAAACAACAGCTTAGGTTTGTTGCCAACCCATAGTTCATACGGTGTCGTCTCAACGGATTTAGACGGTGCTCTATTTAACGTGAATGCAGCTGTCTCTAATGCATAACCCCAAAATGATAGTGGTAAATCGGTAAGAGATATCATAGAATGCACCTTATCTAATAAAGTATGTTTACGAGGTTCGGACACACCATTACGCTATGGTGTTCCAGGTGGCGTGAGTTGTGAAACTATTCCACAATGTTTTAAATGAAGTCCAAACTCGTAACTCAAATATTCGCCTCCGCGATCTGATCGTAGAAACTTTATTTTCTTGTTACGATGATTCTCTACTTCATTCTGAAATTCTTTGAACTTTTCAAATGTTTCAGACTTATGTTTCATCAAGTAGATATACCCATACCTACTCAAATCATCTGTGAAGGTTAGAAAATAATGATACCCGCCGCGTGCTTTAACACTCATCAGACCGCATACATCGGTATGTATTATTTCCAATAAGTCATTAGCTCGCTCCATTGTTCTGGAGAACAGAGTTTTAGTCATCTTGCCCATGAGGCATGGTTTGCAAGTATCAAATGATTCATAATCAAGTGATTCCAAAAGTCCATTCGCATGGAGTTTGTTCATGCACTTTACACCAATATGACCTAAATGGCAGTGCCACAAGTATGTTGCACTATCATTATCAACTTTGCATCTTTTGGCATCAATATTATGAATATGTGTATTACTACGATCGAGATTCAATAAACCATTTACATTGGGTGTATGACCATAGAAGGGTTTATTCATGTAAACAGAACAACAATTATTCTCTGACTTAAATGAATAACCGTATTGCAATAAACACGATCTGATCATGTTCATGCTCAACGCACACAAGAAATAACATTTATTTAGGCTCAACACTAATCCCGAAGGTAGAGGGAGTGTGCGATGGTGATCATATCAATCTTGGAAACACTTCCAACACACATCGTCACCTCGCCCTTAACTAGTCTCCATTTATTCTGCAACTCCTGTTTCGAGATACTAATCTTAGCAACTGTACCGGTACCAAATACCCAGGCGCTACTACGAGCACTAGCAAGGAACACATCAATAACATGTATATCAAATATACCTTTGTTCACTTTGCCATCCTTCTTATCCGCCAAATATTTGGGGCAGTTCCGCTTCCAGTGACCATTTCCTTTGCAGTAGAAGCACAGAGTTTCAGGCTTGGGTCCAGCTTTGGGTTTATTCACGGGAGTGACAACTTGCTTGCCGTTCTTCTTGAAGTTCCCTTTCTTTCCCTTGCCCTTTTTCTTAAAACTGGTGGTCTTGTTAACCATCAACACTTGATGCTCTTTCTTGATTTCTACCTCCACCGATTTCAGCATCGCGAAGAGCTTGGGAATCATTTTCATCATCCCTTGCATATTATAGTTCATCACAAAGCTCTAGTAGCTTGGTGACAGTGACGGGAGAAATCTGCCAATCACTATCTTATCTGGAAGATTAACTCCCACTTGATTCAAGCGATTGTAGTACCCAGACATTCTGAGCACATGCTCACTGGCTGAGCTATTCTCCTCCATCTTGTAGGCAAAGTACTTGTCAGAGGTCTCATACCTCTCAACACAGGCATGAGTCTAAAATACCAATTTCAGCTCTTGGAACATCTCATATGTTCCATGGCGTTCAAAACATCTTTCGAGCCCCGATTCTAAGCCGTAAAGCATGGCGCATTAAACTATCAAGTAGTCATCAGATCGAGCTTGTTAAACGTTCATAACGTCTGCATCAGCTCCTGTAGCAGGTCTATCACCTAGTGGTGCATCAAGGACATAATTCTTTTGTGCAGCAATGAGGATAATCCTCATATCACGGACCTAGTCCGCATTATTGCTACCATCATCTTTCAACTTAGTTTTCTCTAGGAACGTATCAAAAAAATGTGGAAGCTACATCGCGAGCTATTAAACTACAACATAATTTGCAAAGACATTTTGACTATGTTCATGATAAATCTTAGTTCAATTAATCAAATTACTAATGAACTCCCACTTAAATCAACATCCCTCAAGTTGTCTAAGTGATACATGATCCAAATCAACTAAACCATGTTCGATCATCACGTGAGATGGAGTAGTCTTCAATGGTGAACATCTTTATGTTGATCATATCTACTATATGACTCATGTTCGACCTTTCGGTCCCTAGTGTTCCGAGACCATGTACGTACATGCTAGGCTCGTCAAGTTTAACCCAAGTATTCTGCGTGTGCAAAACTGGCTTACACCCGTTGTATGTGAACGTAGAGTCTATCACACCCGATCATCACGTGGTGCTTCGAAACAATGAACTT
Source organism: Thinopyrum elongatum (assembly GCA_011799875.1). NCBI lineage: Eukaryota > Viridiplantae > Streptophyta > Magnoliopsida > Poales > Poaceae > Thinopyrum > Thinopyrum elongatum. The sequence goes on from CM022299.1 coordinate 390,624,424, forward strand.
TGGCAACGGTGCATACTCAGGGAGAACACTTTTATCTTGAAATTAAGTGAAGGGATCATCTTATAATTCTATCGTCGTTCTAAGCAAAATAAGATGCATAAAGGATAAACATCACATGCAATCAAAATATGTGACATGATATGGCCATCATCATCTTGTGCTTTTGATCTCCATCTCCAAAGCATCATCATGATCTCCATCGTCACCGGCTCGACACCTTGATCTCCATCGTTGCGTCGGGGTCGTCTCGCCAACTATTGCTTCTACAACTATTGCTAACGCATAGCGATAAAGTAAAGCAATTACATGGCGCTTGCATTTCATACAATAATTAAGTGACAACCCTAAGGCTCCTGCCGGTTGTCGATATTACAAAACATGATCATCTCATACAACAACGTATATCACATCACGTCTTGACCATATCACATCACAACATACCCTGCAAAAACAAGTTAGACATCCTCTACTTTGTTGTTGCAAGTTTTACGTGGCTGCTACGGGCAACTAGCAAGAACCGTTCTTACCTACGCAAAACCACAACGGTGATTATCAAGTTTGTTGTTTTAACCTTCTTCAAGAACCTGCCGTAGTCAAATTTGATTCAACTAAAGTAGGAGAAACAGACACCCACCAGCCACCTTTATGCAAAACAAGTTGCATGTCTGTCCGTGGAACTGGTCTCATGTACGTGGACATGTAAGGTTGGTCCGGACCGCTTCATCCCATAATGCCGCCGAATCAAAATAAGACGTTGGTGGTAAGCAGTATGAACATCACCGCCCACAACTTCTTTGTGTTCTACTTGTGCATATCATCTACGCATAGACCTGGCTCATGATGCCCCTGTTGGGGAACGTTGCATGGAAAACAAAAAAATTCTACGCACACGCAAGATCTATCGATGGAGATGCATAGCTACGAGAGGGGAGAGCATCTTCATACCCTTGAAGATCGCTAAGCGGAAGCGTTTATCAACACGGTTGATGTAGTCATACACCTTCACGATCCATCCCGACCAAGTACCGAACGTACGGCACCTCTGCGTTCAGCACATGTTCAGCTCGATGACGTCCTCGCCTTCTTGATCCAGCAAGACAGGCGAAGTAGTAGATGAGTTCCGGCAGCACGACGGCGTGGTGACGGTGGTGGTGAAGAACAATCTCCGTAGGGCTTCGCCAGGACCAGACACCACAGTCCTTGGCATCTGGCCCAGATGCCATGGGCCTCAGCGTCTGGCCCAGGGCCAGACGCCAGGGTCTCCGGCGTTTGGTCCCTGACCTCTGCAAAACATCCTTTTGCACCGACATAAAGCCCCGTGGGCCTTACCCCTTGGCCTAACCATATCATCCTATATATCAATCTTTACCTCCGGACCATTCCAGAGCTCCTCGTCATGTTTGTGATCTCATCCGAGACTCCGAACAACATTCGGTCACCAACATACATAACTCATATAATACTATATCGTCAACAAACATTAAGCGTGCGGACCCTACGGGTTCGAGAATGATGTAGACATGACCGAGACGCTTTTCCGGTCAATAACCAATAGCAGGACCTGGATGCCCATATTGGTTCCTACATATTCTATGAAGATCTTTATCGGTCGAACCTTTATGACAACATACGTAGTTCCCTTTGTCTGTCGGTATGTTACTTGCCCGAGATTCGATCATCGGTATCTTCATACCTAGTTCAATCTCGTTACCGGCAAGTCTCTTTACTCGTTCCGTAATACATCATCTCGTAACTAACTCCTTAGTCACTTTGCTTGCAAGCTTCTTATGATGTATTACCGAGAGGGCCCGGAGATACCTCTCCGATACACGGAGTGACAAATCCCAATCTCAATCCATGCCAACTCAACAGACACCCTCAGAGATACCTGTAGAGCATATTTATAATCACCCAGTTATGTTGTGACATTTGATAGCACACAAGGCATTCCTCCGGTATCTGGGAGTTGCATGATCTCATGGTCGAAGGAACATGTATTTGACATTTAAGAAAGCAGTAGCAATAAACTGAACGATCATATGCTAAGCTAACGGATGGGTCTTGTCCATCACATCATTCTCCTAATGATGTGATCCCGTTATCAAATGACAACTCATGTCTATGGTTAGGAAACCTTAACCATCTTTTGATCAAAGAGCTAGTCTAGTAGAGGCTCACTAGGGACACGGCATTTGTTTATGTATCCGCACATGTATTTAAGTTTTCGGTCAATACAATTCTAGCATGAATAATAAACCTTTATCATGATTAAGGAAATATAATAATAACCATTTTATTATTGCCTCTAGGGCATATTTCCATCAACAATATCAGTACCAAATGGAGTCCAAATGCAGCGAAACTTTTTGGAGAATTTTTCTGGACCAGAAGATACCTGATGGGCCAAAGAAGTACCAGAGGGGGCCCCGAGGGGAGCACAACCCACCAAGGCGCGCCTAGGTGGGTTGTGCCCACCTCGGTGGCCTCCTGCACTGCCTCTTCGCCCAATTAATACCCCAATATTCCAAAAACCATAGGGGAGTCGACGGAACACAATTCCAGCCTCCGCAAGTTCCAAAACCACCAAATCCAATCTAGACACCATCACGGAGGGGTTCAGCATCCTCATTGGTGCCTCTCCGATGATGCGTGGGTAGTTCATCATAGACCTACGGGTCCGTAGGCAGTAGCTAGATGGCTTCTTCTCTCTTTGTTGATTCTCAATACAATGGTCTCTTAGAGATCTATTTGATGTAACTCTTTTTGCGGTGTGTTTGTTGGCATCCGATGAACATTGAGTTTATGATCAGATCTTTATCCATGAATATTATTTGAGTCTTCTTTGATCTCTTATATGCATGATTACTTATAGCCTCATATTTCTTCTTCGAATCTTTGGTTTAGTTAGGCCAACTAGATCGATTTTTCTTGCCATGGGAAGAGGTGCTTTGTGATGGATTCGATCGTGCGGTGTTCTTTCCCAGTGACAGAAGGGTCAGCAAGACACGCATGTATCATTTCTATTAAGGAGAACAAGATGGAGGCTATTCCTACATGAATAGATCTCATCTACATCTTGTCATCATTCTTATTGCATTACTCTGTATCTCCATTAACTTAATACACTAGATGCATGCTGGATAGCGGTCGATGTGTGGAGTAATAGTAGTAGATGCGGGCAGGAGTCGGTCTACTAATCTTGGACGTGATGCCTATATAATGATCATTGCCTTGGATATCGTCATAATTATTTGATCTTCTATCAATTTCCCAACAATAATTTGTTTACCCACCGTGTGCTATTTTCTCAAGGGAAGCCACTAGTGAAATCTACGGCCCCCGGTCTATTCTTTATCATATTTGCTTTGAGATCTATTTTTATTCGCTTTTGTTTTCAGATCTACTATTCCAAAAGCCCAAAAATACCTTGCTGCACTTTTTTGCTATTCATTTTATTTCTCCTTTTATCGAGAGCTATTTATCCAATCTACCACAAATTTTTCTATCTTTTTACCTTGGAGGGATTGACAACCCCTCTTACGCGTCGGGTTGCAAGTATTTGTTCTTTGTGTGTTGGTACCGTTTACATAGTGTTGCTTGGTTCTCCTACTCGATTGATACCTTGGTTTCATAACTGAGGGAAATACCTATCGTAGCTGTGCTGCATCATCCCTTCCTCTTTGGGGAAATACCGACATAGTTCAAGCGACATCAAAGCACTAGAGCAACTGCCTAGCTCAAAAGATATACGTGAATCACAAAGAGTATTTTAACAAATCACGAATAAATGTGTGTCCCTCTCAAGAGGTGTGTCCAAAAAGAGATGATTGTTGCAAACTAAAAAGCAAAGACTCATATAATACACGACGCTCCAAGCAAAACTCATATCATGTGACGAATAAAAATATAGCTCCAAGTAATTTACCGATGGTTGGTAGACAAAAGAGGGGATGCCTTCCGGGGCATCCCCAAGCTTAGACACTTGGGTCTCCTTGAATATTACCTTGGGGTGCCTTGGGCATCCCCAAGCTTAGGGTCTTGCCACCCTCTGTTCCTTCATCCATCGCGATCTCACTCAAAACTTGAAAACTTTAGCACACAAAACTCAAGAGAAACCTCGTGAGATCCGTTAGTATAACAACCAAATCACAAACTTTAGGTACTGTTATGGACCCATTCATATTTTATTATTGCATAAGACCTATTGTATTCCAACTTCTCCATGACTTATACCCCCCGATACAATCCATAGATTCATCGACTACCCCTATAAAAGGAAGAGAGGGGGCATATCCAAACAATGAGACCCGTCCATCATCAAGATCTAATGGCCCTTAATCCTCCGGTGTTTAACACCAACCATGTTTAGCCATGCTAAATTACCCCACGCTTCCACCAGGCACCATCGACGTCCACGCTCTCCGCCTCTCCCCAACGTCCTCACTAAAAAACCGGAAACAACTGTGGCCCAGGCGCACACGTTCACACGTCCCTCACCCCAACCTTTCTCGCTCCCGAGTCCCGACCCGATCCCATCTCTCTACCGAGAAAAACCATCCCCACCGGCCTTAACTCCTCTCCTTTGGCTCTCGTCTTCACCACCGTCGCCCGCCCGCCCACCACTTGTTCTCCGCATCTTCGCGCGCCAGCCTCCCCGCACCTCTCCTTCGTTCCGTCCCCGATTGGGCCACAGGATTGCCGCCACCGCACCATCAAGGGACGCCGCTAAAGTGCAGCCACCACACTGCCAGGGTACGCGCATGTGCCGGCGATGCATGAGCCTCCGCGAGTGCCGTGCTGATCGCCGCTTCCGACAACGCGACAGCCACCCCATCTGGCGAGGACGCAGAGCGCCGTCACCGCTGATTCTCAGGGCGTGTGCCGCATCGTAAAATTCCCTAATGCGACTCTGCTTCTAACACGTCGTTCATCCATGGCCCCTCTGTCATGCTCTGCTGAGCTCCAGAGCTGCTGCTGTTGAAGCCCATCGCCAGACGTCCTCGGGAGGGCCGGCGCCCAAACTCGGCTCCCAGTGGCATCCCCACTCAAGGTTCTCCTCCACCTCATATGCTGCAGAGTAAATGTTCTTCCATCCACCCTCTCCTTTGGATTGGATCCATGTGGTTGCTGGTGATTTTAGGCTACTGTGTTTGTATTTGGTGTGTATTTTACATTTTGGGAGGCAAAAAAATTAGTTTCAGACTACTTCAGGTGCCGCTAAGTAGCAAGAAAATGTAATTCGAGAAGTGGTTGGGCGCTTCTAATTATGGTTCATTTATGTTAGTTCATCTTCTACTTGCTTTGCCAAATGTAACCTTTTCATATCTATGCAGAAATTTTGACAACGAAAAAAAAGGACTGGAGTTATATGCAGTTTCTTGCCAGAGCTATGCCGGTTTTTAGTAATGACTAATTCGAATGAGTACCAATGGCAAAATTGTAGGCCTACGGAGTACTGGATGAGATTCTTATTGCTAGTGAGCTTCAGGTGCCTAGCAAGAACTTTTCAATACTAATTGCTGCATGGGTATCCTCACCATCGGCTAGCAAGAAGAGGGTATGATTGCTCAATGTTGTAAGCTTGATCCAGAAGGAGCTGCTCAATGTTGTAATTGTATGTTGTGGGTGATAGAAACAAAATCTATCTGTTCATTCATGTCTTGACTGTACTTCAGATTCATCTCCTATGGTTGAGTGCTACCTCCTCAAACATATCCTGTTACTTTGTGTTTCCAGTACATTTTGTAAGAACACGTGTGCACATGTACAATAGAAACTCAGAACATGTGTTGGACTGTTGGACCGTGTTTATTGCTCTGTCCATTTTTTCAAGGAAACACGACTTCCTGATTCCTGCACGTTTAGTATGACTTATTGTGCTATTTACATAGTCTTGAAAAGGGCACTACATGTGTTGTGGGAATTTATTGACACAGTGCCTTACAAAAATTGTAGCTTTGAACTGGAAAAACTGCTCTCTGTAATTCTATCATCCATTCTGATTTTAAGGCAAATATATCAGTTATCTTGTTGTTCTACCTAAGATCCATATGCGATGTTATGAAATGTTCCTTTGCCTTCCAGGTCAACCACGTAGACATATTTTTAATGATTGGATGAAGTTCATTTGTCAATAAAAGGAAACTTGTGTTAAGGGATGCGGTCTTGTTTCTTTGGTAAGCAAATAAATAGTGTGATGAACTTAAAAGTTTTTTTTCTTTCTTTCTCTTGTTCATGAAGTGTTTTTCCCTTTTATACAGGTGATGATGGTTAACTAAGACTTGGTGTAAGGAGAGCCATTCTTCTTAATAACAAGGCCCTTTTGAAAGCTTTCGGTTGCAACCGCTCAAAGGTACACACCGCCTGGTTCCTTGTAACACAGAAGTGTTTCTCACATCTGATTGATCATATTCTCTATATTCTTAAGTAGCATTAAATTGCCCAACATTGTAAATTTGATTTTCGATGGTACATTAGGGTGCTGACAAGGAGTTTATGGGCGCTCTCTAAAAATGGTAGTATGATACAACCCTGGATATATTTTTTGGCATCTAATTTGAGCACATAAATATAAGTATGTGATTGTAGATGACCAGCCATCAAAATTGTGCTCCCATGGATGTACAGCCATAACAAGGATGAGTAAAATTGTGCACTAAAACCATAAAAAGTTATCTTTTGGGTAAGTTGTACTTGAGCTCCCATGGCCATGGATGTACACCCATCATCCAAGCCATCCACACTATGAGTATGTGACTGTACATAATCAGAGATTAAAACTTGTTCATACACAAATTTTGAATGTGAATTATTGGACCCTCTGCATATTGTTGCATCCAAACTTGTTGTTCGTATTGTAAGTTCATGAAGAGCTTAAATCATCCATTTTGTGATGGAATGTAGTTTAAGACTAAGTGTTGGAGTGAAGATGTTAATGGGAGGTTTGTCCCTTTAACCTCGACATGTTTTTTGTACAGTATTTACTGAGTTTTAGCTCTTGTTTTGTAGGCGATCTAGAATTATTACATGTACTAATGAAATAGTTCCCGCTAGGTGGACTTGCTAAAAATGAAGAAGCCTACTGATAGGCTTCTCAGTTGAGCATATTAAGCATTTAAGTTCTTAGTTATGCAGAATGCTATTATCTCCGGGCCGCCTTGCAATAATTTAGAAAATTGTATTTTTCTGGACCTTTTATACAGCCTGACCATGAATTTTGCTTTTGAATGCTCCTGATGAGTGTGTTAAGACTTGCCCTTAAATTCATGATTGTTCACCCTTCAATTAGAGGGACATGCCAATCCACTTTAGGTCTACCAAAAAAAAAGAGTGTTTTCACAGAGCCTTACAACTGAAATGCATTTTTCTTATAATTTAACATTTTTGGTTAGGTTACTTTTTAAAACATGTCACAGTGAAGACAATGTCTTAATAGAAAGGTGAGATATTCATTTGGCATTGGAAAATTGTGTAACTGTCGTTATCTTTGTTACAGACTGCCTATCTTTGCTGCATAGGATCCATTCTTTAGCGACTGATCATTCAACCATTCGTGCGGTGGTTTCTAATATTAAAATTGCGGCCGGTGCCTTCAATTCGGTGACCTTCAAGCACGTACATCGGCATTTGAATATTGCTACTCATTTGTTAGCTAGAGCTTGTACATATTCAGTTAGTCCATGTGTTTTATATCACTACTGTAGGATGCTACTAACACGACACTACAATCAGAGACACTTCGATGAAACTGTGTGCGATGCATTAATCGCAAACAGTGATGTAAAAAACCGTCAAAAGAGATGCAAAACGTTTGCGATGGCGGATACATCAAACACGTTTCATATTATAATTACGTGTGCGATGCGTGACATACGGTTAATCCATAAGAACTGTTTGCGATGAGACAGAACAACAGAAACGGGCAGCTATATCAAGGTGTGTGCGGCATTCAGTTCGCACTGATGAACTATTTGCTATTAGGGAATGCAACAAAAACGGTCAGCCAGATCAAGGTGTGTGCGATATACGGCATACGGTTCACTTGGACGAATTGTTTTTGATTAGGGAACACAACAGAAACAGTTCGGTTTAACAAGATGTGTGTGATATGCGGCATACAGTTCACATAGATGAATTGTTTGCGATGAGCCAAAAGAACACAAATGATTCGTGTAAACAAGATGTGTGTGATACGCGGCAAACAACCCACTCGGATGAACTGTTTGCGATGAGAAAATATAACACAGACGGTTACTACAGTTAATTCGTGTGCGATTCTGTGTGTAGAAAAAACTTTGAAAATGCAAACTAGTTGCTTGCGGTGGCTAGGAGTATCACACACGATGCGTATGCGAGTAATCATGTGCAATGATTAGTAGGTTACACATACGTTTCCTTATGTTAACACGTGTGTGATAACACATCACACCACATACTTTGGTCGGGTTGTGTGCTCCACTTAGTCTTCCCGCGCTCCAGCGAAGGCTTCCCGTACTCCACAGGGGTGAATTGTAAAGTCCCCAATCCCCTAGGCAGCTGCTAGCTATAAATAACCACATCAATGGCCATCGGTGGCGACTCGCTTCTGATCCACTTGCTAGCTAGTTACCCACACATACCGGCATACCCCCAACGGCCGACGACAGGATGGAGTTGCGCGACGGGAACAGGCATCGGAGATCATAGTTTAGGTTTATTAATTATACCTCCAGAGCCAGATGATTCTGGCTCTGGAGGTATAATTAATTAACATAATATGAGATCAAATAACTAAAGCTTCCCCAACGTGATTGTGCGCCGGCCCCAACCGCTAGCAGAGCGCGCGCGGAGGGACGCGACCCGACCGAGCCTTGGCGCCTAAACAGCTAGCAGAGCGCGCGGAGGGACGCGAGCAGAGCGTGCCACGGCCGCCTAAACGGCGAGCAAGCACATGCATAATTATTGAATATAGCATATGAACATAGACGGGAATAGCCGTCCAACAATATTATTTTCGATGACATGCATTAATATATTCTTAGTTAAATCCAAGGTCAAAGTTTGGTACTACAAAGTACGAAGGGGGCCAATAAACCACGACGGAGATAATACCTATACGAACACAGACGCCCAGTGCAGAAATTAATGACGTTATACACGTGTCCCGCAATCCATGCCAATGCTTCCCGCCTCTTCCCTCATCGGTTTCCCGCCACCAGCAAGTGGCTTGCTCCATATGACCCAGGCGGCAACGCACCGTAGTGACACTGTGCGTAGATCTAGTCCACACCCATCTACCATTAGTTATTCCAAGCATGCCAGGCACCGACGAAAGCTTCGACGTCGACCCCTTCCTGCGTTACATCTTCGGCGAGGAGAACGAGCCGGAGCAAGTCGGGGAGCAAGAGCTTCATCAGCCGCTGCAGGTGCCATGGCCCATCGGCAGCGATATCGCCGTGCCAGTCCTTGAGGGCGTAATGGACATATTGCAGAGGAAGTGTGATGAGCAGTTTGCCATCCACCATGCAAAAGATGCAGAGCTGCTAGGCGGCATGATCGATGACACACCCGAAGAGCCGCCGTCACCGGTGCTCATCAAAAGCCTGATGCCCCGCAAGGAATGGGCAGAGGACCTCTGGGATTCAGTTATGAGACAGCTGGCCTGCGGCTTCATCATTGCCGGTGGCGGCCGTGTCAACCTCGATCCTGATGATGTGTTGGCCTGGCTCGAGCACATCTTGGTGGAGTTGACGTCCCCGACAAAGTAGAATGTCGCCAACGTGGTATCTTGAGGATGTAGGTGATGGACAGAATTTGCTACCAGGGCAGAGACATGGAAATGGAGCGGTTCCGTGGGTGTGTCATGTGCGCGATTGCACGCTGTCAAGCTCTTCTGGAAGAGGCCCAACAGCCCCAAGAGCCTCCCAACGCCAGCAGCTCCATAGGCGGAGATGGGTAACATGGCCGCTGGTCGAGACACTCGGAATGAACGGCCGCAAGGGTGCTATGCTGATCATGGAGTCCAAGAAGACCGCCGTCGAAAGGCCGCCAGCTCAGCCTTTCAGCCTATATTATATTATAATTGTATGAAAATGTCGCGTATCGACATTTTAAGTCACTAAGCATATGTAGCTCGTGTGTCTTTTGGGCGTTGTCGCATGTGGCATTTTAAGTTATCCTGAATATGTAAGACAACTATTAACCGTTGCCATTATAAATTTGCCTCAACGGTGAGCAGAGCGCGTGCAGGGACGCCAGAGCGGAGCGCGCCGTGGCCGCCTCAATGGTGAGCAAAACGCGTGGATGGACGCAAGCAGAGCGCATCGCGGCCGCCTCAACAACGAGTAGAGCGCGCGAGGGGGGGAGCAGAGCGCGTCGCGGCTGCCTGAATGGCGAGCAACCACACCTGCATATTGCAATTCTGGTCAACCTTCTGGCACCGCGTGGGAGGCGCGATGGCCCATCCATCGGACACGATGGTGATATCTGGACCGTGTGTGATAGTGGGCAGATACGTACACGTCCGAGAACGCGGGCCCATGTATGCCATCCGGGAACCGTTTCGGGCTTCGAGCCCAGAACCATCAATAAATTTTGAGCTTGTTTCTCGTCACATTCCAGATTACCACGCAATAAGTAATTGCAAATCTGTTCACACTGATCAAACCTAAACGTGTTCCCACTTAGCACTGGGCTATAAAAACTACCCACTCAAAATTTACTTCACAATTCCTCTCCTCATCACCCAAAAAACCGGTCTTTGCGATGACCGGTAGGAGGAGTTTCAGGTCAACATATAACCAGGGAGCAAAGACCAAGGCCGCAGAAGCACTAGAGAGGTACTGCCGCTAAGCGGCAGCCGCAGCAGTGATGTCCTTGAGCGCCGTGGAGCCCTCAAACAAGCTCTTCACCGGCACGTGAGGGCTCTCACAAGCGCACTCGCCGCATCGGCGATCGCGATGAGCTGGCGGTGCTGAAGTCCTTGGCCAACGACAATGACATTCTCGCTGGCCTAATTAAGCAGCAGGAGCTGGTCAACGGCTTGATGAAGCTGCTCAAGATTAGTGATGCCTTGGTTGAGAAGGCGACCGGGCTTGTCGAGTAACTCATGGGTGACAATGCAAAGCTCCTCAAGGTGCTCGCCGAGAAGAAGGAGGAGGCCGTCGGCTGGAAGAAGCTGCATGAGCAGAGCAGTGCCTCGGGGATGACGCTGAAAGTGGTCGGCGAGGAACTGACGGGTGACTTGAGGAAGCTCCGGATCAAGTGCGAGCTAGAGGTGGAGGAATCTGTGGCTGTTGTCAAGCAAAGTCGTGAGGAATTGAAGAAGGAGCTGGAGGATCTCGTCGCCCGGCGATCCATCGAGGAGTAGAGAAAGTAGCGAACCAGATCATTGTCTGCGATTTCCTTCTTCTCTTGCCCCCGTGTCTACCGGGCGTTGTCGCATGTGGCATTTTAAATTATCCAGAATATGTAAGACAAGTATTATCCGCACCATTGTAAATTTGTCGTCATGCTATCCGTTGCCATTTTATTTGTCATCGTATTATCCGTTGCCGCGTGTGGCATTTTAAATTATCCGGAGTACGAGTTGACAACATGAACAAAGCAAATGCTAACATTGAGCGGGGCCATGGGATCACAAGCAAACACCCTCCGTCCAGGTGCTTTAATTAACCGCATGTTAAACAGCGCTCGACCACCATTAATGGAGAAGTTGTGAGCGAGGTGGGCGGCTGGTGGATGGAGGTCAAAGAGCTCACTTCCCGATGAGCATGCACGGCGGACTGCTCGCACGTGTCCCGTCGAGCTTGCGCGGTGGACAGGTTGCACACGTCCTGTCGAGCCTGCGTGGCGAACTGCTCACACGCGTCCTATCGAGCCTGCACGGCAGACTTCTCGCACTCGTCCCATCTAATCAAACAGCTGCATGCACGCCACTGACTATATGGTTAAATTTTAGCACAAAATACAAATATAACCAATGAACGAGGACCGAGGTAGTACTCTCCCATAAAAAGAGGGACGCGTGGCCGCACTTAAATGGTTACGGGAACACACACGGTTCATATAATACAACCATTTGCGATATTAACGCGTCAGCTATTTGTTTCAAAAGGACTTCGTTGGCTATTAATATGTGCGCCTTGTCTCAAACTGGACTTTTTTTACCACGGCATATATGTGCCATGTCATGAAACCATGCCAAGTTTCATGATTTTTGGGTGAGTTTTGGATTTACTGGGATTTCAAAACCGAGATTCTCAATGTTTCAGGACGATGAGACGTTTGTAATTCATTCCCATTCCTTCAATGAGACCTAAACATGCACCCAAGGACACATGTACGATTTTCTACCCATTTTGCTTCACTGGAGCATGTGCTTGTAGTTCAAATTTGAATTATGGACATTAAATGGCTAGAAAAATCAATTAATGTATAAAATGGCCAAACGAACCCTAAATAGTTTCAAATTTCAGCACGACACTCCTGTTATTCTATGTTGCCTGTAGAAAAAAATACAAGGCGAGAAGAGGCAGCGATTATCGTTTCCCGCACAAGAGGGGCACGTTTCCCTACCGGAACCATGAGGGTTGCGAGAAGCTCCGGTTTGTAAGAGGCTTGTAATAAAGCTTGGCCCAAATTGGACAATTTTTTTACCACGCCATATATGTGCCATGTCGTGACACCATGCCAAGTTTCATGATTTTCTGGTGAGTTTTGGATTTACGGAGATTTAAAAACCGAGATTCCCAATGTTTGAGGCGGAGCCAGGACGCCAAGACGGTTGAATTCATTCTAATTCCTTGCATGGGACCTAAACATGCACCCAAGGACACATGTACGATTTTTCAAGCCATTTTGGTGCATTGGAGCATATATTTGTAGTCCAGATTTGAATTATGGACATTAAATGCCTAGAAAACTCAATTAATGTATAAAAAAGGCCAAACGAACCCTGAATAATTTCAAAGTTCAGCACGAATCTCCCGTTGTTCCATGTTACCTGTAGAAGAAAATACAAGGCGAGAAGAGGGAGCGATTATCGTTTCGTCCATAAGGAGGGCACGTTTCCCTATCGAAACCACGTGGTTCTTGCGAGAGGTTCCAGTTTGTAAGAGGTTTGTAATAAAGCTTGGCCCAAATTGGATAATTTTTTTACCGCGACATATATGTGCCATGCAGTGACACCATGCCAACTTTCATGATTTTTGGGTGAGTTTTGGATTTACGGGGATTTAAAAACCGAGATTCCCAATGTTTGAGGATGAGCCAGGACGCTGAGACGGTTGTAAGTCATTCCATTCCTTGCATGGGACCTAAACATGCACCCAAGGACATTTTTCTAGCCATTTTGGTGCACTAGAGCATGTATTTGTAGTTCAAATTTGAATTATGGACATTAAATGCCTAGGAAACTCAATTAATGTATAAAAAGGGCAAACGAACCCTAAATAATTTTAAATTTCAGCACAGATATCCTGTCGTTCCATGTTGCCTGTATAAAAAATACAAAGCGAGAAGAGGCAGCGATTATGGTTTCGCCCACAAGGGGGACACGTTTCCCTATTGGAACCATGAGGCTTCTTGAGAGAAGCTCCGGTTTGTAAGAGGCTTGTAATAAACTTGCCCCAAAATGGACAATTTCTTTCCATGACATATATATGCCATGTCATGACACCATTCCAAGTTTCACGATTTTCGGGTGAGTTTTGGATTTACGAGGATTTAAAAATTGAGATTCCCAATGTTCGAGGCCGAGCCAGACACCGAGACGGTTGTAATTCATTCCCATTCTTTGCATGGGACCTAAACATGCATCCAAGGACACATGTATGATTTTTGTAGCCATTTTGGTGTACTAAATTGAATTATGCACATTAAATTAATGCTTATAAAACCTAATTATAATGTATAAAAAGGCCAAACGAATCCTGAATATTTAAAGCGGTTTTGGTCAACCGTCTGTCACCCAAGGGTAAGCACTGTGCGCATGCGTCGTGCTAGCTCATGCTTCCTTCTTTACTAAGTTTTCCATATTAATGGTGTTATATATCCAAACACGCTACCGTTTCCCGCCACTCCTCCCATCGGTTTCCCGCCTCTTCTCCCATCGGTTTCCCGCTGCCAGTGTCAGTGGTCATAGAAGGCTAGGCGGCGACACACTAGCCATGTAAAGATTGCACACGGTTTCTAAAAGCACAAACGTGTGTGATAGTAGGGAGTAGGTCACATACGGTGACCAGCGTGAAATGCCTTAAAGGCAAGGAGGCAACTCTTATCAGCAAGGGGCCGCTTCCCATCCGCTAACTGAGTCGAATAGAACGCAGAAGTTAAGCGTGCTGGGGCTGGAGGAGTCTAAGGATGGGTGACCCGGTGGGAAGTTGCATATCTCAAGCTTCATTAAAGCGCCATGATATAGTCATTACAGACATTTATCATCTAAATGTGTCTGTCATGACCTGTCATGACGGTTATATAAACCTTGGGATCCTTGTTTTGGTAATTTGTAGAATATGTTTTTTCCCTTGTTCTCAAAAATCAGAGAATGATCGAGATCTGTAGGCCCACACAATTTATCCCTTTGACCCAACGTACGAGAAGGGTTTAACCATGGCGGTTTCCTCTTGCTTTGTGTGCCATGTTAGAGCAAATCAAGTTTGAGCACATGCGTTGGACGACACCCCCTACCCCCCACCCGCCTCGAAGTTGCGGAACCGACATCGTACGTCTTTAACCTGGCTAGGGGGTACGAGTTTGGTTTGTAATGTTACTAATGTAGTTGGTGCCCCATCGAAGTTGTGCATTCTGGATTTGAACAAATCACACACCACCCATACATTTTTTCGGGCCGCATGCAGGGTATAGGGGGTGTTCTGATCGAGCGCGTCTCCCTTGTGCGGTTTATAGATGACACACATATCTGTGGGATCCCCGAGGTCTATATATATCATCCTTGACCGATAACGAGGGGGCCCACACAATCTATCCCTTTGACCCAACGTACGAGAAGGGTTTGACCATGACGGTTTCCTATTGCTCTGTGTGCCATGTTAGACCAAATCAAGTTTGAGCACATGTGTTGGACGACACCCCCCCCCCCCCGCCGCCGCCTCGAAGTTGGGTAACCGACATCGTACGTCTTGAACCTGGCTTGGGGCCGGGTACGGTGTTCAGTTTGTAATGTAGTTGGTGCCCCATCGAAGTTGTGCATTGGAGATTTGAACACATCACACACCACCCAGACATATTTTCGGGCCACATGCAGGGTATAGGGTGTCTTCTGATCGACCACGTCTCCCTTGTTCGGTTTTTTTGTGATGACACACATATCTGTGGGCTCCCCGGTTCTATATATAGCATCCCTTTGACCGATAACAAGGGGTGTTTGGCCATGAATGGATTCCTCCTAGTTCGTGTTAGGGCCGGTCACCGTCACATGTTCGAGCAAAGTTCAAGCTCATGCGTTTTCAGGATTCCCTCCCACACGCTCGGATTGGTGGGTTGGACCGACACCGTACCCTACGTATCGCGTCCTTAATTACCTGGCTTTCATGGTGGTTGTTTGTATCGAGAGGCAGGCGCCACATCTAAATTCTACATTATTTGATATTGAAAACACATCACTTTGGGCCGCCTGCAGGCGGTGCTGGTTTTGTGGCCCCTCTCATGCGATTTTTTATGATGGTCCAATCTATTGGCCCAAACGGTGTGTATATATATATTCTATCCATTTCTGATCGACAACAACAATGGTCGTTTGACCAAGCGATAGATTCACTGGTCCGTCTTATGGTAGGTCATGGCGACATGCATGTATGACCAAAGTATCAGTACGTGCATCCATCCCGCCGACACAAAGTGGGAGGTGGGGCAAGCACCCTAGCTAGGTAGCTACGACATTATGTCATTATAGATATATCCAAGGGGACTTTCTGGTTTGCGAGGCAGGTGCCACCAAAGTTTTGCATTGTGTATTTAAACATCACACCCTATATTCCTACATATATTTGGCCACTTCCAGGTGGTTCTTGACTTCTGGCCCTTCTCATAGATCTTCGACGACGCGCCCAACCGTGGGCCCGCGCGGTCAAAGTTGTGCATTGGAAATTTGAACATCACACACCACTTTTCATTCATATATATTTGGGCCACATGTTGGTGTGGTTGTCTTCTGACCCTCTCTCACGTTTCTTTTTGCTGCGAAGACTCGGATGATGCTCAACGGACACGGGTGTACTGGCTTAATCGTATGCGATGCAAGTGCGCTGTAAAATCACCATGACTGCGCAAGCGCGAGCAGGGGTGGAGGTACTGGCTTAACCGTGTGCGATGCTAGTGCGCTGTGAAATCACCACGACTGCATAAGCACGAGCAAGGGTGGAGGTAGTGGCTTAACTGTGTGGGATGCTAGTGCATTGTAAAATCACCACCTGTGCAAGCTAAAGGCGGGTAGTTTATTTAGGATGAATTCCATGTCTGCGTCTAAAAATTAGGATGAACCGTGTGTGATAGACCAGCTAGCTAGAAATCTAAAAACAAACTACCCGCCTTGAGCGATGCAAAAATCGGCGGTTCCGCCACTTTTCCTTATTATCATACACGCATATTCTTATTGGACATTGTGCGATCTTGGGTGCTCCCACCCCGCATCAATTCCTTTACCCAAATTTTAGTAGCCGCGGTATTTTAACCATCGCCCCCACTCCTCCACCACCGACCTTATTGTAAAATTCAAGTAGCCGAGGCATTTGAACCGTCGCCCTCCCTCGTCCACCACCATCTCCACCCACCATTACTAAAATTTTCAGTAGCCACGACGTATCCTCAAACACCACCCCCCCTCCACAGTCCCCCCCACCCGCCCCCTCCCCCCTCGAACCCTAGCTTGCCACCGCCGGTGCCGCCAACCCCTGCCGGTCTACCCGTAGCTCCTAGCTTAGATAATAAAGTTCAGGTTACCCAGCGGTTCCCGTACCGTCGCCCCCCTGAGTTTTTAGATGAGGCATGCGGTGTCCCACCCCGCCAGATCCACATCCCCTGCTCCAGAGAGTCGTAGCCTAAGCCCGACCACGTATCCCGGGGAGCCCGATAAGCATTTGGCCAGAAAGAGGTTTATCATGGCCTCTCCGGCAGATGTTGGCGAGGTGGCCACCATTCGTCCTGACCTGTCGATCCTGAAGCAACACCTCACCGCGGAAGCCGGCAAGGATGTTTACTACATTGCCATGTCGAAGGCTTCACGTCAGCGGGCTAGCATATTACTGTATCTCGGGAAAGCTGGCTACGAAATCAAGCTCGTCGACAGCGACGGCTTCACGCGGGCCATGTCACAGGTTAAGTGGTTCATCCCCAAGCCCGTCGATCTCTTCAGAAGACATACCATTGATCTCCTCCACCACGCAGTCAAGGATTTGCTATCCTTGTACGCCATCGAGCCTATTTTGTCATTTCTGAAGGAAACGTTCTACAGCGGCGGCTTGGGATCCTCAATTGCCAAGTCAGATCTCATCGACCACGACCATGAGGAGGGCACCCACAAAGGTTCTTCCAAGGTGAAACAGCCCTTTTGCGACATCAGAGAGCACACCATGGGTCTGTGCTCTTCCAACTGGAAGGATCCCGTCCATGACAAGTGAGGCAACATCCTATCAGCAAATCTTACTTTTTCTATCTAGCCAACCCGTACCCTTTGTTGTAGTAGCTTTTGCCATGTGGTGTTTTAACCGTGCCGTGTTTAATTCTTTAAGTTATGCAAAAATGTAATGTTCAATAGGGCTATCTGATGTTTAAGTAAGAATTGTGCACTTCAGTTTCACGAATGGCTATATTTGTTTGTTTATAGTGAGTAGATGCCTTGTTTATCTATATTTGGTTGTTAGGTTGGTTGTGGTGAGCATTTTTCCAGTTATCAAGCAGATGCCTTGTTTATCTGTATTTGGTTGTTAGGTTGGTTGCAGTGAGCATTTGTACAGTTTTCAAGCAGATGCCTTGTTTATCTGTATTTGCTTGTTAGGTTGGTTGCAGTGAGCATTTGTCCAGTTATCAAGCATATGGCCTGTTTATCTGTATTTGCTTGTTAGGTTGGTTGCAGTGAGCCTCTGTCCAGTTTTCAATGGCTATATTTGGTCGTTATACTGATCATTTATGCCTTGTTTATTTCAGTCATTCATAATGTGATATTCATTATGTGCAAGTAGGAACTGTGCAACTCGATTTCATCAATACCAGTTTGAACGGCTATATTTGGTTCCAGTTATGCGTGGTGTAGTTAACACATGCCCTTTATTTCAGTTTTACACATTTATCCAGTGTGATGTTTAAGCATGAGCTACGTTCTATTCATTTTCAATAATACCAGTTTGAATTGCAATGTTTGGTGGCCATTAAGCCTGTTGTAGGTAACATTCCCTTCCATTTTATATCCGCTTTAACAACATGCTGAAACCAACACATTCAAGCTATCATTTGGAGATGATGTTGTTTACCTTGGCTATATTTGTTTGAAGTTAAGGTTGTTGTACTTATCATGCCTTTCCACTACTTATGCAGGACAACAACGGGAGTGGCCACCATTTTCTGTCGAGGTTAGTTTCATCCCTCGGCTTGTACTCCCCCCGTCATTCCATAATGTAGTGCATATAGATCCAGGCCTGGACACTTTTTAGCTTCTAATATTGGCTTGTTGCTTGTAGGTACATATGTCCTTGGCAAAGATCCACACATCGACCCTTTTTGTGTATGGGGCAATGAGATATTCATGAACCAGCATCAAGTGAGGAAACTGATAAGGATTATTAGCAAAAAGATATGAATGGTGGCAATCAAATTATTTGTTTACGCTATATCCAACACAACAGTGAGTTGTAGGATGGTAACTACAAACTCTGTAGTCTTCTCTTTGTACTGCCCATAATGAGTTTTTAGACAACAATGTCTGAATCTTTTTCGTTTGCAGTGGTTTCCAAAGCAGTTTACTCAAGATTACCTCGCAAAGTACATGATTGGTGGACACACAATGAAGGTTAAAGTATTTCATCGAGACTACAGTGAGCATCGAGAAGTCCTAATGAAGACAGTGAAGGATCGGCGGGCAACCATCACAAGGGGTTGGCCTAGAGTCATGCGCGCATTGCGCATGGAGGAGGGCACAATATGGGCATTCCGCTTCACCTTCTCTAGCAACAAGAATGTCTTTCGCCTCTCTCTTTACAGTCTTTAGTACAACTGTGGTTCATAATTCTTTACTTGGTGCTTCTGTAGTTCTTCAGTATATGTACCTGTGCATTGAATTATGCATTCGTGTTTGAACCTATATTTGTAATAAACATGGTTCGATATGAAATAAGTGATTGCCTACTTTCAAATTCAAAAATTGTGATTTTTAAATGCAGGGATTAAATTAGGGATAAATTAGGTTCTGCAGGCCAGTACACTGCACACGGTTTGCGAAAGCAAAACGTCTGTGATAAACCTGGAGATCAGACACGTTTCTCGGATCCGCTACGTGTGCGATGAATCTCTACTGCACACACGATCAACCAAGAAAAATGTGTGAGATTAACAACAGCAGCGCACACAGTTCCTTCTTATTAAATGTTTGCGAAAGTCACCTTATCACACACGTTGGCAATTATGGACTGTTTATGATGTCATGCGCATCGTAAATGTTTGCTCATAGAAGAACGCGTGTGATAGTCCCTCATCCGACGCGGGTACGACGGATGAATCGTGTGGGATATATTCAAGCTTCGCATATAGTTTTATAGGGATAACTGTATGCACTCTTACATCGAATCGCATACAGTCGAGGAAAAGTAAATGTGTGTGATTGTCTGTTTATCATACACGTTCTATAATAGTGAACTGTTTGTGATGGGGCGCGCATCGTAAACGTATTACCACGGAAGACCGACTGCGATGGTAATGCAAGCACAAACGAGTAGCAAGGATGGAGCATTTGGGATATGCGAGATATCACAAACAGTTGTCTAAAGACTCACGTTTGGGATACATGCCGGCAACACATACGCTTAGTTATGCAAAATGTATGCATTGCTACTCCCTATCCCCGACGGTTTCTGGGTCGTGTGGGAAGGACCCCCCTATCCCCCACACTCACTAGGCGACGGTTTAAAATGACGTCGCGGAAAGGGGTTAAAACCCTTTTGTATAGCAGCTCGCTGTACCAGTGTATTTTGTTCTGGATTTCATCCGGGTTACTCTGTGTAATATTGTTGAGTAGTCAATAAAGTTGATTTTCTCTCAAAAAAAGAAAATGAATTTATAATGAGAGTTAAGTTCAATTTGCTCTAGCTATAGAATTATTGAATATGGATTAAGAGTTGTGCCTTTTTAGTTAGCATCCATTTGTATAGTAGGCTGGTAAGATGGGAGGATGTCACAGATTGTAATACCCTGCGGGTGAGATCAAGATAGTTGGTGGTTCAGTCTCTATCAACATCCAGTTAGATCAGGATAGTTGGTGGTTTAGTCTCTATCAACATCCAATTCTAAACAAACTAAACTATGCCCTCGGCATTTTTTGGCAATTTAGTGAAGACAAGAGGGCCACCACTAAAACCCCCGCCATAATTGAGAAAGTAAGGTAAGTTCATAGAGAATGTTGGGTTTGTTGTTGCATTGAATGAGCTGGAGATATTATTCAAAGCTGTAGCAAAAGCAAATGTGGTAGACTGTATAAGTTTTGGTCAAGCCTTTGGATTATCCAAAGTTTTATTGAAAGCTGTTTCAGGGTTACCACACATGTTTGGATTTTCTGTCCATATTTCCGTGTTAGTCTGAGTAATTTTTTTGTTACACAATTGTTAAACATTTTTTATTACCACTCTTATATTGGTACATTTCTTATATTTTTTATTATTTTATTGATATGTTTTATTCCTAAGATGAATGATGATTTTTTTCACACGGTAGTACGTGCGTTGCATGTGCACGTTTACTAGTCAAAACAAGCAAACTATGCAACGAAAACAGAATCTGTCTAAAACAGAACAGTCTGTAGTAATCTGAATAATGACTATACTTTTCTAACTCTAAAAATTCTGAAAAATTAGGACAACATAGGAAATTTGTATATCAATCATGTGTGAAAAATTCAGATCAAAAACACGTTCCAGTGAATTTTAGATTTTTCTGGACTGAGCGTAAAAGTTTCTGTTTTTTCACAGATTCGAATCAGCTATCAACCAAATCATCCCAAAGGTTACTTGGCACAAACACTAATTAAACCACAAAAACACAACCATAGCAGTAGCATAATTTTGTGCACACTCAAAAACAGAAAAGAAACAAGAAAAATAAAGATAGCTATTGGGTTGCCTCCCAAAAAGCGCTATTGTTTTACGCCCCTAGCTAGGCGTAATGCGTAGTTTCGAGTGTTGTCATCTTTCATATACAATTCATTAATCACACAACCATGCTTCCTAGGAGTTTTAGCATACATATTTTTAACTATCACACTCCTAGGGACAAAGCTGAGGAATTTATTCTCATAGATGGGTTCCTTTATTAAATTAATGAAGTTGGGGTGGACACTAATCATTTTAAGATCCTCACTTCCATTACTAGATGTAGCACCCTTGTTCTTAGGAACATACATAAACTTGCAATTCTCACTAGGAGGGGTCCTTTCAATAGTTTTGACGGAAGAAAATGCGGAACTCAAATTATTAATAACTTCTTCCAACTTATCAATTTTAGCGGGACTTTGTTCTATCCTCTCATCAATTACCGGTTCCTTCTCATTTAGTGTTTTTAGAGTAGTTCCTACCTTTGATCCAAATTGAGTAATACGATTATGAATCTTTTTATCCAAATTTTCAATATGCTCTACGGTAGGCATTTTATTTTCAATAGCTTCCAGCCCTTGCATAACATGCTCCAAAGTCAAAATTGTTTCATTACTAGTGACAGGTGGTGATCCCGCTAAATTTCCCATAGCATTGAAAGCATCCATAGGGTGACTACTCAAGAAATTCCCTTCGGTAATAGTGTCTAGCACAAATCTAAACCAAGTAGTAACACCCACATAAAAATTGCAAATAAGAACAACAGTAGATTGTTTACTAGTTGATCTATTCTGAGCATCGCAAATCCTATGCCAAGCATCTTTTAAACTTTCACCTCCCCGTTGTTTAAAATTTAGTACTTCATTCTCGTGGGTACAAGCAACAAGCGAAGAACTAGTCATAGTGGCATGATGTCTACTACGCAACCTTCTTCTTGTAGACTCGTGTTGGGCCTCCAAGCGCAGAGTTTTGTAGGACAGTAGCAAATTTCCCTCAAGTGGATGACCTAAGGTCTATCAATCCGTGGGAGGCATAGGATGAAGATGGTCTCTCTCAAACAACCCTGCAACCAAATAACAAAGAGTCTCTTGTGTCCCCAACACACCCAATACAATGGCAAATTGTATAGGTGCACTAGTTCGGCGAAGAGATGGTGATACAAGTGTAATATGGATAGTAGATATAGGTTTTTGTAATCTGAAAATATAAAAACAACAAGGTAGCAAGTAACAAAAGTGAGCAAAAATGGTATTGCAATGCTTGAAAACAAGGCCTAGGGTTCATACTTTCACTAGTGCAAAGTCTCTAAACAATGATAACATAATTGGATCATATAACAATCCCTCAACGTGCAACAAAGAATAACTCCAAAGTTTCTATCGGAGAACGTAGGACGAAAACATGCATCAACCCCTATGCATAGATTACCCTAGTGTCACCTCAGGAATCCGTGAGTTGAGTGCCAAAACATACATCAAGTGAATCAATAGAACATCCCATTGTCACCACAGGTATCCCATCGCAAGACATACATCAAGTGTTCTCAAATCCAATACTCAATCCAACATAACGAAACCTCAAAGAGCAAGACTCAATTCATCACAACAAGATAGAGAGGGGAGAAACACCATATGATCCAACTATAGTAACAAAGCTCGCGGTACATCAAGATCGTGCCAAATCAAGAACACAAGAGAGAGAGAGAGAGAGATCAAACACATAGCTACTGGTACATACCCTCAGCACCGAGGGTGAACTACTCCCTCCTCATCATGGAGACCGCTGGGATGATGAAGATGGCCTCCGGTGATGATTTCCCCCTCCGGCAGGGTGTCGAAACGGGCTCCCGATTGGTTTTTCGTGGCTAGAGAGGCTTACGGCGGCGAAACTTCTGATCTAGGGTTCTTTTCGGAGGTTTCTATATTTATAAGAATTTTTGGCGTCGGAAACACGTCAAGGGGGTGCCCGAGGGGCCCACAAACCATGGGGGCGCACCCCCTAGGCTTGTGGCCTCCTCGGTCACTTCCTGGCCCAGCTCCGGTGCTTCGGGGGTCTCTTTTGGTTCATAAAAAATCACCATAAATTTTCAGCCCATTCCGAGAACTTTTATTTCTGCACAAAAAATGACACCACGGTAGTTCTGCTCAAAACAGCGTCAGTCCGGGTTAGTTCTAATAAAATCATACCAAAACCATATAAAATTGTTGTAAACATGGCATGAATACTTCATAAATTATAGATACGTTGGAGATGTATCAGCATCCTCAAGCTTAATTCCTGCTCGTCCTTGAGTAGGTAAATGATAAAAGAGATAATTTATGAAGTGTGAATGCTAGCAAGTGCAAAAGTTTGATCAATGATAATTCCAATCACTCTTTCTAGCATTATTATATCATAAACATGATCAAGTAGCAAGCTATTGACATGTTAAAGCATAGACCATAAACTTTCTTGAAAACTAACAAACTATGTTCTCAGTCATCAAACAATTGCAATTCATCTTATTTTCAGGAAGGGTCTATGTAAGAGCTTTGATTTAGCAAATTCCACATACTCAACTATCATATAGTCTTCCATGATTGCTACCACTCAAAGCATATTTTTAGAACAAATAGCATCCATCAAACAGAGAGAAAGATAAGGGCTTAGTGTTTCACCTCACAACTTATTTATCATATAGATAATTGTCAACAATAATAATTCATGATCAAATATATTTGAATGGCCATATATGCTTAGATCTTTCCCCATCACATGATGCTTGCCAACTAAAGAATAGTTTGGAATGAGAAGGAATACTACTGACTCTTGCATAAAAGTAAAAGATAGGCCCTTCGCAGAGGGAAGCAGGGATTTGCAGAGGTGCCAGAGCTCGAAGCTTTTAAAACAGAGATGAATACATTTTGAGTGGCATGCCTTTCCTGTCAACGTAACGACCGAGAGTTCTTAATATCTTCCATGCTAAACACATTATAGGAGGTTCCCAAGCAGAAAGGTAAAGTTTACTCCCCCTCAACCATTCAAACACAAGGCATGGCTAGCCGAATCCTCGGGTGCCCTCCATACAATCAACTTTCCGGGGGAGTTTGTTTCGTTATTTTTCGTTTTGATCATGGGACTGGGCATCCCTATTACCAGCCTCTCTCGTGCAATGACAAGTGAATAAACACCCATCGTGAGAGTAACCCACTTAGCATGGAAGACACTGACCGCCCCCTACCGCTTCATGAGCGGTACGGGCACACAAAACAGATGCTTATTTGAATGATTAGAGGTGGCACATGCAAATTTACTTGGAACGACAAGTAAATACCGCATATAGGTAGATATGGTGGACACTCATGGAAGAAACTTGGTTCAAGGATTTTGGATGCACAAGCAGTATTCCCGCTTAGTATAGAAATTTTGGCTAGCAAAAGATCCTAAATAGCAAGCACCACATGTTGGAGGATCCATAACAATATAACTTCTATACAAATATACCCAAGCGTAACTCATTATGTTGTCTTCCTTGTCCAACTTCAACTAATTTGCTCAAGTTTGAAAATAATTAATGGAGCTCACAATCATATAAGATGTCCAAGATAGTATATTTATATGTGAAATCTCTCTTCCTTCAATATTCTTTCATGAATTGTTCAAGTGACCAATACTATGTTTGCTAACTTTCAATAAATTTACCACCTATACTTGTTATATGTGAAGTCACTACTCCCCATGGGATAAGCATGTGAAACATATATAATTTCAGATTTATGATATTCAATTCATTCAACCATTTACTCATAGGATGTACGTGAAGTACACGCGTAAATGACAAACTACTCCAAAAAGATATAAGTGAAGATCAATGAGTAGTCGAATAATTAAGTAGATATGTGAAGACTCTCTCTTATTTAAAAATTTAAGATCTTGGGATATTATTAAAACAGTAAGCAAAACAAAATAAAATGACATTCCAAGGATAGCACATATCATGTGAAGAAGCAAAAACTAAGGCTCAACCGAGGCTAACCGATGATTGTTGATGAAGAAAGGTGGGATGCCTACCGGGGCATCCCCAAGCTTAGATGCTTGAGAATTTTTGAAATATTAACTTGGGATGCCTTGGGCATCCCCAAGCTTGAGCTTTTGTGTCTCCTTAATTCCTTTTATATCACGGTTTCCCTAAATCTTAAAAACTTCATCCACACAAAACTCAACAATAACTCGTGAGAAAAGTTAGTATAAATCAAATGCAAAACCTTATCATTCTCTACTGTAGAAAAACACTAAAATTATAATTTAACATTGCATACTAAATGCCTCTGCATATTTAATACTCCTATCCTCAAATAGAATCATTAAACAAGCAAACATATGCAAACATAACAACAATTTGTCTAAACAGGACAGTCTGTAAAGAGTGCAATATTAGTCATACTTCCCTAACTCCAAAAATTCTGAAAAATTACCACCCTGTACTAAATTTGTTATATCTCAACGTTTAAAATTTTCAATATTTTATCACATTCTAACTTTCCATAAGAATTGAGACAATGATAGAAAACTTTCTGTTTTAAAACAGCAACATATAGACTTGCAAAATAAGCATGGTAAAGGCTATACTTGACCTTTTATTGAACTAAAAGATGCAAAACATTACTCTAAATAACAGCAAGCAAATAATAAAAAATAAAAATGACGCTTCAAGCAAAACACATATCATGTGACGAATAAAAATATAGCTCCAAGTAAGGTTACCGATAATGTTGAAGACGAAAGAGGGGATGCCTTCCGGGACATCCCCAAGCTTAGTTTGCTTGGATATTCCTTGAATATTACCTTGGGGTGCCTTGGGAATCCCCAATCTTAGGCTCTTGTCACTCCTTATTCTCCTCATAGCGATATCTCACCCGAAACTTGAAAACTTCAATCACACAAAACTTAACAAAACCTTCGTGAGATCCGTTAGTATAATAAAACAAATCATTCACTTGGGTACTGTCAAAGACAAGATTCATAATTGTTATCACACAATGCCTACTGTAAATTATAATTTCCATAATTTATATTAAGCAATATAAGCCAATGAAACCATAAAACAAGCAAACTATGCATTGCAAACAGTATCTGTCAAAAACAGAACAGTATGTAAAGATCTGAATTAAGGTCATACTTCTATAACTCCAAAAATTCTGAAAAATTAGGATAACGTAAAAAATTTGTATACACATCAATTGTAAAAAATTACTAATTTTTCAGCGTTCCAGTAAAAGATAGGGATTTCTGTAATGGATGCAAAAGTTTCTGTTTTTGCACAGAATCAAGTCAACTATCATCCACACTATCCCAAATGCTTTACTTGGCACTTTATTGAAACAAAACCTATAAAACATGATTAATACAGTATCCTAATCATGTGAACACATAAAAACAGTAGGGCTAAATATTGGGTTGTCTCCCAACAAGCGATTTTCTTTAATGCCTTTTTAGCTAGGCATGATGATTTCAATGATGCTCACATAAAAGATAAGAATTGAAACACAAAGAGAGCATCATGAAGCATATGACTAGCACATTTAAGCCTAACCCACTTCCTATGCATAGGAATTTTGTGAGAAAACAATTTATGGGAACAAGAATCAACTAGCATAGGAAGGCAAAACAAGCATGACTTCAAAACTTTCAACACATAGAAAGGAAACTTGATATTATTGCAATATGTAAAAGCATATGTTCCTCTCTCATAATAATTTTTAGTAGCATAATGAATGAATTCAACAATATAACTATCACACAAAGCATCCTTTTCATGATCCACAAGCATAGAAAATTTATTACTCTCCACATAAGCAAATTTATTCTCATGAATAGTAGTGGGAGCAAACTCAACAAAATAACTATCATGCGAGGCATAATCCAATTGAAAATCAAAATCATGATGACAAGTTTCATGGTTATCATTATTCTTTATAGCATACATGTCATCACAATAATCATCATAGATAGCAACTTTGTTCTCATAAGAATCAATTGAAACCTCTTCCAAAATAGTGGATTCATCACTAAATAAAGTCATGACCTCTCCAAATCCACTTTTATCAATATTGTGAAAAGATTCAACACCCTCCAAAATAGTGGGATCAATACTACCTAGAGTTGACACTCTTCCAAACCCACTTTCATAAATATAATCATCATAAATAGGAGGCATACTTTCATCATAATAAATTTTCTCATCAAAACTTGGGGGACTAAAAATATCATCTTCATCAAACATAACATCCCCAAGCTTATGGCTTTGCATATCATTAGCATCATGGATATTCAAAGAATTCATACTAACAACATTACAATCATGCTCATCATTCAGAGATTTTATGCCAAACATTTTATTGCATTCTTCTACTAACACTTTGGCACAATTTTTCGATCCATCATTTTCAAGAAACACATTGTAAAGATGAATTATATGTGGCAACCACAATTCCATTTTTTGTAGTTTTCTTTTATAAACTAAACTAGTGATAAAACAAGAAACTAAAAGATTCGATTGCAAGATCTAAAGATATACCTTCAAGCACTCACCTCCCCGGCAACGGCGCCAGAAAAGTGCTTGATGTCTACTACGCAACCTTCTTCTTGTAGACTCGTGTTGGGCCTCGAAGCGCAGAGTTTTGTAGGATAGTAGCAAATTTCCCTCAAGTGGATGACCTAAGGTTTATCAATCCATGGGAGGCGTAGGATGAAGATGGTCTCTCTCAAACAACCCTGCAACCAAATAACAAAGAGTCTCTTGTGTCCCCAACACACCCAATACAATGGCAAATTGTATAGGTGCACTAGTTCGGCGAAGAGATGGTAATACAAGTGTAATATGGATAGTAGATATAGGTTTTTGTAATCTGAAAAAAAACAGCAAGGTAGCAAGTAACAAAAGTGAGCAAAAACGGTATTGCAATGCTTGAAAACAAGGCCTAGGGTTCATACTTTCACTAGTGCAAAGTCTCTCAACAATGATAACATAATTGGATCATATAACAATCCCTCAACGTGCAACAAAGAATCACTCCAAAGTTTCTATCGGAGAACATAGGGTGAAAACATGCATCAACCCCTATGCATAGATTACCCCAATGTCACCTCAGGAATCCGCGAGTTGAGTGCTAAAACATACATCAAGTGAATCAATAGAACATCCCATTGTCACCACAGATATCCCATCGCAAGACATACATCAAGTGTTCTCAAATCCAATACTCAATCCAACATAACGAAACCTCAAAGAGCAAGACTCAATTCATCACAACAAGATAGAGAGGGGAGAAACACCATATGATCCAACTATAGTAACAAAGCTCGCGGTACATCAAGATCGTGCCAAATCAAGAACACGAGAGAGAGAGATCAAACACATAGCTACTGGTACATACCCTCAGCCCCGAGGGTGAACTATTCCCTCCTCGTCATGGAGACCGCCGGGATGATGAAGATGGCATCCGGTGATGATTTCCCCCTCCGGCAGGGTGCCGGAACGGGCTCCCGATTGGTTTTTTGTGGCTACAGAGGCTTACGGCGGTGGAACTTCCAATCTAGGGTTCTTTTCGGAGGTTTCTATATTTATAAGAATTTTTGGCGTCGGAAACACGTCAAGGGAGTGCCCGAGGGGCCCACAAAGCATGGGGCGCCCTAGGGGGTGGGCACGCCCCCTAGGCTTGTGGCCTCCTCGGTCACTTCCTGGCCCAGCTCCGGTGCTTCGGGGGCCTCTTTTGGTTCATAAAAATCACCGTAAATTTTCAGCCCATTCCGAGAACTTTTATTTCTGCACAAAAAGCGACACCACGGTAGTTCTGCTCAAAACAGCGTCAGTCCGGGTTAGTTCTAATAAAATTATACCAAAACCATATAAAATTGTTGTAAACATGGCATGAATACTTCATAAATTATAGATACATTGGAGACCTATCATGGCAAAACAAGCAAACAAGCAAAAAAACCAAACGAAAATATTTTTGTGTTTTTCTAAAAATGTTTTAGAAGTGGGGGAGCTAAAAATGAGAGGCAAATGGAAAATGAAAGTAAATGCAATTAGATGATAGTTTGTGTGCACGTACTTGATAGGTTTTGGTGATGTCTCCCCGACAACGGCACCAGAAATTCTTCCTGCTACTTGTGAGCTGCGTTTCCCCAAAGAGGTGAGGATGATGCAGTACAATAGAGATAAGTTTTTCCCTCAGTTAAGAACTAAGGTTATCAATCCCGTAGGAGAACCACGCGAAACCTCGTTAGCAGCACCTACAAACACAAAAGCAAATATTTGCACCCAACACAAACAAGGGGGTTGTCAATCCCCTCGGCGTTTAATTGCAAGGATCAAATCTCGTAGTGATAGATAGATAAATAAAAATACAAAATAAAATAACATAAATAAAAGTGCAGCAATATACTTTTGAATTTTAATATATATTTAGATAGACCCGGGGGCCATAGTTTTCACTAGAGGCTTCTCTCTCGAACAAAAAGCATACGGTGGGTAAAAAATATACTGTTGAGTAATTGATAGAAAAGCGCATAGTCATGATGATATTCAAGGCAATGATCATGTATATAGGTATCATGCCCGAGACAAGTAGACCGACTCCTGCCTGCATCTACTACCATTACTCCATCCATCGACCGCTATCCAGCAAGCATCTAGAGTATTAAGTTAGTAAAAATGAAGTAACACCTTAAGTAAGATGACATGATGTAGACAAAATAAATCCAACCAATATGAATAAACCTCGGCATTTTATCCTTAATGGCAATGATAAAAATACGTGTCATGTCCCTTTCTGTCACTGGGATTGAGCACCTCAAGATCGAACCAATCACAAATCACCTCTCCCATTGCAAGATAAATCAATCTAGTTGGCCAAACCAAACGGATAGATCAGAGAGAAATATTAAGCTATAACAATCATGCATAAAAGAGTTCAGAGAAGACTAAAATAATATTCATGAATAATTTGATCATAAACCCACTATTCATCGGATCCCAACAAACACACCGCAAAATAAGATTACATCGAATAGAACTCCAAGAACATCAAGGAGAACATTGTATTGAAGATCAAAGAGAGAGAATAAGCCATCTAGCTACTAGCTATGGACTAGTAGGACTGTGGTAAACTACTCACACATCATCATAAGGGTAGCAAGGTTGATGTAGAAGCCCTCCGTGATTGATTCCCCCTCCGGCAGAGTACCGAAAAAGGCCTCCAGATGGGATCTCCCAAGAACACAGACTTGCGGGGGCGGAAAAAGTATTTTGGGTGGCTCTCTGTTGGTTTCCTGATTTTAGAGAATTTATAGAGCTGGAATTAGGTCAGACGGAGCCGAGAGGGGCCTACTTCCTTGCCGTCTCCTCGTTTGCCTTCTGGTCTCCTCCCGAAGCTTCTAGGGTCTCTCTTGTCCAAAAAAATCGTCAATTTTTTTTGTAGCATTTGGACTTCGTTTGGTACTGATTCCCTGAAAAATAAAAAATAGGCAAAAAAAACGGCAACTGGCACTTGGCACTAGGTTAATAGGTTAGTCCCAGAAAATGATATATAATTGCATATAAAACATCCAAGATTGATACTATAATAGCATGGAACAATAAAAAATTATAGATACATTGGAGACGTATCAGTGGTGGGCGAGGCGGAGTGGCCTTTGCCGGTCGCCGCTCGCGGCAGCCACAACCGAGGTCGCTGAGCGGTGGATGGCGACGTGGAGGCCATTTAGCCGGCAGCCGTCGGGTATTGGAGGCCGTGCGGCTGGCGGTGGTCGGCGTGGTGGCCGTGCGACTCATGGCCGAGGGCACCCTTCATCGTCACCTACTACTCGCGGTGGGGCGCCGGTGAGTGGTGGTGGGCGAGGCGGAGGGGCCGAGTGGCGGCCATGCCCGCGGTGGCCGGGCGGTGATTGGCGACGTGGAGGCCGTAATGCTCGTGGACGGGGGCACGCCCTTCACTGTCACATACTACTCGTGGAGGGCACTGGGGAGTGGTGGTGGGCGAGGCGGAGGGGCCGAGCGGTTGCACGACTGAGGTGGCCGAGCGATGGTCGGCCACGATGGAGGTGAAAGCACATTTGCTCCCGTGGTAGCTTTGGTGATTAATATCAACATACATATTGTTGGACTAACATTTTTATCTAGTGTGTTTCAGATAAATTCAACAGTGGCATGGCACAAACATGAGGATGTGGACCCATTCTAAATCCATAAGGACAAGATTGGCAAAGCTCCAAGACTCTTCATTTTTGGTTAAGTGATCCAAGATCACATCGAGTCCATATGAAAGCCAATACTATTAAAAGGGGATGAGGTTTTGATCATGACTCAATTGCTCAATTGCTTATTGGTATTGCTCCAAAATCCTCAAACACTTCTCCACACTTCATCTATCCAAAACCCTAAAAGTCCATCTCAGTCCCACCGAAAAGTTCCCATCCGGAGATGACCCTATACATTGCCACATGCCGAACCCTAACGTTTTGGTACAACCGAAATGGATCTCGGTCTCACCGAGATGGATTGACCTAGTTTCTGTGATGAAGTCGCTTCATTTTGGAATCACCAAGATGAACTGATCGGAATTTTTGAAACGAGGTCTTGCCCTAGCAATTGCACTTCGGTCACGCCGAGTTGTTCTGTTCAGTCTCACCGAAAAGCCTAACGGTCAAGTCTTTTACACTTGTCAGTCTCACCGAGATTTTCATGTCGGTGTCACCGACTTGGGTCAAAGACTTGTAACGGTTGGATTTTTGGTGCTGCCTATTTATAACCCTCCACCACCACCTACTCTCTAAGAGAGACATCAGAACGAACCTCCACTCCTACTACTCATTTTCTGAGAGAGAACCACCTACTCATGTGTTGAGATCAAGAGATTCCAATTCTACCATTTGAACCTTGACTTCTAGCCTTCCCCAAGTTGCTTTCGATTCAATCCCCTCTTCCACCAAAGCTAAATCTGTGAGAGAGTGATTGATTGTTGGGGAGACTATCATTTGAAGCACAAGAGCAAGGAGTTCATCATCAACAACACCGTCTATTACCTTTTGGAGAGTGGTTTCTCCTAGATTGGTTAGGTTTCACTTGGGAGCCTCCAAGATTTTGGGGTTGAACCAAGGAGTTTGTAAGGGTAAGGAGATTGCCTACTTCGTGAAGATCTACCCGAGTGAGGCTAGTCCTTCGTGGACGTAAGCCATGATGGAATAGACAAGGTTGCTTCTTCGTGGACCCTTCGTGGGTGGAGCCCTCTGTGGACTCGCGCAACCATTACCCTTCGTGGGTTGAAGTCTCCATCAACGTGGACGTACGATGGCACCTCTTATCAGAGTCACACCAAAATTCACTGTGTCTTCATTGCGTTTGAACTTCCATCCCCATCCCCTACTTTCTACACAATTGCATGCTTTACTATTTCCATTTCTCTATCTCTAGATATGCATGTGTAGGAAATCTTGGTGATATCTTAACTAGTGCTAAAATCTGCCTAAATTTCAAGAAAACTAAAAGCTGCACCATTGGTTGGTTAACAGTCTATTCACCCCCCCCCTCTATACCTATTTTCTCCGAACCTATAGGAGGTCATGCAGGGAGTTCATCACAGGAAGCAATCCCTGATCCCCGAAGTTGGTATGGCACTTCTAGGGCGGCGGGGGTCGAGTTGCGGTGGCGCCATGGCTACGCGACGCCATCAACACCAGGTGATACGTCTCCAACGTACTATAATTTTTGATTGTTCCATGCTATTATATTATCAATCTTGGATGTTTTATATGCATTAATATGCTATTTTATATCATTTTTGGGACTAACCTATTAACCTAGTGCCCAGTGCCAGTTGCTGTTTTTCCTTGTTTTTGTCTTTTACAGAAAATCAATACCAAACGGAGTCCAAACGGAATAAAACTTTACGATGATTTTTCTTGGACCAGAAAACAACCACGAAGCTTCAGGAAGAGGCCAGATGACCCACGAGGGGGCCACAAGCCCTAGCGGCTGGTGGCCCCCCCATGGCTCTCCTAACTCTAATCTCAGCTCTATAAATACCCAAATATTCCCCTTACGTCAGAGGGTACCCAAAAATACTTTTCCACCGCCGCAAGCTTTTGTTCTCGCGAGATCCCATCTTGGGGCCTTTTCCGGCACTCCGCCGGAGGGGAATTCGAGCACGGAGGGCTTCTACATCAACCTTGCTGCCCTTCCAATGATGTGTGAGTAGTTTACCATAGACCTACGGGTCCATAGCTAGTAGCTAGATGGCTTCTTCTCTCTCTTTGATCTTCAATACAATGTTCTCCTTGATGTTCTTGGAGTTCTATCCGATGTAATCTTCTTTTGCGGTGCGTTTGTTGAGATCCGAT
The DNA here is from genome assembly GCA_011799875.1 of Thinopyrum elongatum. Taxonomy (NCBI): domain Eukaryota; kingdom Viridiplantae; phylum Streptophyta; class Magnoliopsida; order Poales; family Poaceae; genus Thinopyrum; species Thinopyrum elongatum. Next base: position 390,658,092 of record CM022299.1, read on the forward strand.
GAATTGTGGATTTATGATCAGATTATCTATGAATATTATTTGAGTCTTCTCTGAACTCTTTTATTCATTATTAAGATAGCTTTGTATTTCTCTCCGATCTATTGATTTGGTTTGGCCAACTAGATTGATTTATCTTGCAATGGGAGAGGTGCTTTGTGATGGGTTCAATCTTGCGGTGTCCTCACCCAGTGACAGTAGGGGTAGCGAGGCACGTATTTGTATTGTTGCCATTAAGTATAAAAAGATGGGGTTTATATCATATTGCTTGAGTTTATCCCTCTACATCATGTCATCTTGCTTAAGGCGTTACTCCGTTCTTGTTAACTTAATACACTAGATGCATGCTGGATAGCGGTCGATGTGTGGAGTAATAGTAGTAGATGCAGGCACGAGTCGGTCTAATTGTCACAGATCTGATGCCTATATTCATGATCATTGCCTTGGATATCGTCATAACTTTGCGCTTTTCTATCAATTGCTCAACAGTAATTTGTTTACCCATCGTATGCGTTCTTTCAAGAGAGAAGCCTCTAGTGAAAACTATGGCCCCCGGGTCTATTAACCATTATATTATTTTTAGATCTATAAAACCAAAAATACCTTGATGCACTTTATTTATATTTACTTTATTTTGCACTTTTACTTATCTTTTATATCTATCTCTATTAGATCTCATCTTTGCAAGTAACCGTGAAGGGATTGACAACCCCTTTTATCGCGTTGGGTGCAAGTATTTGTTTGTTTGTGTAGGTGCAATATTTGGAGACTTGGGTGTTCCTCCTACTAGATTGATACCTTGGTTCTCAAACTGAGGGAAATACTTATCTCTACTTTGCTGCATCACCCTTTCCTCTCCAAGGGAAAAACCAACGCATGCTCAAGAAGTAGCAGGAAGAATTTCTGGCGCCGTTGCCGGGGAGGTTCTACATCAAGCCTACCAAGTACCTATCATAAACTCTCATCTCTTACACTTACATTATTTTCCATTTACCTCTCATTTTCATCTCCCCCACTTCTGAAACATTTTCAAAAAAACACAAAAATATTTGCCTTTTTATTTGCCTTCTTTCCGTTTGCCTTTATGTCTTACTTGGTTTGTTTGCTTGTTTGTTTGTTATAATTGCGTGTTTATTGGAAATAAAAAACAAAAAGCTTATGGATCATCATCCACTTGCTAATATTTTTAAAAGATCCAATTATGATGAACCAATTGCTAGTGAGTTGAGTGCACTAGATTATCTTTATGAAGTTTTGCTTGAAATTCGTGAATCTGAAAATTGTGATGAAGTGCTAAAAGAGGACATTTATGAAGTGATTCACGATAGCTCCTTGAATGAAAAGCATGATTGCAATGGTGTTATTATAAATTCTATTAATGTCAATTGTGTTAATAATATACAAAACCCCAAGCTTGGGGATGCTAATTTTGATATGTCCACTACTTATTGCAATGATCATGATTGGGGTGATTCTTCTTATGATCTTGAAAATTTATTTAAGCCTCATCATGAATATGAAAGTGGGTTTGGAAGAGTGTCAATTTTAGGTAATAATGATCCCACTACTTTGGAGAATGATCAATCTTATGAAATTTTTGATAAAAGTGGGCTTGGAGAGGTCATGACTTTATTTGATGATAATCCCACTATATTGGAAGAGTGTCAACTTTGCATGCATGTCGATCATGTAGAGAATATGTTATGTGATAGCTATATTGTTTAATTTTAATATGATCCCACATCTAATTATTATGAGAGAGGGAAATATGGTTGTAGAAATTTTCATGTTACTAAATTACCTCTCGTTATGTTGAGATTGCTATTGTTTCTTTCTTCTTCTTTGCATATGCTAGTTTTTGCTTGTCTTGATAAATCTTTTCCCTATAAAATGCCTATGCATAGGAAGTATGTTAGACTTAAACTTGTTTTTCACATGCTATATGATGCTCTCTTTGTGCTTCAATTTTTTGTCTTTCATGTGAGCATCATTAAAATTATCAACGGCTAGTTAAAAGGCTATAAAGAAAAGCGCTTGTTGGGAGACAACCCAATATTTTTCTTTTCTATTTTATAAGAATACACAATATTACTTCTGTATTAATTGTGTTTAAGTGTTTTAATTAGTGTTTGAGGCAAGTAAGACCTTTGGGATGATCTATGGTGATAGTTGATTTGATTTTGCTAAAAAACAAAAACTTTTGCGTCCAGTAGGAGAATTTTGAAAATTCACAGAAGCAACTAAAATTTCTGAATTTTTTACAAAATATTTATATGAAAATTACCTACGTTTTCCTAAGTTTTCAGATTTTTTTGAGTTACATAATTATGATTAATATTCAGATCTTCGAAGACTATTCTGTTTTTGACAGATTCTGTTTTCTATGTGTTGTTTGCTTATTTTGATGAATCTATGGGTAGTATCGGGGGGTATGAACCATGGAGAAGTTGAAATACAGTAGATATAACACCATTATAAATTTAGAATGAGTTAACAACAGTACCAAAAGTGGTGATTTGCTTTATTATACTAACGGAGCTTACGAGTTTTCTATTGAGTTTTGTGTTGTGAAGTTTTCAAGTTTTGGGTAAAGTTTTGATGGACTATGGAATAAGGAGTGGCAAGAGCCTAAGCTTGGAGATGCCCAAGGCACCCCAAGGAAATATTCAAGGACAATCAAGCATCTAAGCTTGGGGATGCCCCGGATGGCATCCCCTCTTTCGTCTTCAATCCATTGGTAAAATTACTTGAGGCTATATTTTTATTCACCACATGATATGTGTTTTGCTTGGAGCGTCTTGTATTATAAGAGTCTTTGATTTTTTGGTTGACACAATCATCCTTGCTGTACACACCTTTTGAGAGGGACACACATTAAATCATGAATTTATTAGAATACTCTATGTGCTTCACTTATATCTTTTGAGCTAGGCAATTGCTCTTGTACTTCACTTATATCTTTTTAGAGCACGGCGGTGGTTTTATTTTGTAGAAATTGATGAACTCTCATGCTTCACTTATATTATTTTGAGAGTCTTAAAAATAGTATGGCAATTTGCTTAGGTTACTAATTTAATCCTAATATGATGGTATTCAAGAGGGATATAATAAAAACTTTCATGAAGATCATTGAATATATGAGAAGTTTGATTCCTTGCATTTGTTTTGAGATATAAAGATGGTGATATTAGAGTCATGCTAGTGAGTAATTGTGGATTAGTAAGAATATTTGTGTTAAGGTTTGTGATTCCCGAAGCATACACGTATGGTCTATCGTTATGCGATGAAGTTAGAGAATGATTTATTTTTTATTGTCTTCCTTATGAGTGGCGGTCAGGGACGAGTGATGGTATTTTCCTACCAATCTATCTCCCTAGGAGCATGCTTATTAGTACTTTGCTTCGATTGCTAATAAACTTTTTGCAATAAGTATGTGAGTTCTTTATGACTAATGTTGAGTCCATGGATTATACGCACTCTCACCCATCCACCATTGCTAGCCTCTCTAGTACCGCGCAACTTTCGCCGGTGCATTAAACCCACCATTTACCTACCTCAAAACAGCCACCATACCTACCTATTATCTCCATAGCCATTCTAAGATATATTGACATGCAACTTCCACCGTTCCGTTTTATTATGACACACACCATCATTGTCATATTGTTCTCATATACATGAGGCATTCATATAGAGTCATATATTTGTTCTAGTATCGAGTTGTAATTCTTGATTTGTAAGTAAATAAAAGTGTGATGATCATCATTATTAGAGCATTGTCCCGTGTGAGGAAAGGATGATGGAGGCTATGATTCTCCCATAAGTAGAGATGAGACTCCGGACTAAAAAAAGAGGCCAAAGAGCCCAAAAAATATATTAAAAAATGAGAGAAAAGAGAGAAGGGACAATGTTACTATCCTTTTCCACACTTGTGCTTCAAAGTAGCACCATGTTCTTCATGATAGAGAGTCTCCTATTTTGTCACTTTCATATACCAGTGGGAATTTTTCATTATAGAACTTGACTTGTATATTCCAATGATGGGCTTCCTCAAATTGCCCTAGGTCTTCGTGAGCAAGCAAGTTGGATGCACACCCACTTAGTTTTCTTTTGAGCTTTCATACACTTATAGCTCTAGTGCATCCGTTGCATGGTAATCCCTACTCACTTGCATCGATATCAATTGATGGGCATCTCCATAGCCTATTAATTTGCCTAGTTGATGTGAGACTTTTTTTGTCTTCTCCTCACAACCTCCACCATATTCTATTCCACCTATAGTGCTACATCCATGGCTCACGCTCATGTATTGCGTGAAAGTTGAAAAAGCTTGAGAACATTAAAAGTATGAAACTATTGCTTGGCTTGTCATCGGGGTTGTGCATGATAAATATTTTGTGTGATGAAGATAGAGCATGACAAGACTATATGATTTTGTAGGGATAACATTCTTTAGCCATGATATTTTGAGAAGACATGATTGCTTTATTTAGTATGATTGAAGTATTATTGTTTTTATGCCAATATTAAACTTCTGTTTTGAATCTTATGGATCTGAATATTCATGCCACAATAAGAAAGATTACATGATAAACATGTTACGTAGCATTCCACATCAAAAATTCTATTTTTATCATTTACCTACTCGAGGATGAGCATGAATTAAGCTTGGGGATGCTTGATACGTCTCCAACGTATCTATAATTTTTTATTGTTCCATGCTATTATATTATCAATCTTGGATGTTTTATATGCATTAATATGCTATTTTATATCATTTTTTGGGACTAACCTATTAACCTAGTGCCCAGTACAAGTTGCTATTTTTCCTTGTTTTTGTCTTTTACAGAAAATCAATACCAAACAGAGTCCAAACGGAATAAAACTTTATGATGATTTTTCTTGGACCAGAAGACAACCACGAAGCTTCGGGAAGAGGCCAGAAGACCCACGAGGGGGCCACAAGCCCTAGGGGCACGCCCCAGGGGGGCGTGCCCCCTAGGCTTGTGGGGCCCCCGTGGCACTCCTAACCCTAATCTCAGCTCTATTAATACCCAAATATTCCCCTCACGTCAGAGGGCACACCAAAAATACGTTTCCGCCGCTGCAAGCTTGTGTTCTCGTGAGATCCCATCTTGGGGCCTTTTTCGGCACTCCGCTGGAGGGGGATTCGATCATGGAGGGCTTCTACATCAACCTTGTTGCCCTTCCGATGATGCGTGAGTAGTTTACCATAGACCTACGGGTTCATAGCTAGTAGCTAGATGGCTTCTTCTCTCTCTTTGATCTTTAATATAATGTTCTCCTCGATGTTCTTGGAGTTCTATCCGATGTAATCTTCTTTTGCGGTGCGTTTGTTGAGATCCGATGAATTGTGGATTTATGATCAGATTATCTATGAATATTATTTGAGTCTTCTCTGAACTCTTTTATTCATTATTAAGATAGCTTTGTATTTCTCTCCGATCTATTGATTTGGTTTGGCTAACTAGATTGATTTATCTTGCAATGGGAGAGGTGCTTTGTGATGGGTTCAATCTTGCGGTGTCCTCACCTAGTGACAGTAGGGGTAGCGAGGCACGTATTTGTATTATTGCCATTAAGGATAAAAAAGATGGGGTTTATATCATATTGCTTAAGTTTATCCCTCTACATCATGTCATCTTGCTTAAGGCGTTACTCCGTTCTTGTTAACTTAATACACTAGATGCATGCTGGATAGCGGTCGATGTGTGGAGTAATAGTAGTAGATGCAGGCAGGAGTCGGCCTACTTGTCACGGACATGATGCCTATATTCATGATCATTGCCTTGGATATCATCATAACTTTGCTCTTTTCTATCAATTGCTCAACAGTAATTTGTTTACCCACCGTATGCGTTCTTTCAAGATAGAAGCCTCTAGTGAAAACTATGGCCCTCGGGTCTATTTACCATTATATTATTTTCTTTTATATCTATCTCTATCAGATCTCATCCTTGCAAGTAACCATGAAGGGATTGACAACCCCTTTTATCGCGTTGGGTGCAAGTATTTGTTTGTTTGTGTAGGTGCAATATTTGGAGACTTGGGTGTTCCTCCTACTGGATTGATACCTTGTGTTGGTGCAATATCTGCCTACCTTGTGTTTTGGAGATTGTTGACAGAAACAGGTATGGACTAATTTGTTTGCCAGTGCACACAGAGAGAAAAGTCCATACACAACCGAAGAGAATGATGTCTCTGGTGCTGAGTTCGAGGAACTTCACCAAAGCATATCTGCGTTGCAGAGAACAACAAGCTACATCTATTGAAGTGATAGAAGTTGAGATGATTAATGTGAAGAAATCGACCCCTCAAAAGTTTTCTGCTGAAGCGAAGCTGTTGTTTCGATACTATCGTCCGAAGAAATTGACTGCAGTGATTGAAGTCGAAGACAAAGTGAAGACGAAGCATTCATGTTGTTTTTCTTCTGTCAGTCTGTCGAGTCATAGGACCTCCGTACTATTAAGAGGGGTATAGGTTCTCGAAGCTTAGATCCGATGTGATGCTTAGCCACAACCTATGAAAGATGCGAGAGAAATCTCTTTGTGCTCCGAGTAAATACTTGCCAGCGAGAGACTGTGATCTTCTTCACTGCAAGAGATTTGCCTCGGACCGAGGAGTTAGCATTTCTTGCTCCGCAAGAAATGTTACCGTTGTGCTCAAATCCGACCGTTGGAATCGTGTCGTTCGGCCATTGGCTGAGACTGATGTCCAATTTGGTCATTTCCCATCTGGGAAGGCGGCGGTTATAAATAGCCATCCCGCTCCAACTTTGATCGTTGGCTGCTCCGCTTGAGATTTCTGAGAAGATTGATTTGAGCAACCCCTCTCTGAGTGATTTGAGTTTAAGATCCACCGAGGAAAAACCAAGAGCCCAAACTTAGACATCGGTTTAGCATCACAGTAGTTCTGAGTGAGAGTTCTTGTACCTATTACTCTTGAGAGCTGCGCACTCTCTAGACGGATAGGTTTGGCTTCGAGTGTTGAAGAGTATTGTCTTCACCGAGCCTGATCTTCAGCAACCAAGAGTGATTGTGGTTCGCGAAGGCCGACCGAAGGTTTGGAGATCGCCGACAAGGATCTACCACGAGTGAAATCAACCTGAGTCTGATCAGCTCTGCGTTGAAGGAGAATAGGGTGAAGAGAGTTTATCTTCCGTGTTAAGTTACAGCCCCTCCAACCAGACATAGCCCTTTGGCAGAAGGGTGGACTGGTCTACCAAACCTCTTGTCGCTATCGAGCACCACTGGTTCTATCTCTACTACTGCATTTCATTCAGTAGTCTTCATTCGTGCTCTGTGCCTTTAGTTTATCTGATCGTTGTCTTATTCTGTGTATTCGCATTAGTTACTTTCTTTTTCCTCGTCTGCATTCCCTCGGTGATAGTCCGTATCTTTGTTATCCTGTGTACCCCCCTCAGTTGCATTTCATTCTGTTTCAGTTATGCTCTGTCTCATCCTGTTACATGTGTTTGCATACTGCATAACCCTCATTGTTGTTAAACCCATTATCCATCAAGCTCGTTCTGTTGTGAATACTTTTCTCGAAGAATATGCTTCTGACAAAGAAGACTGAATCAGCATATTTCCTTCGACACTATATTCCGCTGCTGTGGCTGGGTTTAGTTTCAAAGCTTTTGAAAGAAATTTTGAATCTCCCATTCACCCCCCCCTCTGGTCGATATACTCTTGGTCCTAACACCTTGGTTCTCAAACTGGGGGAAATACTTATCTCTACTTTGCTGCATCACCCATTTCTCTTCAAGGGAAAAACCAACGCAAGCTCAAGAAGTCGCACCAGGCTCCTGGAGTTCATCGCCCATATAGAGGAGATCCCCGTCAGGCTCCGCAAGAGACTGTGGTGCTTCCCTTCAAGTTGCCACAGTTCTTCAATGGTACGTGAGGTGCCACAAGCTTTTATCGATTTCGCCTCAATTCTTCAGGTTCCCCATTTGACACAGTCAATCTAAAAGTGTTGGAGAACTAACTGTAGTCAAGAAGATGACATGGAGGGCGTTTCTGCTGTACATGCCACTGTGGACTTGAACGTCCTACTTTGCCAAAGCCGTGACGACGGAGACACCTTCACTCACACAAGTAAACGGTCACTTGTTTTGTTGTATGTTAATTTGGGGATTCGGGACCAAGTCAGGAAGCTGGACGATGATGTTGATCAAGAGCTTATGCATATTTGCGTCTTATTATGTCTTGTGTTCAAATGACTAGGAAAATGGGGGATAAAAGCGCAGGGGATAAATGGTCGGAGATGGTGGCACAACTTCTAAGTTCTGGCCACTTTCTTTGTGTGCAAAGCTGAGTTTTGCTCTGCTGATTGAGTTTTTTTGTTAATTAAGCATGCTTCAGTGACTTCACTAGCTCCTCACTTGAAGGTGATGCACTATTCTCAACTCTTAGATTCAAACTTGTGAATTTACAAATATGATGCAAACTTGTGAGATTCAATTTTCAGCTGATCATGCTATGTAGTAAATTTACAGATATTTCTAGTTAGTTTTATGTGATGCTAGTTAACCAAATTTCATGGCAAATTTACAAATTATAGTTCATAGCACACCCAAATGTATAGTTAATGTCAACTAAAATATGTTTTAACCATGTAAAGTCAAAATACGCTGCGATGGCAACTCAAAAATTGTTGTCATGCCAAATTTAATTTTTCTTGCCATGGCAAATTGGGTAACAGTTGCCATGATAGCTTTGCCTAGTAAATAGTTGCCATGGAAAATTTCTATAATTCATACCCATTTTTTTTCTTTAATTTATCATGAGTTTTTGTACATCGTTTAATTTCTTATACCATGGGCAAATCACTATGACTAGACATCGTTTTGCCATGGAAAAATATCATCAACTAACATGGAAAATTTACAATCTTCTATCGCTACATCTTTCGCTTCTATAAATAGTTGCTATGGCAATATTTTGATATGAATTTGTAGAGAAAAATTCTTTTTTCTCTTGCAACATGAAAAAAGTTACTTTCTATGAGACCATGTCAATTTAAGTGCATGGAGCATGACATTTGTAGTTTATGTATGATGGAAAATTACCTCTCTCTTGTAACAATGGCAAAAAAATTACTTTCTAATGGAACATGGCAACTTAAGCTCATGAGGCATGGCAAATGTAGTTTATGGGGCAGGGCAAATTATGTTCTTTTTATAGCTACCATCTTTCGTTTTAGGAGGCAAATTTCTATGTTTTTTTGCCATGGCATTTTACTTTTAATGAGATGGCAAATTTTACTTTATTTTACCGTGACAAATTTTATAATATTCTCCACAGCAAATTTTATTTCACATACATGGCAATTTTACTTTGTAGCATGGCAAATTTACTTTACTTTCCATGATAAATGTTTACTCTACTTTTGCCATGGAAAATTTCTACGCTTTTTGCCATGGCAATTTTATTTTGTTATGAGATGGCAAATGTTTACTCTACTTTTGCCATGGCAAATTTCTACATTTTTTGCCATGGCAATTTTATTTTTTAATGAGATGTTAAATTTTACTTTATTTTTCCACGGCAAATTTTACAATATTATCCACATGGCAATTTTACTTTGTAGCATGGCAAAATTACTTCATTTTCCATGGCAAATATTTTACTCTAATTTTGCCATGACAAATTTGTACGTTCTTTTTTCATATCTACCAGAAGAATGTTGCCATGGCAATTACAAATTAGTTTGAGAACATGGCAATTTTGATCTTTCAAATTTGTTTTATCATGGCAACTAAAATCATGTGTTGCCATGATTCACTAGATTTCCCACGGCAAGTTCATAGATTTCCCAAGGCAAATTCACTTTAATGCCCATGGCAAGTTTCTTTTTTCTCGACAATGCCATAAAATGGTTAGCGAATTTGACATGGCAAATTCACTAGATGTCCCACGACAAATTCACTTTCGTGCCCATGGCAAGTTTCTTTTTTCACGACGATGTCAAACTTGCTTTAATTATTTTGCCATGGCAAATTCACTAGATGTCCCACGAGAAATTCACTTTAATTCCCATGGCAAGTTTTTGTGTTTTTCAAGATGATGTCAAAAAATTGTTAGTGAATTTGCCATGGCAAATTCAGCAGATGTCCCACGGCAAATTCACTTTAATGCCCATGGAAAGTTTCTTTTTTCATGACGATGTCAAAAAATTTGTTGCATTTCCCCTAAACATTTGCCATGGCATTTTTGTTGCATTGACCATGGCGAATTTGTTCTTTTTGACCATGGCAAATTCATAAAATATCACATGGCAAATTTATTGCGTTTACCATGGCAAATATATTATACTGACCATGGCAGCTTTATTTTTGGATTGATCATGGCAATTTCATAGATGGTCAGATAGCAAATTGTACTCTCTTTTTAAATTTTCCTTGTGCATAGTACTGACCATGGCAATTTTGACCATGCCAAATTGACTTTACTACTTAACTTGTGTTCATTTAGTAATTTACCATGGCAATTTTAGTAATTGGCCATGGCAAATCTAGTTCTTGTAGCATGGCAAATTTAAGTAATTGACCATGACAAATTTGGTTTTACGAACCATGTTACATTTAATAATTAGGCATGGCAAATTTAGATTGTGAAACATGGAAATTTTCAGTTTTACATATCCTTACATTCTTTTAGTTCAATACTCATGGTAATTTTTATTCTTCCTCATGAAATTTTTTTCACCTTGTTTCTTTATGGATCATGGGAATTGGCATGTCTACAATTTTTTTCCATGGCAATTTTTAGTACCATACATCCATGTTAAATCTCCACAACCAATTTTTGCCATGGCAAGTTTAGTACCATACAACCTTGGCAAATCTCCATGGCATTTTTTTGCCATGGCAATTTTAGTACCATACAACTAACTTTTTGCCATGGCAATTGGCATGTGTCCAATTCATATGGTATCATACAACCAATTCGCTTAAGGCAAAATTGTTCATGGAAATTTAGTACTTTAGCATGGCAAATTTAGTAATTGGCCATGCCAAATCTAGTTCATGTAACATGGCTAATTTTACTTTCTAGCATGTATTTTTAAATTTTATTGGCATGGCAAAATTGAGTTTTTATTTTGCCATGGCAAATTTACCAAAATCGACATGGCAAACTTCTCACATCTATTGCCATGGCATTTTTCACTTTTCTATTTTCCATGGCAAATTTCACTTTACATGCATGGTAATTTTTAGTTCGATCTTTTTCATGGTATTGTTTTTTGCTTTTGTGGTACCATGTCAAATTTACTTTAGCATGGCAATTTTTACTTTTGTAGCATGGCATATTCTGGTCCTATAAAGACGTACAAAAATCTAATTTCTAGCATGGCAAAATTTTCTTTATAGTTTTGCCATATAAATTTTACTTTTTATTGCCATGGAAATTTTTTCTTTAACATAGATGGCAAATTTAGTTTTGGTAATGTTCATTCTATTCATTTTATTTGACATTTTCTGAACATAATTTTGTTGCCATGAAAATTCTGGAAATTTTTGTAATGACACAACATTAACTAATGATGATCTTTTGCCATGGCATATTTGTGCTCCACTTCAGTTTTTTTTTCACGCATGGCATTTTTGCCATGATTTGCGTAGGATTTCATAAAGGTTTGCCATGTATAATGGTAAATTAGTTTTTTTCTTCATTTTTACATTTTTTGTTGTTTCTCTAGACCTTTTTTTTGTTTTCTTGTGCTTTTATTAACTTCTCGTAAGAGGTCCAGCAAACGGGCTATTGGGGCTTTTTTTTGTTCGTGCCTGATGGTGGTCATTCGGTCTGGAGGGGGTGTTCGATCGAACGTTTTTGTTTGGTAAAACCTCCGCCCCGGGCTCCTCTAGACCAAAAATGTAGTTTTTCTATTTTCGTTTTGACATGGTGTACAGAGCTAATTTTTTCCATGTCCATATGTTTTGGAAAATGTTTTTATCTCATGGAAGATTTAAGAACAATATGTTTAATAACATGGGCAAAACCACTTTTATAACATGGCGAATCTAGTTTTATACATGGCACATGTACTAGTGTAGTTGCTTTTGAGAGAAGTTGTCACAACTCTAGAATTGATTGTAAATAGTTGCATTAAAGCATCCATGCGTCATGTTTAATTTCAATGGAAATTTGAAGTTGAGGAAATTCTCAAGCCACAGAAACTTTTAAAAATGATCAAATTTAAAATCCTCTTAAAACAAGTTCAAGAAAATGTTCCTGTTAAACTTTCAAAAATATTGGCAAGAACAAAATTCAAAACAATATTTTGGTGTCTTAAAAGCATTTATTTTGGGCCTTTGAATTAATTCGTAGCTATTTGACTTGGAGTTATATTTACTATTAAATTAATATAAGTCCAATAATTCTGCAATTTCCTATGTGGCTCTGGGTTAATCCATTTGATCCACATATTTAATTTCAGGAGTTTTGAAAAAATGATTTGATGTTGAAATCAAATCAAAACAGAATAAAACAAAATAGAAAACAAGAAATAAAAAGGGGGAAAACCTTACCTGACTTACCTTCGGCCCGCTACTATGCAACCCACAAAGCCCAGCTGCCGGTCGTCGTTCTCCTCTTGACAGAAGGACGCGAGGGCGTGTGGCCACGGCGCGCCGGCACACGCACGGCCACCTCCTGCTTCCCCGGGGCGCCCCGAGCCTTCCAACCGTGCGATGGAGACACCCAGTCCCCCCTCTCCTTACCCCCTCGCAGCTCTATCCTTCCCCTCCCCTGGCCCTCTCTCTCTCGCCCAGCCGAACGAGCCCATCGCCACCGCTTGCCGTTGTCGCGCCCACCGTGGCCCCCATGCCCAAACACCGTATCTTCAGCTCCGCCGTGCTTTGGAGCTTCCCCAAGCAGAAGATCGAGAGCCCGGATGTACCCCAGCGACGCCATCGCCATCTTCTTCATCGCCGACCACCGAAACTCTCCGGCGTCGATTCATTGCCAGGAGGCCTCCCCCGAGCCAGCCAAGCAGTTCCTCCGCCTCCCTGTGAGCCTCCGATCGTTTTCCCTCCCCTCCCAGCATCGATTTCACGCTCTAGCCATAGATACACCGGAGCTGAGTGGTGCTCGCCGCCGGCCATGTCGCTGTCGTCGCTACTGCCGCTGAAGCTCGCACCCGAGCCCGCCAACGCGCTTAACACGCTCCCAGGAGCCGAGCGCACACACCAGCTCCTTCACCCGTACACCCTAGCACCGAACCCGATCTCGCCAAACCCGGGCCGCCGCAAGACCTCATAGCGCGGGCTCGATTCCGGCCACCCCACAGACCCCGAGACCACCCAGGGATGCACACAAGTGCAAGCTCCCTGTAGACCCCCTCCGCGCATCGAATGGGCGCCGGAGCAGCCGTCCTGGCGTGCCTCCGCCGTCGGCTGAGGTCACCGGCGGTTAACCTCCGGCCAGCTGACGTGTCCAATTAGTTTAGGGCTAATTACCCACTAATTACTCTCCCTGAGACACTGAGAGTGGGTCTCGCAAGTTTAATTAACTTGGCTAAACAAATAGTTAGGCTTAATTAAAGGCCACTGCTACGAATCAACCGGCTGATTTCCTGAAGAAATCAGCCGGGTCCTGGGGCGTCACATCTGTTGCTGGTGAACCGTTTGATCGGTCAACGTAACCAGCTGAACCGCAGCAGCCGCGGGCCGATGGTTGCACGGCAGCTTCGCCGCCCACCGCCTGCCGCACTGTAGCTCCGCTCGCCCACCGGTCTCTTGCCCGTTGCACTGCAGCTCCGTCGCCCGCGGGAAGCACAACGCCCGCTGCACTGCAGCTCCGCCCCGCCCACCGGCGTGTTGCACTGCAGCTCCGCCGCCGTCGGGAAGCACAATGCCCGCTGCACTGCAGCTCCGCCCCGCCCACCGGCGTGATGCACTGCAGCTCCGCCCCGCCACACCGGCGTGATGCACTGCAGCTCCGCCCCGCCCACCATCGTGCTGCACTGCAGCTCCGTCGCTCCACCGACATATCGCGTATTGCGTGGAAGCATCCTTCGCTGCCGACGAGAATGAGATCCACGGATTGCAGCGCTCCTCCTCCGCAACACCGGCGGCGTTGCATCAACTTGCTCGGCAACCCCAACAGAAACCAACAACCGACGATGCTGACGATGCGTCCGCTCTCGCCGTTGCAGCGCCGGCCACGGCTGCAGAGCCGGCGAGCTGTCCGGTTCCAACATCGGCGACAACAGCCATCGCACAAACTGGATTGCAGCAGCCCGCCCGATACAGTAGGCTACCCTAGTTGTAGCGCCCCCGGCCAGATTCTGCGGTTGCAGCGCCGGTGAGTGTTGCGGCAAGCAGCGCACCCATGGCCTGCAGCGTCGGCGCCGGCTAGATTGGGCGGAGCGGTTTGTGGTCAACGCGTATTGTACAGGAAGAAAAAGCCGTGTGGTCGAGAGCTTGCTCGGTTGGGATAAGAACGAGGGGTAGAGAGTTGTGACGCGCAGGTCCCACCAGGACGCGTGGCAAGCGATGGACGAGGCTTATGTCCGAGAAAGATCACTCAGTTGATCTAGATAGTTTTCCTTAATTAAACCATGTCAAATGACTGAGTAGATAACATGTGGGTCCCAGGTGTCAGGTTTGACCCTCAACCGGGTCCGTTGACTGATGACATCACTCTAACACACAGCCGATGCAGTAAATGATTTCTGGATTTTCAAATAATTTAGAAATGATTTATTAATTCCAGAAAATAGTCAAAACTTCTAAAAATCATAGAAAAATTCAACCGTAACTCCAAATGAAATAATTTATATATGAAAAATTATCTGAAAAACATGAAAAATCCGTTTATGACATTTTCATGCATATCAAAGCAACTTATACCTGCTGATCATGTCAAATCAATTAAAGGGCATTCTAAATGCTTCTTTTGGAGTTTGAATTTGAATCTTTGATTCAAATGAACTTCAACTAACATGGTAGCATTTTGCACTAGCTCAAACACCAACATATTGCCATGTCATGATCATGCATCATATTGTTGCATTGCATTGATTGGGTTCCTTCTCTGTTTGTCGGTGTTTGTTCCTTCTCGGTAACAGATGATTCCGACGTCGTGATCGTTGACACCGATGAAGAGCTATACTATCTTCAGAAGTGCCAGGCAAGCAACCCCCCTTGATCACTCCGATACAATCCCACTCTCTCGCTCCTGCTCTCTTTTACTGCATTAGGACAACAACGATTCGACTGTTACCTGTTGCGATAGCTGAACCCATTCTTCTGCATGACTTGTCTTTGCCACAGTAAATAGTAAAACCCACTAACATGAGTAGGAGTTGTTTGAGCCATGATGTGCCTACTCATTCATACTTGTTTGCAATGCCTGCTATGCTTAGAGTTGTGTCAAGTCTGATTCATCTGGGATGGATTGGAATGCTGGTGTTCATGTCCTACTGTGTGAGAGCTAAGTGTGTGAACACGATTTGGTAAAGGTAGCGATGAGAGGCCATGTAGGAGTACATGGTGGGTTGTCTCATTGAAACCGTCCTCAGGAACTGAGTTCTGTGTTTGTGATCCAAGACAGTTACTACCACACATTGGGCTCCGGGCGCTCCAATCTCTCTCGACATATTAATCGCCTTGATCTCTATCAAGGAGTTGCAACTAATTTCTGGTGTTTGTAGGATATGTGTTGGAGGCCGTGCATAGCGCTGACCTTAGGGGTGGGCTATGATGCGGTATAGACGCCGTGGCACGATGTACCAAGGAACCCGTTTGGTGGGCTTGCACTACAAAAAAAAAACACTTCCGTGATGGTACGTGTTTGTCACAGTAGGTCACGTTTTCTGTCATGCATGTACATACATGACGATTTTATGACAGAATCAAGATAGTCATACCTGTGCTGTCGTAGAAGTGTTCTATGACAATACTGAAATTATCATCACGGAAGTGTCCACTTCCATGACGATAAATCGCGCGTCATGGAAGTGCTTTTGTCAAGGGTAACCGACATGTGGCATCCATAGTAACGAGTCGCCGTTAAGCTCTCGGGTTCCGGTTTGGATCCGATAACTCGTTAACAGCCAGAACCAATGGGGATTTTCCACGTGTAAAATTCTCATTCACCGGAGGATCCACGTGTCGGCTCAGCGTTGGGACAGATATCATCCACTCATTGTACAGGAGGCACCTATGATACGTCGACACGTGGCAAGGCCCAACAGTGGCCCATTTAGGTGAAAGAGGCTGGCCCAATCAAAATTAGCAGGCCGGCTTGTAGGAACGAAGTATGTCTACTAGAGGGGGGGTGAATGGGAGTTTTAAATTTTCTTCGGAAAACTTAAATCTCTCAGAACCCAGCAGCGGAATGAATGAAAAACAAACTGCAGCGAACTAAGACAGAGTACCGAAGGGAAACTAGACAATGCATTGAGGCAAATCATACGAATGAAAATGCATCGAAGGTAAACATGGGTGACAGAGATAACCGAAGATGCTCGACGGCGACAAGGTATTTGTTCGACCAGTTCGTCCTTCTGCACAAGGACTATGTCTGGTTGGAGGGGCTGTGACTAACACGGAAGATAAACTCTCTTCACCATATTCTCCTCGACAATCGATTCATCAACCGATGCCGATTACTCATGGTAGATACTTGAAGGCGATCTCCGAACCTTCACAGACTTCTTCTTCGAGAACCACAATCACTCTTGGTCTCTGAAGAAATTGACACCTAATCGTCTAGAGAGTTTGCAGCTCTCAAGAGTAATAAGCGGAGCGTACTAAACTTAGATTCCAGTGATGCTGAATCGCTATCTAATTCTTCGGCTCTAGGGTTTTTCTCTCGGTGGATTTTAAACTCAAATCGCTCAGAGAGTGGGTTGCTCAACAATCTTCTCAGAATCAAACGGAGCAGCCGCCGGACAAAGCCAGCGCGGGGTGGCTATTTATAGCCGCAGAGTCCCCAGATGGGAAATGACCATTTTGGACACAGGGTCCAGCCAATGGCCAACCGACACGTTTGCAACGGTCGGATTTTTGGAGCAACGGTAACATTACAGAAGGAACAAGTAATGCTAACTCCTCGGTCCGAGACAAATCTCTCGCAGCGAAGAAGATCACAGTCTCTTGCTGGCAAGTATTTGCTCGGAGCACAAAGAGATTTCTCTCACATCTTTCATAGGATTTGGGTTTAGCATCAGAGAATCAAAGCTTCGAACGCTACACCCCTCTTAATAGTACGGTGGTCCTATGACTCAAGGAAAGAAGAAGAATAATGAAACAAATGCTACGTCTTCACTTCGACTTCATTCTTCCTCGAACGCAGTCATTTTCTTCGAACAGACACCGAACCAATTGCTTGAACTTCAGCAATTTTTAGGGGTCACTCTTGTTAGCTTCATCTTCGGTGATAACCTTCGCTGCCACGCAGAGAGATTATCTTAGTCGTTTGCATCAAACTGCTCGATACTTTAGGGACCTGTTACTCTGTGTGCACTAGCAAACACATAAGTCCCATACTGTTTATGTCAACAAACTCTAAAACATAAGGGGCCTATCATTGCACCAACAATCTCCCCCTTTTTGGACGGTTGTTGACAAAATAGATAATCATCAAAGTGAAGATAGATAGGTGAAATGTAAATCGAACAAGAGTGAACTTGCGTTATTTGACTCGATGATGAAATATACTCCCCCTAGATGTATGCATGTCAATGGTGTACTATGAAATTCCTTGCAATTGATTTAAATAAGTGGAGGATTTTTAAATCATTCGAGGTAATGATTCGCACTGATGATATGTAATCCATCGAGAGTATAGTGCAATCATTCATGACTTCTGACAATAATTCCACCTGCAAAACAATTGCTTCGAGAGAATAAAGTGCAGCAGGCGGGGTTATTAATATTATAGCACATATCAGAAGTTTTACATCAGAGCACATAAAGTGGCACAAATAGTCTTTGAGGCACATGGCTCAAAAGTCTGATAAACCAGAGCAAATAAACGTGGAGATCAAATCCAATAGAGTAAATCTATCGAGACTCTCGATGTAATTCTCCCCCTTTTTGTCAACTAGTGTCAAAAAGGTGACGAATGACATAAGTGAAAATGAGGCGAACTTGATTCACTCTAAGGCATCGCCCGAAGAACTGTCCAAAGATGTTTCTGATTCGGAGGTGGCTAGAACATCTTCATCGTCAGCAGCAACAGAGGCTCCTTCGAGACTGGCTTGTGGATGTGAGGATGAAGGCACAGTAGGATCAGCTTGTTGATCTTTGCGAGACAGCACATTTCCTTCGGCAGGTTTTGTCGTGGGTGATGTTGCTTCTGATTCGTCGAGCATTTTACGCAGCTGTAACCGAAGTAAATTGGTTGTAGGTTCACGAGCTAGCAGAGGCAGAGTAATACGATCTTGAAAATCTTCAGCTGAAAACCCTTGATCAATATACTCATAAAGTTCTTTGAGATGAGAGTTGCTCAATTGCTTCTTGGAGAAGAACTTCCGTAGCAATTTCCATAGGCGCTTCTTGTTTTCAGCCGTGATCATGTGCACAACTTTTGTACGGTTGTTGATTGCATTTAGTACGGCAGCCAGGTGTTCTTTCTCTTGGCGATCCTCAGCCATATGCTTCAGCAGCAGCTGTTGGGTACGCAAGCTCACTTCAAGATGTGAAGGAGGTTGTGTGTTTGGTTGTCTATCACGCTGAGGTAGCCGTGGCCCATTGAAAGTGTTATGATAATCAGGAGGGCTTGACGCTGGCGCTTTTCCCGAAGAAAAATCTTCCATTACTTTTAGAGTATCACATACAGGAGGAATGAAGCTTTTGTGACTGACTTTGGCCAAATATTTGGTTTTCATTGTATAGTCAACCACCTTTTGAATCCAAGGCCCAAAGAGTTTGAGAGTTTTCGGATGCTGAGCCGAACCCATCAGGATGCGCAGAAACAAGTCTTCGACATCGAAGATGAATCCTTGGGAGATGGCATGGATGGTGTTCCGAAGAACATCAGAAATAGCGTTGTCAGTGTTCATCCTAGCCAGAGGACAGATGGTATAAGTGAGCATATGATACAGAGTTTGATTATAGAAGGTCAAATGCTAGGGCAAGGGAGGACCAGTGTAATCATGAATTTTATCTTGAACCATTGTGCACCGGAAATCTTCATCGGAAATTGCATCAATGTTGTGAACTCAAATTTCCGTCTTGCCATGTTCGAACCGAGGGAAATGAAAATGAGACACAAAGTCCATAGCAGAGCACTTTATTCTTTTCCCTTCATTCATCCATTCCATGATCCACTTTGTGCTATCAGATTCATCACCGGAGATATACAATGTGGCATAAAATTGCAGGATTATCTCTCTGTTCCAGGGATGCGGAAATGCAAAGACATGTGTGAGACCAAAATCTTCGATGTCTTGCAAAACTTCATGAAAGCAGCCAATGTTCTTCATCGCAGCAATATCCGGGAACTCATGAGGAAAAAAATTCCGGCTATCATAAAGGATCCGAGAATAATAAATAGTCTGTTCTTGAGTCCAGAACCGAGGTGATTCAGAAGTTCGAGGCTTGTTGTATGGACTCTCTTGAAAGAACTAAGGATGAGTGTTCTGATTGAAAAGTGGCCCTTTGATGCCAACACCGATAGTGAATAACGGTAGTTGCTCGTGAGGATATGGATATTTGAGCCCATCTTCAATGGAAATCACTTCATCGCCATAAATAACTGAATCTGAGTGATGAGCAGAGGCTGACTTGACTGCAGAGGGATCAACTTCGGAATTTTTCTTCGAGGTGTTGAGTGAAATTCGAAGTGGTGAGGAAGCAGTTACTTTATTAGGCACATAAGCTTTATCAGGCGCAGAAGACTGGGGAGGTTGTTCTTCGGCAGTCGGTTGAGGTTCTTTGGGATTAACAAAATCATTTGTCTCAACACGAACTGGAGAGGCTTGGTGCTTAGACTGATGAATTTCACCTTCTTCTGATACATCTTGCTGAGAAGGATTTGCTACAAGAACAGGAGAGGCCACAGACACTTGTTCAGTTGGCCTTGCCAACGTATGAGCTTCGATAACTGGTTCATTAGCTTGACGGGGAATAGTAGGCTTCGGAGAGTTTTCCTTCTGTGTCACAGCATCTGGAGACTTTTCTTTCACAGGAGGAGGAGGAGCATTCCTTGTTGCAATTTTCTTCTTCTTCTTTTGCTTCGAAGGATCAATGTGCCCTTTGACAAGATCATTGTAGCCAGTAACTTGGGCTTGATGATCGAGGCAGACCTTGTGAACAATTTGATCTAGGTCAGAATGAAGTCCTAGTCTTCTGTTCCGAAGGAAAGTCAAAGCCTTATTGACATCCACATAGGATTCTTCAAGTTAGTTGATGACAAACTTGGATTTTGTATTTTTCATACTGTTGTCAAGCTCCTTGAGCTGGGCCGTGAGGTCATTTATCTCAACAGAATCATTTCTCATGTCTTGGACCAGAGTAGAAGCTTGAGTAATTACTTCAGAGGGAATGGGCAAAGATGCCACTTCTCCATCAAACAAGTTTTCCACAAATCTATCAAGCTGTTCCATGATGAACACTTGATTGAAATAATGCGGTGTAGCAGAATCATCATGAGGGTGTGCAACAGGAGTAGTTTGTGTTGCATTTTGCTCGGCCGGAGGCATAGAAGCTAGTGGTTGCGTCATTTTCGGAGCAAATTTAGTAGCCTTTTCCTTCACAACATTTGCTCTGGAAGCATTCTGTTCGACAGTAGGAGCTTTGATTTGCTTCACCTTGGGCTTCGGAACTTTCCCCCTTGGCTTGGTTGTGCTAACTGGAGCTTCAACCACTAAATATTGCATATCAATAGCTTCTGGATGAGGAATGATGTTTACTTTATCAACCATTGTAACAGTGGTAGGAGTCTTTCTTTTCAATGGGTTCTTCTTCGGTGGTGCTATTGGGACAACACTTGCTCGCAGATCAGGCAGAACAGTGGATGTAGTGATGTTCACTTGTTCAGAAAGAGTTGCTTCAACTTCTTCCCTTGTGAGAGGAGGATCATCTTGATCGGAGGAATCACTTTCATCATTTCTAGCAATTGGTTTAGCTGGCCTTTTCTTCGGTGCGCTTTTTTCTTCAGAGCATCAGATCTGGGATCATGTTTGTTCTTTGAACGGCGTTCTGCTTTTCCATCGGCCTTTTTCTTCTCGACGTCTGATTTGATGAGACGACGATTTTCTTCTTCTGTAGCTTGTTCTTTCTCAGCCTTCTTGGATCTCCTTTTGGCGTTCTTCAGGCGCTTGGCCAATTCATCCGGATAAGATTCGGGAGTCTTAAGAGACGACTCATGTGCATCTGGAGCAGGTGGTGGTCTTTCGTGAGGATCACTTGCACGGACAAGCCCAATTTCACGATAGTCACCCCACGAAGGATGGAAAGCAAAGTTCTTGATAAACCGAGGATGAATCATTTTGTAGTGAAACCACTTTCGCACCTAGTGGCGTCGAATCCTTTGCAGACGCTTTCTTCTCTGAGACGAATCTTCTCCTGGAACAGTGTTGTAGTCATCATGAGAGATATATTGAGTTGAATTTGTATAAGGTTGCCTGCTACCTTTCCTTTTCTTCGGAGCATCTGCTTCTTGCTCGTTTTCATTTAGTTCAGATCTTTTTCTTTTGCTGGTAGAAGGGCCTACTCCCCAAGCCCTTGGCATTTGGAGCTTTGGATTCATCAGCTGTTCCCATGAATACCTCTTCTTCATCGGCCATACTGTGCGGTCTAGCAGAATCCTCAACAGAATGCATACACATGTGAATCAGAGTAGGTACGAGGGAAAAGGGGGACAAGGTTACAAATGCTCACATCAAATATTTTTTCCGAACAAAATCATTTGAGGAAGAAATAGATTCAGACTTTGAGATATGTTTCGAATGAAGGAAACGTATAGAATGAGCTAGTAGCTTCGAAGAATATACTAGGCAGCGTGCTAGGCATTTCATTCGAGCGAATCATAACACAAACCCTAGATCTGAAAGATTCGGATGCGAGGAACAACTACAAACCACATCCGCACTCTAAGGGTAAAAACCTAGATCTAAGATATGCGGTAAAATCGGAGAAAATTAACCGCGGACGAACTCGAAAACGTGAAGGATGGAGATTCGAGTTCGAACCACATGTACCCTAGCTTGGTGACGTGCAGCAGCTACGATGACGAGGGAGGAAGATGTCCCGCGGCGGCGTGGAATTACTCCGGTGACCTCTTTCCGGCAGTTAAGCGACGAAGGGGTCATCGTCGTCGAGCTCAAGGTGGAGCACTGTGGCGAGGGTTTCGGCGGAGAAGGAGATGCGAGGAGAAAGAGAGTAAGGTGGAAGACATGAGAAGTGCGGTTTATATAGAAGAATGGAAATAACCGCACACAGAGAATTTTGATCGAACGACCTCTAAGCAGAGACGATTGTGATTCAAAGGTTAGGATGGACAGGCAGTTGATGTATTCCACGTGGCAACCATCATAAAATATTGTGGTCCTTACTTGGGCGGGAAACCCCAAACTTTGGACAGCTTTCGCCAAAATGGATTAATGTTCGGACCGAATCTTAATCGTGGTCAAGGACACCAGATAAAGTTTCGTTCCAGATAAAATTTGAGCATATGTAACAGAACAGCATAGACTGGAAGAGATAGAGCAGAGGGAAAACAGGGTCCTAGGCATTTCACTCATGCAAGAAAAACACAAACACTCGAGCAAATAGCTATGAGAGAAATGCATTCGGACAAAAACAAAATCCATCGATCAAAGAGAAATCCAACGAAAGAGAATTGTGGTGGCGTAACCCACCATATAAGAACTGTATGACCCCGAGCGTCGCACAATTATCGTGGCATCCGGTTAGTCTAGTTCTTCGTTAATGTATTCACTCTCAGAAAGAAAATTTCACTTTGTCAAAATTTTCAAACTCTTCGAGTGTTATGCACCCATTCCTTCAAAGATGTGGAAGTGTTAGAACAGGTCCCGAGTCCAGCTTACTGCACGTTTGCGAAGTCCAGGATATTTAGCTCACACCGTAACGCACAAAATCTTTTCTCATCGAGAGGCTTGGTGAAAATATCAGCAAGATTGTCTTCGATCTTGACGTGATTGATGATAATATCCTCTCGAGCAACATGATCGCAAATAAAATGGTGTCTGATGGCAATGTGCTTCGTGCGGGAATGCTGCACAGGATTATGTGCAATTTTGATGGCACTCTCATTGTCACAATACAGAGGAATACGCTTGACCTTGATGCCATAATCCTTCAGTGTCTGCTTCATCCACAATAACCGAGTGCAACAAGCGCCAGCAACAATATATTCGGCCTCAGCCGTGGAAAGAGATACATAATTTTGCTTCCTTGATGAACAGACCAAAGATCTACTGAGGAAATGACATGTCCCCGAAGTAGATTTCCTGTCAACCAAGTCACCAGCCCAATCTGAGTCTGAATAACCAACGATATCAAACTGTGCTCCCTTAGGATACCATAAACCTAAGGTGGGGGTGTGAGCCAAATATCTCAGAATGTGCTTGACCGCTTGGTGATGCGATTCTTTCGGTGCAGCTTGATAGCGGGCACACATGCAAACACTCAACATAATGTCAGGTCTGGATGCACATAGATAGAGAAGAGAACCAATCATAGAACGATAGGCCTTCTGGTCGTAATCCTTACCGTACACATCTGCATCCAGCTTACCATTCATGGGCATAGGGGTTTTATAGCCCTTCATTTTGGAATCTTGCATTTTGAACTTCTTCAGGCATTCTTTCAGATATTTCTCCTGAGATATGAAAATTCCATTTGCCTATTGATGAATTTGCAGTCCGAGAAAGAACTTGAGTTCACCCATCATAGACATTTGATATTTATCGGACATCATTTTCCCGAACTCTAAGCTGCAAGCATTGTTAGTACAGCCGAAGATAATATCATCCACATAGATTTGACATACGAATAGATCATTATCAACAGCACGAGTGAAAAGTGTAGGATCAGTGGATCCTGGCTTGAACCCTTTATCGAGCAGAAACTTCTTCAGGGTGTCATACCAAGCTCGAGGGGCTTGCTTTAACCCATATAAAGCTTTCTTCAACCTGAAAACTTTGTTAGGAAATTCAGGGTGTTCAAAGCCAGGTGGCTGTCTAACATAAACTTCCTCATCAATTTCACCATTGAGGAAAGCACTTTTCACATCCATTTGATAAAGCAGGATATTGTTGTAATTTGCATAAGCGAGAAGAATGCGAATTGCCTCAAGGCGTGCAACAGGAGCATATGTTTCACCGAAATCAATACCTTCTACCTGTGTGTACCCTTGAGCAACAAGTCGTGCTTTGTTTCTTACCACAATGCCATTTTCATCCTGCTTATTGCGGAAAATCCATTTTGTGCCGATGATATTGTGCTTCTTGGGATTTGGTTTGTCAACCAATTCCCACACATCATTTAATTTGAATTGCACCAACTCCTCTTGCATGGCATTCATCCAATCTGGATCATTCATGGCTTCCTCATACTTGGTATGTTCTGCCAATGAAACAAAGGAGAAACTGCCATAGTAGTTAGCCAAACGAGTGCATGAACGAGTTGTGGGTCGATAACCTGGATTCTCAATTTCATCGAGAATTAATGAAGGATCAACTCGATTAGCCACTCGAGGATGAGCATTTTCTTCGTGATGATCACTGCCACTTTCATCAACATTAGCATTTGCATCATCATTCCCTTCGGGATTGCCATTTTGATTGGCATTTTGATTTTGATTGCCATTTCCATCCGGAGGAGCATTTGATTCGGCAGTTGCTTGACGAGTTCTGCTTCGAGTCATAGGAGCATCATCATCAGAGGACTCAGGTACATTTCCTTCAACGGGCTTGACACTCCCAATAGCCATTTGCCTAATAGCATCCAATATCAATGGTTCATCTATCACATTTGGCAGGTGCTCCTTTTGGGAGCCATTAGGTTCATCAAACCGCACATTTACCGTTTCCATAACTTTCATGTGGTGAGAGTTATAGACACGATACGTATGCGAGTTTGAGCCATAACCAAGAAGAAAACCTTCATGTGCCTTAGGTGCAAACTTGGAAGAATGATTCATATCAAGAATATAACAAGGTGCACCAAAAACACGTAGATAAGAAACATTTGGTTTCTTGCCAGCGATAAGCTCATATGAAGTTTTCGTAAGGAACTTGTGAAGATAAACACGATTGATAACATGACAAGCAGTGTTAATAGCATCAGCCCAGAAACGAATGGGAGTTTTATACTCACTGAGCATTGTTCTCGCCATTTCAATGAGAGTTCTATTCTTACGTTCAACAACTCCATTTTGTTGGGGAGTGTATGCAGCAAAGAACTCATGAGTAATACCATGATCATCGAGAAATTCATCAATATGAGTATTTTTGAACTCAGCTCCATTGTCGCTTCTGACATGCTTACTTCACACATCATATTCATTCTGGGCCTTCTTAGTGAAACTTTTGAAGATGTCTTGGGTGCAGGTCTTGTCTTCGAGAAAGAATACCCAAGTGTATCGAGAGAAATCATCAACAATAACCAGACCATAATGACTTCCACCGAAGCTTGCATAATTTTGAGGACCGAATAAATCCATATGAAGAATTTCCAGTGGTCATAACTATCTTGGAAGAGTGATGCTTCTTGGCTAATTTACCAGCCTGACATGCAGCACAGAGACGATTCTTATCGAATTTTACATCAGGAACCCCATGGAGATGATTTTTCTTCACCAGGGTCTGCAAATTTCTCATACCTTCATGACCAAGTCTTCGGTGCCACAGCCAACCTTCGGTTGCTTTTGCAAGCAAACAAGTTTGGACTAGGGACCCTTAGAGAAATCCACAATATAAAGATCACCCTTTCTAATTCCCTCAAAGACGAAGGAATTGTCAGAGGCCATGAAGACAATGCATTTGGATATAGAAAATAAAACCAGCATGCCAAGATCACATAGCTTGCCAACTGACATAAGATTGAATCCAAGAGACTAGACAAGTAAAACATCATTAATGGACTTGTTCTTGGATATAGAGATTTTACCTAGCCCAGTTACCTTTCCTTTGTTGTTGTCGCTAAAAGTGATATACTTCTGAGGAGAAGCATTTAAGTTGGGGTCGACAAACAACGACTTGTCTCCGGTCATATGACTAGTACATCCACTATCCATTATCCATTTTGTACACCCGGAGACATAGTCCTGCAGAAGAATTAGGCTTTCTTAACCACCCACATCTTTGCAGGTGGCTTCGAAACAGTAGAGCGTGCAGGATATGATTTCTTTCGATAAGCATAATTGTTGTTCGATGAGGTATGAGCATAATTGAAGGAATAAGCATTGAAATTCCTTCTAGAGGCATGAGTATAGTGATTGTATGAGGTATGCATGTACTCATTCTGTCGAACTTTTTCTGCCTGCATGGTTAGACGAGCAGAAATAGGCATCAACAGTTTTCTTAGGCACCCAAATGGCTTTCTTTGGGGGGGGGGCATTTCTGCTGTTTGGTCCAACATAGCGAGCAATGACCTCACCACGCTGATTCTTGAACAACTTATAGTTGTTCAGAGAATCATCATCAGGATATTCAGGGATAGGAGAGTCATATCCCGAGAGTAATGCTGGATCGAGTGTTTTGCTCTTTGCAGGAACCCACACAGTTTGAGGGTATTGATGAGGTTCCCAGTAGGTGCCATTCTCATTCAGTTTCCTTTCGAAACCGATACCTTCTTTCCTGGGATTTTTGTGAAGAATGGATTTCTTCAAAACGTCATAGAGGGTTTGATGCCCTTTGAGAGATTTGAACATTCCTGCCTGGAGAAGATCCTTCAACCTAGCATTTTCATCAGAAGCAGAACCATTTTCCTCGACCGAGGGGTTAGCATTCACAGATGATTCAGCATTTGATTCAGCATTGGTTCATTCAAGGCATTTTAAACACGGTGGCTCAAACACTTCGGGTTTCTCCTTAAGTTGTTGGGTAAGAAGAGAATTTTCTCTGACCAAATCCTCATGAGCCTCTCTCAGTGCCTCGAGTTCCTGTTTCCTTTTCAGGTAATCATAGGTTAATCTTTCGTGGTCTGCTGAGAGAAATTCATGACTATTTGTCAGTTCATCCATCTGTGACTTGAGAGTGGAATACTCTTCGGCCAGTGACAAATTTTTCTCCATCTCCTCAACCAACAACCCTTCAGATTTCCTGAGGGTTTTCTCAATTTTCTCAAGAGAGTTTTGTTGAATATTAGCAATTTTGATCAACTTAGCATGGTCATCCTCATCAGAAGAATATTGATCACTGGAGTGAATCTTGTGATTTTTGGAGGATACCTTTTCCTTCAAAGCTTTTGCCATGAAGCAGTAGGCAGGAGATTCATCATCGCTTGATGGATTCCCGAAGAAGTTTGTCGTAGAAGAGGAGGCGCATGCTATGCCTGCCATGCCGGAGTCGGAATCCTCATCGGATTCTTCTTCTTCGGATTCAGACTGTTCTTCTTCATCAGAATCCATTTCCTTGCCGATGTACGCCTTGGCCTTGTGAGAGTTGATCTTGCGGTTGGAGGAGGACTTGGAAGGGTTCCTTGACGAAGATCTTGACGAGGATTTTGAAGTGGAGTTATCCTTCTTCTTGAAGAATTTCTTCGTTTTCTTCTCATCGTCGGAATCGTAGCTCTTGCTGTTGCTTTTGCCTCGATGGTTGCCCGAATCATATTTCCCACTAGCACGGATTTCAGCTTCCCAGAAATGAAGTGTCCAGGCTTTTTGCACTTGAAGTAGGTGTATTCTCCAGCGGGTTTCGATGAAGATTTTGAACCCCCAGAGTTGCTTGAGCTTC
This sequence comes from Thinopyrum elongatum, assembly GCA_011799875.1. Classification (NCBI taxonomy): domain Eukaryota; kingdom Viridiplantae; phylum Streptophyta; class Magnoliopsida; order Poales; family Poaceae; genus Thinopyrum; species Thinopyrum elongatum. The sequence goes on from CM022299.1 coordinate 390,685,992, forward strand.
TCTTCTGGAACTGGCTCTTCCTGTGGAAGCGTTGGAATCTTTTTGTGATAAGTGCGAGATCTTTGCTGAGTCTTTCTAGATCAGCTGAATCTTCTTCGGCATTTCCATCGGAGGAGGAATCAGCTACAGCCTTCAGAGCATGATTTTTGCGTTGACTGGAACCATAGAGATCTCTTTTCTCTTCTTCCTGTTCTTCGTGAGTGTTCAGTCTCTCCATGATATCAGCAGAGTCGGGGTGCTTGAAGTCAGCTCATTCACGTATCATCAGAACAAGTGTGTCGAAAGAACTGTCAAGAGATCGAAGCAGTTTCTTTACGACTTCATGGTCAGTGATGTGTTTGGCGCCGAGACCTTGAAGTTCATTTGCGATATCACTCAGGCGATCAAAGGTTTGTTGGCAGCTTTCATTTCCAATGCGCTTGAATCGATTGAAGTTAGCCCGAAGAGTATCAATTCTAGCTTCTTTCTGAGATGAAACTCCTTCATTGATCTTCTCGAGGACGTCCCACAATTCCTTCGCAGTTTCACACTGGCGGTAGCGAAGAAATTGCGCCCGATTGATATGGCCACCAATCTCATCTTTGGCCTGAGCATCCAGCTGAATAAGCTTCTTTTCTTCATCAGAAGGGGCTTGAGGTACAGCAACATGGAGCCCGAATTGCACCACATTCCACATATCATCATCTATTGCTCGGAGACGGATCTTCATCTTCTCCTTCCAGAAGGGGTAGTCCGTCCCATCGAATATGGGAATCTTGAGATGCGATTTGTAGTTCACTGAAGACATACTTAAACTCCAAAGTCGTTAGACTAAAATGAGCAGAGTCAAGGAGAACCTGGCTCTGATACCAATTGTAGAAACGAAGTATGTCTACCAGAGGGGGGTGAATGGGAGTTTTAAATTTTCTTCGAAAAACTTGAATCTCTCAGAACCCAGCAGCGAAATGAATGAAAACCAAACTGCAGCGAACTAAAACAGAGTACCGAAGGGAAACTAGACAATGCATTGAGGCAAATCATACTAATGAAAATGCATCAAAGGTAAACATGGGTGACAGAGATAACCAAAGATGCTCGATGGCGACAAGGTATTTGTTTGACTAGTTCGTCCTTCTGCACAAGGACTGCGTCTGGTTGGAGGGGTTGTGACTTAACACGGAAGATAAACTCTCTTCACCCTATTCTCCTCGACAATCGATTCGTCAACCGATGCCGACTTCTTCAAGAACCACAATCACTCTTGGTCTCTGAAGAAATTGACACCTAACCGTCTAGAGAGTTTGCAGCTCTCAAGAGTAATAGGCGGAGCGTACTAAACTTAGATTCCAGTGATGCTGAACCACTATCTAATTCTTCGGCTCTAGGTTTTCTCTCTCGGTGAATTTTAAACTCAAATCGCTCAGAGAGTGGGTTGCTCAACAATCTGCTCAGAATCAAATGGAGCAGCCGCCGGACAAAGCCGGCGCGGGATGGCTATTTATAGCCGCAACCTTCCCAGATGGGAAAGGATCATTTTAGACACTGGGTCCAGCCAATGGCCAACCGACACGTTTGCAATGGTTGGATTTTTGGAGCAACGGTAACATTACTTGAGGAACAAGTAATGCTAACTCCTCAGTCCGAGACAAATCTCTCGCAGCGAAGAAGATCACAGTCTCTTGCTGGCAAGTATTTGCTCGGAGCACAAAGAGATTTCTCTCACATCTTTTATAGGATTTGGGTTTAGCATCAGAGAATCAAAGCTTCGAACGCTACACCCCTCTTAATAGTATGGTGGTCCTATGACTCAAGGAAAGAAGAAGAATAATGAAACAAATGCTACCTCTTCACTTCGTCTTCATTCTTCCTCGAACGCAGTCATTTTCTTTGAACAGACACCAAACCAATTGCTTGAACTTCAGCAATTTTTAGGGGTCACTCTTGTTAGCTTCATCTTTGGTGATAACCTTCGCTGGCACGCAGAGAGATTATCTTCGTCGTTTGCATCAAACTCCTTGATACTTCAGGGACCTGTTACTCTGTGTGCACTAGAAAACACATAAGTCCCATACTGTTTATGGCAACAAACTCTAAAACATAAGGGGCATATCATTGCACCAACAAATTAGCAGGCTGGCCCATATAGGCCTAGTTGTGTCTGGTCCATTTAGGCCCACGGCCCATACGAGATGTGCCAATACGGGCCGTCAACGGCCCGTTAACTATTTGACACCATTGCAGCCCATCATCGGTTCGAGCCCGTTAACAGCCCGTTATATATTTGGGCTCAATATCGGCCCGACGTAGTTTTGGCCTGTTAACAGCCCATCCAAGGGATGGGCCAATTTTCAGGATGTACGTCTTTCGGCCTTTTAGCGACCCATTTAAGTGTTGGGCCAATTTCCAGCCTGGTGTGTCTTTCAGCCTGTTAACGACGCATAAAGGAGTTGGGCCATATGCAGTCCAACCTGAGTTTTGGCCTCTTAACGGCCCACGCTCTTCATGGTCCAATACCAGCCATGTTTCGCTTTCGGCCTGCTAAAGGCCCACAACACAATTGGGCCATATACAGTCTGACCTGACTTTCAGCCTCTTAGCGGCCCATGCTCTTCATGGTCCAATACCAACCCGCTGTCTCTTTTGGCCTGCTAAAGGTCCACAATACAGTTGGGCCATATACAGCCCGACCTTAGTATCGGCCTGTTAACGACCCATGAAATCAAATGGGCCCACTTATTGCCCGCTTCGATTTCGGCTTGTTAACGACCCGAGAGGTAACTGGGGCAAGCATTAATTGTTGGCTCGTTTCAATTATAGCGGCCCAATAGAGCTTTCGGCCTTGTTGCGGCCCATCAACTTATTGGGCCCGCTAAAGTTCAAACATGTTTGGAGGCCCAATTAGACAAAGTCGAATTCGGCCCAGCTATAATTTGAGCCCATTACGAGCATTTATGGACAGGATAAAAACCGATAAATCAAAGCCCCAAGAGAATTTTGTCCCATGCGATCCCATTAGGGGGCCCATTAAGGCAGTGGGCCGCTATCCTTCACAAAGGGCGCACGACGGTTTGTGCTAGCTATTAATTTCACAGCTTTTTTGGCTTCCTAGCGACCAGTTAGCTGGAATGCGAGGCGCGCTAAGCAAATGTATGGCATAATGGGAAAAATGTAGCACATCCAGCATATATTACTGGAAATTACATCCACTGGGCAATCAAAGATTGATGCCAGGGCAAAATGAACAAAACTTAACGATCTACAACCTCACAATCTGCAACCTCAGCACGGATGACGCCCAAAAGCATGTGAGCAAGTTCTTCCTTCTTTGCTACAATGTCTCTGAAAACATTGATAAATTGTTGTTGCGCAAGAATGTGTACCTCTAATTCCTCCACGATTTCCATCATTGCTTCAGCCAGTAATTTGTTCACAAACATACATTTTTTTCCGTTGGATTCGAGACAGAGGAAATTGAACAGATTCAGATGGCGATTTTGGCATGCTTGTATTATTGATAGTGGAGAGTGTCTCGACCACTGCATCATAACATAAATTAGGAGGGGAACAGAACAGATTAATCAAGAGTTATTGCCATATTACCTGCCCTAGATTTATTGGAAAGAAACAATAGGGTTGCCTTGCTGTTTTCAGAGTTTGTCTTCTTATCTTCAGCAGCCTGCACCAAATTAATACACTAGCATTGCTATCATTGGCCAGGTCACATAATAGGAAAGCAACATTGACACAATGAACGTTTGGGCAACCAGACCACACCAGGCTACACCAAATTAACACAATATGGCATAGCTATCATCAGCCAGGTAAGATAATAGGAAAGCAACATTGACACAATGAATGATTGGGCAACCAGACCACAGCACTACAATTTAGTAATGTGCATGATATGAGATAGTACACTCATGCAGCTCAGTATGCAAAACTACCAGGCAGTTTTCCTTACAAAAATCAATATTGTCGCCTTTAATTATACATTTTGCTATAAGTAAATTTAGATCAGATAAAGGTTGGATTCATGCCGATTAACAAAATACATGCTGATGTAAAAATATAGCGATATACAACAGGTACTTACATCAGCATTGGGGCACAAAGAATTCCTGCAAGATACTTTCCTCGAACACGATCCCAATTTAGAAAGTCTTCTATCCTTTAAGCTTGTTTTCTAAAAGAAAGATGGGTAAGAAACATGCAGAAAATATGATCTGAATGCTATAAAATTTTATGATGCGAGGATATGCACACGCTTCTTAGAAAGGAGTTGACATATTTTTGCTGGCCTGGAGCGGACTAGTTCTTTGGCCACTGGAATCTGCTGATTATCAGGAGGAGTTGGGTTTCTCTGTGCTGGAGTAGTATCTACGAACACTGGAGTTGGTTTACTATGTCCTGGCGTTTGGATCTTTTGCAAAGACCTTGTTTGTAGCCCTTCAGATTCTAACATAGCCGTCTTCCCCTTGCATGCCTTATATAGAAGAATGGTGCTTCAATTATAAAACATACTACGGCAGAGAGATGGAATAGGTACTGAAGAATAGAAAGGCATGACATATTGACATGTATTCCCTCCATCCGGAAATAAATGGATGTGTCTAGGTGTATTTCAGTTCTAGATACATCCATTTTTATCCATTTCTGCGACATGCAATCCGGACGAAGGGAGTATGATGTAAAAGCTAGTGATACGACAGGACAACAGAGTAAAACAAAACACTAGTTGAATGTAAAACTGTATGATAGCGGAATAGGTACAGAAAAACACGAAGGCAACATATGCGTGTATGATTGGGAAACTAAGATAGCATTGCAACAGACCAGTAGAACATCACTTCAATGAAAAAAAACATGGTATGGTAGATGGATGGAGTACATACTGATGAATAACAATGCATAAGATATTAAAAGCATGATGTCCAGACTAAGCAGATGGCATTGTGACAGAGTAGAATGACAGTACTTGAATTTGAAAACATGTTATCATGAATGGAATAGGTACTAAAAAATAGGAAGGCATGACATATTTACATGCATGATCAGCAGGCTAAGCACATGGCATTGCAATAGAGTAGATGCACTCCAGGACATTATATGCATGATGTACCCATATCACGGGCCAAGTTAGATCAAGGACCTTGTGGGGTGAATAGGATTCATCATCTTTCTGCAAGTCTTCTGAAGAACTGCCTTTAACTGTTCCATCATAATGGGTATCATTGACGTCAAGTTTGTTGGTCGTTACATTGCTCCGCGAGGTTCTTGTGGATATATCAGTGTGTGCAATTATATCCGACATGCATGGATGACAACTAGTAGTTAGATTATGTAATAAGTGCCTGTAGGAGATGACATAAATAGTAGGACTGGACTTAACTAGCAGCAATAGGTCTCAAAAACTAAAGGGGGAGCACATATGAAAGCTACAGAATATGTATTGTTTGTACTCGAGATTAACTAGATGGCACACAAAAGTATTAAAGAACAACAACATAGGTAATATTAGAAGTGGTATAATCACCAGCCTGTGGGATAGCATTGGCTGATGGATGATAAGTACAGAACAGTGTTAACACCTGAACAAGTCTCTTATCTAAACTATGGAACAGCGTTAACTCCTGAACAAGACTCTTAAGAGATCAGCATGAATATACAGTGACATGTGATAATCTATTTTCCATGCTTAGATGAATAACAAAGCCATAAATGTTGCACATAAGTAAGATGAGGGTACAACCTATCTGGCCGCCAACCATAGGAGTGAGCATCATCTGCTGACTTGTTGATAGCCCTGCGGTTGTTGTGGCTGTCCATGTCAGGCACACACATTCGAGGCAGGGAACTGTTGAGTGGGGACTATAGCTCCCTTCTAGTGTATGCTTCCCTTGTTGGAGCAGCTGCGGTGAGAAGGAAGACGGTGTGGCTGAAGATGCAGAAAACACATAATGTTAAGAACGACACATATCTCTGATATGAAGAAATACCCTAAGAGATCAACACTAAGGTATGAGACTGGTCACACGTCTATTGACTGAAAACTAAATTGGGGTCACACGATTTTTATTTATTTTTGGTACTGTCCGATGTACGCCGGATAGCTGGATGGCCGTCTTGTGCCTCCCAGCTGACACTGTTCAGAATCTTCCCCGAAGAGCCAGCGACCACCGGCAGAGCAGCCTGCCTCCGGCGTCCCTGGCTGCGAGAGCTCTGAGCAAACCCCCCCCCCGCCCCACCGCAATGCCGTGGTTGCGCTACCCCCGGCCAAACCACAAAGACTCGCCGTCATCTAGATCTGACGGCTGTAGTACCTTCAACCCACACAACTCTACGATAGCCACCTAAGAGCTGCTTCCGCGGCGAACTTGCACCCCCGCACCCCTACGATAGACACCGAGGCACTGCTGCCCCAGCCAACCGGCAACCTAGGAGCTCCGCCGCCTCGAGGGGTGCTGCTTCCCATTGGGAATCGACTGGCCCAGAATAAAAATTCAGGCAACCGACGCCTAAATAAAGTGATTTAAGATGAGTGTATGACCTATCTTGCGGCCCGGTGAAGTAGGCAGCTCCAGCTGCCGAGTCGGTGAGGCTGGCGTGGTTGCGGTGGCTCCTGGCGGCAGGAAAGCTGATATGTCGCGATGGTCGACGGCTACGGGGAAGCTATGCCGGGGCCCTAGACGCGTCCGAAGTTGGAGCTGCTCCGGCGTCATGCACAACAACGCGGGTGAATCGGCTCCGGTACGGTTCACGTGGTCGTCATCGAGGCAGCTCCGGCAGCACGGAGTAAGAGGTACACGGGTCGGTGCACGACGGCAAACGGACAGCAGCTCCGGTATTGGGGGGAGGGCGAAGGTGAATTTGGTGTGGTGGGGGGCGCCATGGAGGAGGGGCTGAGGTTTCGCGGTTGGGACGAAGGTGATTTGGCGCCCACGCTGTATGAATGGGGAATCGGGAGGGGGAACCATCTTACAGACGCATTTGTCTGAAATGTGGGGGAAGTTACAGTTCTACCCCTGCCTTTTGGCTTCTGGGCTTGGGTCTGTGTCTTGAGGGTCGGGGATAGTAGGGTAACTTTGCTTCTCCCAAATAGTGGGCGCCAGCGATTTCGGGCGAGGAGGGCGTGTTTTGAAATAGTGGGCGCGAGCGATTTCGGCCGAGGAGAGGGTGTTTTGCCGCCCATGTTTATGAATTATTCGGCACCTGTCATTTTGGCCGAGGAGAGGGCGTGCTTGGATGAAGTTACAAACCTACCCTCGATGTACGATGGGCCAATTGATGCATGTCCCACAAACCTACCCTCGTCTCCCATTTATTTGCTCAGGCGAATTCCACCGAGCAGAGGGTGTTTAGCGATTCGTTCAAATTTTGGGAGAACGAGCATCCACGTCTACCTTACCAAGTCGATTCGAATCAAATTTTGAAATATTAGCTTGCCACTTCTTTTTTAGATGGTGAGATGATGCTGAGGACTAATGTGTTTTTACATGCTCGTTGCTACCGATTTACTATTTGACAAATAGTTAACCCACGCAAAAACGGGAATCAAACCCAAAATGAAATATCTCGATTCAATGAAATAGCTCGTTCACCCGGTCAAAATTGTGGACTAAATCCAAAATTGAACACCTCAGTTGAGTAGCATGTTGTATTATAGTGCTCCATGAACATGCTGAAAGTCAAACTAATGAACTTGTTTGATACGCATATCTCCGTTCATGTGTGGATTGCAAACACCATGTTCACCAATTCAAAGTTTTGAATGCAAATTTATACCGAAACATGGTTTATATCAGTCTTCGATGCATAAACGCGACTTCTCCCCTCTCCCGGACTCCCATTCTCTCTCTATCCGACAATCTTGGTTTCTATCGCGCACATACAAACACAATCCTTGTCGGTCCCTCCCCATCTCTCTCTCTCTCTTTGGTTCACATGCACACTTCATGTATAGGTATCTCTCGCACACAATGTACGATTCTCTAGTCTAAGCTAAATATGTAGGGTGCACTCATCGTACGCGCACGAATTACCTATCTCGTTGTTCGTAACTCTCTCACGCACCACTCCGCCATCTCGGGGCTCTTCCCTATCTCTCTCTCTCTCTCTCTATCTCCCTAGGTCACACAAACACATGCATATCTCACTCGCACTGGATAGACCCATCTAAAACTCTCTCACTCTCTCCCTTATTCTTTCTCCATCTCACACGCACACACACAATCTCCCGCCTAGGTAAGTACGCCTATCTCTCACTCCATTATAGGCACACGCAGCCCCCTAGGTATATGACTATTTCTCAGTCTCCATCACAAACATGCGCATTAGCTCTTTCCCTCACTTGGTCTATCTCGATATCTCTCGGGGCATCTTTCTAGCGTGCACACACCTCGTCTCTCGATCTCCCACCCATATAGTCCCATCACAATCTCGAGGGGATCTCTCTATCACAAACACGCCCTCTCTCCCCCCATGCCTCCATCTTCGTCTCCATACGTCCCTCTCGACCTCTGTCCCTTGTTGGCCAAACCTCTGTTGGACAGGTGTTATGGGGGTCTCTCTCTCTCCGTTGCAAACAATCACACACTAGCTATCTTGGTGTATCTCCTCACCTCGCTTTTCTATCTCGGGGATGCATGCGTGATATTTTTGCACAAGACACACACACTTTCTCTCTATTTTATCGTGTGCTGTCCCTTTCTCTTCCACACACACACACTCTTTTTTTGCACACTCGCTCTTTCTCCTGCACACTTGATCTCTCTCGACTTAGGTACTCTCTTTGGTCCATAGCATATAGATTTTTTGAAAAGTCAAACTTCACAAAGTTTGACCAGGTATGTGTAGAAAAACATTTCCATCTAAAACGACAAACACATGTCATTAGATTCATCAGAAGATGTAGTTTCATATGATGTGTCTTTGGTATTGTAGATATAAATAATCTTCCCTGTAAACTTGGTCAAAGTTTCCAAAGTTTGACTTTAAAAAAAATTATGTGCACTACATTATCAAACGGAGGGAGTATCTCTCTCTCTCTCTCTCAGCTCTCTCACGCACCACTCAGCCGTATCGGGGCTCCTCTATCTCTCTCAAACTTTATATCTCCCTAGGTCACACATACACATATCTCACTCGCACTACATAGACCAATCTAACACTCCCCCTCTTGTTCTCTCTCTATCTGACATGCACCCCCCCTACGTACCATAATCTCTCACTCCATCATAGGCACATGCACTCCCTCCTAGGTATGACTACCTCTCACTATCCATCACTGATGTTTGCTTGAACTACGTCGGTATTTCCCCAAAGAGGAAGGGATGATGCAGCACAGCAATGGTAGGTATTTCCCTCAGTGATGAGACCAAGGTTATCGAACCAGTAGGAGAACCAAGCAACACTACGTAAACAGCACCTGCACACAAAGAACAAATACTTGCAACCCGACGTGTTAAAAGGGGTTGTCAATCCCTTTCGGGTAACGGCGCCAGAAATTGGCAAACGGACGGGAGATAAATGGTAGTAGATTGGTTAAATAGATCGCGAATAAAATAAAGTGAAGCAAAATATTTTTGGGTTTTTAGAAATATAGATTTGAAAATAAAAGCAAATAAAAATAGATCTCGAAGGCAAATATATTAAAGAAGAGACCCGGGGGCCGTAGGTTTCACTAGTGGCTTCTCTCGAGAAAAATAGCATACGGTGGGTAAACAAATTACTGTTGGGCAATTGATAGAACTTCAAATAATCATGACGATATCCAGGCAATGATCATTATATAGGCATCACGTCCAAGATTAGTAGACCGACTCCTGCCTGCATCTACTACTATTACTCCATACATCGACCGCTATCCAGCATGCATCTAGTGTATTAAGTTCATGGAGAAATGGAGTACTGCAATAATAACGATGACATGATGTAGACAAGATCTATTTATGTAGAAATAGACCCCATCTTGTTATCCTTAATGGCAACGATACATACGTCACTGGGATCAAGCACCGTAAGATCGAACCCATCACAAAGCACCTCTTCCCATGGCAAGAAAAATCAATCTAGTCGGCCTAACTAAACCAAAGATTCGAAGAAGAAATACGAGGCTATAAGTAATCATGCATATAAGAGATCAAAAGACTCAAATAACTTTCATGGATAAAAACATAGATCTGATCATAAACTCAAAGTTCATCAGATCCCAACAAACACACTGCAAAAAGAGTTACATCAAATAGATCTCCAAGAGACCGTTGTATTGAGAATCAAAAGAGAGAGAGAGAGAAAGCCATCTAGCTACTAACTATGGACCCGTAGGTCTACAATGGACTACTCACGCATCATCGGAGAGGCACCAATGAGGAAGATGGACCCCTCCGTGATGGTGTCTAGATTGGATCTGTGGTTTCTGGAACTTGCGGCGGCTGGAATTGATTTTCATCGACTCCCCTAGGGTTTCAGGAATATTGGGGTATTTATAGAGCAAAGAGGCGGTGCGGGAGGCCACCGAGGTGGGCACAACCCATCAGGGTGCGCCTGGGCCTCCAGGCACGCCCTGGTGTCTTGTGCTCACCTCGGGCCTCCTCTTCGGTACTTCTTTGGCCCACTGGATGTCTTCTGGTCCAAAAAAAATCTCCAAAAAGTTTCGCTGCGTTTGGAATCCGTTTGGTATTGATTTCCTGCGAAGTAAAAAACAAGCAGAAAACAACAACTGGCACTAGGCACTATGTCAATAGGTTAGTCCCAAAAAATGATATAAAGTTGCTATAAAATGATTGTAAAACATCCAAGAATGATAATATAACAGCATGGAACAATCAAAAATTATAGATACGTTGGAGACGTATCAGCATCCCCAAGCTTAATTCCTGCTCGTCCTCGAGTAGGTAAATGATAAAAACAGAATTTTTGATGTGGAATGCTGCCTAACATGTTCATCACATATTCTTTTCTTTGTAGCATGGACATTTGGACTTTTATATGGTTCAAAGCAATAGTCTAGTTTTGACATGAGGACTTTAATACTCAAGCATATCAACAAGCAACCATGTCTTTCAAAATATCAACACTAAAGCAAGTTATCCCTAGCCCATTATGCTCAATCATTGATCCATTCATGAAACACACTCGCATATTAGCTACACCCAATGCTCAAGTACGATCATAGTGCCCCTTAGTTGGTGCTTTATAAGAGAAGATGGAGACTCAAGTAAAAATAAAAATTGCATAAAGTAAATAGAAAGGCCCTTCGCGGAGGGAAGTAGGGATTTGTAGAGGTGCCAGAGCTCAAAGCGAAAAAGATAAAGATAAAAACATTTTGGGAGGCATGCTTTTCCCGTCAACAAGAACGATCGAGTAGTTCCCAATACTTTCCATGCTAGATATATCATAGGCGGTTCCCAAACAGAAAATAAAGTTTATTCCTTTTTCCACCATACTTTCACTTTCCATGGCTAGCCGTATCCACGGGTGCCCTCCATACCAACACTTTCCAAGGAATTTATTATTTGACAACATAAAGTAAATTCATTTTTCATTTCGGGACTGGGCATCCCTAATACCTTTGCCGTACTCTCGTGCAATGACAAGTGAATAAACACTCATCTTGGGAATAACACATCTAGCATGGAAATATATTAGCCACCCCCTACCGTTTCATGAGCGGTACGAGCACACAAAAGAGAAATTTATTTTGAAAATTAGAGATGGCACATACAAATTTGCTTAGAACGGCACAGAAATACCGCATATAGGTAGGTATGGTGGACTCATATGGCAAAAACTGGTTTAAAGGATTTTGGATGCACAAGTAGTGATCATACTTAGTGCAAATGAAGGCTAGCAAAAGATTGAGAAGCATCCAACCAAGAAACGAAAAATCTCATAAGCGAGCATTAAGCATAGCTAACACCGAATAATGCACCACAAGTAGGATGTAATTTCATTGCATAACTATTGACTTTTGTGCTTGCATAGGGAATCACAAACCTTAACACCAATATTCTTACTAAAGCATAATTACTCATGAACATGACTCACATATCACTATCATCATATCTCAAAACTATTACAAAGAATCAAGTTTATTTTGTCCAATGATCTTCATGAAAGTTTTTATTATATCCTCCTTGGATATCTATCACTTTGGGACTAATTTCATATGTTGCTTTTAATAAGCTCAAACAAATATAAGTGAAGAACATGAGCATCATATTTCTTTCTCTCAAATTAATCTAAGTGAAGCAAGAGAGAATTTCTTCAAAATTTTACTAACTCTCAAATAAATCTAAGTGAAGCATGAGAGCATTTCTTCAAAAATAACAAAGCACACCGTGCTCAAAAAGATATAAGTGAAGCACTAGAGCAATTCCAAGGCTCTAAAAATTTAAGTGAATCATAGGAGCAAGCATAGCATAATTTTTGGCTCTCTCAAAAAGGTGTGTCCAGCAAGGGTTCAAGACTTAAAATAAAAAGCAAAACAAGCAAAGAATCATATCATACAAGACGCTCCAAGCAAAACTCATAATATGTGACGAATAAAAATATAGCTCCAAGTAAAATACCGATGGTCGTTAGAAGAAAGAGGGGATGCCACTCGGGGGCATCCCCAAGATTAGTTGCTTGATACTTCTTGAATATTATCTTGGGGTGCCTCAGGCATCCCCAAGCTTAGCCTTTTGCTAATCCTTATTCCTTCATCCATCGCGATCTCACCCAAAACTTGAAAACTTCAATCACACAAAACTCAACAAAACCTTCGTGAGATCGGTTAGTATAAGAAAGCAAATCACTACTATAAGCACTGTTGCAAACCCATTCATATTTTATTTTTGCATTATATCTACTGTATTCCAACTTTTTTATGGCAAAAACTCTTCAAAGGAAACCATAGAATCATCAAAACAAGCACACAACGCAAAGAAAACAGAATCTGTCAAAAACAGAACAGTCTGTAGCAATCTGAAAACTTCGAATACTTCTGTAACTCCAAAAATTCTGAAAAATTAGGAAAGAGTGAGAAATTTGTTTATTAATCTTCTGCAAAAATAATAAAATCAAAAGCACTCTTCTGTTAAAAATGAGAATTGTTTTCCTGAGTGCAAAAGTTTCTGTTTTTCAGCAAGATCAAATCAACTATCACCCAAATCATCCCAAAGGCTTTGCTTGGCACAAACACTAATTTAAACCAAAAAAAACACATCTAACCAGAGGCATAATTGGGTATTTTATTGAAAACAGCAAGAAAACCAAAAAGCAAAATGATACAAGTTGGGTTGCCTCCCAACGAGCGCTATCGTTTTACGCCCCTAGCTAGGCATAATGCAAGGGATCTAAGTGTTGTCACCTTTGTTTCTAGTCCCATAAGATGCCCTCATGATTGATTCATATGGTGTCTTAACTCTAGTTCTAGGGAAGTGTTCCATACCCTTCCTTAGTGGAAATTGAAATTTAATATTGCCTTCTTTTATATCAATCACGGCACCAATAGTACGTAAAAACGGTCTACCAAGAATAATTGGACAAGACGGATTGCAATCAATATCAAGAACAATAAAATCTATGGGCACATAATTCCTATTTGCAAGAATAAGAACATCATTAATTCTTCCCATAGGCTTTTTAATAGTGATATCCGCCAAGTGCAAATTAAAGGAACATTCTTCAATATCGGTAAGACCAAGCACATCACATAAAGATTTCGGAATTGTAGAAACACTAGTACCCATGTCACATAAAGCAAAACACTCATAATTTTTTATCTTGACTTTGATAGTAGGTTCCCATTCATCATGTAATTTTCTAGGAATTGAAACCTCTAATTCCAACTTTTCTTCTAAAGCTTTCATCATAGCATCAACAATATGTTTAGTAAAAGCTTTATTTTGTTCATAAGCATGGGGTGAATTTATCATGGATTGCAACAAAGAAATACAATCAATCAAAGAGCAACTATCATAATTAAAGTCTTTGTAATCCAAAAGAGTGGGCACATGACTAGTTAGAGTTTTGACCTCTTCAAACCCACTTTTATCAATTTTCTCAACAAGATTTTCACCCTTCGAATTATCGGGACGCCTTCTAGCTAAAGTTGACTCTTCTTCAGTCCCTTTTTCATCAATCTTAATTTTACTAAACAAAGAATCAATAGAAGAAACACCAATCATTTTAAGATCTTCATCACTTTTATCTTCTAACGAGATAGGTTTAGCGGCCATTTGATTTACTAGGGTAGCTTGTGCATCGGATATCTTGCCTAGCAAACTTTCAGCAAAAGCATACTTAGATTGGAGATTGCAAACTTCTCTACTAATATCATCAAGTTGTTTAGTTATAGCTTCCAGCACAACAGAGTGTCCCTTAAGTTCTTCGGTAAAATATTTATTGTGCTCAAATTGTGTAGTCATGTATTCCTTAGTACTTTTCTCAATTTCAAGCAAAATATTGGGGTAAGGAACATCATAATATTTTCGTTGAGGCATCATGACTATGCAAACAAGATTGCACACAAAAACAGATCTGACGAGAAAACGGCAAACGAAAAAGAGGGCGAATAAAACGGCATTTTTTTGTGAAGTGGGGGAGAGGAAAACGAGAGGCAAATGGCAAATAATGTAAATTGCAAGGAGATGAGATTTGTGATTAGGAACCTGGTAGATGTTGATGATGTCTCCCCGGCAACGGCGCCAGAAATTGGCACGTGGCCGGGAGACTATCTTGACTTGATCCTCCCCGGCAACGGCACCAGAAATTCCTTTTGATGTTTGCTTGAACTACGTCGGTATTTCCCCAAAGAGGAAGGGATGATGCAGCACAGCAACGGTAGGTATTTCCCTCAGTGATGAGACCAAGGTTATCGAACCAGTAGGAGAACCAAGCAACACTACGTAAACAGCACCTGCACACAAAGAACAAATACTTGCAACCCGATGTGTTAAAGGGGTTGTCAATCCCTTTCGGGTAACGACGCCAGAAATTGGCAAACGGACGGGAGATAAATGGTAGTAGATTGGATAAATAGATCGCGAATAAAATAAAGTGAAGCAAAATATTTTTGGGTTTTTAGAAATATAGATCTAAAAATAAAAGCAAATAAAAATAGATCTCGAAGGCAAATATATTAAAGAAGAGACCCGGGGCCCGTAGGTTTCACTAGTGGCTTCTCTCGAGAAAAATAGCATATGGTGGGTAAACAAATTACTGTTGGGCAATTGATAGAACTTCAAATAATCATGACGATATCCAGGCAATGATCATTATATAGGCATCACGTCCAAGATTAGTAGACCGACTCCTGCCTGCATCTACTACTATTACTCCACACATCAACCGCTATCCAGCATGCATCTAGTGTATTAAGTTCATGGAGAAACAGAGTAATGCAATAAGAACGATGACATGATGTAGACAAGATCTATTTATGTAGAAATAGACCCCATCTTGTTATCCTTAATGGGAACGATACATACGTGTCGGTTCCCCTTCTGTCACTGGGATCAAGCACCGTAAGATCGAACCCATCACAAAGCACCTCTTCCCATGGCAAGAAAAATCAATCTAGTCGGCCTAACTAAACCAAAGATTCGAAGAAGAAATACAAGGCTATAAGTAATCATGCATATAAGAGATCAAAAGACTCAAATAACTTTCATGGATAAAAACATAGATCTGATCATAAACTCAAAGTTCATCGGATCCCAACAAACACACCGCAAAAAGAGTTACATCAAATAGATCTCCAAGAGACCGTTGTATTGAGAATCAAAAGAGAGAGAGAAAGCCATCTAGCTACTAACTACGGACCCATAGGTCTACAATGGACTACTCACACATCATCGGAGAGGCACTAATGAGGATGATGAACCCCTCTGTGATGGTGTCTAGATTGGATCTGTGGTTTCTGGAACTTGCGGCGGCTGGAATTGATTTTCATCGACTTCCCTAGGGTTTTTGGAATATTGGGGTATTTATAGAGCAAAGAGGCGGTGCGGGAGGCCACCGAGGTGGGTACAACCCATCAGGGCGCGCCTGGGCCTCCAAGCGCGCCCTGGTGTCTTGTGCTCACCTCGGGCCCCTCTTCGGTACTTCTTTGGCCCACTGGATGTCTTCTGGTCCAAAAAAAATCTCCAAAAAGTTTCGCTGCGTTTGGACTCCGTTTGGTATTGATTTCCTGCGAAGTAAAAAACAAGCAAAAAACAGCAACTGGCACTGGGCACTATGTCAATAGGTTAGTCCCAAAAAATGATATAAAGTTGCTATAAAATGATTGTAAAACATCCAAGAATGATAATATAACAGCATGGAACAATAAAAAATTATAGATACATTGGAGACGTATCAATCACCAACACACATATTGTCTCCTACCATCCCTAGGTCAATCACGATCCCTCTTGGGGTATCTTCTATCACGCACACACCTTGTCACACTCGATGTCCCACCCATGTAGTCCCATCACGATCTCAAGGGGATCTTTCTATCACCACCACACACTCTCTCCCTCCCTATGCCTGCAATTTCTCCATAAGTCTATCTCAACCTCTCTCCCTTGTTTGCCAGACTTTCTCTCTCTATTGCAAACAACCACACACTATCTCCTCACCTCGCTTCCGCCCTCGAAGATGCATGCATGATATGTTTGCATAAGACTCACACACTTTTTCTCTACTTTATCATGTGGTGTCCATGTCTCTTTCACACACACACACGCTTTCTCTTTCTCTCTCTCTCTCTCTAGTTAGGTACTCTCTCAGGTCCATAACTTACGGATGTTTTGAAAAGTCAAAACCTCACAAAAGTTTGACTAGGTATATGTGGATAAAAACATTTACATCCGGAATGATCAATAGATTCATCACAAGATGTACTAAGTTCACATCATATATCTTTGGTATTATAGATATAAGTAATTTCTTTATAAACTTGGTCAAAGTTTCAAAAGTTTGACTTTTCAAAAAATTATAGGCACTACATTATCGAACGGAGGGAGTATCTCTTTCTCTCTGTCTACTATCTCTCACGGGCCTTCCCTCTCACTCGATCTCTCTTTAGCGAGGGATTATATGGTCACTGTGTTAGCGTATAGCTCTGTATATTGTTTAGTTGACGGGTCAACCAGTCAACATGCTGCCTTGTCAGCTCGTGTTCTCTATCTTGGTGTGCTAGCCCATGTGGCAGTGGGTGAAAATATATAAACTAGAGGCCCATCTGACACAATGAAGTAAACAAAGTTGAAACCACTCACGGTAGCACTCCGCACGCTAGTAAATTGAGGGCACAGTTCTTCCGCGTGAAGGACGCACTTGCGCACACTACACCACTGCGCGGCGGCATGCACACAAGGACACACTCGCGCACACCCAACACACAATACACACCAGCACACGTGTACACCGGAGTCGCCGCCGGCTGAGATGGACGGTGAGGCAGCCAACAAGCGGAGGCGGCTCGAGCCAAAACTGCATCTGGCGAGCCTGGACTTCATCAGCAGCCTCCCCGACGAAATGCTGCTCGTCATCATCGCCCTCCTCCCCACAAAATCTGTCATCTGGACCACCCTACTCTCCCGGCGGTGGCGCCCCCTCTGGCGCCGCGTCCCCCTCAACCTCACCATCGACAACTGCCTCTGCGACGGGGATTGCAAACGCATGGCCGCAGTCTCCAAGATCCTTGCATTTCACCCTGGGCCAGCCAGTCGCCTTGACATCCGCATGTTTAGTACCAACTGCAAGGTCCAAGCCAAGTTCGACGAGTGGTTCTTATCCCCCGCCCTAGATCAGCTCGAGGAGCTCAGGTTTGAAGCTGGACGATGTCGCTCTCTGCCGCCGTCCATGACGACCCACAAGTATAGGGGATCAATCGTAGTCCTTTCGTTAAGTAAGAGTGTCGAACCCAACGAGGAGCAGAAGGAAATGACAAGTGGTTTTCAGCAAGGTAATTTCTGCAAGCACTGAAATTGTCGGTAACAAGTAGTTTGATAGCAAGATAATTTGCAACAGGCAAGTAACGGTAACGGTAAATAAAGTGCAGCAAGGTAGCCCAATCCTTTTGTGGCAAAGGACAGGCCAAAATGGTCTCTTATAACAAGCAAAGTGTTCTTGAGGGTACACGGGAATTTCATCTAGTCACTTTCATGATGTTGGTTTGATTCGTGTTCGCTACTTTGATAATTTGATATGTGGGTGGACCGATGCTTAGGTGATGTTCTTACTTGAACAAACCTCCTACTTATGATTAACCCCCTCGCAAGCATCCGCAACTACGAGAAAAGTATTAAGATAAAATCTAACCATAGCATTAAACTTTTGGATCCAAATCGTTCCCTTACGAAGTAGCGCATAAACTAGGGTTTAAGCTTCTGTCACTCTAGCAACCCATCATCTAATAACTACTCCACAATGCATTCCCTTAGGCCCAAATATGGTGAAGTGCCATGTAGTCGACGTTCACATGACACCACTAAGGGAATCACAACATACATATCATCAAAATATCAAACACATATCAAGTTCACATGATTACTTGCAACATGACTTCTCCCGTGACCTCAAGAACGAAAGTAACTACTCACAAATGATATTCATGCTCAAGATCAGAGGGGTATTAAATAGCATAATGGATCTGAATATATAATCTTCCACCAAATAAACCATATAGTGATCAACTACAAGATGTAATCAACACTACTAGTCACCCACAGGTACCAATCTGAGGTTCCGGTACAAAGATTGAACACAAGAGATGAACTAGGGTTTGAGAGCAGATGGTGTTGTTGAAGATGTTGATGGATATTGGCCTCCCAAAGATGAGAGGGTTGTTGGTGATGATGATGGCTTTGATTTCCCCCTCCGGGAGGGAAGTTCCCCCGGCGGAATCGCTCCGCCGGAGGGCAAAAGTGCTCCTGCCCAAGTTCCGCCTCGAGACGGCGGCTCTCCATCCCGAAAGTCCTCTCCTTATTTTTTCTAGGTCAAAATGACCTCTATACCAGAAGATGGGCACCAGAGGTGGGTTGGGCTGAGCACAACCCACCAGGGCGCGCCTGGGGGGCCTGGCGCGCCCTGGTGTCTTGTGCTCACCAGGTGGCCCCCCTCCGGTAGTTATTTGCTCCAGTATTTTTTATATATTCCAAAATAATTCTCCGTAAATTTTTAGCTCATTTGGAGATGTGCAGAATAGGTAACTCTGACGTAGCTTTTCCAGGTCCAGAAATCCAGCTGCCGGCATTCTCCCTCTTTGTGTAAACCTTGCATATTATGAGAGAAAAAGCATTAGAATTACTCCATAAAGCATTATTATGCATAAGAACATTATAAATAACAGTAGGAAATCATGATGCAAAATGGACGTATCAACTCCCCCAAGCTTAGACTTCGCTTGTCCTCAAGCGAAAAACCGATATCGAAAAACATGCCCACATGCTTAGAGAGAGAGGTGTCGATAAAAACAAAATACGTTCATAGTAGAGTCATGCTTATTATCATAACAGCAACAAACTTAATCAAAAAGCTTTATCATACAACTTTTATCATATAACTTCTCATGAACAAGTAACAATTCATCACAACATTGAAGTATAAAGCATAAACTCTATTGAAAACCAACAAACTATGTTCTCAGTCAACTTTGCAACTACAATTCATCATATTTTTAGGAAGGGTCACATATCAGAGCCTTTTGGCAAGTCCACATACTCAACCATCATTTAACCTTCTATGATTGCTAACACTCACAGCATACCCATGAGCAAAAAGTTTCAACCGGACACATAGAAAGATAGGGGCTTATAGTGTTGCCTCCCAACGTATTCACCTCAAGGGTGATGTCAACAATAATAACTCATGCTCACTCATATCCAACTGGATATATGTGCCTAGATCTTTCCTCACCACATGATGCTTGCAAAAAGAGAAAATAAAAAGGGATAGGGAAGAATACTTTGACTCTTGCATAAAAGTAAATACATAAAATTAAAAGATAGGCCCTTCACAGAGGGAAGCAGAGGTTGCCATGCGCTTTTTCTTCGTATGCCAAATCCCTTAATGCAAAAGAACATCATGTTTTATTGCCCCTTATGATAGCAACCTTTATTATGTAGTCCGTCGCTTTTATTACTTTGCCATCACAAGTTCGTACAACGCTCAATTTTCTCTTACACCAAATGATCCAACACATTTGGAAGCAATTTTTATTGCCTTATTGCACCGATGATAACTTACTTGAAGGATCTTACTCAATCCATAGGTAGGTATGGTGGACTCTCAAAATAAGATTTTGGGTTTAAGGGTTTTTGGATGCACAAGTAGTATCTCTACTTAGTGCGGAGTTTTTGGCTAGCAAATATATTGAGCAAGCACCACATGTTGAAGGATCTATGACAATATAACTTCTATGTGAATATGAACAAACATAAATCATTACGTTGTCTTCCTTGTCCAACGCCAACAATTTTGACATATAATATTTAATGGGGGCTCACAATCATAAAAGATGTCCAAGATAGTATATTTGCATGTGGATCTTCTCTTCCCTTATTAATTCTTCCATGAGTTGCATCATTGACCGATGCTATGTTTGTCAATCTCCAACAAATTTTACCACTTATACTTTTCCTTATGTGATGTCATTACTTACCATAAGATTAGCATATGATCTTTTTCATTTATTTCTTTTTATTTGATTGTAACAAGAAAATAAAGAAGCAAAAACTCAAACTAAACTTTATTATATATCTCACACACGATTACATAGATAGATAGATCACTAGGCAAGCACTCGAAAGGAGATCATTGCTAAACTTTATTCAACTAAATCATAGGATAAATAAAGATCGAACTAAGATAGATAAAGGCAAAGAAAGTGGAGGTGATACGATACTGGGGCACCTCCCCCAAGCTTGGCACAAGCCAAGGGGAGTGCCCATACCATGAACTCAAGTCTCCTTTGGTGGGGAAGATGATGATGGTGGTGGTGATGTAGTAGTCATGTTCTTTTTTTCCAGCTTGCGTCGGAGGCTGAAATTATCCTCCCCAAGATCCTCTTTCTCTAGCTCAAGCCTTAATACCCTTTTGCATAATGTTGCCTTGCTATCCTGCAGAAAACAAGGAGGGATAGATTGGGTTTTAGATTTGTTGGGGAGGCTTGACTTCTTGAGCTCCCCATGTGTATCTCCAGGTTGAGGTAGTGGAACTTCATCTTCATCTGAGGATGCATCCTCCATATCCTCCGGATCGGTGTCCTCCTCATCTGAGAACCAAAAATATGGGAAGGTTTTCTTAAAGACATTTGGATCGAGAGGTTGGTAAGAAACATGATTCTCTCCCTCCAAATCTTGAGACGACATATTATCAGATCTGTCAGAAAATAGCCAGAAACAAGAACAGAAGATTTCTCCACGATACGGTGGTCAATACGTTTGGAGGGGTATATAAAGATTTTTTTTATCTTGGGAAACAAGCAAACAAGAGAAAAACACAGTCGGGAAGGTTCCCGAGGTGCGCACAACCCACCTGGGCGCGCCAGGCAAGGCAGTCGCGCCCTGGTGTCTTGTGCCCTCCTTGGTTGCCTTTCGGGTTATTTTTTATTTTCCTAATTTTTGAAATATTCCAAAACTAGCAAAAAATATTTTTGCGGATTTTTCAGAGTCCGTTTACTTACCGTATCACGTACCTCCCCTTTTTAGGATTCTGGAGTGTTCCGGAAGGTTTCTTTTATGTGTTCCTCCAGTGTCATGGTTTGAATAATATTGCTTTCAACATTTATAGGCATACCTAAGATATAGTGCTTAATTCTTTGCCCATTGACTACCTTCGGATTAGTACCTTCGGCATTATTAATTTTGATAGCTCCAGAACTATAAACCTCCTTGATAATGTAAGGTCCTTCCCATTTAGAGAGAAGTTTTCCTGCAAAGAATCTGAAACAAGAGTTGTATAAAAGAACATATTCACCGACTTTGAATTCCCCTTTTGGATCCTTTTATCATGCCATCTTTTAACTTTTTCTTTAAACAATTTGGCATTTTCATAAGCTTGGGTTGTCCACTGATCTAGTGAGCTAATATCAAATAACCTCTTTTCACCGGCAAGTTTGAAATCCTAGTTGAGTTCTTTAATTGCCCAATATGCTTTATGTTCTAACTCAAGAGGCAAATGACAAGCTTTTCCATAAACCATTTTATAGGGAGACATACCCATAGGATTTTTATATGCTGTTCTGTAGGCCCAAAGTGCATCATCTAATTTCTTGGGCCAATTCTTTCGGGACCAATTGACAGTTTTTTGTAATATTAGTTTTATTTCTGCATCGCTAAGTTCAACTTGACCACTAGATTGAGGATGATAGGGTGATGAAATTCTATGGTTAACATCATATTTAGCAAGCATTTTACGGAAAGCACCATGAATAAAGTGTGAACCACCATCAGTCATTAAATATCTAGGGAATCCAAACCTTGGGAAAATAACTTCTTTAACAATTTTAATGGAAGTGTTATGATCAGCACTACTAGTTGGAATAGCTTCTACCCACTTAGTAACATAACCAACAGCAACCAAAATATGTGTATACCCATTAGAGGAAGGAAAAGGTCCCATATAATCAAAACCCCAAACATCAAATTGTTCAACAGCAAGCGAATAATTCATAGGCATTTCCTTACGCTTGCCGATATTACCAATTCTTTGGCATTCATCACAAGATAAAGCAAACTTATGGGCATCCTTGAAGAGAGTAGGCCAATAAAAAACCAGATTGCAATACCTTGTGAGCAGTTCTATCTCCCGCATGATACCCTCCATAAGCTTCGGAGTGACATTTCCATAGGATTTGTTCCTGTTCATGCTCAGGTACACAATCTCTAATAATACCATCTACTCCTTCTTTATAAAGATGTGGGTCATCCCAAAAGTAAGGTCTTAAATCATAGAAGAATTTTTTTTCTTTTGTTGATATGTGAAACTAGGTGGTATATATTTAGCAACAATGTAATTAGCATAATTAGCATACCAAGGAGTATTTTGAGAAACATTTATTGCAGCTAGTTGTTCATCAGGAAAGCTATCATCAATAGGTAGTGGGTCATCAAGAATATTTTCTAACCTAGACAAGTTATCAGCTACGGGGTTCTCAGCTCCTTTCCTATCAGTGATATGTAAATCAAATTCTTGTAACAAGAGAACCCACCTAATGAGTCTAGGCTTAGCATCTTTCTTTTCCATAAGATATTTTATAGCAGCATGATCAGTGTGAACAATTACTTTGGAATCAACAATGTAAGATCTGAATTTATCACAAGCAAACACAACAGCTATTTTTTTCCAGTAGTAGCATAATTCTTTGGGCACTGTCTAGGGTTTTGCTAGCATAATGAATACCATTTAATTTCGTATTAACTCTTTGCCCTAGAACAGCACCAACAGCATAATCACTAGCATCACACATAATTTCAAAAGGCAAGTTCCAATCAGGTGGTTGAACAATAGGTGCAGAAGTTAAGGCTTTCTTAAGTGTTTCAAAGGCTTTTACACAATCATCATCAAAAACAAATGGAACATCCTTTTGTAAAAGATTTGTAAGAGGCCTAGAAATTTTAGAGAAGTCTTTAATAAACCTCCTATAGAAACCAGCATGACTGAGGAAACTACGAATACCTTTAATATCTTTAGGACATGGCATTTTCTCAATTGCATCAACTTTAGCTTTATCCACCTCAATACCTCTTTCAAAAATTTTATGCCCCAAGAAAATACCTTCATTAACCATAAAGTGGCACTTTTCCCAATTCACGGCAAGATTAGTTTGCTCACATCTCTGCAAAACTCGATCAAGGTTGCTTAAGCAATCATCAAAAGAAGTTTCGTAAACGGAAAAATCATCCATGAAAACCTCAACAATCTTTTCACAAAATCAGAGAATATAGCAGTCATACATCTTTGAAAGGTAGTAGGTGCATTGCATAAACCAAAAGGCATATGTATATAAGCATAAGTTCCAAAAGGGTAAGTAAAGGTGGTTTTCTCTTGATCAGGTTGTGAAACAGGAATTTGAGAAAAAACAGAATATCCATCAAGAAATCAAAATTGTGTGTGCTTAGATAATCTTTCTAACATTTGATCAATGAAAGGCAGAGGGTAATGATCTTTTCTAGTTGCTTTATTTAATTTTCTAAAATCAATTACCATTCTATAATCAGTAACAATTCTTTGTGGAATAAGTTCATTTTTATCATTAGGCACAACAGTAATACCTCCCTTTTTAGGGACACAATGAACGGGACTTACACATCTACTATCAGCTATGGGATAGATTATACCTGCTTCCAGAAGCTTTAATATTTCAGTTCTTACCACTTCTTTCATCTTAGGATTCAAACATCGTTGATGATCAACAACGGGTTTAGCATCAGGTTACATATTAATCTTGTGCTGACAGAGTGGGACTAATGCCCTTAAGATCATCAAGAGTATATCCAATAGCAGCATTGTGCTTCTTCAAAATTTTCAATAATCTTTCTTCTTCATGCTCTGAAAGGTTAGCACTAATAATAACATGATATATCTTTTTCTCATCGAGATACGCATATTTCAAAGTGTCATGCAATTGTTTTAATTCAAACACAGGATCACCTTTAGGTAGAGGAGGACCTCCTAGAGTTTCAATAGGCAAATTGTGTTTGAGCAGAGGTCGTTGTTCAAATAAATATTTATCTATTTCATTTCTTTCATGCATATGCATATCATTTTCATGGTCTAGCAAATATTGTTCTAGTGGATCAGTAGGAGGCACAACAATAGAAGCAAGACTAATTATTTCATCCTTACTAGGTAATTCTTTCTTATGAGGTTGTCTACTAAACTTGGAGAAATTAAACTCATGAGATTCATCACCAAAACTAACACCGACAGTTTGTTTCTCACAATCTATTTTAGCAGTAATGGTGTTCAAGAAAGGTCTACCAAAGATAATGGGACAAAAGTCATCTTGTGGGGAACCAAGAACTAGAAAATCAGTAGGGTATTTTATTTTCCCACACAAGACTTCAACATCTCTAAAAATCCCAAGTGGTGTGATGGTGTCTCTATTAGCAAGTTTAATAGTAACATCTATGTCTTCTATTTCAGCGGGTGCTATGTCATTCATAATTTCTTGGTATAAGGTAAAAGGAATAGCACTCACACTGGCACCTAAGTCACATAAACCATGATAACAATGATCTCCTATTTTAACTGAGACAACAAGCATGCCAACAACAGGTCTATGTTTATCTTTATCATAAGGTTTGGCAATTCTAGCAGCTTCATCACAGAAGTAAATAACATGCCCATCAACATTTTCTACCAGGAGATCTTTAACCATAGCAACACTAGGTTCTACTTTAATTTTCTCAGAAGGTTTAGGTGCTTTAATATTACTTTTGCAAACCACAGTTGAAACCTTAGCATGTTCTTTTATCCTAACAGGGAAAGGTGGTTTTTCAATATAAGCAGTAGGCACAACTGGATCAACATTGTAAATAATAGTTTCATCTTTAACTATGACCGGTTCTTTAATTTATTGTTTAATAGGTGGCTGATATTCAAACCACTTCTCCTTAGGGAGATCAACATGAGTAGCAAAAGATTCACAAAAAAGAGGCTACCAGAGTCAAGTCCATATTTAGTACTAAACTTGTGAAAATCATCGGTATTCATAAAAGATTTAACACAATCAAATTCAAGCTTAATACCTGACTCTTTACCTTCGTCGAGTTCCCAATCCTCAGAGTTGCGTTTAATTCTTTCTAAGAGATCCCACCTGAATTCAATAGTCTTCTTCATAAAAGAACCAGTACAAGAAGTATCGAGCATGGATTGATCATCACGAGAAAGCCGAGCATAAAAATTCTGAACGATAATTTCTCTTGAGAGCTCATGATTGGGGAATGAATATAACATTGACTTAAGCCTCCCCCAAGCTAGAGCGATACTTTCTCCTTCACGAGGCCAAAAATTATATATATAATTCCGATCACGATGAACTAGATGCATAGGATATTTTTTTGGTGAAATTCCAATTTCAATCGATTCCAGTTCCAAGATCCAATATCATCACATAGCCTATACCATGTCAATGCCTTTCCCTTCAAAGATAAAGGGAAGACCTTCTTCTTAGCTTCATCTCCGGGTAAACCTGCAAGCTTAAATAATCCATAAATTTCATTCACATATATCAAGTGCATATCACGATGTTCGGTTCCTTCTCTTGCATAAGGATTAGCTAGCAGTTGTTCTATCATACCCGAAGGAATTTCATAACCAATATTTTTAGTAGGTGCAGTAGGTTGAGGGGCAACTAATTGTGCTTCCGGTCAAGGTGAAGATACCCCGAACAAACCCCTCAAAGGATGGTTTTCCATAGTAACAAGTGACAATAAATTTCAGCACACCATATAAATTTTTCCTTACCAAGAGTGCTTCACTCCCCGGCAATGGCGCCATGATACGTCTCCAACGTATCTATAATTTTTTATTATTCCATGCTATTATATTATCTGTTTTGGATGTTTTATATGCATTAATATGTTATTTTATATTATTTTTGGGACTAACCTATTAACCTAGAGCCCAGTGCCAGTTTCTGTTTTTTCCTTGTTTTTGAGTTTTACAGAAAAGGAATATCAAACGGAGTCCAAACGAAATAAAACTTTCGCGATGATTTTTCTTGGACCACAAGACATCCACGGAGCTTGGAAAGGGGGTCAGAAGAGTCCCGAGGACTCCACAAGCCCTCAGGGCGCGCCCTAGGGGGGTGCCCCCTGGCTTGTGGCCCCCCCGGGAGTCCTCCAACCCTAATTCTTGCTCTATATATTCACAAATATTCCCAAACCAACAGAAGCGTCCACCAAAATACTTTTCCGCCGTCGCAAGCCTCTGTTCCCGTGAGATCCCATCTTGGGGCCTTTTCCGGCATCCTACCGGAGGGGGATTCGATCACGGAGGGCATCTACATCAACTCTATTGCCCTTCCGATGAAGTGTGAGTAGTTTACCACAGACCAACGGGTCCATAGCTAGTAGCTAGATGGCTTCTTTTCTCTCTTTGACCTTCAATACAATGTTCTCATCGATGTTCTTGGAGTTCTATCCGATGTAATATTCTTTTGCGGTGTGTTTGTCGAGATCAGATGAATTCTGGATTTATGATCAGATTATCTATGAATATTATTTGAGTCTTTTTTGAACTCTTTTATGCATGATTAAATATCTTTGTATTTCTCTTCGAATTATCGGTTTGGTTTGGCCAACTAGATTGGTTTTTCTTGCAATGGGAGAGGTGCTTAGTTTTGGGTTCAATCTTGCGGTGTCCTCACCCAGTGACAAAGTAGGGGTAGCGAGGATATTGCTTGAGTTTATCCCTCTACATCATGTCATCTTACTTAAGGCGTTACTCCGTTCTTATGAACTTAATACTCTAGATGCATGCTGGATAGCGGTCAATGTGTGGAGTACTAGTAGTAGATGCAGAATTGTTTTGGTCTACTTGACACGGACATGATGCTTATATTCATAATCATTGCCTTGGATATCGTCATAATTTGCGCTTTTCTATCAATTGCTCGATAGTAATTTGTTCACCCACCGTATGATTTCTTTCAAGAGAGAAGCCTCTAGTGAAACCTATGGATCCCGAGTCTATTTTCCATCATATATTTTCAGATCTATAAACCAAAAAACCCAAAAATACCTTGCTGCAATTTATTTGTTTTTACTTTGTTTTATGTTTTAGTAATCTTTTATATATATCTCTATCAGATCTCATCCTTGCAAATAACCATGAAGGGATTGACAACCCCTTTATCGCGTTGGGTGCAAGTGTTTGATTGTTTGTGCAGGTGCATAGATTGGAGACTTGCTTGTACCTCCCACTGGATTGATACCTCGGTTCTCAAACTGAGGGAAATACTTATCTCTAATTTGCTGCATCACCCTTTCCTCTTCAAGGGAAAAACCAACACAAGCTCAAGAAGTAGCATGCCATAAAAGAGTCTTGATGACGCATAAGTATAGGGGATCAATCATAGTCCTTTCGATAAGTAAGAGTGTCGAACCCAACGAGGAGCGGAAGGAAATGGCAAGTGGTTTTCAGCAAGGTAATTTCTGCAAGCATTGAAATTGTTGGTAACAAGTAGTTTGATAGCAAGATAATTTGTAACGAGCAAGTAACGGTAACGGTAAATAAAGTGCAGCAAGGTAGCCCAATCCTTTTGTGGCAAAGGACTGGCCAAAACGGTCTCTTATAATAAGCAAAGCGTTCTTGAGGGTACACGGGAATTTCATCTAGTCACTTTCATCATGTTGGTTTGATTCGTGTTCGCTACTTTGATAGTTTGATATGTGGGTGGACCGGTGCTTAGGTGATGTTCTTACTTGAACAAACCTCCTACTTATGATTAACCCCCTCGCAAGCATCCGCAACTACGAGAAAAGTATTAAGATAAAATCTAACCATAGCATTAAACTTTTGGATCCAAATCGTTCCCTTACGAAGTAGTGCATAAACTAGGGTTTAAGCTTCTGTCACTCTAGCAACCCATCATCTAATAACTACTCCACAATGCATTCCCTTAGGCCTAAATATGGTGAAGTGCAATGTAGTCGATGTTCACATTACACCACTAAGGGAATCACAACATACATATCATCAAAATATCAAACACATATCAAGTTCACATGATTACTTGCAACATGACTTCTCCCATGACCTCAAGAACGAAAGTAACTACTCACAAATGATATTCATGCTCAAGATTAGAGGGTTATTAAATAGCATAATGGATCTAAACATATAATCTTCCACCAAATAAACCATATAGTGATCAACTACAAGATGTAATCAACACTACTAGTCACCCACAGCTACCAATCTGAGGTTCTGGTACAAAGATTGAACACAAGAGATGAACTAGGGTTTGAGAGGAGATGGTGACGTTGATGGAGATTGGCCTCCCAAAGATGAGAGGGTTGTTGGTGATGACTATGGCTTCGATTTCCCACTCCGGGGGGGGGGGGGAGTTCCCCCGGCGGAATCGCTCCGCCGGAGGGCAAAAGTGCTCCTGCCTAAGTTCCGCCTCGAGACGGCGGCGCTCCATCCCGAAAGTCCTCTCCTTATTTTTTCTAGGTCAAAATGACTTATATACCCGAAGATGGGCACCGGAGGTGGGCTGAGCTGAGCACAACCCACCAGGGCACGCCTGGGGGGCCTGGCGTGCCCTGGTGTCTTGTGCTCACCAGGTGGCCCCCCTCCAGTAGTTATTTGCTCCAGTATTTTTTATATATTCCAAAATAATTCTCCGTAAATTTTTAGCTCATTTGGAGATGTGCAGAATAGGTAACTCTAACGTAGCTTTTTTAGGTCCAGAATTCCAGCTGCCGGCATTCTCCCTCATTGTGTAAACCTTGCATATTATGAGAGAAAAGGCATTAGAATTACTCCATAAAGCATTATGGACGTATCAGTCCACGCTCCGCCTCGTGCCAACGCTGCATCGCGCCAGGTTCAGCTCCTGCTATTTTCCCCAGATTAATGTCGCGCCTGCCCTTCTTCTCCCTCAACTCAAGCAGCTCGACCTCTTCGACGTTGGCATCTCGAAGAAGGCTATGGAGCACCTGCTCCGTGGCTGTACTGCGCTCGAGTACCTTCATCTTCGACAGATCCACGGGTTCATTAGCCTCCACATCACCTCGACGAATCTCCGATGGATTTTTGTGTCTTGCTGGCCCTGCAACAAGACATTACTTGGGAAGAGATCACTTGAGCTGTTCCACGTTATGGTCATTGAGAATGCGCCTTTCCTTGAGAGATTGCTTGTATCTGATCTAGAAGGTCCAACAAAAATCAGGGTCATTGATGCGCCATAATTGACAACATTGGTCTATTCGTCTGCCAAATTCTCCGAACTCGTTATTGGATCCATAATCGTTCAGGTACAACACTCATCTTCTTCTCCGTCTTCTTGAAATTCACATTTTTTAATTTCTTCTTGAGGTATTTACGACTGTCATCCAGAAAATGATTCCCACAAGCTTGACCCAGTCTGTGCGCACAGTGAAGATCTTGGCAATAAAATCTATCGGCCCCAATCTGGATCAAGTTGTTTGATTCCTTAGATGCTTTCCGTGCGCGGAGAAGCTACTCATCGAGGTGAAACTTCTTTCCTATTAGTAAATGGTAATCACAACGGAGCTCAATTTTTTCGTATTTTTCCCAAATTACGATGATAAGTGTAGTGTTCAAAACTACATCTATGCACTGCACCGAAAGAAATGTTTTTAGTATTTTTTCTCACGTAATCACCAACATTGTTTTTTTGTTGTACTAAGTAGTCTAGGCTAGTCATAGTGGCAAGTAACTTAGACTAGTAGTAACTCTATGGTTAGCCTAAGAGCAAGTACTACCTCCGTCCTAGTTTACTCTTCGTATTTTGTAGTTTCAAATTTTGACCATAGATTTAACTGACAATTTCAAATGGTATAATTTTTGGTGACATGTCACTAAAAATTATATTGTTGGATTCGTATTTGAACATAATTTCAAATGGTATAATTTTTGGTGACATGCATTGGTATTTTCTTAGGTAAATCTATGGTCAAAATTTTACACTAAATATGAGGTAGTACAAAAGTGGGCTATAACTGCCCTCCACTATGTAGGCCAAAACACGTGCCAACTTCACGTTTGATGCATAGGGCATCAATGCCCTCCATTGCTCACCCGGCGCCCCAATTTGGATCACCTACTTTGCTCTGGTGCCAAATTAACTCACACAATGAAAAAACACTTGCGCGGGAGAGGGAGAGGACTGAGGTAATAAAAAAACACTTGTTTGGGAGAGGGAGAGGCTGGTGTAGTTGGTTTGATTGATTTGTTTATACATGTGGGTCTATGTGCATAGCAGTGCCAACTCTCTCACATTGCTAGAGTGGTGTCAAAATCTTTTGATTTGACATCGATACGTATTATGTGGCATACTTTTGAGAAGTATGGCATCGGCCACATAGTGGAAGGCAACAAATGCCCAAGCTCTTCATGTGCTCCTAGGTAAATGAGAAGAAAGAGAAAGAGAGAGAGTGAAAAATTATCACTAGCCTTAGAGCCAACCCTATAGCCAAACCTATCATATGAGCGAATGATATTGGTAGCTCTTGATGACACGGCAATCTTATACAGCCAGCTGCTCTAATTTGTTCTTTTCTTTTGCAGACAAAAAAATACCCAAAAGTGAAAAATGTGCTGCAACATAACAATCTCATCGAATGCCTTGATCTCCATCTGACAGAAATTGATTTGATCGACTACCGAGACACCACATCTGAGATTAAATTGGCCAGGTTCTTTGTTCTGGAGGCAAGTGTGCTCAAGGTAATGAGGTTTTGCGTTCTCTGGCGCAATGATGAATGGCGTGCTGATCACCGCAAGCGTCTAAGCCTAAATGACAAAGCCTCCGCAGAAGCTGAATTTGTTTTTGCAACATCAAGTCGCAAGAGACTGGAAAATTTATTTGCCCATTAGTGACATGTCAGGGTGGCGGATTTTAGTTTGTACAATAATGCTGCATGCACCTGAAGTAACGAAAGTTCTTACGTAAACTTCCTAATAATTCCCTCTTCGTAGGTGCAACATTACTCCTAGCATTTGTAATATCAGTTTGAAACTTGTAATATTACAACTATCCAGCACGAGGCACTATTACGATAAATGTTCATGTGCATAGGTGCGGCAACAATATACCCATTACTCTAGTACAATATTTATTATTACTAGTGGCAACGCACTGGAAGTTATGTCGAACACGACTAGTTGTAAGCAGGCTAGCTCTACAGCCATGATGATAGTGACTGCACACGGTGAGGCTGACTTTGGTATGCTGAACACGCCGCCTACACTCAGGTGTCATCTCCGGCGCAGGGTCTTGTCACTTCACTGTGAGGAGCAGCACGTAATAATTAGACCAACGTGTAGTACAATACTACTACATTGGTAGTACTACTAGTACTAGAACCACCGTCTGGATTTAGTAGTACTACCACCTCCGTCTGGATTTAGTATTTGACTAGTAATATCTAGTAATACATGCCATAAAAAATATACTACTCCCTCTGTAAATAAATACATGGAGTATTGTTTTATTCGATTTTGAATGTAGTTTTCGATGATATTATACACTCTCCCTTCCGGTAGATGGCTCAAATCTGAAATATCTACATGCAATGACGTTAATTACCAAATAAACATCAAGTTCTCTCATTTTTCCCCAACTTGGTCTCAGTGAGATGACTATAGTGCACCGGTACAGAGGGAGTATGGGCCGAGGAGTAGATGGCCAACACACACGTGAATGCAACATAGTCTGCACTTCTCATATAAAGGCTCCCCACCAGTCCAATCTATCTACGAATCCTACGCACCTACGCACCCTGCAAGAGAGATCACTCCAATCGCAAGATCAGTTGACCAGAAGCTAGACCCATGGAGGCGATGAGCGCGAGCATGAGCCGGCTGTTCCAGATGGTCCATGACGCTGGCCTGCGGCCCGGCACCGAGGAACGTCTCCAGGTCATGCTTGAGGCCGCCAGGGCGAGAGGCCTCTTGGACGACAGCTTTGTCTCCTTGTTCGACGAGGCCCTCGTTGGCTTCCTCGACAAGTTCACCGTCGTCAAGAAGCTCACGGACGATCTTGACGTACGCCTCCAGCCCACGCGCCCAGGCTCTGCGATGCCCGCCACCCTCAACGGCCTCTATGGTGACAACCTCTTCGACGCACTGGTGGCCTTGCGACTGCCCGCCGTCGCGCCGGAGAATGTCCACCTCGAGGTCGCGCCCGCTGCGCAGCGACTGGCTCAGCAAGACACCATCGACATAATCACCCATGTCTACGAGCAAATCATCCACAAGGACTACTACGTGCCAGAGGAGGATGATAGGACGCTGGCCTTCTTGGACCGCAGGGCAACCTTGGACGGCATTGTTCAGAAGCACGTTGAGCTCACCGCTAATGCCACTGCTCCTCACCCGTCGGTTGGTGACTCGGCGCACTAGGGCGAGAGGATGTCGTTGATGGATCCGTATGCATCTTTATTTTTGTGTCAATTCCATGTATACTGTAATTTTCTTACCTTTTGCATCAACTTCATAACTTACGTACGTACCATGCATGAACCGCGCCACAACCAAACTTCTTATATATTAATATTGACGTGTAATGGGAATGTTTAGGACCCATGCAAGAAATGGGAATGGATTTCAAATGTCTGGGCGTGGTGGTTCAATTTGCGAAGGCGCACACATAAACAACCAAAACAAAGTCATTTTTGAACAAAGAGCTGTCACGTTACAATCGGAAACAGAAGTAGTATTGCAACCGTGGGTGTTCTACTAACCATTTAAGTGCTGCCACATGTCCCTCTATTAATTGACTACTAGGAGGCGCCATGCGGGTGGTACTACATCTGTCCTGGTTTATTGTTCCCCTTAGTGTTTTGTGCCAAATTTTGACTATGAATTCAATTTACAAAATGGTAACGCATGATACAAAAAATAGTATCATTGGAAACTATGTTCAAATACGAATCCAACCATATAAATGTTTATAGCATGTATTAAAAATTTGTCAATTAAATCTATGGTCAAAATTTGACACAAAATACGAAAGGACCAACAAATCAGGACGGAGTCTTTGAGTAGACCGGAGGCGTGCGAGCAGACCGCTGCGAAGGATCACCCCAGACGGTCGTTCCGGTCCGCCCCTCAACGCACAGTGGCTATGGATATCACTTACATGTGGGACCGCATGTAAGGAAAGCGATGATGGCCGAAATTTGCAAAACTCCCTCGTTTATCACGAGGGAAAAGCCCAGCGCTAGCGTTTTGAATCGTTATTTCTATTTTTGAGGGAAAATCATTATTTCTATCTATCGGTCATGCCAGGAGCAGAACCAAGTGTTACAACTAACTAGTACTAGTACAAGTTCAAAAGGAAAAGCCTCTTGTTCACGTCGCACCCCCACACGGTTGGTCCAACACGCCGCTCAAGGGCGAACGCGTGTTGTCTTGCATCTTCACTTACAAGTGGGATCGCAGTTGAGGAAACTGACTGTCGGCAAACCCCCACCCCACCCGCCGCGCGATGGCTGAGTTAGAGAAACGAGGAGGGAGAAGATATAGATGTAGCACGGACTCCAAGAAATATGGTGTTAGATGGAAGTCGTGCTGGTGGCGTGTGCCGTACTCCTGGACGTGAATGCTTGTTCTGGCCCATGCCACCCTACTATATATCGAGGATTCGAGGTGTAGGTTACGTACAGTGAACACATTAACATATGGCCCACCTCACACTCTGACCAAATTTCCTGGAGTCTGTGCTAGGCTAAAAAGTGTTCTTTGTGAGGGTGGATGGTTGGTCTCAAGTTTAAACTTGTTGTATTACGTATACGTAGACATAGAGATAGTGCAGCAGTTCTGAAAGTTTGAATCCAAACTTTAGAATACAATTTCTACCGTTGATTGGACTCATCCGACGACCTAGGATGATGGGATTCACAGCTACAGTAAAAACACCCGCCCGACGCGCGAAGCATGTGAAGCTAATAACTAGTAGTACTATTGTTGATTGGACTCATCTGATAACCTGTTGCAATGCACGTACAATTATGTATTCGGGAATTATTGTTATTTTCCTCGTCGCAGCACCCACTCTGAGAAGCGACTCGCAAACCATTCATAAATTTAGTAAGTTTATCACAGGCATATCATTTAGTATTACATACGCCAGGTCATCAATGCACAACGACAACAAGGATACATTATAAATACTAAAGTTTTTCTCACACAACAAATAACAAAACGATGAAATAAACTTCAGGCCAACCAATCCTTGGTGTTGGAAACGCTTGCTTTGAACCATAAGTGATTCTCTAGGCAGGGCCAGCTATTGTCAATCTCGAGACCAACGCAAGACTCATCATCCAGGCTGAAGCGGCCTATATCAGGACGCATATTGTGATAGCCAGGGTAGGGAACCATAGCAATGTCCAAGGTATAGATACATTTGCTTCTCATAAATGGTAGTAACATTGTGCCAACAGCAGCTGGATCACCTTTCACCATCAGTGGATAGTTTAGTCCAAGGAAGAGCGAGTTTTCCCCAAGACTATCAATACTGAACCAGGCAGAAGGTGAAGCCGCTAGCACACTAGTATCCTTCCCGAATACCCTGCAACGGATGTTGGAATAGGTCCGGAGAGTGCGACCATGGGAGACAACATCTGCTTCCTTAGTAACATCAGTAGTGCCCTGTATACAGACAAGAAGAGGTGATCCATTGGAATAAGTTGCTAGGCGCCACTGAGTATGTAGGTCCCGCTCGTCTTCTTGCTCGTGATCATCACCATCATCATCTCCCCCTTGGTTAGAAGATTTTCCAAGTATCGGTGGGGGTATGTTGACAGGACCTTGGAAACAGAGAAGGTAAATTAGTACGGGGATACTAATATAACTCACATGCATGGTGAGTGTGACAAATATAATTACAGTGGAAGACAAATGTATTGAAACAATAAAGATCCCATGTGGAAATAGTGCCAGAAGTGGTGGCAGCAAACACAATACCCTCGTATTGAATTGCATCACAGTACACATCCGTGTACAGAAACTAATTTTTGAGCAATATCCATCGAGTCGAAGGACTAAGGACGGCAACAAGCTTGTCGAAGATAGCGACAACACATGCATTCCTGTAATCCCAAGAGCGACTGGGAACTCGACACATTGCTATCTTCTGTATACGGCAGTCACCATGATCGTATTTCAATGTACATAGATCATCGGTGTGCTCAACCTCAGGGCAGTCTGAGATTTTTGGAAGTGGAACCCGATGACGAGTGTACACATTCACAAGTTCCCACTCGCAGTTGTACCCAATATAAACAACCCAATCTCCATTTGCGCCTGCCCAGGCCTTACCCTTAAGCGATGGCATCTTAACATCACACGTATCATTATCAAGCGGCATCAACTTGCACAAGGCGAGGCTTCCATCGTCCCCACACTAGCGAGCAGGGTCATGGCGAAGAAGATAGGGGAGATCAAACCGCTCCTGAACCCTTGGGGTTCTTTGTAATGAAGTTATATGTTGAGTCGAAAATGGTCTTGAACGAACCTGCCATGCTAGCCGTGGTGATGACGTCGCACCGATCACTGAGTTCCTCCACCACGTCATCTTTCAGATCGAGGCAAGAATAACAGGGTCATTTCCTACCTGTTCCCTCCATCGAGAAGATGAACAATGGAAGAAGGAAGAGTCAAGGCAAATGGAGGGAGGAAGAGAACGCGACAGCAGTTCCAAATCGAGAGGGAAAGCCAAAGAGGCGGTGGACGGTTGCCACGGTATAGGAAGAGGCTAGTGGGGAGCGGACGGTTGCCACGATACAGGAAGAGGCTAGTGGGGAGCAGACGGTCACCATGATATAGAAAGAGGCACCCCGGCCTACATAGACGTCCGTTCGGAAATTATACAAAAGGACTCGCCGTCGTCTCACTGACATGTTGGAACGGGACCACATGTCAACGAAACATGGTGTGTCATTTCTCGTGCAAAATGCGATCTGGTCGCGTTGGCCCGAGGTGCCGCATTATTTCTTGACTTTATTTTTTTAATGTCGTGCTGTTCAATTTTGAAGCACAACTAATAGGTACTGTATGCATAGAAAATATAAACTACTCTACCATCCCTCCCTCACCACTCTAAAGGTGGCTAAAGAGAACAAAAATGGGACGTAATCTGCATATGCTGCCTGGATATTTGTTGCTCTGGGCAACCATCCCTCCCTCACCACTCTATGCATCCATGGAGGTACATCGTACTGGTGCGCCCACTATGTGAATGGGCCTTCCCATGCTCTTATTGCCACTTTTTTGCTGTTAGTATAACGCCACTGGTAAAATCAAGCAATGCTACTGCTAAAGTGATGCCACATTTAACTAATGCCGCAGTCAGTCTAATGCCACCGATAAATTTAAGCAATGTCATTTAATGTCACTGGATTATTTTAGGGTTAGCTGTTGATTGTGGATGTATTAAAGATTTTTGAGCTAAGGCATTCTAATGTTCTTGCACAACCAGTATACCAACGATGAAACTTGTTACTACCTTCAGATTTTTGCACTGTTAATGCTTATAGATTACATACCTCACTTCATGATGTTACGATAAGTCAAAATTTTTTGTGCAGTGTCACCAAAATGCCAAGGCAATGATGGCATTTTATTTCAGTTAAACTGCACAAAAAATTATGAAGATAAGAGGAAAGGTCAGGAGTGGGCACCTCCTCCTCCTACCATTTTCTTGATTCGTTTGATCAAGTTTTTATGTTTGAACGATTATCAAGATTGGGATATCAATTTTTTAGGCCCCCTCGAGTTCAAAATGATATTTACCTTCAAGGTACATGGTTTGCAATTTTATTTATACTGTCATTAGTTAATAATGCTAGTTACCTTCAGACTTTTGTATTTGGTCTAATGCTGTTGCACAGCCAGTATACCAATGCTGAAATTGTTACCTCTAGATTTTGTATAGTTAATGCTTATAGAAATCTTCCAGTGCTAGCTTATGGAAATATGTTTAGTAAAACCATTGCACTGTACCCCATAATAAAAAACTACTCTACTGTTGCACTAGCCACTGGATTAGTGTATATTTGTACTATTTGAATGGTGTTGCATTAGCGTATGGACATATATAAGGTGTGGCAAGCTTTCCCAGATATGTGCTCAAGAAAACTACTACCTGTTTTTCTAAATACTAGACGTTTGGGTACTTTAAAATGAACTGCGAAAATGTCTTATATTAAGAAACATAGGGTGTAGAGTTCATTCAAATTATGCTGGCAAATCTAGTCACACCTTTGTTAAAATTAATATTCATTATGTTATCGAAGGAGGTCTGCATGTTTCTCTCTATTACCTATCGATTACATAGCTGACATCATGATGTAATGGTAAGTCATTTTTTGTACAGTGTCACCGAATTATCAAGGCGGTGATGGCATTTTATTTTAGTTGAACTGCACAAAACATGCTTAAAAGAAGAGGAAAGGTCAGAAATAGTTCAATCTTTCAGAAAATACTATGTATGCCTTCTTGACATCGGCCGCTATTGCCTTATTTATTCCTTCAAATAGGTGGTTAGAAACAGTCTTGCTACCTTTTCCCATTAAGAAATTGGAATGCTTATATTTGTGAGTCTATGCTTCAACTAGTGCCACTTTTATAGTAATCACACTTTCAATATCTGTGCAAATAAGGATGCTCGATTTTAGTGGAACTGCACAAAAAGTCCAAATGGTTCAACATTATGAGCATTTTTTCTTCCAAACAATTATATCCAATTGGTGGCACTATGAACTGTTCATTACCCAGGTAGGTTTGCTACAATCTTGCTACTGTTTTTGTACTGTCATTAGATAGTAATATTAGTGGTTTGCATGTAAATTTATTGGCAGGGTGGACCTACGTTGGTGGTGCATGACATGATTCAATGATTGGATGCTCAATTTCGGTTGTATCGATTTCACCTCTTCCATCACTGCAAACAAACTGATCTCAATTTTTGTGGAACTGCACAAGATAATAGTATAGTCACTGCATGCAGTGCCATATGAAAATAGACACAGAAAGATTGGATAGTCACTTCATGGACTGCACAAAAGTAGTACATACTGTACTATTTATTGGCAAACACTAGTTGCTTCATTGCTTTGGTCTGATTATCCAATGGGCATCATTTTGCCTAAGTTAAAGTTGTATTCCAAAAATAGTCTCGCCGTATGATCGACAGATGACCAATTCATATTTCAGTGGATGTTCCTCGATCATGTGTGGTTCATTCTCATGGTTCCATCTATTGGTGAAACCACTTACGTTTGCAATAGGAAATGTAGACTTCACAAACAAATTTGTCTTTCACTTTGTAGTTAATATTGGCCCATAGAAGCATCCATGTTAGTAGCAAGAACAAATGTTTTTTCTTGATCTTTGCTTTAGGAGATACATATTGTATATGATCTGTGAATCATTGAGATGCATTAACATGTTGATCTTATGTATGGAAATCGTACTAGTTGGTTGTGAATTTGGGCTACTAATGTGAACATATTACAATGCCAGGCATGTGGGTCTCGTGTGAACATTTCGAACGGATTGGCTCTTACTACTGTGCATAGCATGATTCTTATTTCTATGTGCTCATTGTTTACAATTTACTAGTACCTCCTTATTTCTCTTCGCTCAGTGTTTACAAGTTACTGACCGATCACTAGCTAGCCTACTAATGTGCTCCTAGCAGTTTTAGTTGCGACGCAAGATCCAAAGGTGGTAGTTTTTTGAATAAAAATGCCTACCTCCGAAGAAACAGACATGCTGTTCTGAAGAAAATGCCATGCGAATCTGAAGAAACTGCCAGCAAAAACGTTCGCAAATGCCTTATCTCCTAGCGAACGTTCATCAGCTATTGCGATCCTACACGTACACTATCCGACCGACTCGGTTCTACGCGAATAACTAGTTGATCATGCACGTACCTCATCTGGATGAATCGAGTGCACTCGTTTGACCATCATGCCGATGTGCGACCTAGCACGGATGGGACGCACCACTGACCGGACGGGATGGCACAGCCATAATTTCAGTTTTTCTAGTTTTCCACGGCAAGCTAGCGGGCTAAGCCATGCCTGCTTATGCATTGAATTCTGATGACCGCAATGACCGTCACGTTTCTCGCGACACGTTGGTTCACCTACCCCCCGCCTATAATTACTGGTTCCCGGCGTTCTCCGTTGGCACCATCACCCAACTCGCCCT
This sequence comes from Thinopyrum elongatum, assembly GCA_011799875.1. NCBI lineage: Eukaryota > Viridiplantae > Streptophyta > Magnoliopsida > Poales > Poaceae > Thinopyrum > Thinopyrum elongatum. The sequence continues at coordinate 390,725,865 of CM022299.1, forward strand.
ATCCTCATAAGCCCCCACCAGCCCGACCTCGCTCGCCACTTTCCCTCGCTCTCGCCACTTGCCCTTGCTCTCGCCACGTCCATCATGCCCCCACCCGTTCATAATAGGCGATGCAGGAGGCGCTCACTGTGACGCCCCCGGCTCAATCGTGCACTAATCATACACGCAAATGCACACGATCAAGCCTAAGGACTCACGGGAAGATATCACAACACAACTCTAAAACATAAATAAAGTCATACAAGCTTTATATTACAAGCCAGGGCCTCGAGGGCTCAAATACATAGCCCGATGGCATACAAGCGTCAGCGGAAGCATCAGATATCCGAGTACAGATATTAAAAGAGAAACAGAAGGGCCTTTAGAAAGGCGGGGCAAAAATAAAACACTACGATCGAAAGGCGCAGGCCTCCTGCCTGGGACCCTCCGATCCTACTCCTGGTCGTCGGTCAACTCGTAGTAGTATCCACCCTTGGGGTAGTAGTAGCGATCGTCGGCGGGGGCAGCTGTATCCGGGGCTCCGTCATCTGGTCGCATCAAAAGGATATGGGGGAAAAAGAAAGCAAAGCAACCGTGAGTACTCAGAAGTACTCAGCAAGCAAGGATCTACACTACATATGCAACATTATCAAAGGAAGGCTGTATATGTGGACTGGGCTGCAGAAATGCCAGAATAGAGGGGAAAGCCTAGTCCTATCGAAGACTAGCATCTTCATCGGTCTTGCAGCAATAGAAGAGAGCAGAACAGATCAATATAATGTAGCAGTATCATTAAGTCTCAACCTCACCCAGAGATCCTTTCTCGACTCCCTGCGAGAAAGCAATCCCAGAGCCATACAGTCATCAACCTCGTCCTGAGATCCCTTCTCGACTCCCTGCGAGAAGCAATCCCAGAGCCATAGTATCCAATTTAGTTGTATCGATCGGGATACAACTCCGAGTGTCCGTTACCGAGGATCCGGCTATGCATAGATTAGTTCTTCCCTGCAGGGGTGCACCAACTTACCCACCACGCTCGCTTAACTCCGGCCGGACACACTTTTACGGGTCATGCCCGACCTCGTCCAAACGACACACCGCAACCCTACCTACAGCTCAGCAGAGAGGTCCCCGCCGGTCTACATCCTAAGCGCAAGGGGGTCTTGGCCATCGCCCCTCACCCTCCAGGTCGTTGCGCACATGGTGAAGCCAGGCACCAACACTACAGGAAGGCGCCGGTCCGTCCGTGCCGCCATGCTGAACTAGACGTCTGACAGAGCTTTTGGCTGATGCATACGATGCAGAACGCCCATACTATGCCCACGTGATGGTTAGTGCTATCGGGCCAGAGGCCCACTCAGATCAAATATCCAAACCATTAGTACCTTGGTAGTGCGGTAACGAGCAGAGACTCACGATCGATGTGACCCCGTTGCCCCGTCTCGAGGACTTGCGGCAAGGGCCAAGAATGCCCGGCCACGCCTCGTATTCTCACTCGGGCACCATCCAGGTCGACCCGTCTCACAAAAGACTGTCGGGAACTCAGGTCCACCTCTACTGGGCGGTACCGCCTGTCCCTCCAGTCCTCCAGTTAAAGTAACTCCCTCGGGTCACCCTCGGGGCCGACCCATTTCTAACAGGGTGCAGGGGTAAAGTCACAGTAGCCGTGTGTCCATAACATCAAGGGAATCCGAGGTATCACCCTCGACGGATACCCACTCGATGTAACTGTCAAGGTGAACGTAGGAGGATTCACCCTCGATGGGTTCACACTTGATGTGTTGCACGACCACGTCGTTATCGGAAGTGGTGAAGGAGGAATCACCCTTGATGACCACGACCAAATAGCTACTCTACAGGGTTAACATCTGAAGTGCTACACGAGGTATCACCCTCGGCACTCGATAGTAACGCTGCAGTGTCGTTACAACTAAGGGGGTGAAGTGCGGTGCCGGGGCCTGGTCTTCAATCCCGTTGATCGGGTCTTCTGATAATCCAGCAGGGCAGTCGGGACTAGTGGGGTCACTGATAGGTCTCTACCCAGCATATACTAAGCAGTCTAGGTTATGCAGGTAATTATCAACAGCAGGTTATAATAAACAGGCTATGCATCAGAATAGGTAAAGCAGCAGCAGCAGCAATTCTAATGCAAGCATGAGAAAATAGAATGGGCGATATCGGGATGATCAAAGGGGGGGCTTGCCTGGTTGCTCGGCGGCAAGGGCAAGGTTGTCAATGGTGTCTTCGGTCTCCGGAGCTGCGGCGGTACCGGGAACTGCGTCGGGGTCTAACGAGAGAGAAGAGGGGGAGGAAACAGTATAAATACACAGCAAACATGAGCAACACAATGTACGACATGACAATATGCAGTGCCGGGTGTGTCCTAACGTATGGTTGCACGTCACCGAGGAACGAGGAATCCATCCGGGAATGTTTTCCTGGTTCCGGACAGTTGTCACACAGATGACCGGAGGGGAACGGTTCCATGTTTGGGTAGCTAGGGATGCGTGACTGACGAACGGACCGCGTATCCGGATTTGCCTTGTCGTTCTGAGCAACTTTCATGTATAAAGTTTTTCGATCGGAGTTACGGATTATTTTATATGATTTTCTAAGTTTTATTAATCATTTGGAATTGTTTTAATTCAGAAAAATCATTATTACATCAGCCTGATGTCATGCTGACATCAGCAGTCAACTTTGACCGTTGACTGGTCAAACTGACAAGTGGGTCCCACTGTCATTGTCACAGTTTTAATTAAACAGGGTTAATTAGTTTAATTAAGTGATTAGGTTAATTAACTAGTTTTAATTAAATTAATTAATTCACTAATTAACTTATTTATTTATTTATATAGCCTTTTTTTTACAGGGGCGGGCCCCGTTCGTCAGCGACCCAGGGGGCCTTATCGGGCACACGGGCGCGGGTGGGCGCTGCCCGAGCTGGCGCGGGCGCGGGCTACTAGGGGCCGGCGCCGGTGGCTGTGGCCGCGGCCGCTGCTGGAGCAGCAGCATCAAGGGGCCGGCACGGCGAGCGGTGTGAGCAAGGGCTGCCGGGGCGGCGCAGTCGACGTAGCGCGGCTGGGCGCGGGGTGGGCGTGGCCGGTGCGGGGGTTTGGCGGCGAGCGCGGCCGGACCAGTGCGGGAGGCGTCGATGCGAGCAGCGGCAGCAGGAGGTGGCCGAGGTCAGGGGCCAGAGGGAGGCCGTCGGTGAGGAGGGGGGCCGCAGGTGAGCGGCGGCCGCTGCAGCTGTAGGGCAGCAGCAGTGCGAGGCGAGCGGCTCGGGCGCGAGTGCGGCCAGAGGCGAGCGGAGGCACGAGGCCGAATGGCGAGCGCGCGCGGCAGCGGCGGTTGCACGGAGTAGCAGCAGCAGACGCGTGCGAGCTGGCGCAGGGAGGCAGTCGAGGTGAAGCGGGCGCGAGGCCGACGAGGCCAGGCGGGCGCGTGCGTGAGCGCGGCCCGGCCGCGGTGACCCAACGGGGAAGGGGCGAGGTCGAGAGGGTTCCTCACCCATGCTGCAGGGGAACGGGCGGCGTGGCTCATGGAGGTCCGGCGGGGAAGAGTTGGGGAGGCGGCGAGCCGAGGTCGAGGCGGAGGGCGACGTGGTTCCGGGCGGCGCCGGCGACAGGTGGGGTTGAGGCGGGGCGGATCCGAGGGAGCGAGGAGTGGCAAGGACGTCCTGCGGGGAGGGCGGCTGGCGATCGACAGATGACGGGGGCGGCGTCGATGAGGTCCTCGGGCGTCGACGGGATCGGGGCGGGGTGGGCAACGGGGGTTGCCCAATCCCGATCCAGGGGGGGAAAGGAGAGCGAGGGGTGGGGACGATTGGGGCGGAATGGGGGTGTCGGTGGCTAGGGTTTCGGGGTGAGGGGAGGGGGCCATATAGGCCAGGGGAATGGGCCGGCCTGGTGCAGTGGCCAGCTGGGCCGGTTGGCCCAGGGGGGGAGGTTCTTTTTTTTTAGCTTTTCTGTTTTTCGTGTTTGCAAATAGTTAGGCCACAAAATGATTTTTACTAAATAAGTGACCTAGCCCAAAATTAGCAATGCATTATTCCCTAACTCCAAAAACTAGTTTGGGCAAAACATAATTTCTTATTTAATTTAGATTAAATAAAAGGTTAATAAATATTGTCTTTAGTCACTATTTGAGGATGTTTGAGTCACTTACCTAATTCCAATAATGTTGGTTTCAATTTTAGAATTGTCTCTGATTTATTTGCTATATTATGAACAATTTAGTTTTCAATTTTGAACAAATTTTATTTTCACTTTCAGTTTAATTTCCATTTGAATTTGAATTTGAAAAGAAATATGATACTAATGATGATTAAGCACTGTTGATCATGATGACATGGCATAATCAAAAGGGTGATCACTGTAGCTTAATACATGGGGTGTTACACTCACCGCCGGAACCAGTGTTCGATTTTTCACCGGAAGGCAGACGGAGGGAGGAGGCATTCAATCGGTATTTAGATGGCAATGCGGAGTATGAGGACTTGTTGGAGCGCGACCGCCTGGCACTGATTTGCACCGCCAGCGGGGCATGGAGCAGAAGCGCACCGACGCTCTGAGTCGCGAGCAGAGCGCCCGCAACTGGGCCGACTACGTGGAGGCCGGCGCCCGACAAATAGCCCTAGAGGCTGTCGGGCACGCACGCGTTCGCGACACCAAATTTTACTACCAGCTCGTCAAGTGGGTTTCCTGCTTAGAAGCCGAAGCTTCGGTGGACCACGCTGGCATGGAAAGGACCAACGCGTGCGAGCAACGCGCCCTATCGCACCTCTGGAAAGCCCGAGGCGAGGAGGAGGACGTCGGTGCCGGCGTTTAGTGTGTACCGCAGATGGCGGCCGGCATCGTCTAGTTAGATAAGAGTAAGTTAGTACTTGTACACTAGAGTATTAGTGGGCGTAGATAGTTAAGTTGGCTATGATGGTTATCAACGTGGAAGTTCAGTACTCTATATCTGGATCAGACCTATTACTTTGCTCTGAATGTTGAACTTTCCATGTGAACGTGTGAAATGGGTTGTATTTGTCCGCCACAGATTTAGAGGTTGACTTGTGGGCCTACTAGGTTGACGTGTATACAATCAGGAGATGATTGTACGTGGAGAGGATGACAGCAGGGACCCACCAGGGTAATGGTAGTACGCAAGCAAGTGCCTCCTTATTTCAAGACACAAAAATGGTTCCTCCTAATGGATTCCTCACATCTGGGTCCCATGCCATTGTCAACGTAGTCAATAAAAGAGAGAATTGCACAACGAGCGGCTGACACCAGGGACCCGGCAGCTCGCCCAGTTCTTTTTGTTTTTCAGACGGAGCAGGGTATCAACTGGGCTGTGCGGGGCACTCTTGCCAGTCTAGCCTGCCTTTTATTTTATGTTTACCACAAGACCAGCCCAGTTATTTTTTTTCTTTCTGAAAATGGCTAGCCCAGTTTTTTTGTTTTTCGCAGAATACCCAACCGAGGCCTACTTGCTTTTGTCAACCCTGCTGGGATGCAAGGGATGCATTCGGCTTGCCCAGAAAATGGGCTATCAGTAATGAGAAATGGGGTGTACATTTTTAAGACACGGCGAACCGGCAATTAGTTTCAAATTTCTTTTTTTGCATTTCTACATTTTAAATTTCATTGACTTTTATGTGTGGAAAATTATTTGGATTTTAAATTGATATAAATTTATTTTTCAAATTAGTTTGAATGTGACTCAAAATTTCGGGATTAAAAACAGTTCGGACCGCACCGAAATATGTAAAATTTCCTTGAGTTTTTTAACCGTGGCCACAATATGGGCTGTAATGCTAACAAAAAGAATATGGGCTCCAAAAAAATCCTTAAGAATTAGCAAATGGGCTGTAAATTATTAGAAATAATGGCAGATGGGTTGTATGTTGTTTTCCACAGATTTGAGGCTGGCTTGTGGGCCTACTAGGTTGACGCTATGCTTTCCTAAAAAAAAGGTTGATGTGTACGCAAGGCTGTGTCAACTTAGTCAACACACGAGAGCAGTGACTGTTGGATGTCCATCGAACGGCCGTCGTGCTTCTTCAATGTCTGATCTTCCTGCTCCAGCCATCCAAACCAGCGCCAGCGGGACAGCCTGCTCCTTCCTCCCGTGGCCGGTTGTGCTGCCGCGCAGGCCTCACCGGCCCACCCTACTCCCACCGCTGGCCATGCCATCCCTCTACCCACCTGCACCTCCTGTAATTTTTCGGTGACGCCAACCTCACCCCGCAACCGAATCAGTCACAGCTCTCGTACTCCCCTCAGTGTGGGCATCCACTGTTGTGGCTTCGCTGGCTCCGGGTCGTTCCCTTCCTGGGCCTCGCCGTCATCCACCGTGTTGATGCTCTCGGCGCGACGTGGTCAATGTGGTCAACAAACGACAGCCATCGGAAGAGGGATGTAATTGGAGAGGCTGACAGTAGGGACCCGCATGGTCCATGGGCACAGGCAAGCAAGTGCCTCCTTATTACGCGAACTAAAATGATTGCTCCTCCTGACAGCTGGGACCCACCAGCTACATCTTCGCGGGCAAGGAAGTGCCTCCTTATTACCCGGGATTTTTTTTCCTCCACCTGACAGCTGAGACCCACCAGCTACATCTTCGCACGCAAGGAAGTGCCTCTTTATTACGCGCAAGAAAAATGATTCCTCCCGCTGGTAGCTAGGTCCCACCAGGTAAGGTGGCTGACTTGTGGGCCTACTAAGGTGACTCATACGCACGGCTTTGTCAACTTAGTCAACAAACGATTCCAGGAGCAGTGACCGTTGGTTGTTAAACCAACGGCCAGGCTCCTTCAACCTCTGATCTTCTTGCTCCAACCGCCCAAACCAGCGCCAGCCGTACCGCCTGCTCCTGCCTCTGGTGGCCGGCTATGCTGCCGCGCAGGCCTCACCGCCCCACCCTACTCCCACCACTGGCCAGGCCTTCCCTCTACTCATCCACACCCCCTGCTATTCTTCGACGACGACAGCCTTACACCACAGCCGAACCAGTGAACCCTCGTACTCCCTTTCGCGTGGGCATCCACCTGCCTCTTCTTCCCTAGCTCCTCATCGTTCCCTTCCTAGGCCTCGCTGTCGTCCACCGCCTTGATGCTCTCGGCGCGGTGTGGTCAACGAGGTCAATGAATGACAGTCATTGGAAGAGGACTTTAGTTGGCGAGGCTGACAGCTAGACCCACCAGCTACATATTTGAACACAAGGAAGTGCCTCCTTATTACTCGCAAAATAAAAATGATTCCTCCCCTGAAAGTTGGGACCCAGCAGCTATATCTTCGCACGCAAGAAAGTGCGTCCTTATCCTCCCTGACAGCTGGGACCCACCCAGTTCAAGCGTACGTAGCGTTGTCTGTCTGGTCGCGAATGTGTACGTACATGCTGGTCGATCGGTCTCTCTGCAACGATGAACCATGGCCGAGCAAGCAGCAACACGTATAGTAGTAGAGCCCCCGACGTAGCAGTTCAGGCAGGCCCTTCTAAACTATGTACACGTACGTACAACCACATGCCAAAAAATACGGCCACGTACGTACATATGGGCGGGGTCTCGAACGCCTACTCGCGCATACGTATGGCCAGGGCTCGTGTACATGGAGAGGCAGCGGATGGCAGCAACGACGTCCTATTCATCGGCAGCCAACTGGCTGGGTCGGAACGGAGAAATAGCGTCATGTTCATCGGGAGACACCCGACTGGTTCGGAATGCGTCCTATTCAACGGGAGCCAACTGGCTTGGATGGAGCAGCCGAAACGGGGTCTGGCGTATCGTAGAACGGAGGAAACGACCTTCTGTTTGACCGGCCACGGTCGAAACGGGATCCTGTTCATCGGGAGGGGTCTGGCGTACCACAAAACTGAGGAAACGGACTTCTGTTCAACCGCCTACGGTCAAAACGGGGTCCTCGGGTGTAGCGTACCGCAAAACAGAGGAAACGGACTTCTGTTGGAGAGCCTAGGGTCGAAACAGGGTCCTGTTCATCGGGAGGGGTGTGGCGTACCGCAAAACGGGACTCCACGGGCTACTGTTCATCCACCGTCGTCCTCCAGACTCCATCGGCTACTATTCATAGAGCCTCCACGGGGTCCTATTCATCCACCGCCAACTGACTGGGGTGTGGCGGCCTCCTCGGGGTCCTGTTCATCCAGCGGCAACCGCCTACTACCACGGGGTCCTGTTCATCCAACGACAACTGCCTACACATGGCCGGGGTCCTGTTCATATCCAACCCCCACCGAGAACTGTTCATCCACAGCCAACCAACCGGCTAGGTCGACTCACCATGTCTCGACTCGTTCTACGTATCGCGCGCGCGGCAGCAATGGGCACTGTTCATCCAGAGGCAACCCAACACACCGGGTGGCTAAGTCTCGCACGGGGGCTCGATCGGCTTCAGTAATCGCTCGGGTTCAGTTAGCAGCACCATGCAGCCAAGGAATCGCTCGGGTTCAGTTAGCAGCAAAGGGATCGATCGGCTTCGGTCCGTACCTAGGTAGTGGGATCGATCGATCGCTTGGGTTCAGTAAGCGAACGCCTCGGTCGGGTTCAGTTATAGCGAACACGACTCGCACACCACGCGCGCGTATGAGAGAGAAATGCGCAAACAACACTTCATCGCTCGGCCTGACCACTCACCGTAACCGGGAACTCCGCGAAAATTTCCTCGCACTCACTTCTACCATGATTTTTTATGTCATGGACGGCCCAAAGAATGTCACGCAGGTGCGTCCCCGGCCCGCCCAGGACGAAAAGCCCATTTTCTGTCATATTTTTTGTCATAGAAGTAGGAGCCCACCACATATATGATGATACGTGGTTTTCTCACAATTATCGTCATAGAAGTGTCATAACCAATGACATAATTTTTTCCGTTCGGGCCAAAATGTCACAGATGTGTCTTTTTTTTGTAGTGTTGGGAACCCTGCACACATCGTTTGAGGCCGTGAGTGAAACCTCGGCCAGACTACCTTTACGGGTACAACCTCAAATAGGCGATAAACCTGGACTAGAGTCTCGTGTGGTTAGTCAGGTCATGGCCGACACCCTTGCCAGGCTTCCGCTTGAAGGTTGCCGAGATACATGACGTGTATATGGTTGTAAGTGGTGAGAGCATATGTGAAGAAGTACACCCCTGCAGGGTTATCAAACTATTCGAATAGTCGCGTCCTCGGATATGGACTACTTGGAAAGATTATATTGTTCATAGACAACTTAAAGTGGATACTCTAAAATGCGCAAGATAAGAGTGAGTGCTATGGATGGTCTTCTCGTAGGGAGACGGGAGCGGATCCATAGTGGTGTATTGATATGGTGAATATGTGGACTCGTGTGCGCTTTCCCACCTCAAGAAAATACTGGTAGTCGTAGTATAGGATAGCCATTGAGTCAAAGCTGGCTTGCTGCACTTAAACCCAACAACCCCCATTGTTGATACTGATGCATAAGTAGATAGTTCTGATGTAAGTCTTGTTGAGTACATTTGTACTCACGTTTGCTTAATTTATGTTTTTGTAGAGGAGACTTCAGTCTCACTAGTGGTTTCTACGATGAGTTCGACGTTGATCGATCAGCTTTGGAATCCCAGACAGAGGTCTCGTTCCTATGGAGGGTCTTGTAGATAGTCAGGCTTCTCAGTATTTTTCTTTTGTAGTTGTCTATACTTAGACATGTTATGCTTCCGTTGCTTGTATGAGCTTGTATGTTGGGTCATGAGACCCATGTTTGTAATATCATGCTATGTATGGCTCCTCGGAGCCTCATAAAGAAATACTTTGAGTCGTATAGTTATGTTGTGATGCCATGTTGTATCTACACATATCGAGCATATTGTGTGTATGTTATTGAAATGCTTTGGTATGTGTGGGATTCGACACCTAGTTGTTTATTCTTGGTAGCCTTCCTTATGGGGAAATGCCTCCTAATGCTTCCATCAAGAATACATGGATTGACCGGCATGTGTCCTTCTTTGCTCCTGTGTCTGCCGCTACGGGGAAATGTCACGCGGTCTTTACTGGAGTCCTTTGTAGCCTCGCTACGACTCGGTTACACTCGCTGCTGACCGACATGTGCATTGCTGGGTCATGTATGCCTATCCCTATAAGTTTGTGCCACCTTGGTTTACGACTAGTCATGTTGACTCGGGTTCTCTGTCATATGGATGATAGCATCGCAATCATTTACATGAGACAAAAGACGCAAACGGTCCCGACCAATGAAAAGGCGGTAGCCGTTGGTTACCGTGCGTGAGGCCACAAAGTGATATGATGTGTCTTATGCTAGATCGGCATGACTTAGGATCGGGGTCCCAACAGCTTTGGTATCAGAGCCTGACTGCTTGTAGGATTACCTAGCCAAACTGGTCGAAGTCGAGTCTAGGCATTGATACGTCTCCGTCGTATCTACTTTTCCTAACACTTTTCCTCTTGTTTTGGACTCTAATTTGCATGATTTGAATGAAACTAACCCGGACTGACGTTGTTTTCAGCAGAACTACCATGGTGTTGTTTTTGTGCAGAAATAAAAGTTCTCGGAATGGAACGAAACTTTGCGAGGAATTTTTATACAATAAAAGAAAAATACTAGAGCCAAGAACAACCGGAGGGGGGCACCTGGGTGGGCACAACCCACCAGGGGGCGCCACCCCCTCCAGGCGCGCCCAGGTGGGTTGTCCCCACTTGGTGGCCCCGCAGACCCTGAAACCGACGCTATAAAATCCTATTTTTCCAGAAAAAATCAGGAAGAAAGAACTATCGCATTCCGCGAGACGCAGCCGCCGCCACCTCCTGTTCTTCATCGGGAGGCCACATCTGGAGTCCGTTTGGGGCTCCGGAGAGGGGGATCTTCGATCTTCGTCATCACCAACCCTTCTCCATCGCCAATTCCATGATGCTCCCCACCGGGAGTGAGTAATTCCTTCGTAGGCTTGCTAGTCGGTGAGGAGTTAGATGAGATTCATCATGTAATCCAGTTAGTTTTGTTAGGGCTTGATCCCTAGTATCCATTATGTTCTCAGATTAATGTTGCTATGACTTTGCCATGCTTAATGCTTGTCACTTTGGGCCCGGGTGCCATGATTTCAGATCTGAACCATTTATGTTATCACCATTATATCCATGTTCTAGATCCGATCTTGCAAGTTATAGTCACCTACTACGTGTTATGATCCGGCAACCCCGGAGTGACAATAGTCGGGACCACTCCCGGTGATGACCGTAGTTTGAGGAGTTCATGTATTCACCGTGTGTTAATGCTTTGTTCCAGTTCTCTATTAAAAGGAGGCCATAATATCCCTTAGTTTCCAATATGGACCCCGCTGCCACGAGAGGGTAGGACAAAAGATGTCATGCAAGTTCTTTCCATAAGCACGTATGACTATTTACGGAATACATGCCTACATTATATTTATGAACTGGAGCTGGTGCCATATCACCCTATGTTATGACTGTCACATGATGAATATCATCCAACAAATTACCGATCCAATGCCTACGATTTTCCTTCATATTGATCTTGCTAAGTTACTACTGCTGCTGTTACTATTGCACTTGCTACGAAACTACTGCTATCACTGTTACCGTTATTGTTGCTACTGCTACTATTATCAAAACTATCATACTACTTTGCTACTGATCACTTTGCTGCAGATAATTAATCTCCAGTTGTGATTGAATTGACAACTCAGTTGCTAATACTCTCAAATATTCTTTGGCTCCCCTTGTGTCGAATCAATAAATTTGGGTTGAATACTCTACCCTCGAAAACTGTTGCGATCCCCTATAGTTGTGGGTTATCAAGACCTTTTTCTGGCGCCGTTGCCAGGGAACATAGCTATATTTGTTGAGTAATTTGGGATTATTTTCAAATTATCACTATGAACAATCTGAAGGATGCTAAGACTAAGATTTTTCCCTCTAAGACGAGGGGAGCTAAGGAACTGCCATCCAGCTCCGCTTTAGATTCACCTTCTGTTATAAGTAAACTTGCAACACCACCACATGCTATTAATCCTGATATATCGCAAGTTATTGATGATGCTACTTTTGCTATGAATGATGCTTATGATGATGCTAGTACCTTGCTTGATGATGATGTGCCACTAGGTGAATTTCTTGATGAACAAATTGCTAGAGTAAGACAACATGATATTGTTAAAACTGATGATGAGCTTGAAACTGAAAATCTTGAAACACCTATTAGAACTAGCCCTCCTAGATATGAATTGCCTAAGGTACCGGAAGGTTATGTTATGGGTGAGGAGGCAACTAGAGATATTCTTGCTTGCAAAGATAGATATGATCTAGAAAAATTATTAAGCAAGTATAAAGAAAGATCTTTGAATGCTAGAATGAAATGTGATCCTAAGTTTGCTACTTCACCTATCTTTGTTGATGATAAGGATTATGAATTCTCTTCGACCCAAAGTTAATTACTCTGGTTGAATCTGATCCTTTCCATGGTTATGAAACTGAAACTGTTGTGGCACATCTTACTAAGTTGAATGACATAGCCACCCTTTTTGCTCATGATGAGAAAATTCGCTATTACTATATTCTCAAATTATTTCCGTTCTCATTAAAGGGTGATGCTAAAGCCTGGTACAATACTCTTGCTCCTGGTTGTGTGCGTAGTCCCCAGGACATGATTTATTACTTCTCTGAAAAATATTTCCCTGCTCATAAGAAATAAGCTGCCTTGTAGGAAATATTTAACTTTGTGCAAATTGAAGAAGAGAGTCTCCCACAAGCTTGGGGGAGGCTTCTCCGTTTTCTTAATGCTTTGCCTGATCATCCTCTTAAGAAAAATGAAATACTTGATATCTTCTATAATGGACTAACCGATGCTTCTAGGGATTTCCTAGATAGTTGTGCTGGTTGTGTTTTCAAGGAACGAACTATTGGGCAAGCTGAAGAACTATTGAATAACATATTGAAAAATTATGATGATTGGACTCTTCCTGAACCACCACTTAAACCCACTCTGAAGAAGAGGGGTATTTTATATCTCAGTCCTGAAGATATGCAACAGGCAAAGAAATCTATGAAGGAAAAAGGTATTAAAGCCGAGGATGTCAAAAATTTACCTCATATTGAAGAAATACATGGGCTTGATACACCACCACCACCTAAGGTGGTAGTGGTAAATTCTCTAATGAAATTCAATGATAATGATAATCCTCACAATATGCACCCTAGCCAATGCCTTTATGAGTTTGAAAACTACATTAGAAAGCAAGATCACTTCAATGCAGATGTTATGAAACAGTTGAAATATAATTCTGATATGATTGCTCGCTTGAGTGACTTGTTATTTAGAATCTCGAATGATGTTAGAGGTGTAGGGAAGCATTCTTCTATGGTTCAAACTCAGTTAGAACAAGTTGCTAAATCTTAAAGAGAATCGTTAGATGAAATGAACAATAATATCAATGATCATACTATTAGAGTAATGACTAGAGGAGGTAGAATGACTCAGGAACCACTTTATCCTGAGGGACACCCAAAAAGAATTGAACAAGACTCTCAAAGAGTTGACACCGATGCACGTAGTCCTTCTAAAAATAAAAAGAAGAAGAAAAATGATAGGACTTTGCATGCCTCTAGTGAACCTGAAGTAGAAAAAACCCCTGATAATGATAATGAAGTTTCTATCTCTGATGTTGAAACTCAATCTGGTAGTGAACAATCTCCTTCTGATAATGAAAAAGATAATGATGAGGTTCATGAAGAAACTCAAACAAATAATAAAGAACCAGACAATGATGTTGAGATAGAACCAGCAGTTGATCTTGATAACCCACAACCTAAGAATAAAAGATATGATGAAAGAGACTTTGTTGCTAGAAAACACGGTAAGGAAAGAGAGCCATGGGTTAAAAACCTTATGCCCTTTCCACCTAAGTCAACTAAAAAGAAAGATGATGAAGAATTTGAACGCTTTGCTGAAATGCTGAGGCCAGTCTTTCTACGTACTCGCTTGACTGATATCCTTAAAATGCCTCCTTATGCAAAGTACATGAAAGACATCATCACCTATAAGAGAAAAATACCAGAAGCTGAAATCTCCACTATGCTTGCTAATTATACCTTTAAAGATGGAGTACCTAAAAAACTTGGAGATCCAGGAATACCAACTATACCTTGCTCCATCAAAAGAAATTATGTGAAAACTGCTTTGTGTGATTTAGGAGCTGGTGTTAGTGTTATGCATTTCTCTTTATATAAAAGACTTGACTTGAATAAACTCACACCTACTGAAATATCTTTGCAAATGGTTGACAAATCAACTACCATACCTATCGGTATTTGTGAGGATGTGCCCGTTGTTGTTGCTAATGTTACTATTTTGACTGACTTTGTTATACTTGAGATGCTTGAGGACGACAACATGTCGATTATCCTTGGTAGACCCTTTTTGAATACTGCAGGGGCTGTTATTGATTGCAATAAAAGCAAGGTCACTTTTCATATCAATGGTAATGAGCATACAGTGCACTTTCCGAAGAAACAATTCCAAGTGAATGGTATTAATGTTATTGAAAAATCTCCGACAATCACTATTGGAAGTTCTCAACTACCTCTATCTACTGTCAAAAAGAAATATGAAATGCTTATTGTTGGGGAAATTCATATCCCCGTTGAGGTAACTTAGTGATTTACGAAAGTTCTTCGGTTTCATGCTAATCGAAAGTGGTTGTTAATAAGACTTGATCAACCTTATTAATGGATCATTTTTTAGAGGTATGAAGTTGATGAATTTAGTGAGCACTACCTTCTGTCCCAACCTTTTGTTTTCTGTTTTTATTAGTTAAATAAAATAAAATGCCATGCCCTGCCTGTTTTCTGAGTTTTCCATGCAATAAAAAAATGACCCAAAAATAAAAGTTCACAGAATGCTCTGAAAATTTAATATGATTTTTTTCCTGAATATTTAAGAATTTTTGGTGCAAATAATATCAGAGGGAGGTGCACCAGGTGGGCACAACCCACCTGGGCGCGCCAGGACCCCAGGCGTGCCCTGGTGGGTTGTGGTCCCCAAGTGGGCCCCCTCACTTATCTCTTCATCCCACATCATCACCTACCTCCAGAAAAAATTCACCATTGCTCTTGCTCTCATGTTCTTGCTCTCAAACCCGCGGATTTCGATCTCTTTGCTCGAAGCTCCGTTTTCGAAACTGTTTCGGGGAATTGTTGCTTGGTATGTGACTCCTCCGTTTGTCCAATTAGTTTTTGCTTTAGTGGTTTATATTTTGAATAATTAGCTACTCTTGGTGCTGCTGTAGATGAGCTTGCATGTTGAATTCTTAGAGTTCTAAGTAGTTTGAATGCTTGTTATGGCCTCTATGCATCTCAATGAATAGTTGTTTTCAATCTTACAAAGTTTTGTTGACGAAAATTTGTGACACAAATTTTTTCAGAAAATTGTACGCGAATATTATGAACTTCTTTGGAAGGAGTTCTTCGAGGTGGAGGTCCTCGGAGGCATCTTCTAGTAGCAGCTCTGCTCGTCGGTCTTATGTTGAGCCAAGTGAAAGTTCTATACGAGATGCCGCCACCAAAACATGCTTATGGCCATGCGATGATTATATGCTGAGCGTGGGCATTAAGGAAGAATTTGAGCAATATGTTCACAATGCCGAGCTCGGTCCTTACATTTCAGATAAGTGCAACCAACACCTCACTCTCACTGAATCATTTGTCAAAGGATTTAAATTCCATCCCCATGAGTCTAGGGTGTCATTTAAATTCTATGAAAATCCATTTACCATTTCTTTAGAGAGATTTGCTCACCACTATAAAATCCCATTTTGGGGTTCGCTTGATGAACCACCAAGGTCTGAGTTTGAGATATTCTTGACTAGTCTTTGTTATGGTGAAAATAGGGGAGTGACACAAGGTAGAATAAAGAGCATTCATTTTCCCGCAATCCAGTATTTCGCATTATTCAATGGAAAATGCATTGTAAGCAAACAAGATTGCAGTACACTTTGTGCTCCAGACTTGAGCCTCATTCGCACCGCTCTCACCGGTGACAAAAGTTATAATCTTGGAGCGATTGTTGCACGTAGGTTGCAACACAATGCTGGTAGTGGATATTTTTATGGTGGAATTTATGCCACACGCTTAGCAAGAGAGCTGGGGGTTTCACCTTTGCTCTATGATCCTATTTTACCCACGCAGTACCTAGACTTTGGAGCTATGAAATGTCATAAGATCCTTAGGGGTGAACCCCATAATTTCACTTATAAATTGTTGTTTAATAAGGATTCTGTTGTGGACACATATTTGCCTGCACCTGCTCTCTTTAATGTTCATAGTAGGGGAAGATATTATGTTCTCGAGAGCGAGGCCCGAGCTCATAACGCGGCAGTGGTGGTCGCACGGCAGGCTGCATCTGCACCAAGAGCCTCCGTGAGTTATCACTCCGACCATTATGCAGGCTACTGAAGATTACCAAGCTAGGCCAAAAGTCTAAGCTTGGGGGAGTACGTATTTCCACCGACATTACATTCATGTTCACACATTTCATTCGTCGGTGTCCACACTTTTTCATTGTATTATCCATGCTTAATTTATTTTCTCGCTTTCTTCTTGTGTGTTTGAAAAACTTTGAGAAAATCCAAAAAATATTTCTCGCTTCTTTTTGATTTTTCTTCCTAGTTTAAATTCTTGTAGCACTAAAAAGAAAAACCCAAAAAGATTTGCTTTTGCTTGTTGGGAGCTTTCCCGTGTAAATAGTTTTCTCATTTTTATTTTTCCCCTTTTATTTGCTTTCCTTCAGAAAACCCAAAACTCCAAAAATATTTCAGTGTGTTTATCTGAACTTCTTTTCTTTTATTGAGTCGTACCGAGGAGAAGACCATGATGAAAATGTTGAGTGGCTCTCATATGCATAATTGTTAATCTAACAAAGAGCCCAATTTACCTTGTCTTCTCCTTTTGAATAAAATGTTTGCAGATTCCAGCTTAGTCCACGGCACTCTTGCACTATTATTATTTTCAAATCGTTCGGTCGTGCAAGTGAAAGGCAATAATGACGATATTCGATGAACTGGCCGTGGCAGAGAGAAACGGGTATGAACTCGACTTGTTCTATTTTTGTAAATATGTTTAACCTAGTATCCATGATTCAGCCCATTATGATTAAACATGTTTGCAATGACAATTAGAGATTATAGTTTCTCATGCCATGCATAAGTAGCTAGGAGTGGATAATGATTTATCTTGGATGTCAACATTGCGTTAAAATGATTGTGATGTAGTATGATGATATGGTATCCTCCTCTGAATGTTCGAGTGGCTTGACTTGGCACATGTTCATGCATGTAGTTGAATCAAAACCAACATAGCCTATATGATATTTATGTTCATGGTGTTCATATCCTACTCATGCAAGTATCCGATGTTACTTATGCATAATGCATGTTCATGACCGTTGTTGCTCTCTAGCTGGCCGCTTCTCAACCTATTTGCTAGCCTTCGCCTGTACTAAGTGGGAATTCTGCTTGCACATCAAAAACCTTGAACCCAAGTTATTCCATATGAGTCCACCATACCTATCTATATGCGGTATTACCTTGCCGTCCTAAGTAAATTTGCATGTGCCACCTCTAAAAACTTCAAATAAATATCCTTTTTGTGTGCCTGGATTGTTCATAGAGCAACAAGAGGTAGTTGGTATCTTCCATGCTAAGCGGGTTATTCTCATGATGAGTGTTTATTCGCTCGTCCTTGCATGAGATGGGCGGTAATAGGGATTCCCAGTCCCGAACTCAAAATGCAAATAATTAAACAAAACTCCCCGGGATAGTTGTTGGTATGGATGGCACCCGTTGTTTCGGACAAGCCGTGGAGTGTGAATGTTGGTGGATGGGGAGTAAACCTTTACTTTTATCGCTTGGGAACCGCCACTAATGTGTTTAGCATGGAAGATATTGATAACTGATGGTCGCGAAGTAAACAAGAAGGGTGCATCTCTCAAAATTTCATTTACCTCTGTTTTTAAAACTTGAGCTCTGGCACCTCTGCAAATCACCGCTTCCCTCTACGAAGGGACTATCTATTTACTTTAATGTTGTGTCATCACCTTCTCAAATAAGCGCCAGAACCTGAGAGCACTGCTGTCATGCTGATGCATTGTGTATAGCTAATGTTGGGTGCATCATGACTGGATCTTTTCTACCATGAATTACAATGTTTAGTCGCTGCTCAGACTTTGGAGGTGCTCTGCATTTATGTTTTGCGGTCTTAGAAAGGGCTAGCGAGATACCACTATTGTCATATTATATCATGGTTGTTTTAATAACATGTTGTTGTTCGAGATATCTTATTATTGCTCGCTAGCTGATTATGTCATTGTTATGAGTTAATATAATTTTTAAGAGTTATTGTCAACATGATTAGTTATAATCTTTGCTGAAAACCTGGGTGCAACTGAAGCTCATTTATGCAAACAAGAGTAAAAGAGTTCATAAAAGTTCTTCTTTTTCACTTTCAGTTTATCAACTGAATTGCTTGAGGACAAGCAAAGGTTTAAGCTTGGGGGAGTTGATACGTCTCCGTCGTATATACTTTTCCTAACGCTTTTCCTCTTGTTTTGGACACTAATTTGCATGATTTGAATGAAACTAACCCGGACTGACGCTGTTTTCAGTAGAACTACCATGGTGTTGTTTTTGTGCAGAAATAAAAGTTCTTGGAATGGAATGAAACTTTGCGAGGAATTTTTATACAATAAAAGAAAAATACTGGAGCCAAGAACCACAGGAGGGGGGCACCTGGGTGGGCACAACCCACCAGGGCGCGCCACCCCCTCCAGGTGCGCCCAGGTGGGTTGTCCCCACCTAGTGGCCCCGCAGACCCTGAAACCGACGCTATAAAATCCTATTTTTCCAGAAAAAAATCGGGAAGAAAGAATTATCGCGTTCCGCGAGACAGAGCCGCCGCCACCTCCTGTTCTTCATCGGGAGGCCAGATCTGGAGTCCGTTTGGGGCTCCGGAGAGGGGGGTCTTCGATCTTCGTCATCACCAACCCTTCTCCATCGCCAATTCCATGATGCTCCCCACCGAGAGTGAGTAATTCCTTCGTAGGCTCGCTGGTCGGTGAGGAGTTGGATGAGATTCATCATGTAATCGAGTTAGTTTTGTTAGGGCTTGATCCCTAGTATCCATTATGTTCTAAGATTGATGTTGCTATGACTTTGCCATGCTTAATGCTTGTCACTTTGGGCCTGGGTGCCATGATTTCAGATCTGAACCGTTTATGTTATCACCATTATATCCATGTTCTAGATCCGATCTTGCAAGTTATAGTCACCTACTATGTGTTATGATCCGGCAACCCCGGAGTGACAATAGTCGGGACCACTCCCGGTGATGATCGTAGTTTGAGGAGTTCATGTATTCACCGTGTGTTAATGCTTTGTTCCGGTTCTCTATTAAAAGGAGGCCTTAATATCCCTTAGTTTTCAATATGGAGCCCGCTGCCACGGGAGGGTAGGACAAAAGATGTCATGCAAGTTCTTTCCATAAGCACGTATGACTATTTACGGAATACATGCCTACATTATATTTATGAACTAGAGCTAGTGCCGTATCGCCTAGGTTATGACTGTCACATGAGGAATATCATCCAACAAATTACCGATCCAATGCCTACGATTTTCCTACATATTGATCTTGCTAAGTTACTACTGCTGTTGTTACTATTGCACTTGCTACGAAACTACTGCTATCACTGTTATCGTTACTGTTGCTGCTGCTACTATTATCAAAATTATCATACTACTTTGCTACTGATCACTTTGCTGTAGATAATTAATCTCCAGGTGTGATTGAATTGCCAACTCAGTTGCTAATACTCTCAAAAATTCTTTGGCTCCCCTTGTGTCGAATCAATAAATTTGGGTTGAATACTCTACCCTCGAAAACTGTTGCGATCCCCTATACTTGTGGGTTATCAAGACCTTTTTCTGGCGCCGTTGCCGGGAAACATAGCTATATTTGTTGAGTCACTTGGGATTATTATCAAATTATCACTATGAAGAATCTGAAGGATGCTAAGACTAATATTTTTCCCTCTAAGACGAGGGGAGGTAAGGAACTGCCATCCAGCTCCGCTTTAGATTCACCTTATGTTATAAGTAAACTTGCAACACCACCACATGCTATTAATCCTGATATGTCGCAAGTTATTGATGATGCTACTTTTGCTATGAATGATGCTAGTACCTTGCTTGATGATGATGTGCCACTAGGTGAATTTCTTGATGAACAAATTGCTAGAGTAAGACAACATGATATTGTTGAAACTGATGATGAGCATGAAACTGAAAATCTTGAAACACCTATTAGAACTAGCCCTCCTAGATATGAATTGCCTAAGGTACCGGAAGGTTATGTCATGGGTGAGGAGGCAACTAGAGATATTCTTGCTTGCAAAGATAGAGATGATCTAGAAAAATTATTAAGCAAGTATAAAGAAAGATTTTTGAATGCTAGAATGAAATGTGATCCTAAGTTTGCTACTTCACCTATCTTTGTTGATGATAAGGATTATGAATTCTCTGTCGACCCAGAGTTAATTACTCTGGTTGAATCTGATCCTTTCCATGGTTATGAAACTGAAACTATTGTAGCACATCTTACTAAGTTGAATGACATAGCCACCCTTTTTGCTCATGATGAAAAAATTCGCTATTACTATATTCTCAAATTATTTCCGTTCTCATTAAAGGGTGATGCTAAAGCCTGGTACAATACACTTGCTCCTGGTTGTGTGCGTAGACCCCAGGACATGATTTATTACTTCTCTGAAAAATATTTCCCTACTCATAAGCAACAAGCTGCCTTGCAGGAAATATTTAACTTTGTGCAAATTGAAGAAGAGAGTCTCCCACAAGCTTGGGGGAGGCTTCTCCGTTTACTTAATGCTTTGCCTGATCATCCTCTTAAGAAAGATGAAATACTTGATATCTTCTATAATGGACTAACCGATGCTTCTAGGGATTTCCTAGATAGTTGTGCTGGTTATGTTTTCAGGGAACGAACTATTGGGCAAGCTGAAGAACTATTGAATAACATATTGAAAAATTATGATGATTGGACTCTTCCTGAACCACTGCTTAAACCCACTCCGAAGAAGAGGGGTATTTTATATCTCAATCCTGAAGATATGCAAGAGGCAAAGAAATCTATGAAGGAAAAAGGTATTAAAGCCGAGGATGTCAAAAATTTACCTCATACTGAAGAAATACATGGGCTTGATACACCACCACCACCTAAGGTGGTAGAGGTAAATTCTCTAATGAAATTCAATGAGAATGATAATCCTCACAATATGCACCCTAGCCAATGCCTTTATGAGTTTGAAAACTACATTAGAAAGCAAGATCACTTCAATGCAAATGTTATGAAACAGTTGAAATATAATTCTGAGATGATTGCTCGCTTGAGTGACTTGTTATTTAGAATCTCAAATTATGTTAGAGGTGTAGGGAAGCATGCTTCTATGGTTCAAACTCAGTTAGAACAAGTTGCTAAATCTCAAAGAGAATTGTTAGATGAAATGAACAATAATATCAATGATCATGCTGTTAGAGTAATGACTAGAGGAGGTAGAATGACTCAGGAACCACTTTATCCTGAGGGACACCCAAAAAGAATTGAAAAAGACTCTCAAAGAGTTGACACCGATGCACGTAGTCCTTCTAAAAAGAAAAAGAAGAAGAAAAATGATAGGACTTTGCATGCCTCTAGTGAACCTGAAGTAGAAAAACCCCCTGATAATGATAATGAAGTTTCTATCTCTGATGCTGAAACTCAATCTGGTAGTGAACACTCACCTTCTGATAATGAAAAATATAATGATAAGGTTTATGAAGAAACTCAAACAAATAATAAAGAACCAGACAATGATGTTGAGATAGAACCAGCAGTTGATCTTGATAACCCACAACCTAAGAATAAAAGATATGATAAAAGAGACTTTGTTGCTAGAAAACACGATAAGGAAAGAGAGTTATGAGTTAAAAAACCTATGCCCTTTCCACCTAAGTCAACTAAAAAGAAAGATGATGAAGAATTTGAACGCTTTGCTGAAATGCTGAGGCCAGTCTTTCTGCGTACTCGCTTGACTGATATCCTTAAAATGCCTCCTTACGCAAAGTACATGAAAGACATCATCACCAATAAGAGAAAAATACCGGAAGCTGAAATCTCCACTATGCTTGCTAATTATACCTTTAAAGATGGAGTACCTAAAAAACTTGGAGATCCGGGAATACCAACTATACCTTGCTCCATCAAAAGAAATTATGTGAAAACTGCTTTGTGTGATTTAGGAGCTGGTGTTAGTGTTATGCCTTTCTCTTTATATAAAAGACTTGACTTGAATAAACTCACACCTAGTGAAATATCTTTGCAAATGGCTGACAAATCAACTGCCATACCTATCGGTATTTGTGAGGATGTGCCCGTTATTGTTGCTAATGTTACTATTTTGACTGACTTTGTTATACTTGAGATGCTCGAGGATGACAACATGTCGATTATCCTTGGTAGACCCTTTTTGAATACTGCAGGGGCTATTATTGATTGCAATAAAAGCAAGGTCACTTTTCATATCAATGGTAATGAGCATACGGTGCACTTTCCGAAGAAACAATTCCAAGTGAATGGTATTAATGTTATTGAAAAATCTCCGACAATCACTATTGGAAGTTTTCAACTACCTCTATCTACTGTCAAAAAGAAATATGAAATGCTTATTGTTGGGGAAATTCATATCCCCGTTGAGGTAACTTAGTGATTTACGAAAGTTCTTCGGTTTCATGCTAATCGAAAGTGGCTGTTAATAAGACTTGATCAACCTTATTAATGGATCATTTTTGAGAGGTATGAAGTTGATGAATTTAGTGAGCACTACCTTCTGTCCCAACCTTTTGTTTTCTATTTTTATTAGTTAAATAAAATAAAATGCCATGCCCTGCCTGTTTTCTGAGTTTTCCGTGCAATAAAAAAATGACCCAAAAATAAAAGTTCTCAGAATGCTCTGAAAATTTAATATGATTTTTTTTGAATATTTAAGAATTTTTGGTGCAAATAATATCAGAGGGAGGTGCACCAGGTGGGCACAACCCACCTGGGCGCGCCAGGACCCCTAGGCGCGCCCTGGTGGGTTGTGGTCCCCAAGTGGGCCCCCTCACTTATCTCTTCATCCCACATCATCACCTACCTCTAGAAAAAAATCACCATTGCTCTTGCTCTTGTGTTCTTGCTCTCAAACCCGCGGATTTCGATCTCTTTGCTCGAAGCTCCGTGTCCGAAACTATTTCGGGGAATTGTTGCTTGGTATGTGACTCCTCCGTTTGTCCAATTAGTTTTTGCTTTAGTGGTTTATATTTTGAATAATTAGCTACTCTTGGTGCTGCTGTAGATGAGCTTGCATGTTGAATTCTTAGAGTTCTAAGTAGTTTGAATGCTTGTTATGGCCTCTATGCATCTCTATGAATAGTTGTTTTCAATCTTACAAAGTTTTGTTGACGAAAATTTGTGACACAAATTTTTTCAGAAAATTGTACGCGTATATTATGAACTTCTTTGGAAGGAGTTCTTCGAGGCAGAGGTCCTCGGAGGCATCTTCTAGTAGCAGCTCCGCTCATCGGTCTTATGTTGAGCCAAGTGAAAGTTCTATACGAGATGCCGCCACCAAAACATGCTTATGGCCATGCGATGATTATATGGTGAGCGTGGGCATTAAGGAAGAATTTGAGCAATATGTTCACAATGCCGAGCTCGGTCCTTACATTTCAGATAAGTGCAACCAACACCTCACTCTCACTGAATCATTTGTCAAAGGATTTAAATTCCATCCCCGTGAGTCTAGGGCGTCATTTAAATTATATGAAAATCCATTTACCATTTCTTTAGAGAGATTTGCTCACCACTGTAAAATCCCATTTTGGGGTTCGCTTGATGAACCACCAAGGTCTGAGTTTGAGATATTCTTGACTAGTCTTTGTTATGGTGAAAATAGGGGAGTGACGCAAGGTAGAATAAAGAGCATTCATTTTCCCGCAATCCAGTATTTCGCATTATTCAATGGAAAATGCATTGTAGGCAAACAAGATTGCAGTACACTTTGTGCTCCAGACTTGAGCCTCATTCGCACCGCTCTCACCGGTGACAAAAGTTATAATCTTGAAGCGATTGTTGCACGTAGGTTGCAATACAACGCTGGCAGTGGATATTTTTATGGTGGAATTTATGCCACACGCTTAGCAAGAGAGCTGGGGGTTTCACCTTTGCTCTATGATCCTATTTTACCCACGTAGTACCTAGACTTTGAAGCTATGAAACTTAGCAAGAGAGCTGGGGGTTTCACCTTTGCTCTATGATCCTATTTTACCCACGTAGTACCTAGACTTTGAAGCTATGAAACGTCATAAGATCCTAAGGGGTGAACCCCATAATTACACTTATAAATTGCTGTTTAATAAGGATTCTGTTGTGGACACATATTTGCCTGCACCTGCTCTCTTTAATGTTCACAGTAGGGGAAGATAGTATGTTCTCGAGAGCGAGGCCCGAGCTCATAACGCGGCAGTGGTGGTCGCACGGCAGGCTGCATCCGCACCAAGAGCCTCCGTGAGTTATCACTCCGACCATTATGCAGGCTAGTGAAGATTACCAAGCTAGGCCAAAAGCCTAAGCTTGGGGGAGTACGTATTTCCACCGACATTACATTCATGTTCACACATTTCATTCGTCGGTGTCCACACTTTTTCATTGTATTATCCATGCTTAATTTATTTTCTCGCTTTCTTCATGTGTGTTTGAAAAACTTTGAGAAAATCCAAAAAATATTTCTCGCTTCTTTTTTATTTTTCTTCCTAGTTTAAATTCTTGTAGCACTAAAAAGAAAAACCCAAAAAGATTTCCTTTTGCTTGTTGGGAGCTTTCCCATGTAAATAGTTTTCTCGTTTTTGTTTTTCCCCTTTTATTTGCTTTCCTTCAGAAAACCGAAAACTCCAAAAATATTTCAGTGTGTTTCTCTGAACTTCTTTTCTTTTATTGAGTCGTACCGAGGAGAAGACCACGATGAAAATGTTGAGTGGCTCTCATATGCATAATTGTTAATCTAACGAAGAGCCCAATTTACCTTGTCTTCTCCTTTTGAATAAAATGTTTGCAGATTCCAGCTTAGTCCACGGCACTCTTGCACTATTATTATTTTCAAATCATTCGGTCGTGCAAGTGAAAGGCAATAATGACGATATTCGATGAACTGGCCGTGGCAGAGAGAAACGGGTATGAACTTGACTTGTTCTGTTTTTGTAAATATGTTTAACCTAGTATCCATGATTCAGCCCATTATGATTAAACATGTTTGCAATGACAATTAGAGATTATAGTTTCTCATGCCATGCATAAGTAGCTAGGAGTGGATAATGATTTATCTTGGATGTCAACATTGCGTTAAAATGATTGTGATGTAGTATGATGATATGTTATCCTCCTCTGAATGTTCGAGTGGCTTGACTTGGCACATGTTCATGCATGTAGTTGAATCAAAACCAACATAGCCTCTATGATATTTATGTTCATGGTGTTCATATCCTACTCATGCTAGTATCCAATGTTACTTATGCATAATGCATGTTCATGACCGTTGTTGCTCTCTAGCTGGCCGCTTCTCAACCTATTTGCTAGCCTTCGCCTGTACTAAGTGGGAATTCTGCTTGTACATCAAAAACCTTGAACCCAAGTTATTCCAGATGAGTCCACCATACCTACCTATATGCGGTATTACCCTGCCGTCCTAAGTAAATTTGCATGTGCCACCTCTAAAAACTTCAAATAAATATCCTTTTTGTGTGCCTGGATTGTTCTTAGAGCAACAGGAGGTAGTTGGTATCTTCATGCTAAGCGGGTTATTCTCATGATGAGTGTTTATTCGCTCGTCCTTACACGAGAGGGGCGGTAATAGGGATTCCCAGTCCCGAACTCAAAATGCAAATAATTAATCAAAACTCCCCCGGGACTGTTGTTGGTATGGACGGCACCCGTTGTTTCGGACAAGCCGTGGAGTGTGAATGTTGGCGGATGGGGAGTAAACCTTTACTTTTATCGCTTGGGAACCGCCACTAATGTGTTTAGCATGGAAGATATTGATAACTGATGGTCGCGAAGTAAACAAGAAGGGTGCATCTCTCAAAATTTCATTTACCTCTGTTTTTAAAACTTGAGCTCTGGCACCTCTGCGAATCACTGCTTCCCTCTGTGAAGGGACTATCTATTTACTTTAATGTTGTGTCATCACCTTCTCAAATAAGCGCCAAAACCTGAGAGCACTGCTGTCATGCTGATGCATTGTGTATAGCTAATGTTGGGTGCATCATGACTGGATCTTTTCTACCATGAAATACAATGTTTAGTCGCTGCTCGGACTTTGGAGGTGCTCTGCATTTATGTTTTGCGGTCTCAGAAAGGGCTAGCGAGATACCACTATTGTCATATTATATCATGGTTGTTTTAATAACGTGTTGTTGTTCGAGATATCTTATTATTGCTCGCTAGCTGATTATGTCATTGTTATGAGTTAATATAATTTTTAAGAGTTATTGTCAACATGATTAGTTATAATCTTTGCTGAAAACCTGGGTGCTACTTAAGCTTATTTATGCAAACAAGAGCAAAAGAGTTCGTAAAAGTTTTTCTTTTTCACTTTCAGTTTATCAACTGAATTTCTTGAGGACAAGCAAAGGTTTAAGCTTGGGGGAGTTGATACGTCTCCATGGTATCTACTTTTCCTAACGCTTTTCCTCTTGTTTTGGACTCTAATTTGCATGATTTGAACGAAACTAACCCGGACTGACGCTGTTTTCAGCAAAACTACCATGGTGTTGTTTTTGTGCAGAAATAAAAGCTCTCGGAATGGAACGAAACTTTGAGAGGAATTTTGATACAATAAAAGAAAAATACTGGAGCCAAGAACCACCGGAGGGGGGCACCTGGGTGGGCACAACTCACCAGGGCGCGCCACCCCCTCCAGGTGCGCCCAAGTGGGTTGTCCCCACCTGGTGGCCCCGCAAACCCTGAAACCGACGCTATAAAATCCTATTTTTCCAGAAAAAAATCGGGAAGAAAGAATTATCACGTTCCGCGAGACGGAGCCGCCGCCACCTCCTGTTCTTCATCGGGAGGCCAGATCTGGAGTCCTTTTGGGGCTCTGGAGAGGGGGACCTTCGATCTTCGTCATCACCAACCCTTCTTCATCACCAATTCCATGATGCTCCCCACCGGGAGTGAGTAATTCATTCGTAGGCTCGCTGGTCGGTGAGGAGTTGGATGAGATTCATCATGTAATCGAGTTAGTTTTGTTAGGGCTTGATCCCTAGTATCCATTATGTTCTGAGATTGATGTTGCTATGACTTTGCTATGCTTAATGCTTGTCACTTTGGGCCCGGGTGCCATGATTTCAGATCTGAAGCGTTTATGTTATCACCATTATATCCATGTTCTAGATCCGATCTTGCAAGTTATAGTCACCTACTACGTGTTATGATCCGGCAACCCCGGAGTGACAATAGTCGGGACCACTCCCGGTGATGACCGTAGTTTGAGGAGTTCATGTATTCACCGTGTGTTAATGCTTTGTTTCGGTTCTCTATTAAAAGGAGGCCTTAATATCCCTTAGTTTCCAATATGGACCCCGCTGCCACGGGAGGGTAGGACAAAAGATGTCATGCAAGTTCTTTCCATAAGCACGTATGACTATTTACAGAATACATGCCTACATTATATTTATGAATTGGAGGTAGTGTCGTATCGCCCTAGGTTATGACTGTCACATGATGAATATCATCCAACAAATTACAGATCCAATGCCTACGATTTTCCTACATATTGATCTTGCTAAGTTACTACTGCTGCTGTTACTATTGCACTTGCTACGAAACTACTGCTATCACTGTTACCGTTACTGTTGCTGCTGCTACTATTATCAAAACTATCATACTACTTTGCTACTGATCACTTTGCTGCAGATTATTAATCTCCAGGTGTGATTGAATTGACAACTCAGTTGCTAATACTCTCAAATATTCTTTGGCTCCCCTTGTGTCGAATCAATAAATTTGGGTTGAATACTCTACCCTCGAAAACTGTTGCGATCCCCTATACTTGTGGGTTATCAGGCATGCTTTAGTTATATAAGGGAATTGATTATGGAAGGGAACGTAAGGCTCTTTTTACTCCTTATCCTTGTGTCATTCTAACTCTGAGTCACCCTCTTCTTTTCTACGAGGTTTAAGTACTAGGCTTTCTAACCTATATCTATTAGGATGACGAGTTACTATTCTGCAGACTTATAGGAAAGTTGTTGTCTTCTCGGATCGATGTTTCCATAAGAATTCAGTTGTTACGTTGTAGTTGTGTTGCAGGTTGTCTCATTTTTCATGCCTGTACAACCGTTATGCTGTCCGAATTATCCCATGTTTCTAAATAGTCTGATGCATTTGCAAATCTCTTCCCTCCCTGTTCCCGATTACTTTTGGGCCAGACTAACCGCACTAACCATTGTGTTGAGGTACTCTGTTGCCTTGACATATATGTTGAAGTTGTTAGGAAAATAGGATATCATAGATAACCACCCAGTAATCTAACAATGTTCTGTGTTCTCAATGTGATGATTCTGGCCACCATTCTCGAAAGCATCTCGTGATGTTATTTAGTTAGTAGGTATTCCATTTCTGGGTTCTTGAACCCAAGATTCACTCTACTTACATCATGTTGATAGTGTTTGCTCATTCCTTTAGGATATCAGTAACATTTGTGATAGTCTTCGAGGTCCATGGTATGTCATTCTTCCAATACCATGAACAGTCATGGCAGAAGTTCTCCTGAACCAAAAGATCACAACAAGAGTGCTCTTGATGAGTTCTCCATTCAATAATCGTGACTCTGCCAGTCCTACCTTTCTGCATGGGTTATCCGGAAGAAATATGTTGAACTTGTTCGACATACTAATTTATGCATCCTCAACTCAAAAAAAATCATGTGTTCCTTTGAGTTGCCCCTCTTCAGGGGTATTCCGACCTTAGTCTATCAGTCGATAGTCAAGAGTATGTCGTGCATTCGTGTCCATCGATGTCTAATATCCTTGTGGTCTATCAAGCCATTCTATTTCAGAATGTCTAGGAGAAACAAACTCCAGTACCTTATCCATTTCTAGGATTCGGTCGAAGCAGCTGTATTTCGCAGGTTAAAATGCCTATCCAGCTTTTGTTCTGTTCTACCTTGGAGTATCACCGTCTTTATGTCAAGAATGTCATGGGAATTGCACAACCTCTTATGAATTTTGATACCGTGATACTTCTCACCATCATTATTCATTCCTCGGTCTCCGTGTTGTTGTAACTAGAATGCCGACAAGTGAACTGTGATGTGTGAAATCAATACTCCTAACAACCTCGTTGCTTGGTAGTTAATGGACGATAATTTCATTCTTAGCGTGTTGGTTATTGAATCATAATTCTAAGATTGATTGTGCTACCTAGTCCATTTTTCCTGGTGCACTCTTTGATCAATGAGTTAGGATTGCGTCAATCCCTCGCTCTTTTGGTCATGTCATCTTGCCCTGACAAGCAAGATTGTTCTCGAGCTTCATAACACATCGATGGTTCGTGATTTTCCGAATATCTTCTCGGAAGTATTACCATGTTGTCCCCTGACCGTTATGTTGAGCTCGTGATCAAGTTGGTTTTCCTCTAAACCACCCCTTCTCCAAGAATTTGTGTTGGATACCCTGAACTAGTTGGTTAAGCTAAACCACAACTTGGAGAGTTGGAAGATGAAAGCTTGTCTGGCTTAGTTCATCACTAAGGGATATCTTTTTGTGTGTGTGTGTGTGTGTGTGTTGAAGAAAGATGATATCTTCATCGATTAGTCCTCATGATCATTTGTTGGATCTGTTGTCTTGTAAAATCTTTGACTTGAGTATGGGCTATTGTCAAGTCAAAATCAGAACCAACAATTTTTGTAATGTTGTTTTACTCGTGGATGTTTCCTCGAGCATACACCGTTATATCTTTTGGTCTAACCAATACCATCACCTTGTTCACACAGTTGTGGAATTCCATCTATATGGAAATCTCGATAAATTGTTGTTGGGCTCATTGGCAACATTTTTATCTTCTCCATGATTTCGATGAACATTTAAGCTAGTGTTGGAAACTTGTGTAAGCATTTTCTTCATGTTCCATCCATGAAGCATATGTTTGGATGAAAGAAGTGACTTCCTCTAATTCATGTGCATTTGATGCAAGTTGTCGCCGTGAATTCTAGAAAGTTGTTTTGCTTCATTTGGAATCGTCCCAAGTTAGTCATGCATGTGCGAAGTATTCTATGGTTAGATAGGCTTGCTACCTCCATTCCATATGTAATCCCTAGCACACCAAGCCACTGATTGACTTGTTCAAGGAGAAGAAGTTCTTCTTAAGAGCTAATCCGGCCTTATGTAAGGACTTTGATATCCTCGATGATGGTTCCCAATTAGAACTCGATAGTGTTTTGCTGTAAGACTTCTATGTGGTCACGCTTGTCCTGGACATTCTGTTCACATGTATCTTGCAATCCGGCTCATGTTTTGGAGCTTGCTGCCGTAGTTCATTTCCGAGAATCTCACAACATCATCCCGTCGATTTGTGTTACAAACTTTCCTTTTCAGACATGCTGAGTCTAGAATATCCCGACACCAACCGGATCTAAATCTTAGGCAGATATGATGGTTGGAACAATCCCCAAGAATTATAATATTGGTCTTTATAAACCAGTGAAGTGGATGTTGTGGGTAACACCTAACCAGAGGACCAATTATTGTAGTATCTTGATTCAACAATTTAGCCACATCCCCATGAGGATTTCTTATGACTTATCCTCGAAGTTGTTCCTTATGGATTTTATGTTTCCGAAGTCCGTCCTTTACTCGATGTTCTAGATACCAAACAGTAACTATAATTGGGTTACGCTAGTACATCAAGGAGAACATTAGAAGCGGAGTGCTAAATGTCTCTCGGTCGATCATCCAAATTTTGTTCCTTGGCATTGCTAAGGTAAAATCTGAGAAGTGTTGTCTTCATTTGTATCTGCATCCTCCATCATGATCCATCATGGTAGTACGAGGTGTCACCAAGATTTTGGCACAGATGTTGGTAAAACCCTGATGAATATGGAAATGCTCAATTCTTGAGAGCACGCTCAAACACTAGGTTATATCCTCGGTATCAATTGGATTGTGCCTTCAGTTTGCCGAGTTATCCTATAACCATAGTTCCCAATCCAAACTGAGTATGTCATTCTTTCACATTCCTTCAAACGATCATTTGTAAATTTGCCTTAGTCTGTTATAAAGAGTTTCGATGATCTCTGTATCAAAAGTAATTCTTTTTGCCACTCAAGGG
The DNA here is from genome assembly GCA_011799875.1 of Thinopyrum elongatum. Lineage (NCBI taxonomy): Eukaryota > Viridiplantae > Streptophyta > Magnoliopsida > Poales > Poaceae > Thinopyrum > Thinopyrum elongatum. The sequence continues at coordinate 390,757,311 of CM022299.1, forward strand.
AATAACTCTATGAGTCACCTCCCCTAAGGTGCCCTGTTATGGAATTATGGCAATCTATTTCCTAGCTACTTTGACATTTATTCACCATCTTCTTAAGCGTGGAAGTTTTGCCTACCAAATTGAACCTTCGCCATCTATTTCTTTCCATCCCTCTCGATGTGTGTTTTGTGTCTCAGCTCAAGAGATGTTTCAACGTCTCATTTCGTGAGTTGATCGTGACTTGAGAAGATTGATTCTTTTAGGGTTTCCCGTTCCTTTTGTCATAGTTTTTGGATGAAGACCTCGAAAGCAAAGACGTCAAGATCAACATGATGCAACAAATCATCATCTTCAAGAAGGTCAATTGGATCATGAAGACTGTGTCAGTTCCGTGACCTCCTTTTCCTCTTACCTCACGTCTTGAATTTCGGGACGAGATTCTTGTTAGTGGGGGTGAGTTGTCACAGCTCTATAATTGATTGTAAATAGTTGCATTAAAGCATCCATGCATCATGTTTAATTTCAAGGGAAATTTGAAGTTGAGGAAATTCTCAAGCCTTAGAAACTTTTAAAAATGATTAAATTTAAAATCCTCTTCAAACAAGTCCAAAAAATGTTCCTATTAAACTTTAAAAAATATTGGCAAGAACAAAATTCAAACCAATATTTCTGGTGGCTTAAAAACATTTATTTTGGGCCTTTGAATTAATTCATAGCTATTTGAATTGAAGTTATATTTACTATTAAATTAATATAAGTCCAATAATTCTGCCATTTCCTATGTGGCTCTGTGTTAATCCATTTGATCCACACATTTAATTTCAGGAGTTTAAAAAAATGATTTGATGTTGAAATCAAATCAAAACAGAATAAAACAAAATAGAAAACAGGAAATAAAAAAAGGGGAAAACCTTACCTGACTTACCTTTGGCCCGCTACTGTGCAACCCACAAGGCCCAGCTGCCAGTCGTCGTTCTCCTCTTGACACAAGGACGCGAGGGCGTCTAGCCGCGGCGCGCCGACACACGCGCGGCCACCTCCTGCTTCCCCGGGGCATCTCGAGCCTTCCAACCGTGCCATGGAGACACCCAGTCCCGGCCCCCTCCCTTAACCCATTGCAACTCTCTCCTTCCCCTCCCCTGGCACCCTCTCGCCCAGTCGAACGAGCCCATCGCTGCCGCCTGCTGTTGTCGCGCCCACTGTGGCCCCTGTGCCCAAACACTGTATCCTTCAGCTACGCCGTGCTTTGGAGCTTCCCCAAACAGAAGATCGAGAGCCCGGAGGCACCCCAGCGACGCCATCGCCATCTTCTGCATCACCGGCCACTGATGCTCTCCGGCGTTGATTCATTGCCAGGAGGCCTCCCTGAGCCAGCTAACCAGTTCGTCTGGCTCCCTGTGAGCCTCCGGTCGTTTTCCCTCCCCTCTCCGCGTCGATTTCTTGCTCTAGCCATAGATACACCGGAGCCGAGTGGTGCTCGCCGCCGGCCATGTCGGTGTCGCCGCCACTGCCGCTGAAGCTCGCGTCCGAGCTCGCCAACACGCTTAACATGCTCCTAGGAGCCGAGCACACCCACCAGCTCCTCCACATGTACACCTTAGCACCGAACTCGACATCGCCGAACCCGGGGCGCCGCAAGATCTCACCACCGGGCTCGATTCCGTCCACCCCACAGACCCCCGAGACCACCCAAGGATGCGCACGAGCGCAAGCTCCGTGTAGAACTCCTCCGCGTGTCGAATGGGCGCCGGAGCAGCCGTCCTGGCGTGCCTCCGCCGTTGGCTAAGGTCACCGGCGGTTAATCTCCGGCCAGCTGACATGTCCAATTAGTTTAGGGCTAATTACCCACTAATTACCCTCCCTGAGACACTAAGAGTGGGTCCCGCAAGTTTAATTAACTTGGCTAAACAAATAGTTAGGCTTAATTAAACCCTATCAAATGACTGAGTAGATGACTTGTGGGTCCCAGGTGCCAGGTTGACCTTGGAGCGGCTCCGTTGACTGATGACATCACTCTGACGCACAGCTGATGCAGAAAATGATTTCTGGATTTTAAAATAATTCAGAAATGATATATTAATTCTAGAAAATAGTCAAAACTTCTAAAAATCATAGAAAAATTCAACTGTAACTCCAAATAAAATAATATATATATGAAAAATTATCAGAAAAATATGACGAATCTGTTCATGGCATTTTCATGCATGTTAAAGCAACTTATACCTGCTGATCATGCCAAATCAATTAAAGGGCATTCTAATTGCTTCTTTTGGAGTTTGAATTTGAATCTTTGATTCAAATGAACTTCAACTAACATGGTAGCATTTTGCACTAGCTCAAACACCAGCATACTGCCATGTCATGATCATGCATCATATTGTTGCATTGCATTGATTGTGTTCCTTCTCTGTTTGCCGGTGTTTGTTCCTTCTCGGTAGAAGACGATTACGAGTCGTGATTGTTGACACCGATGAAGAGCTATACTATCTTCAGAAGTGCTAGGCAAGCAACCCCCCTTGATCACTCTAATACAATCCCACTCTCTCGCTCCTGCTCTTTTTTTACTTCTTTAGGACAACAACGATTCAACAGTTACATGTTGCGATAGCTGAACCCATTCCTCTTCATGACCTGTCTTTGCCACAGTAAATAGTAAAATCCACTAGCATGAGTAGGAGTTGTTCGAGCCATGATGTGCCTACTCATTCATGCCTATTTGCTATGCCGACTATGCTTAGAATTGTGTCAGGTCTGATTCATCTGGGATGGATTGGAATGGTGGTGTTCATGTCCTACTGTGTGAGAGCTAAGTGTGTGAACATGATATGGTAAAGGTAGCGATGAGAGGCCATGTAGGAGTACATGGTGGGTTGTCTCATTGAAACCGTCCTCAGGATCTGAGTTCTGTGTTTGTGATCCAAGACAGTTACTACCACACATTGGGCTCCGGGCGCTCCAAGCTCTCTCAACTTATTAATCGTCTTGATCTCTATCTAGGAGTCGCAACTAGTTTCTGGCATTTTTAGGATATGTGTTGGAGGCGTGCATAGCGCTGACCTTAGGGGTGGGCTACGATGCGGTGTAGACACCGTGGCATGGTGTACCAAGGCACCCGTTTGGTGGGCTTGGGAACCCTGCACACATCGTTTGAGGCCGTGAGTGAAACCTCGACCGGACTTCCTTTACGGGTATAGCCTCAAATAGGAGATACACTTGGACTAGAGTCTTGTGTGGTTAGTCAGGTCGTGGTCGACACCCTCGCCAGGCTTCCGCTTGAAGGTTGCCGAGATACATGACGTGTATATGGTGGTAAATGGTGAGAGCGTGTGTGACGAAGTGCACCCCTGCAAGGTTATCAAACTATTCGAATAGCCGCGTCCTCGGATATGGACTACTTGGAAAGCTTATATTGTTCATAAACAACTTGAAGTGGATACTCTAAAATGCGCAAGATAAGCGTGAGTGCTATGGATGGCCTTCCCGTAGGGAGACGGGAGCGGATCCATAGTGGTGTATTGATATGGTGAATATGTGGACTCGTGTGCGCTTTCCCACCTCAAAGAAAATACTGGTAGTCGTAGTACAAGATAGCCACTGAGTCAAAACTAGCTTGCTGCAGTTAAACCCCACAACCCACATTGTTGATACTGATGCATAAGTAGATAGTTCTGATGTAAATCTTGTTGAGTACATTTGTACTCATGTTTTCTTAATTTATGCTTTTGCAGAGGAGACTTCAGTCTCACTAGTGGTTTCTACGATGAGTTCGACATTGACCGATTAGTTTGGGAATCCCAGACAGAGGTCTGGTTCCTATGGAGTGTATTGTAGATAGTCAGACTTCTCAGTCTTTTTCTTTTGTAGTTGTATGTACTCAGACATGTTATGCTTCCGTTGCTTGTATGACCTTGTATGTTGGGTCATGAGACCCATGTTTGTAATATCATGCTATGTATGGCTCCTCGGAGCCTCTTGAAGAAATACTTTGAGTCATACTGTTATGTTGTGATGCCATGTTGTATCTACACATATCGAGCATATTGTGTCTATGTTATTGAAATGCTTTGGTATGTGTGGGATTCGACACCTAGTTGTTTATTCTTGGTAATCTTCCTTATGGGGAAATGCTTCTTAGTGCTTCCATCCTGAACATATGGATTGATCGACATGTGTCCTTCTTTGCTCCTGTGTCTGTCTCTACGGGGAAATGTCACGCGGTGTTTACTGGAGTCCTTTGTAGCCTCGCTACGACTCGGTTACACTCGCTGCTGACCGACACGTGCATTGCTGGGTCATGTATGCCTGTCCCTGTAAGTTTGTGCCACCTTGGTTTACGACTAGTCATGTCGACCCGGGTTCTCTGTCTTATACGTGAGCCAAAAAGACGCAAACGGTCCCGATTAAGATAAAGGCGGCAGCCGTGGGTTACCGTGCGTGAGGCCACAAAGTGATATGATGTGTCTTATGCTAGATAGGTGTGACTTAGGATCGGGGTCCCAACAGAAGTGTAAAGAATGGGCCAATATCGAGGCAATTTCACTTTTTTGGGACCATGGCAAATTTTCATTGCTTTTCAACCATGGCCAAATTTACTTTTTTCTGATGGAAAATTTACCTTTATTTTGGCATGGCAATTTTAATGTAACACACACAACAAATTTTATTTTAAGCGCTAATGACAAATTTCAAACGTAGTTAATTTGCCGTGGCAAAATTTCATTATAAAGCCCAAATTTTATTTTTTTGCTGTGATTACTATAAGCCCAGTTTGTGATTTTTATGAACAATGGCAAATGTAGTAAAAATTTGGGCTTTCTTTTGGGTCGCTACTGGGATTTATTTTCCTTTTTCATTTTTTACATGGAAAGGGCCTGTATGGGGCGATTTGTGTGTGCATTCGGGCTGTGGGGCTTCTCCCATCGAACAAAATCGTTCGGTGGGATTGATCGCTCGTACCGAACGAGACGATCTCCAGAACGAACATGTAGGCATTAACGGCGTCCTAACATTTTTACTCCCTTCGTTTTGTTTAGTCCGCACATTACCTTTGACTGATTTTTTTAATAAAGTTTGACTAAGTTTATAGAAAATAATATCAAAATTACAATAAAATATCTATATGATGTGAAAATATATATTCAATAATGAATCTAGTGGTATTGATTTGGTATTGTATATGTTAATGTTTTTCTTTATAAATTTGGTCAAAGTTTATAAACTTTAATTTCAGACAAAAGCTAATACGAGGAAGCCGAAGAGTCGAGATCGTCGCCGCAATACACGGCGGCCCCACCTCGGCGCATCCATCCATGACCATCCATCCCCGAAGTCTCCGAACCCACGTCACCACCCAGCCTCTGTCGCTCGCTCGGACTGTTTCTCTCTCCTTTTGGGCGCCCGAAAACCAAAGGGCGTGTTTGGTTGGGTGGCTCGCACCTGGCTCGCACCCGAGATGCAAAATAGCCCATGTTTGGTTGGCTGCATGACCTCCTCAGCCTGGCCCAGTCGATGAAAAAAGAGGCCTCCCAGCCAGGCTGAGGGAAACGCAGGATCGGAGCGTTTCTTTCGTCCAGGCTCGCTTCTGCCTTTTGCCTTCACCCGCGATGCACCCACCACTCCGCCTCATCCTCTCCCGTCCAACTCGCCATCGCCCCCCATCGTCTTCCAACGCCGTCGCCGCCCTCGCCGGAGGATGACGCCATCGCCGCTCCTCCACGCCCTCGCCGGAGGACGACGCCGTCAGCGCTCCTCCACGTCCTCGCCGGATGACGACGTCGCCGACGCTCCTCCACCGTCGCCGAACTCCGCCATCCTCGCGCACACCCGCGCCTGCCGACGAGCTCGCCACGCCGCCCGCCACCGCCCGAGAGGAAGAAGGGTGAGGGAGAGGGCAGCACCTGCGCGTCGCGATCCAGAACCGGCGCCGCATTTCTTCCCCATCTCTCCCCTTGAACCACGCCACCGCCGCCAATCCTACAGTCGAATCTCCGGCGCTAGCATGTCCTCCCAGCAGCCCATCTCCGCCACGGCCATCTCCTCGCCAAAGCCCCATCCACCAGAGTGGTCTCCCCTGACCAGTGTCGCTGCCTACACTCCTTCTTACATGTTTGGTTCAGATTTGTTTTACTTCTAGACTAAAATCTGGTAGACAGAGAAAACAAGTATCCAGCCTGTTGTAGGGAGTTTGATTTCAGTTTAGATTGGTTTTCTTTGTCTCCAAACTGAAATCAAATACTTGTTAGTACGCCAAGGAAATCTCCAAACTGTTGGAGGAAGTTTGATTTCAGTTCAGTCCAAACTGTTGGCAGTACTTGTTTTCTTTGTCTCCATTTTCTTTCAGTTCAGATTTCAGTTTGATTTCAATTCAGATTTGCCTTACAAGTACTTGTTTTCAGTTTGGATTTTAGTTCAGTTGGGCTGCCGTGTCTCAGGTAGACAAAGAAAACAAGTATTGATGCAGCCTACCAATCACCGTCTGTCTTATACAGCATGTCTCATGCACCATATTTGTACAATTCACCAAACACACATCTCAGCTCGTACTTGCATCAACTCACCCAGGCCACGCTCACCCAGGATCCCTCGTGCAATGCAGTCTGGAGCAACCCAGGCAACCAAACACGCCCAAAGAGACGCAGCGCACGCCGACCGAACGTCGGCCAGCCGAGCCGTCCCGTACGTATGGAGTCCCCCCGGGCACGGCATCCGCGTCCCGCACCGCGACGTGCCGCGCCGGCCAACCGTGCCTTCCGATTTTAATTCGGCTCCACCCCCGACGGCCGGCCAGTCAAACCCGCCCCCACCCATCCAACGGCGGCCGTTCCCCAATGCCTCCGCCCGCTCCCCTCCCATCCACGTGCCCACCGCGTCCGCCTCCCTCACGGTCACGGCCCACGGGCCGCCGCTCCCCACCTCGCCGCCCGTCCGCTCCCCTCTTTTATTCCCCTCCCCCCTCGTCGCCAGCCGCCCCCGACTCGCATCCATCCATCTCCAGCCACCGAGACGGGAAATTAGTCCAGACTTTTAGGGTTTCCTGAGAGAGAGATCTGGGAGGGAGCCATGGACGGGAAGCTGCCGCCGCCCAACCCCAACCTCCCCTACCGGGAGGACTGCTGGAGCGAGGGCGAGACGGCCGCCCTCGTCGACGCCTGGGGGTCGCGATACATCGACCTCAACCGCGGCAGCCTCCGCCAGCCGCAGTGGCGGGAGGTCGCCGACGCCGTCAACACCCGCCCGGGGGCCTCCGCGCGCCGCCGGCCCCCGCGCACCGACATCCAGTGCAAGAACAGGGTCGATACCCTCAAGAAGAAGTACAAGGCCGAGCGGGCGCGGGGCGGGCCATCGCCCTGGCCCTTCTTCCGCCAGCTCGACGTCCTCGTCGGCCCGACCCTCTCAGCCGCCGCCGCCAAGAAGCCTTCCCCGCCCCGCGCGCTTCCCATGTTGCGGAGGCGCATGTCGCCCTCTCGCTCCCCGTCGCCGCCCTCGCCCGCGCCGCCGATGGCGCTCCCCTTGCCCAACTACCGCCGTGGGTCCAACCTCCCGGCCGCTGACCTCTTCCATAAGGCCGCAGCAGCTGCGGCCGCCGCGGATTCCGACTCGGACGATGGCTACAATAACAACAACAACAACTATGACGATGACGAGGGCTCCCAGCAATCGGCCTCGCGCTCAGTGTCGTCTCACTCTGGTGGTAACGGTCCTCCTGTTCTTGGCGGTGGTGGTGGGGGCGGCGGTGGCGGCAACAAAAGGAAGAGGGGCGGGGCTGGAGGTCTTGGGGAGCTAGCGATGGCAATGGAGACATTCGCTGAGATGTATGAGCGCATGGAGGCTGCCAAGCAGAGGCATGCAGAGGAGATGGAGAAGCAGCGGATCAAGTTCCTCAAGGATCTGGAGCTCAAGCGGATGCAGGCTTTCGTGGACATGCAGCTTCAACTTTCGAGGGTAAAGCAAGCCAAGAACGGTACCTCGGAGATGCTCATGTCTCTTGCTGCACTGCCGTTCCTCAGCAACCCTGCTTACCTCTGATATAAGAGTTTAGGTAAGGAATTTGGCCTCTTAAATCAGATTTTAGGTTACTGTAATAGACTTAGGGGATTGATGATGTGTTTTTGTATGCTATATTGCCTTATGTGGAACCAATGCAGATGTTCTGATATGCTTAGGTGTTCACCCATTTTGAACATGTAACCAGAGATCTAGGCTATCTTATTTGTGCAAAGCAATGCTCAAGTAATTGTATGTTTAGCGATTTTGCATGATGAGAGACCAAGGCTTGACTTATGATAGCGACTAGCGATCTAGGAGATATTAGTCAGTTGATGATACACCCCCTGGAAATCCTAGATAATGAATGTTTTGCGTGTAGTCTCCCAGTGTGTTGCTGCATCTGCGTCGTCTGGTCGGCTCGCCGCCACGCACATGCAATTGCTCTGCGTATAGGCGAATGGTTTAATTTTTTGATGATGCATCTCATCTTCTGTTCGGTCAAATTCTTAGTTATCAGGTCCTCTTTGATCTGATCTGATAAATTCTAATGGTCGACTCTTGTGTATGCCAGTTTAGAATTTGTGGTTATATGCTTATATTAGATACATAGGTTTCTGATTCATGGTTTTCTGTTGTGAGTAGGAAATGCTCAAAATCTTTTCTCTGGTGTTATGCTGACTTCATGTTAAGTTTTTGTTTTGTTTTATATTGGAAGCATTTGAAGATCTTCCTTTGTACTGGGGTTTCATGCTTAGATTAGTTGAGCTGGTGATGAATGAATATTGTTAGCTTGGTAGATTATGGAGTGGGCTGTGAGATAGTTTCCCATCAGATCCTGGTCGCCGCCTTCCTTCTTCTTTCGCCAATAGGCTGAAGTACAATTGCCAATATTTCCTAAATTCTGAGAGGAATTTGTTTCAAATATGTTAAAATTTGGTCTCTAATTATCACATATTCTTGTTTGTCAGCTTTGATCATGTGGTGCACATGCTGATCGTCTATTCTTGTGATACTGGCCTTTATTAGGTGTTGATACTATGATGTTATTTGTTTATTAACTGTTACAATCCATTAGAGATGTGTTACCAACTTGTCGTACTCCCATCATGAGAGCCATTGACTTGACAATCAGTGTCCAGGCCTGAGTCCAGACTTTGAGGTTTGAGCATCTGTTGTCTTGGTAAAGCTGACTTGTATGTAAAAACTGATGTTATGGATTTATGGTCATTGAATTCTACTCCCTCCGTTCCTAAATATAAGCCTTTTTAGAGATTCCAATACAAACTACATACAGAGCAAAATGAGTGAATCTACACTCTAAAATATGTCTATATACATTCATATGTAGTCCGTATTGAAATCTCTATAAAGTCTTGTATTTAGAAACGGAGGGAGTACATAAGAATAGCGGGAAGTTCTTGTGTCAGTTGTTCCGGTGATGATAGAATTATATGACCAGTTGGTTTTTGGTTTTGTGAAGCTCTCTTGAACCACATCACATGTAAGTTGGAAAACACATGAGGGCTTATGGTGTTTGCATGTTAAGCAGTTGTGAAAAACTCAACAGAAAAGTGAATCGTGCATAGGTTTATCCCCAAATTTGCTGTTGATTGTGCTTCATTCTTGTTACATTTCCTTGTGTTACTAGCATTCTTATGTACCGATATATTTGTTTCTGTTTTCCAGATTACTTGGAGTCAAGCATGGTATGGTGCTGCTCTATGATGAAGATCAATCTAGGTTCATTGGTAGTTTGGTGTATAGGCTCTGGAGTCCGGATGTGTAAAACAGATGCTTCTGCTCCAGCCAAAGAGCTCTGATGTCGCCCGCGTTTTCTAGACTATAGCCGTTGGCGTTTTGTCTGTTTTCTTCCGCTGGGATGTGAACAGACAATTTCGTTGTTTAGTTTTTGTTTCAGTTAACATGATTTACAAGGTCTGTAACAGAAAATACTGAATATGAATCAACTCGAGCCAGCTGCTTTGAAATGTACATTCGGCCTGATTGGCCCTTTCTCAGTTTGCAAGGCGCTGACTGGAAAACGGAATGGTGGCATATGAATGAAGCTCTCTCAGATTGAGGTATCCAATTTTGGATTTTGCTCACGGTTTTGGATGGGTCATGACCCTGGTGGGTCCTTTCGATCAGCATGGCACGCCTTAGTCCAACCATGCACCATGCCATGTGTTCTTGTCGTGCTGTGTCTCTAGAGGGCATGACACTTTTATACCGTTGTGCTGGTTGTGTGGACGGGGAAAAGACCGGGTGCCTACTATTGTTTCGAGATTGTAAGAGATGTTGTGCATGGAGGCGGCTTAGAGCAACTCGAACGCTGCGACCCATTTAATCCGCCGCCGTTCGTTTGTGTCGCCGCGGACAAAAGTGATGGCTCAACGCGGCGATCCATTCCCAAGGTTGATGAAAAGAAGACTCCAGCAATGGCTTTCCCCTCTGGCAGCGCTTCGGAACAAGCTTCAGATCGGATCTTTGAGAAACAGGAACTTGCGACGGCGATAAATCTTTCCCTAATATTAAAGTGAGAATTGTTTCTCCACTTTTTTTCGTCATCGGGTCCTTTTGTACGTCAGCTACTTTTTCGTCCGTCATGTGCACCGGGTTTTCGCCCGTTCGTCGAGCGTACAGCGTACGAAATAGAAAAAAAGAAAAGCGGACCGGGTTTTCGCCCGTTCGTCGAGCGTACAGCGTACGAAATAGAAAAAAAGAAAAGCGGCTAGGCGGGAGTCGAACCCCTGAGCTCCTGCTTTCTTACTATGACCTAGGCCAGTTGAGCTAGCTCTCAATTGTGTTGGAAAGTAGAGTTTGCCACTACTTATTACAAACAAACTTATCCTACACATGGGTGGATGTTGGGCCTGGTCTGCAGCAAACCATTTGCAGGTGTGCATGCCACGCGGGACTCCGAACTGGGCAAGAAAACCATTAGCAGGTGTGCATGCCACGCGGGACAAGAAACAACGTACTCTCTTCGTCCGGAAATACTTGTCGCACAAATAGATAAAATTGGATGTATCTAGAACTAAAATACGTCTAGATACATCCATTTCTCCGACAAGTATTTCCGGATGAAGGGAGTACTTACTAAGAGGAAAAAGAACGGGCCTCGGTACTACACATGGGATATTTTATTCCAGAACTTATAAAATGAACAAGCATGGAATTATAGGCACACAAGTTTGCTGCTGCATATGATTTTCAATTATTAAAAATCTGTACAACATTAGAACACTTCTTACTTATAGGTTTGGCTAATTATTGTGATTTTATATTATCATATGAAATGTTATTTTATCTGATGAACAGTAATATTATTCCATGCCTAAAATCATAGTTTGGGAATCTATCTCTTTGCTATCTCATTTTCCCTTAGTTGAAGAGAAAATCGATCACCCCCACTCTATTGTATATATTTTTTCATGCATGTCATTACGTGAATGTTTCAGTTATATATTTGATAATTCACATAGAAACCTATTTTTAAATGTATGAACTTTGCATACTCTATACCAGGTATGAGGGAATATTTACATTTCTAAAGGGCCAGTGCTTTGCTGTAAATTTTCCATTAAAGTGATTGTCAAATTTTATTTTGTTATCAATAGTGGCTTAAGCTATCTCATAAAGCTATTGTAGATGTGCCTTGGTACTCCGCCTTGGTACTCCTACAATACTCAGAGGGTTTTTTGAGATTGCTACCCGGTAGACACATGTACCAACCACCCTCGGACAAAAAGAAAACTGAAATAATGTAAAATTAAACATTTCTTACAACATGAGGCAACCTCCATCGTTCAATATCCAATCAATACGAGCAACCCCAGCTAACATGAACTTCTTTAGATCGTGCGGTAGAGAAAGAGTCATTCTAAGATCATGTAGAACACAAAGAGACATATATGTAGGGTGGAGGAAGGAGTAATTCAACAGTAAAAAAGGTCGGCATTGTGGCCTGACGTACGTGATAGTCAAAAATATATGTGGTACACACAATTGATATCGAACCATAGAATATGCGTCCTAAAGATATGTACACAAAATTGGTATGTATGCCCCGTTGCAACGCACGGGCATTTGTGCTAGTTTCTTCTAAAAATACATCGAAGGGTTTCGGTATTTATAGGGATTATGTCGGTGGAATCAAGGTAAGGCGGTTCCCGTGGGCCCCACATGCCCTGGTGGCGTGCCCTAGGGCAAGGCCGCGCCACGTGGCTGTGTGGACCCATGGTTGCTCCTTGTTAAAGTAAAACGAAAGTAAAGCGAGATTGAAAGTGAATGGACGATTAGTCCTGATTTCTATTGATTCTCAAGTATATATACATCTGGAAGAGGTGGGAAGAAGAGGTGTCTGTTCGGAGGCATCCCTCCAGAACAGGTGCCTATTGGCAATAGAGAGAGAGAAGGGACATGACTGGTCGGGGTTGGACACACCCCTTTGCTAATGACTATTCATTAATTAGCAGGTCCTAATTAATCTACTAATTAATTCCTAACACCCCCCCTTCTTACAACACCGCTCCTTGAATGTTTCATCATTGAAAACTTCTTGTACATAGATCTTCCATCTTGAGAAATCTTTCCGTATAATCTTGAGAGTCTCCCCCAAAAACCCTGTGGGAAAAATATGTGGAGAATAGAGCAGATATGTTGCTAAAACTCCTTTAAACCCAATGGGAAAAAGAATAAGGAGAAACAGTGCAACATATAATGATTATTGTCTCCTTGATAACTCATATGAGAAAAACCTTTGAGAAAGGAGAAAACTCATTGGTGAGTCTGGAGAACAATAAATATGCTTTGTATACTTTCCTTTAAAAACCCCAGTGGGGAAAAATAGAAAGTATTGCATATGTCGCCTCGTTAAAACCTTGATGAGAACCTGTAAAAGTAAACACATAAAGGGAAAAAGAATATAATATGGTGCTTTGAATAGGAGTAATTCAGGAAGATACTCCCCCTGATACTTGCATATGTTGAAGCCATCAAATACCAATTCCCTTAACATGTTTCTAGAATGTTGAAGTTGGTAGAGACTTCATGGTTGTCACATGATTTGACTTGCAAGAGAACAATATAAAGATATTACTTACTATGTACCCTGTTTGCATCCAAACAACACAAGCAACATTATCTTTGAGATAATGGTTGGTGGATGTAGCCACTAAGGTCTGTTTCGAAGACTTTCTTGGTATGGCTACAGCACCTAGGAGGAACACAAAGCTTGTCTATGATCTAACATAGTGGGGATCTGATCGATTTATCCAATGATATTGGTGTCCAGATTTCTCTGAACTGAAAACTAGGACAAGATATTTGATGCCTTGGAGATATCGAAAGATATTCTTGAGCCCCAACCAATTATGTGTGGTGGGTCCAATGGCACTAGGATATAAAACTTTATGTCCCAATATCGCATTCTCATCAACTCATGGTTTTAATGGATCTTTCTCTACGTCTAGAGAACGAAGCCATGCGAGTTATGGATGCATAAGATTTGTCCACAATGAATTTCTCCAATATATTTTGGATATAGACAACATAGCGTACCATAATGTATGACTGAAGGTGATCGAGGTTTTACCCAATCCTTCATCTCAAAATCCGTCATTAAGATGATTATGTGCTTCGTCATTGCCGGAGTAATCCCTGTGTATGACAGACATGCATGGGTAATCATCATTGTAGGAGTAATCCTTGTGTATAAGGAACTCACTATGTCGGTTGTACCAAAATGTACCGACAACAATAAGTCATATGCTGACTTATTGGTTTTTTACACAGTGTATGTTGCGTTTTGCATTTCGATTCAGAAGTGAGATTCCATTGGGAACCATCTATGTCTGAATCTAGTGATCGACATGGATATGTAATCACTACATCTATCAACTGCATAGATAGATGATTTTGTATTGCCAATGATATAAGTTATCGGAAAGAGATTTCACCTTTGGAGAATAGTTGGGTATCTGCATGAACCCTTGTGCTATAATACTTGCTCTATGTTTCACCACCTCATTGTTCTCAATTCTATTTCCAGAAGAAAACTAGTGTATGTATTGCTTATGTGAATACCTTTCCCTTTATTGAGCAAGATTATTTCTACCTAGATTATACCCTTTGCTCGAGTTCAGTCCAAGTGTTGTTCACACTTTGCCATGGCCATGGTCTTTGGACCTGAATCATGTGAAAGGTTTTTTCAATCTAGTTGAGAAATGTATGTCGACAATTGTAGACTTCCGGTTATATGTTTCTCCAGAATCTATATATCAATATAGAGTTGATGGAAATATCGTTACCCATGGTGACTGTTCGCGATTTCCAATGCGGTTGAGTATTCCGATGTCCTGGTCATTGTGTGCACTATGACCTGGGTTGGTGGAGGTTGCCCGTCCACTGGGTGTATACTACCCATAAGGTGTCTCTCAATGTGAAGTTGACTTGCATTTACTGATTCAGAGGCCTCGATATCCTTGCTTGCGAGAAGCTGAATCCTGATGTACTTTTTCCATACTTCTCCCCCTGTTGATGTGAACGAGGAGTTAAGTGGTTTTTGTTGGTACCTCCACCCTTTTGCAGGATTGTAGGATATGTGACACCTTTATTTTTAGTAAATGAATCTGGCAGGTTATTTGCAATGTGTTGCAAATCTTCTAAATGCATGGTTCAGGTCTTTGAGTACGTGGACTTGAGGCAGAAATGTGTTGAGCATTGAACTAATTTCCTGGCATTCTTTATGGTACTTGAAATCTCCCCCTAATGCCTGGAAATGTTCCTCATCGAATCAACATACTGGCCATAAATAACTTCCCATGCGAGGGGCTTGAGGTATTGACACAAATATAGTTATTCCTCATATATATCCCAAATATATGTTGAGGGGCCAATGATGTATGTCGGGGTGGTGATACCTGTATGCAACCGAATTATCGTAAATGGGAAATACTTGGTAGATTTCCACGTATCAAAGATAGAGGGGAATAATATTATGCAGTTTGGTCATGAGAGTGTAAAACTGCATGACTCCAACGTAAAGTTGGTAAGTTGCAATTCTGAGGTAAAGATCATGGAATGAGCTTAATTCATTGGATAAAGGATTCTACCTAACCAATTTGAGTCTAGACATATAGGACAGAGTGCAAACTTCAATCCTAGGGCCATAATAAGGCACGAAGGAGAATTCTGCGACGTTGTCCATTCGATTTTCTTGAAATCGATGGTCGGAATAATCAACTAAAGGTTTTCGTGTGGATAAAGGCACACTTGCACTACTGCAGGATGGTCCAAACGCGACTGTCCAATCAGAGACCCTTCGACGAAACTATGTGCGATGCATTAATTACAAACGGTGATATAATAAAACCGTAAAAAAAATACAAAACGGTTGCGATGGCGGAGACATCAAACACGATTCAGATTAGAGTTGCGTGTGCGATGCGTGGCATACGGTTAATCCAGCAGAACTGTTTACGATGAGGCAGAGCAACAGAAACGGGCACCCAGATGAGGGTGTGTGCGATATACGGCATACAGTTCACTAGGATGAACTGTGTGTGATTAGGCAACACAATAGAAACGGTCAGCCATATCAAGGTGTGTGCGATGGAGGGCATACAGTTCACTCGGATGAACTGTTTGCGATGAGTCAAGACAACAGAAACAGTTCAACTGAACAAGATGTGTGTGATACGCGGCAAACAGGTCCGTAATCAGAAATGTGTGCGAAGACCAATAATAACACAGACGATTGCTGCTAATAAGCCGTGTGATTTGCTCTGTCTACAGAAGAATAACACACATATATAACTGAAATAAACATCCAATTACATAAGTGACTATACAGATCATTCGCACACACTTCAATAAACAATTGCATGCATTGTAAACTAGGAGAAACGATCGTTTAGTCATCTACTTCTTGTGACGCTACCGCCACTGCTTTGTGGCTCGATCGCTCGTCTGGGGCAGGAAGAAGACACTTCCTCATGTCAACGATCCGTCTGTACATCTCGTAGCTTGTGTACGCGTCCTTGGTCGCGTACTTAAGGTGTACTTCATCTAGTCTCTGATGCCAGGCACTGTGCCAGGCGTTCCTATCCTTCTTGCTCTCATCCTTCATCTTCATGTAGTAGGGGTCGATGATGGCCGAGGCGAGGTCAACCAGGGAGTTCTGTTTGTTGTTGTTGCTGCCCCAGACGTTGTAGTGGTCACGGATGTTGACAAGATTCTGGTAGGTCAAGCCCGAAACCTTGAGCGCTTTTAGATCGTTGGTGGTGTCCACCGTAGTGAAACTGTAGTCGGAGCTGTTGATAATCCTGGAGAAACGCTCGCAAGGCCTTGTGGCCAGGTGGTAGTGGTAGACGAGCACGTCATGTCTCACACACAACTGGGCGACGACAACCTTCTGATCTTGCCCGGCACGACCGCTGGTGAACTCGAGGTCGAAGCCGACCACTTGGTACTTGTCCTCAGCAAGCAACTGCTCCATAGTTTGGATGGAGCTCTCCACCGAGACCGGCTCGTTCGTGTACACCACTGAGAGGTCCTTCCCCCTCACGTGGGTACCCACTACGTGATGCGTGGTGAACTGCCCCCCGTTGTCGTCGTCGGCCACTAGGAGCGCCATTGGAGCCACGGGGAGCGCCATTGGAACCGCTGTATGTCCTCTCTGTATGTGTCGTCGTGGGTGTGCTTATTGTGTCGTGTGGCGCGAGAGATGAAAGGTAAATGGCCGCGGGAATAAATGGGGGCCGGCCGGCGTGGATTCTCGGCACGTCCGCATGACAGTTTTTGCAGCGGGTAACTGTATCGTGGCGCCGTGCCCGGCGCAACCGCATGCATAATGGCAGCACGAACGTACGTGATCGTGCGCCGGCCCCAAACACTGGCAGCATGCATGGAGGGACGCGGGCAGAGCGCCCGGAGGGACACGAGAGCAGAGCGTGCGTGGCGGGACGCGAGCAAAGCGCGTCGCGGCCGCCTCAACCACGAGTAACCACACGCATAGAGCAGTTGAACATGCAGGGAATGGTCGTCTACAAGCCGGCCGGAAGTTGCGAGCCGACGGCATGATGTGAAACTACGTCGCCTTCCACATCACACGGTGGTCAAACAATCGTTCGCGACGCTGCGTAGAGAGCGGCCGTGTGCTACTACCTCCGTCTTGGTCTATTAGTCCCCTTTATATTTTGTGCCATATTTTGACCTTAAATTTAACTAACAAAATGTTCAAGCATGTTATAAAAATAATATAATTGGAAACTATGTTCAAATACGAATCAAACAATATAATCTTTGGCAACATGCATTCATATTTTATTGGTTAAATCTCTAGTCAAAATTCGGCACAAAAATACAAAGAGGACTTATAAACCAGGACGGGGGTAGTAGGTAATTAAATCGCAAACGTTTTTTTATTAACCATATGTGTATGTGTCGTCCTCCTCTCGCACGTCTTGTCACGCCGCTGCCGCAGATGGCTTCGAGCACAAGCTTGAGCAGCGCGCATGGGTGTTCTTTTGGCCAAACGGTGGCTCGAAGTGGCGCCAATGAATCGTCGATGAGCCCGTTCCCGCGCAACCACGCAGGTTCCCGCGCAAGCTTCCCGCCAGACTCGGCGAAATCCCCCCAAATCCCAATGCTTACCGGCCTGCTATATAAACCCTCACGGCCGGCGAGTCCTGCGTCATATTTTCCCCTCCCTCCCTGTAGCTTATCTCGCCTGCTTCTCCCACAATCGCCAATGGCACCGGTCCGTCGTTGTCGCTCAGCTACTCCGCCATCCTCAGAGGACAGCTCCAGCTGGGAGGCTACACCGCGGCAGCGGCGCAGTCCCCGGTGTAGTGTAGTGCGCGTGGCGTCCCTGTTGGGTGTGCACGCAACACCCACCACACGCTCCGCCGCCGCTGCCCGTCGGCAGCTGTTGCCGGCCGCTGTTGCCACCACCCCACCGTCTGCCGCTACACCACCGTCGAAAGCCAGGGCCATCGCCCGCTCCGCGACCGCGGCCTGAAGGCGGGAGGTGGCCGTCGTGGCCGCCACCCCACTGTCGGCCACCACGGCCTGAAGGAGGGAGGTGGCCGTCTTGGCCGCCAGCCCACCATCGACCGCCGTGGCTGCCAGCCCACCATTGACCGCCGGTGTCATCACCCGCTCCGCCACCGCAGCCCGTAGGCGGGAGGTGGAGGTTGAGCCCCGCATGTGCGGTCAGCGACCTTGCACGCTACATTGAGTTCCTGCGGGAGGAGGAGGAGTGCCTGGTCGAGCACGCTAAGAGTCTTACCGCCGCCATGGCCGCAGCACACGCCGCCGCAGAGGCGCAAAATGAGGAGATTTACGAGGAGTCCCGCTGCTTCGAGAGGGGTCGTCTGGTGCGGCAGAGGGCGTTCGAGGTGAGCGTCGCTAAAGGTGCATCAGCGGCAGGCACCGTATTCCAGTTGTCCAGCTCGTTGGTAGGCTCCTCTTCCCCTGCCTCTTACTGAGCGCGCTCGGCAGAGGGGATACTGCTGGAAGTAGTACAAAGCCCTTCCGTAGTAGTATTTAGGGGCTATTTTATTCAGTTCATCTGACTATAGATGTGGTTGAACTGTACTACATATTTAAAATTAGCTAGTACATATAGTTGAACTAGCTAGTATTTCAGTACGTGGTTGGCAACAATTGGGGAAAAGTTTGGTCGGTTCAGCTGCCAAGTTGAACTGTTTGTATAAAGAATGACTGCTTAATCTATGAATGAAATCTATGCTTACTGAATTTCAGTTGCAAAATTAGATAGTGCTAGTGATTTTTAGCTACAAATTTTGACAAATCGCAGGGTTACAAGGTTGACAAAGGGCAATGTTACTAGATCAATGATACGTCTCCAACGTATCTATAATTTTTGATTGTTTCATGCTATTATATTATCTGTTTTGGATGTTTTATATGCATTAATATGCTATTTAATATTATTTTTGGGACTAACCTATTAACCTAGAGCCCAGTGCCAGTTTCTGGTTTTTCCTTGTTTTTGAGTTCTACATAAAAGGAATATCAAACGGAGTCCAAACGAGCTGAAAATTTATGGTGATTTTTTATGAACCAGAAGAAGCCCACAGAGCATCGGAGTTGGGCCAGAAGAGTCCCGAGGCAACCACAAGGGTGGGGGGCGTGCCCCCTGGCTTGTGGACTCCTCGGAAACCCCCCTGACTTGTTTCCGACGCCAAAAATTCCTATAAATATAGAAACCCCCGAAAAGAAACCTAGATCGGAAGTTTCGCCGCCGCAAGCCTCTGTAGCCACGAAAAAACCAATCGGGAGCCCGTTCCGGCACCCTGCCGGAGGGGGAAATCATCACCGGTGGCCATCTTCATCATCCTGGCGGTCTCCATGACGAGGAGGGAGTAGTTCACCCTCGGGGCTGAGGGTATGTACCAGTAGCTATGTGTTTGATCTCTCTCTCTCTCTCTCTCGTGTTCTTGATTTGGCACGATCTTGATGTACCGCGAGCTTTGTTACTAAAGTTGGATCATATGGTGTTTCTTCCCCCTCTACCTTCTTGTGATGAATTGAGTCTTGCTCTTTGAGGTTTTGTTATGTTGGACTGAGTATTGGATTTGAGAACACTTGATGTATGTCTTGCGATGGGATATCTGTGGTGACAATGGGATGTTCTATTGATTCACTTGATGTATGTTTTGGTACTCAACTCGCGGATTCCCGAGGTGACATTGGGGTAATCTATGCATAGGGGTTGATGCACGTTTTCGTCCTACGTTCTTCGATAGAAACTTTGGAGTGATTCTTTGTTGCACGTTGAGGGATTGTTATTTGATCCAATTATGTTATCATTGTTGAGAGAATTTGCACTAGCGAAAGTATGAACCCTAGGCCCTGTTTTCAAGCATTGCAATACCGTTTTTGCTCATATTTGTTACTAGTTATCTTGCTGTTTTTATATTTTTAGATTACAAAAACCTATATCTACCATCCATATTACACTTGTATCACCATCTCTTCACCGAACTAGTGCACCTATACAATTTACCATTGTATTGGGTGTGTTGGGGACACAAGAGACTCTTTGTTATTTGGTTGCAGGGTTGTTTGAGAGAGACCATCTTCATCCTATGCCTCCAGATTGATAAACCTTAGGTCATCCACTTGAGGGAAAATTGCTACTGTCCTACAAAACTCTGCGCTTGGAGGCCCAACACGAGTCTACAAGAAGAAGGTTGCGTAGTAGACATCAATCAATAAATGTCAATATTTCCAGTTTGATAAATGGCAATATACCCAATATGATAGATGCAAATCTATCAAATTGTCTGTACGTGGTTGCACACAGATCATCCGAAAAACCCGTTTGCGTTCAAGGGATGTACAAATCTTGCGTGCCAGATTTTCTCTTGGCTTAGCGGCGAAGTCTCGCTTTGCATACCGTATTCAATCTAAACCGTTTGCGTTGAAGAGATGCATAAATCCTGCACGGTGAATTTTCCCTTGGCTTACTGGGAAAGAACATAGCTCTCACTTTGCATACGGGTGTTCTATCTACAACGTTTGCGAAGAAGAGCTACACAAATCCTGCTCGGCACATTTTCCCTTGGCTTACTGGGGAAGCTGTTGGTTTGCATACGGGTGTTCTATCTAAAATGTTTGCGATCAAGAGCTGCACAAATCCTACTCGGCACATTTTCCCTTGGCTTCCTGGGGAAGCTGTCGGTTTGCATACGGGTGTTCTATCTAAAAATGTTTGCGATGAGTGTTTTATATTTAAAAACCATTGACTTTTTTAAAAATAAAATCGTTTGATAAGTCTGTACATTCAGAGAGAAAAACACAAGCTCGTTCAAACCATATCTTTCATTCAGTCACACCGCGAATTTATATTCATACGATCGAGATATAGTATTAAACCCAAAAAAACTAATTCCGGCGGCGGCGAAGGTGGCGTGCCGCGCCAGCGTTGTCGTTGTCGTCCTCCGGGATGCCGTTGTTGAAGTCTTCAAGGCAGCACATAATGTTCTTCACTTGGAAATCAAACATCCCGTCGTCACGCGTTCGACGGGCGGGGCGCGGGAGGACGGCAACTCGTCGCGCTGCGAGGTAGCGGTCGATGGTGGCGTCCCATGCCGCTGAGGGGGGCGCGCGCACGGACACGGGCGCGGCGGGTGCAGGCAAACGCATGGGGACCGGCGCCGCGGTGGGTGCAGGGGCGCGCACGGGCACGGGCACGGGCGGTGGCATGTACACGAGCTCGCGCAGATCCGCGGAGACCTCGCTGACGCCCGCGGCTTCCAGCTCTGTGATAGTGCTCGGCGACCAGCCCGTCAATGCTACGGGGATGGTCGATGGCGCGGGCGCGGGGATGGGAGCTGGGACGGGCGCGGGGGCAGCAACCGCCGCGACCAGCTCGTTCAGGGCCATGTCCATGAGGCCCCATTCCTCCTTATTTTCTATCTTGTCTGGCTCGGAGTCGACTTCACCAAACTGGAAGACTAGTGGCAGATGATCCTTCTGTGCCATGGCGTTGGTGGAGGTCTGCGGGAGGGGAATGGGAGGCGAGCAGTAAGGCCGCCCGTATTAAACAGCGGCTCAGGTGCCATTAATGGAGAGGATGCGAGCAAGGCGGGCGGCCATGGAAGTCAAAGGGCTTGCTTCCCAGTGAGCCTGCGCAGCGTACAGCTCGCACGCTTCCCGGTGAGCCTGCGCATTGGAGGACAGCTTGCACGCCTCCCGGTCAGCCTGCGCAGCGGACTGCGCTCGCACGCCTCCCGTCTACTCGAGCAGCTGTCCGCACGACACCTCCTAGCCAATAAAAGTGTGACGCGCGGCGTCACGTGAATGGTTAACAGAACGCACACGATTTAAATTATACAAAAGTTTGAGATGTTAAAGTGGCAACTATTTGTTTCAAAATGCCTTTGTTGGCTGTTATTCGAGTGCGCCTTCTCTCAAAATGGACACGAAAAATACCACAGCATGTCGGGTGGCATTCTATGATAGCATGCCAAGTTTCATGAATTCCAGACGAGTTTTGGATTTACTAGAATTTAAAAACAAAGTATCTCAACCTTTTGCCGACAAGCAACAGTGCCCTGGTGTTTGAAATTCATTCCCATTTCTTGCATGTGACCTAAGCATGCACCCAAGGACACACATTTGATTTGTCAATCCATTTTTCTGCACTGGAGCATGTGCATGTAGTTCAAATTAGAATTATGCACATAAAATGCCTAGAAAACCAGTTAATGTATAAAAATGTCCAAACGAACCCTGAAATTGCAAATTTTAACACGACACTCCTGTTGCTCTATGTTGCCACTAGGAAAAAAATTGAAAACAAGAAGAGCCAACGAATATCGTTTCACCCACCAAGGAGGCACACTCCCTACCGGAACCATGAGGCTTGTTGTCAGAAGCTCTGATATGTGAGAAGCTTATACCCAAACCTGCCTCAAATGGGACAAATTTTTACCACAACATGTTGATGCCGTTCCATGATAGAATTGCCAAGTTTCATGAATTTCAGACGAGTTTTGGATTTACTAGAATTTAAACACCATGTATCTCAATGTTTGAGGCCGATCGACGGTGGCAAGGTATTTGACTCCCATTTCTTTCATGGGACCTAAGCATGAAACCAAGGACACACATTTGATTTTTCAACCAATTTATATGCACTGGAGCATGTGCATGTAGTTTAAATTTGAATTATGCACATAAATGCATAGAAAACTTAGTTAATACATAAAAATGTCCAAATGAACCCTAAAAAAATCCAAAATTTAACACAACACTCCTGTTGTTCTATGTTGACACTAGAAAAAAATTTGAAAGCAAGAAGAGGCAATGAATATCGTTTCGTCCACAAAGGTGAAACGTTCCCTACCGTAACCATGAGGCTTGTGAGAAGCTCTGGTTTGTGAGAAGCTTATACCCCAACCTGCCCCAAATAGGACAATAATTTTACCATGACATTTTGATGCCGTTCCATGATAGCATGCCAAGTTTCATAAATTACAGACAAGTTTTCGATTTACTAGAATTTAAAAACCATGTATCTCAATGTTAGCGGCCGAGCGACGGTGGCAAGGTGTTTGACATTTATTCCCATTTCTTGCATGGGACCTAAGCATGCAACCAAGGACACGCATTTGAATTTTGAACCCATTTATATGCACTAGAGCATGTGCCTGTAGTTCAAATTTGAATTATGCACATAAATGCATAGAAAACTCAGTTAATGTATAAAAATGTCCAAACGAACCCCGAAAAATCCCAAAATTTGACACAACACTCCTGTTGTTCTATGTTGATGATGACCCACAAGTATAGGGGATCAATCGTAGTCCTTTCGATAAGTAAGAGTGTCGAACCCAACGAGGAGCAGAAGGAAATGACAAGCGGTTTTCAGTAAGGTAATATCTGCAAGCATTGAAATTGTAAGTAGCGAGTAGTTTAATAGCAAGATAATTTGTAACGAGCAAGTAACAATAGTAGTAACAAAAGTGCAGCAAGGTAGCCCAATCCTTTTGAGGTAAAGGACAGGCCAAAATGGTCTCTTATGATAAGCAAAGTATTCTTGAGGGTACACGAGAATTTCATCTAGTCACTTTCATCATGTTGGTTCGATTTGTGTTCGCTACTTTGATAATTTGGTATGTGGGTGGACCGGTGCTTAGGTGCTGTTCTTACTTGAACAAACCTCCTACTTATGATTAACCCCCTCGCAAGCATCCGCAACTACGAGAAAAGTATTAAGAATAAATTCTAACCATAGCATTAAACTTTTGGATCCAATCGGTCCCTTACGGAATAGCGCATAAACTAGAGTTTAAGATTCTGTCACTCTCGCAACCCATCATCTAATAACTACTCCACAATGCATTCCCTTAGGCCCAAATATGGTGAAGTGTCATGTAGTCGACGTTCACATGACACCACTAAGGGAATCACAACATACATATCATCAAAATATCGAACACATATCAAGTTCACATGATTACTTGCAACATGATTTCTCCCGTGACCTCAAGAACAAAAGTAACTACTCACAAATGATAATCATGCTCAAGATCAGAGGGGTATTAAATAGCATAATGGATCTGAACATATAATCTTCCACCAAATAAACCATATAGTAATCAACTACAAGATGTAATCAACACTACTTGTCACCCACATGTACCAATCTATAGTTCCGGTACAAAGATTGAACACGGGAGATGAACTAGGGTTTGAGAGGAGATGGTGCTGTTGAAGATGTTGATGGAGATTGCCCTCCCCAAGATGGGAGAGTTGTTGGTGATGATGATGACGATGATTTCCCCCTCCGGGAGGGAAGTTCCCCCGGCGGAATCGCTCCGCTGGAGGGCAAAAGTGCTCCTGCCCAAGTTCCACCTCGAGACGGCGGCGCTTCATCCCGAAAGTCCTCTCCTGATTTTTTCTAGGTCAAAATGACTTATATAACAGAAGATGGGCACATGAGGTGGGCTAGGTTGAGCACAACCCACCAGGGCGCGCCTGGGGGGCCTGGCGCACCCTGGTGTCTTGTGCTCACCAGGTGGCCCCCCTCTGGTAGTTATTTGCTCCAGTATTTCTTATTTATTCCATAAAAAATCCTTGTGAAGTTTCAGCTCATTTGGAGTTGTGCAGAATAGGTAGCCTGATGTAGCTTTTTTAGGTCCAGATTTCCAGCTGCCGGAATTCTCCCTCTTTGTGTATACCTTGCATATTATGAGAGAAAAGGCATTAGAATTACTCCAAAAAGCATTATTATGCATAAAAACATTATAAATAACAGTAGGTAAACATGATGCAAAATGGACGTATCAACTCCCCCAAGCTTAGACCTCGCTTGTCCTCAAGCGAAAACCGAAATCGAAAAACATGTCCACATGCTTAGAGAGAGTGGTGCCGGTAAAAACAAAATACGGACATAGAAGCATCATGTAATTTATTATAATAGCAACAAACTTTAACATAAAACTTTCATCATAGACTTTTATCATAGACTTCTCATGAATAAGTAACAATTCATCACAACATCAAAGTATAAAGCATAAACTTTATTGGAAACCAACAAACTATGTTCTCAGTCAACTTTGCAACTACAATTCATCATCTTTTCAGGAAGGGTCACGTATCTGAGCCTTTAGGCAAGTCCACATACTCAACCATCATATAGTCTTCTATGATTGCTAACACTAACCTCGTACACATGAACAAAACGTTTCAACCGGACACATAGAAAGATAGGGGCTTGTAGTTTCGCCTCCCAATGTATTCACCTCAAGGGTGATGTCAGCAATAATAACTCATGCTACCCATATTCAACTGGATATATGTGTCTAGATCTTTCCTCACCACATGATGCTTGCCAAAATAGAAAGTAAAAAGGAATAAAGAGAAAAACTTTGACTCTTGCATGAAAGAAATACATAAAAGTAAAAGATAGGCCCTTCGCAGAGGGAAGCAGAGGTTGCCATGCGCTTTTTGTTTGTATGCTCAATCCCTTAGTGCAAGAGAATGTCACGTTATATTGCCCCTTGTGATAGCAACCTTTACTATGCAGTCTGTCGCTTTTATTCTTCGCCTTTATAAGTTCGTACAACGCTCAATTTTCTCTTACACTAAATGATCCAACACTTTTAGAAGCAATTTTTATTGCCTTATTGCACCAATGACAACTTACTTGAAGGATCTTACTCAATCCATAGGTAGGTATGGTGGACTCTCAAAATAAGATTTGGGTTTAAGGTTTTTGGATGCACAAGTAGTATCTCTACTTAGTGCGGAATTTTTGGCTAGCAAAGATAGGGGCAAGCACCACATGTTAAAGGATCTATGACAATATAACTTCTATGTGAATATGAACAAACATAAATTATTACGTTGTCTTCCTTGTCCAACGTCAACAATTTTGGCATATAATATTTTGATGGGTGCTCACAATCACAAAAGATTTCCAAGATAGTGTATTTGCATGTGAATCTTCTCTTCCCTTATTAATTCTTTCATGAATTGCTTCATTGACCAATACTATGTTTGTCAATCTACAATAAAATTTTCTACTTATACTCTTCCTTGTGTGATGTCATTACTTACCATAAGATTAGCATATGATCTTTTTCATTTATTTCCTTTCTTTTTATTGAAACATGAAAGTAAAGAAAGTAAAACTCAATCTAAACTTTATTATATATCTCGCACACGATTACAAGGATAGATCACTAAGCAAACTCTCGAAAAGAAAGGATCAAACTAAACTTTTATTCATCTAAAGCAAAAGATAACCATGGATCGAACTAACAAAAGTAAAGGCAAAGGATAGTGGAGGTGATACGATACCGGGCACCTCCCCCAAGCTTGGCGGAAGCCAAGGGGAGTGCCCATACCCGATACTCAATTTTCTTTTGGTGATGAAGAAGGAGGTGGTGGTGATGAAGTGGTAGCGATCTTGTCCTCGGGTTTCCATGGTAGAGGCTCACCATTATAGGAGGAGGAGTGAGTCTCTCGGGTCCTGCAACTGGCAGCCAAACTCATACCTTTAAACCTTGCCTCATATTCAAAGACTTGGTTTTGAATGTCGTAGATCTGGCTCTGGAGGAAGTTGATTTGCTCGTTGAAGGAGAAAATGATGTCCTTCATGGACTTGCCATCCACCTTGAGATCACGGGTGTAGTCCGCGATCATGAGGTGATTGGCATTGAGTCCACGTTCCACCATCCCCTTGCACCGGAAGACTTCCTGCTCCATAGCTTCAAGCCTAGCCTCCACAGATCCAGTCCCCTTGGGGCCTTGCACATCGCGGATGTGGAGCACCCCCTCACGCATCTGGATAGCTTGAGGGTGCTGCATCACCTCCCGCAAATATGGGTTGATGACGTTTTCAAAGAACTTGTCCTTGGAGGAGCTTGAGGAGGCCATGGTGGATTGGATCTGTCAGAAAACAACAAGGAAAAGAAAACAGGAGATTTCTCCGCGATACGGAGGTTAATAGGTTCGGGGGTATATAAAGATTTTTTATCTTGGGAAATAAGCAAACGGAAGGAAAACGGAGTCCGGAAGGTACCCGAGGTGGGCACAACCCATCTGGGCGGGCCTGACAAGCCAGGCGCGCCCTGGTGTCTTGTACCCACCAGGGTCACCTTCCTGGTAGTTTCTTATTTTCCTAATTTTCTAAATATTCCAAAACTGATAAAAAATATTTTTGCGGAATTTTCGGAGTCCGTTTACTTACCGTATCACATACCTCCCTTTTTTTTCACGATTCTGGAGTGTTCCGGAAGGTTTCTTTTATGTGTTCTTCCGGTGTCATGGTTTGGATAACATTACTTTCAACATTAATGGGCGTACCTAAGATATAATGTTTTATTCGTTGCCCATTAACAACCTTCGGGTTAGTACCTTCGGCTTTATTTATTTTGATAGCTCCAGATCGATAAACCTCCTCGATAACATAAGATCCTTCCCATTTGGAGAGGAGTTTTCCTGCAAAGAATCTGAAACGAGAGTTGTACAAAAGAACATATTCTCCAACTTTGAACTCACGCTTTTGGATTTCATTATCATGCCATCTTTTAACTTTTTCTTTAAATAACTTCGCATTTTCATAAGCTTGGGTTCTCCATTCATCTAATGAGCTAATATCAAATAACCTCTTTTCACCAGCAAGTTTGAAATCATAGTTGAGTTCTTTAATTGGCCAATATGCTTTATGTTCTAACTCAAGAGGCAAATGACAAGCTTTTCCATAAATCATTTTATAAGGAGACATACCCATAGGATTTTTATATGCTGTTCTATAAGCCCAAAGTGCATCATCTAATTTCTTAGACCAATTCTTCCGGGACCTATTGATAGTCTTTTGTAAGATTAATTTTATTTCCCTATTGCTAAGTTCAACTTGACCACTAGACTGAGGATGATAGGGTGATGCAATTCTATGGTTAACATCATACTTGGCAAGCATTTTACGGAAAGCACCATGAATAAAGTGTGAACCGCCATCAGTCATTAAATATCTAGGGACTCCAAACCTTGGGAAAATAACTTCCTTAAGCATTTTAATAGAGGTGTTGTGATTAGCACTACTAGTTGGAATAGCTTCTACCCACTTAGTAACATAATCAATAGCAACCAAAATATGAGTATACCCATTAGAGGAAGGAAAAGGTCCCATGTAATGAAATCCCCAAACATCAAATGGTTCAACAGCAAGAGAATAATTCGTAGGCATTTCTTGACGCTTACCGATATTACCTATTCTTTGACATTCATCACAAGATAAGACGAACTTACGGGCATCCTTGAAGAGAGTAGGCCAATAAAACCCAGATTGCAATACCTTATGAGCAGTTCTGTCTCACGCATGATGTCCTCCATAAGCTTCGGAGTGACATTTCCGTAGGATTTGTTCCTGTTCATGCTCAGGTACACAACGTCTAATAATACTATCTACCCCTTCTTTATAAAGATGTGGGTCATCCCAAAAGTAATGTCTTAAATCATAGAAGAATTTTTTCTTTTGTTGGTATGTGAAGCTAGGTGGTATGTATTTAGCAACAATATAATTAGCATAGTCAGCATACCAAGGAGTGTTGTGAGAAGCATCTATTGAAGCTAACTGTTCATCAGGAAAGCTATCATTAATAGGTTGTGGGTCATCAAGAATATTTTCAAGCCTAGACATGTTATCAGCTACGGGGTTCTCAGCTCCCTTTCTATCAGTGATATGTAAGTCAAATTCTTGTAGCAAGAGAACCCACCTAATGAGTCTAGGTTTAGCATCTTTCTTTTCCATAAGATATTTTATAGCAGCATGATCGGTGTGAACAGTCACTTTAGAATCAACAATGTAGGATCTAAATTTATCACAAGCAAACACAACTGCTAAAAATTCTTTTTCAGTAGTAGCATAATTTCATTGGGCACTGTCTAGAGTTTTACTAGCATAATGGATAACATTTAGTTTGTTTTCAACTCTTTGTCCTAGAACAGCACCAACAGCATAATCGCTAGCATCACACATAATTTCAAAAGGCAAGTTTCAATCAGGTGGATGAACAATAGGTGCAGTAATTAAGGCTTTCTTGAGTGTTTCGAAGGCTTCTAAACAATCATCATAAAAAACAAAAGGAATATCCTTTTGCAAAAGGTTTGTAAGAGGCCTAGAAATTTTAGAAAAATCTTTGATAAATCTCCTATAGAAACCAGCATGACCAAGGAAACTACGAATACCTTTGATATCTTTAGGACATGGCATTTTCTCAATTGTATCAACCTTGGCTTTGTCCACCTCAATACCTCTTTCAGAAATTTTATGGCCCAAAACAATACCTTCATTAACCATAAAGTGGCACTTCTCCCAATTCAAGACAAGATTTGTTTGCTCACATCTCTGCAAAACTCGATCAAGATTGCTTAAACAATCATCAAAAGACTTCCCATAAACAGAAAAGTCATCCATGAAAACCTCAACAATCTTTTCACAAAAATCAGAGAATATAGCAGTCATACATCTTTGAAAGGTAGCAGGTGCATTGCATAAACCAAAAGGCATATGTCTATAAGCATAGGTTCCAAAAGGACAAGTAAAAGTGGTCTTTTCTTGATCAGGTTGAGAAACAGGTATTTGTGAAAAGCCAGAATATCCATCAAGAAAGCAAAAATGTGTGTGCTTAGATAATCTTTCTAGCATTTGATCAATAAAAGGCAGAGGATAATGATCTTTTCTAGTTGCTTTGTTTAATTTTCTAAAATCAATTACCATTCTATAGCCTGTGCCAATTCTTTGTGGAATAAGTTCATTCTTATCATTAGGAACAACAGTAATACCTCCCTTCTTAGGGACACAATGAACAGGACTTACCCATCTACTATCAGCTATAGGATAGATTATACCTACTTCCAGGAGTTTCAATATTTCTGTTCTTACCACTTCTTTCATCTTCGGATTTAACCGACGTTGGTGATCAACAACGGGTTTAGCATCAGGTTCCATATTAATTTTGTGCTGACATGGAGTGGGACTAATGCCCTTAAGATCATCAAGAGTATATCCAATAGCAGCTCGGTGCTTCCTTAGAACTTTCAATAATCTTTCTTCTTCATGTTCTGAAAGGTTAGCACTAATAATAACAGAATATATCTTTTTCTCATCAAGATAAGCATATTTCAAAGTGTCTGGCAATTGTTTTAATTCAAACACAGGATCACCTTTAGGTGGAGGAGGACCTCCTAGAGTTTCAATAGGCAAATTGTGTTTAAGCAGAGGACGTTGTTCAAAGAAAATCTTATCTATTTCATTTCTTTCATGCATATGTAAATCATTTTCATGGTCTAGCAGATATTGTTCTAAAGGATCAGTAGGGGGTACAGCAATAGAAGCAAGACCAATAATTTCATCTTTACTAGGCAAATATTTCTTATGAGGTTTCCTACTAAACTTAGAAAAATTAAACTCATGAGACTCATCACAAAGCTAACACCGACAGTTTGTTTCTCACAATCTGTTTTAGCACTAACGGTGTTCAAGAAAGGTCTACCAAAGATAATGGGACAAAAGTCATCTTGTGGGGAACTAAGAACAAGAAAATCAGTAGGGTATTTTACTTTCCCACACAAGACTTCAACATCTCTAACAATCCCAAGTGGTGTGATGGTGTCTCTACTAGCAAGTTTAATAGTAACATCTATGTCTTCTATCTCATCGGGTGCTATGTCATTCATAATTTCTTGATATAAGGTAAAAAGAATAGCACTTACGCTAGCACCTATGTCACATAAACCATGATAACAGTGATCTCCTATTTTAACTGAGACAACAGGTATGCCAACAACGGGTCTATGTTTATCTTTCCCATCGGGTCTGGCAATTCTAGCAGCTTCACTAATGAAGTAAATGACATGCCCATCAATATTATCGACCAAGAGATCCTTAACCATAGCAACACTAGGTTCTACCTCAATTTGTTCAGCTGGTTTAGGTGTTCTAATATAACTTTTATTGACCACAGTTGAGACTTTAGCATGTTCCTTCATCCTGACAGGGAAAGGTGGTTTTTCAATATAAGCAGTAGGAACAACTGGGTCAACATTGTAGATAATCGTTTCATCTTTAGCTATTACCGGTTCTTTAATTTCTTCTTTAATAGGTGAGTGATATTTAAACCACTTCTCCTTAGGGAGATCAACATGAGTAGCAAAAGATTCACAAAAGGAGGCTACTATCTCAGAGTCAAGTCCATATTTAGTGCTAAACTTTTGAAAAGCATCAGTATTCATAAAAGATTTAACACAATCAAACTTAAGCTCAATACCTGACTCTTTACCTTCATCGAGTTCCCAATCTTCATAGTTGCATTTAATTCTTTCTAAAAGATCCCACCGGAATTCAATAGTCTTCTTCATAAAGGAACTAGTACAAGAAGTATCGAGCATGGATTGATCATTACGAGAAAGCCGAGCATAAAAATTCTGAATAATAATTTCTCTTGAGAGCTCATGGTTGGGGCATGAATATAACATTGACTTAAGCCTCCCCCAAGCTAGAGCGATACTTTCTCCTTCACGAGGCCAAAAATTATATATATAATTCCGATCACGATGAACTAGATGCATAGGATAATTTTTTTGATGGAATTCCTATTTCAACCGATTCCAATTCCAAGATCCAATATCATCGCATAGCCTATACCATGTCAATGCTTTTACCTTCAAAGATAACGGGAAAACCTTCTTCTTAGCTTCATCTTCGGGTAAACCTGCAAGCTTAAACAATCCACAAATTTCATCCACATATATTAAGTGCATATCAGGATGTTCGGTTCCATCTCCTGCATAAGGATTAGCTAGCAGTTGTTCTATCATACCCGAAGGAATTTCATATTCAATATTTTCAGTAGGTGCAGTAGGTTTAGGGGCATCTAATTGTGGTTCCGGTCGAGGTGAAGATACCCCGAACAAACCCCTCAAAGGATTGCTTTCCATAGTAAGAAGTGGCAATAAATTTCAGCACGTAGTAATAATTTTTCCTTACCAATTTCCACTTACCAAAAGCGCTTCACTCCCCGGCAACGGCGCCAGAAAAGAGCCTTGATGACTCACAAGTATAGGGGGTCAATCGTAGTCCTTTCGATAAGTAAGAGTGTCGAACCCAACGAGGAGCAGAAGGAAATGACAAGCGGTTTTCAGTAAGGTAATATCTGCAAGCACTGAAATTGTAAGTAGCAAGTAGTTTAATAGCAAGATAATTTGTAACGAGCAAGTAACAATAGTAGTAACAAAAGTGCAGCAAGGTAGCCCAATCCTTTTGAGGTAAAGGACAGGCCAAAACGGTCTCTTATGATAAGCAAAGTGTTCTTGAGGGTACACGGAAATTTCATCTAGTCACTTTCATCATGTTGGTTCGATTCGTGTTCGCTACTTTGATAATTTGGTATGTGGGTGGACCGGTGCTTAGGTGCTGTTCTTACTTGAACAAACCTCCTACTTATGATTAACCCCCTCGCAAGCATCCGCAACTACGAGAAAAGTATTAAGAATAAATTCTAACCATAGCATTAAACTTTTGGATCCAATCGGCCCCTTACGGAATAGCACATAAACTAGGGTTTAAGCTTCTGTCACTCTCGCAACCCATCATCTAATAACTACTCCACAATACATTCCCTTAGGCCCAAATATGGTGAAGTGTCATGTAGTCGACGTTCACATGACACCACTAAGGGAATCACATCATACATATCATCAAAATATCGAACACATATCAAGTTCACATGATTACTTGCAACATGATTTCTCCCGTGACCTCAAGAACAAAAGTAACTACTCACAAATGATAATCATGCTTAAGATCAGAGGGGTATTAAATAGCATAATGGATCTGAACATATAATCTTCCACCAAATAAACCATATAGTAATCAACTACAAGATGTAATCAACACTACTAGTCACCCACAAGTACCAATCTATAGTTTCGGTACAAAGATTGAACACGAGAGATGAACTAGGGTTTAAGAGGAGATGGTGCTGTTGAAGATGTTGATGGAGATTGCCCTCCCCAAGATGGGAGAGTTGTTGGTGATGATGATGACGATGATTTCCCCCTCCGGGAGGGAAGTTCCCCCGGCGGAATCGCTCCGCCGGAGGGCAAAAGTGCTCCTGCCCAAGTTCCGCCTCGAGACGGCGGCGCTTCATCCCGAAAGTCCTCTCCTGATTTTTTCTAGGTCAAAATGACTTATATACCAGAAGATGGGCATCGGAGGTGGGCTGGGCTAAGCACAACTCACCAGGGCGCGCCTGGGGGGCCTGGCGTGCCCTGGTGTCTTGTGCTCACCAGGTGGCCCCCCTCCGGTAGTTATTTGCTCCAGTATTTCTTATTTATTCCATAAAAAATCCTCGTGAAGTTTCAGCTCATTTGGAGTTGTGCAGAATAGGTAGCCTGACGTAGCTTTTTCAGGTCCAGATTTCCGGCTGCCGGAATTCTCCCTCTTTGTGTATACCTTGCATATTATGAGAGAAAAGGCATTAGAATTACTCCAAAAAGCATTATTATGCATAAAAACATTATAAATAACAGTAGGTAAACATGATGCAAAATGGACGTATCAGTTGACACTAGAAAAATTTTGAAAGCAAGAAAAGGCAACAGATATCGTTTCGTCCACAAAGGTGGCACGTTCCCTACCGAAACCATCAGGCTTGTTGTGAGAAGCTCTGGTTTGTGAGAAGCTTATACCCAAACCTGCCCCAAATTGGATAATATTTTTACCATGACATGTTTTGCCGTTCCATTATATCATGTCAAGTTTCATGAATTTCAGACGAGTTTTCGATTTACTAGAATTTTAAAACCATGTATCTCAATGTTAGCAGCCGAGCGACGATGTCAAGGTGTTTGACATTCATTCTCATCTCTTGCATGTGACCTAAGCATGCAACCAAGGACACACATTTGATTTTTCAACCCATTTTTATGCACTGGAGCATGTGCATGTAGTTCAAATTTGAATTATGCACATAAATGCCTAGAAAACTCAGTTAACTTATAAAAATGTCCAAACGAACCCCGAAAAATTCCAAAATTTAACACGACACTCCTGTTGTTCTATGTTGACACCAGAAAAAAATTTGAAAGCAAGAAGAGGCGACGAATATCGTTTTGTCCACAAATGTGACATGTTTCCCTAACGGAACCATGAGGCTTCTTGTGAGAAGCTCTGGTTTGTGAGAAGCTTATACCAAAACCTGCCCCAAATGGGACCATTTTTTTACCCCAGCATGTTGATGCCATTCCATGATAGCATGCCAAGGTTCATGAATTTCAGACGAGTTTTGGATTTACTAGAATTACAAAAGCAAGTATCTCAACGTTTGCCGGCGGGCCATGGTGCCATTGTGTTTGAAATTCATTCCCATTTCTTGAATGGGACATAAGCATCAACCCATGGACACATATATGATTTTACAACCCATTTTGGTGCACCAGAGCATGTGCATGTTGTTCAATTTTGAATTGTGCACCTGAAATGCCTAGAAAACCAAGTTAATGTATAAAAATGTCCAAACAACCCTGAATAATTCCAATTTTTTTGACGACACACCTATAGTTGCATGTTCACTGCAGATAAAAGTTCTAGCAATTCAAACACCCTCCTTTGCCACTGTGACCCCATTATGTATTTCAAATTAAGACGAAAAATCAAGTAGATCGCACACAGTTTAGTATCACCAACCGTGTGAGATGCAGTACAAAATATCTTGGAGCACCGTCGGAGTATAGTACACATATGGCTTCTTTGACAACGGTCGGCAACCCACGACCGAAGAGTTGGCAATCGCCGAGAGTGTTCGAGCAGCCGTCCGTTCCTCCGCGGCATACCTTACCACGACGGATCCCGTCCAAGCCCAGTTCGCGGCCACCCACGCCCAGCTCATGGCGGCCTTTTCCAAAGAGATGGCGGACGCGGATGGCGAGATGCTTGCCGAGTATGGTGCGATGGATGCCAGGGAGCCCCTTCCCAAGGAGATCGTTGGGCGCAAGCTGGACATGGAGGAGGCGGCGGAGATCGACGAGCGCCAGCCGGAGTAGTACTCTCTGTTTTGTTTAATTAAGAGTGTCGGTCTTTAATTTGTTAGAGTAATGTTTAGTTCAGCTAGCTCTGTTTAATTGCTGAACTTGCTCGATTAAGAAGTGTGGGCGTGCTGTAGTCTTCTTTGTTTACCCAAATTATGCAATGACATGGATGACCACTGTAACCAGGGAAATTTGGACCAAAATTTGCACGTTCAAACTCATCACACACGGGGTAAGCTATATGAATCGTTTGTGATGTTCACATATCGTACGTAATGCTGAATAAGGGACCGTGTCTAATGACACTTTGCGCGCCAGTTTTTTTGCTGCACCGAGCGTCCGAGCCAAAATTTTCGGCTTCAGCGGAAATATCTACCTCCCCGCCCCCTCCTCCTTACCAAAAGCCACATTTCCCCTGTTTCTGCCTTCCTTTCCAAGTTCAAACCTTCACTCCTTGCTTGTAGCTCTGCCTCCTCACCGTCGACCCTCCTTCACGCTACTCGGCCTCGTCGATCCAGGCAGGTAATCCACACCCGACCACCATCCTCCTCCTCCTACATCCCACATGCCCCGACCATCGGCGCGACACCTTCCACCCAAATCACTGACCCCTACCCCAAATAAGCGCCGCCCTAAGCCATGGTGCACGCAGTATAGCCAGGAGCTCAAGGAGCATTTGGCAGCTGAGAAGCAAATCGCGGCCGCACGCGCGGATGAGGTCGCCATGGTTGCCATTCGTGCCAACCCCCAAATCTTGGAGGAGCACCTCACCGTCGATTCCACCATGGACGCCTCGCGCGCCGACGCTGCGACGCGGTTGGCTGCTTTAAACGACAGTTCGTGGCGTTTCCTCGAGGCCACCGTCGGTGCCTTCGACAAAGACTATGAGGTGTTTTCTTAGCGTGCCCGTGCTTACCTCAACTCGATAGCCAGCAGGTTGGTGCCCGGAGCGGCTCAGGCAACTCACCACTACAAGGTGGGCACCCACGATGTGGAGGCCTCGCCCTCTTCCATTTCCAAGTAGCCAATCATCATCGATATCTCCGACGATGAGGAGTAGCTTGTCTTATTAGCTCACTATAAGAATCTATGTCCAGTTAGCTAGCTACGCCGGTTAAGCATGCTCGGTTTACCCGTTGCATGTGCTGCTCCTGCCTTTCCTTAGCAAATTCTAGTGAATTTTCCTATCTACTTTTACCATGCAATCTGTTCCTCTAGTGTATTTGTTCTATATGTCGTGCATTGTGCTGCTCACTTATTAACTGTTTGGTTAATTTGTTGTCGTGTTCAGTTAACTATTTGGTTCAATTCTGCAATGTGATGTTCAATTCTTCTGGGTGCAATTTTGTATTGTCTTCCATGTGTGAAATAAATTGAATTTGGCTGTATTTCCAAGTTGTCAAGCATGCTTGGTTTGGTTAACTATCTGATCTTCTATTATGTTATATATTGTGCAATATGGTGCTCAGTTAATTTTTGGTTCATTTGTTGTGGTGTTTAGTTAACAGTTTGGTTCAATTCTGCAATGCGATATTCAATTGTTGTGGGTGCATTTTGTTATTGTCTACCATGTGAGAAATAAATCGAATTTGACTGTACTAAATACATGAGAAACAAATACAATTGCTATATTTCCAAGTTGTTAAGCATGCTTGGTTTGGTTAACTGTCTGATCTTCTATTAGGAGTATGCTATATTATGCAATGTGGTGCTCAGTTAATGTTTGGTTCATTTGTTGTGGTGTTTAGTTAACTGCTTGGTTCAATTCTGCAATGCGATGTCCAATCGTTGTGGGTACAATTTTGTATTGTTATGTATGTGAGGAATAAATCGAATTTGGTTGCACTTAATACATGAGAAACATATACACTTGCTATATTTCCTAGTTCTTAATCATGCTTGGTTTAGATAAATGGCTTTTCCATGTGGCTAGAATTATTCTAATGATATGCATGTGATGAATAAATCATATTTGGCTGCACTTAATACATGAGAAACATATACAATTGCTATATTTCCTAGTTCTTAATCATGCTTGGTTTAGATAAATGGCTTTGCCATGTGGCTAGAATTATTCTGATGAATCTGCAATGTGTTTATTTTTCATCAACATATTTTACTGATAGCATGCCAAACCTCACTTAACCTGATCACTAACTACCTTATATGTGTTGCAGGGAAACAATGGGAAGCACTGAGGTTTACAATCGAGATTTGCACATGCATGGCCCTTTGTCTCATAGCACATTACTATGCAATTGAATGAACCATTCTAATATTTAGGTTTTTAACAATTTGGTCTTGCACATGTAGGTCCTGCTGTCAGAGGTTTTGACCCACTGTTCGACCCTTTTTGCATATGGGGAAATGAGTTGTCCATGAATATCAGTCAAGTCAAGAAACTCAGAAAGATTGTTAGGATAAAGAAACTAGCGACAAAAAACAACAAGATCTTTGTCTGCACAATGAAGAAGACACTAGTTCACTACAGGATGGTACTAACTGTTATACCTTGTCTTTTTTATTTCTTTGCGCCATTTCAAATCTAGAGAAGATATTTATGCATATCCTTGTTTTTAGGCATTTCCAAAGCAGTTCACTGATGATTACCTCTCAAACCACCTGTATGGTCAGGAGGCGAGGAAGGTATTCATACAACACCCACGGTTTAATATTGAAGTCTTCCTGAAGAGGATGAAGGATAGACGGTCAATCATCCACATGCACTGGCCTAAAATTGCAAAGACCTTCAACATCAATGAAGGCTCAATATTCGCCTTCCGTTTCAGCAGTTTTCCAGATGAGATTCATCTGTCTATGTACCGTCTATGATGCTAATTTCAAAAGGTTATAGATGTTACATGTGAAACTTGATGCTGGTGCAGTTGTGTAATGGGGTAGCTGAGTGCTGAAGCTATATGATGTTGTACTCTGATGCATTTCAATTATGAAATCCTGCTTCCTTTATACAAAAATGAAATATATTGTGTGCTTAATATGAAATGTCAATTAGGTTAATAAATGGATTATTAATAATCGGCCAATTAGCCTGCTAATCGGGTTTTATATTGCAAACGGTTATTGAGAAAACACCGTGGGCGATGACCTCAGACAACACACACAGTTTCTAGAAATAAAATGTGTTGGATCAATGAACAATCGCACATGACTTCCTCTTGAAAACTATTTGCGTTATGCCACCATGCGCAAACGTTTACCACATAAAAAGTGTGTGTGATAGACAGCCTATGCCACACAGTTTCTTCTACGCACCGTGTGTGATGCATTCAATAACGCAAACGGTAAAATTGTTAATATCGTCTGCAATGGCAATGCTATCACAAACGATTCAATGGGGAAAATTGTGTGTGATGTACGTACGAACGGAAACGTTTCCCTGCGTTGACTGTGTGGGATATACATACGAACGGAAATGTACTTCTTGGATTGACTGTGTGGGATGTACATACGAACGGAAACGTATTCCTTGGATTGACTGTGTGGAATGTACATACGAAAGGAAACGTTTGTCTGGGACTGACTGTGTGGGATGTACTTACGACCGGAAACGATTGGGGCTGTATAATTGTATTTTTTAACACAACTGTATGTATAACCGTATTTGATCGCTCGCCCGTCGCACACGAGCTCATTTTGCCCATCGTGTGTGACCGGAGGGCCTATCCCCGACGGTTTCTGGGTCGTGTGAGAAAGACCCCCTATCGCCCACACTCACTAGGCGACGGTTCAAAATACCGTCGCGGAAAGGGGTTAAAAACCGTTTGTATAGCACCTCGCTGTACCAGTGTTGAGACCATTATGTAATTGTGTCTTTTCAAAACCATGGAATACTTGAATAGTCTAGTAATGGTTAGGAAGAGCCACTTACCTCGACTTGATGCATTCAATGAGTCTGAGTGGTTCAGCGAAGACTTTAAGGTGCGCGAGCCTTAAAATTAGCTTCCCTGCATCACATGTAGTGCGCATAAAATCCAAATATTGTTAGAATTAAGCATCATAGTAGTCATAAACCAATGGAATTGCTGATAGTTTTGGTTTCAACCCAATGTCTGAATGACCAAGGCGAGTATGCCAAGTTTTTCATGTACAAGACATTTTGGAAAACTATCTTGTACGCAACATATGCTACCGGTTTTGTAGTATGTGTATTGCAATCCTGATGATACATAGAGAATGTGTTTGCCATATCCGTTGCATATGGTAAAGATAATATATTCCTCTTTGTTGTCAACATAAGTTTCGCTATAAAAACTATTTTGACGGATACCTCTATAGTTTAGTAGGGTACGAGTTAAACCTGGAAGCAATAAAGCATCCTTGATGGTACTCGAGTACCCATAGGGATAGTAAATATGACACGAGTTGAGCCAACAACTACCTCATCGCGTTTAGCAATTTCAAAATATGTCCTTTTCTCTCAGCGAGAGTGGAAACATTTCACTTCCCTGAGTATAGAGTTCGTGGTGCATATGCCCACAAGGCACTTATCCTCTTTCATCGGATTGACCCCCGTAAAAATCTATATATACACTTGAAGTCTCTCAGTATGAAAATCTCTATCATATTTATAGAATACATACAAATATATTTGTACCAAAGTGCTGATACAATATATTGTGATATACAATATATGATGACAACAATACTTATGTTCTTATTAGAACATAAAAAATGGACATAAATCATTTTTTGACGTTGACATATTGATCATTGAGGAGATTGAGAGACTAGACGAAGTCTTCAAACATGTTAGTTGAGTCATATTCAATCATCATGTTCTCCGTGCCCATAGGGTCCCGTTACCGCTGGTTATGTGAGGTTGAAGGCTGAAGTTGGATTCAAACCTTTTTCCCTTTAGGTCTTTTGCATCTTAGGGATTGCACGCGCCATCCCATGGGACACAAGAGTGATCTTGATGTCCATGGCACATGTAGAGTAGTTGCGGCCATTGAGGACGACTGGCTCAAATTCTTTAGCCATCAGTTACTTACATGGGTAAACCAGAGATAATTAATTTACGGAGGTAGAATAAGAACCATCATGGTTGATGTTGTAATGAACTTGGCAAAATTAATGGAAATTTCAAGAAGTTGGCTTGAAATTATTAGTGTGAACTTCAAATTGTTAAGCATGCCACTTTGTAGATAATCTCCAAAGGAAAATTTGGGAGTACATCTAGCAACATTAAAGGAGTATAATCCGATGAAATCTTAGATCCTCATACTTCAAATGCCTTATGTCATGACTTAATAAAATGTATGGGAGAGCACTTTGGCAATCATAATGTCAAAAATGACAAAATGTCGGCTTCAACGAAAAAGGTAGATAATTTGCATAGCAGTAGATCTATGCTCTAGCCCGTGATCCCAAAACAACAATTTGAAGAAATCACTTAGAATTTTGAATATCAATTCTTGCTCGTATGAAGCCAAAAGGCTCAATTAAGATGAATTGATTTTTATTTGCAAGAAATTGAAAATTTCAACTGCAAATAATGGACGTAATTAATTTCAACATGTAGGAAACATGGAAATATATTACCTCATTTTTTTGGCAAAAAAATTGAAATTCAATTGCAAATAGCGAAGGTAAATAATCTCAACATGTCATGAGATGGAAATAATTTACACCAATAATCGTATTCTGGAATACATATAGTACTCAACAGAAACAATATCGGAAATCAAATACTCAGAAGTACCGCGTCCTATTCATGATGAGTGCTAAATAAATAGTATTACCGGATGACCAATTCGCAGTCTAGAAAAATTCAGGTTTTATCTGCAACTTTGGCATAGGACAGACGTTTCTAGCCTGTTTTGCAAATTCCTGTGAATCCAAGAATCTTCAAGCAAAACGGCTAAGGAGATAAGGTTCGTTGACCTTCTCCCGTGTGGTCGCAGAACAGAGGAATTGCCTGTGATACTTTTTTTTTAGCCTCAACCGAGAATACAAGCTGTAGTATCTGTTCGGACGCACAGACACACACACCACACACACGCACACCACAACTCACACACCCCCGACTATGCGCCTAAAGTTATTAATACTGTTCATAATAAACAGTACAGCGTACACTGTTCCTATTCATCCCCAACAGGGATCGAACTCGGGCGGGTGGAGTGCCCACCGGCAATTCCAACCACTGCGCCACGCGCAGTCCATTGCCTGTGATACTGTTGCAAAGAGCGTTGCCGGAAGAGAGCTCCGAGCCGCGCTGGCCAAGGGGCCACCACCAGGATGGGGCCGTTGCATCGCACGCCTGGGGGACTCCGCTGATTTGCGGGAGACCGCGCATGGCCACCGTCGCACGCTGCGTTGGAGGCCGCTGGTCGCATGGAGCCGGCCGCCGTTGTGGTCTCTGTGGGCGGCCACGCCTCCGCGAGGTCGCGATATGGGCGAGGCCACACGCTTACGGGGGTCGTCGCTACCACGGGAGGTCCAGGTCGTGCGCGTGCCATTGGGGCCGCATGCAAGCGTCCCGCCGCCACCGCTCCTGGAGAGGAGGCTGAGGCGCAGGCGTCACCGCTAGTATATAGACAAGGCTGGACACAAGTGCCGCCGTGCAATGGAGGACGAGGATGGCTGCGTCACAAGCCTAGGCATGGACGCGCCATGGAGGACGAGTTCGTGCTGCGCCGGCCGTTGGCAACCGCTGGGAGAAGCCGCGTCGCGCGCAGCCGGCTGCCATGGGTGATGGCACCGCCGGTCGCCGCCGCCACGCTGGTGCGTGTCACACGCCATTGGCACTAAGGTTGCTACTGCCGTTCCCGCTGCCGCTGCGACGTAGGATCAGAATACAACAACTTCGAGGATTGTCGCCGAGGAAGAACTATGCCGCTGCGGTTCTTGCGTCGTTGATGATGCAACTGTTGTGTCGATCGTGTTCCGATCCATCAAGAGCATTCGTTCGTGTAGATGGATCGATTCCGTCCTTGAAAACTTCGTCGTTTATGGCCGATCGCTTGTTGCCGGAGAGCAAGTGACTGATAACGTGTTAAAGTAAAGCGAGATTGAAAGTGAATGGACAATTAGTCCTGGTTTGTTCTAAAAAAATAAAATTAGTCCTGGTTTCTATTGATTCTCAAGTATATATACATCTGGAAGGGGTGGGAAGAAGAGGTGTCT
This sequence comes from Thinopyrum elongatum, assembly GCA_011799875.1. Lineage (NCBI taxonomy): Eukaryota > Viridiplantae > Streptophyta > Magnoliopsida > Poales > Poaceae > Thinopyrum > Thinopyrum elongatum. The sequence goes on from CM022299.1 coordinate 390,799,503, forward strand.
GTTCGGAGGCATTCCTCCAGAACAGGAGCCTGTTGGCAATAGAGAGATAAGGGACATGACTGGTCGGGATTGGACATACCCCTTTGCTAATGACTATTCATTAATTAGCATGTCTTAATTTTTTATGAGAACCACGTGCCCTAATTAATCTACTAATTTTTTTTTGAACTTGGAACATTTCATTCCATTAAGCAACGCGCCGAGCAGAATCGCTGGCAACGAAAGACTGGGCAAAGGTAGGGGCTTGACCCGGCCATACGGCTTGGGGCTCGAGCTCCATCTTTGACCCATACAGCGCTAAAGCGTCTGCAACCTTATTACAAGCCCGTGGGCAATGAACAATATCAAAAAAGGTAAAGTTTAACGAAGAAAAAGCTTTGATCTCCCTAAATAAGACACCATTTGGAGCGAGGTCGTAACTCGAAGTCTTGATCGCCTGAACAAGCAGTAAAGCATCCGTTTCCACCACCGCACGACTAATGCCCAGTTCTTGCGCTTTGTTCAGTGCATGGATGCAGGCCTCAGCTTCTGATTGGAGTGCATCAAGAACATGGTGTAGACACCCAGTGGCGGATCCGGATTGGAGCAAGCCCCGGGATCAAAAATTTATTTTTTTGTCGCGAGAGAAAAACTTAACCTCCATCAATCTATAGCTAACTCAAATATGGATCAATTGCACAAAAAATTTAGAATTTAATCTCAATGCTTAAAGATACAACAAAATAGATAAAAAAAGATGACAAAAACTACGAATAGTGCGTGCAGTAAAAAGAGTACCAAATCAATTGCTTGCTTCATCAGTGTCTTCCATAACTTGATCAATGGTGGAAGAAGAGCCAACACCTTAGAGAAATGAAAAGCAAAATTTCATAAGAGAAGACATAAACATCAAGTGAAACAATTAACATTGTACAGAGTTGAAAACTTACTACTACGACGAGGTAAAATTCCTTTGTGAGATCTATAGGATTGAAAGCGATATATAATAGCATCATCATCAACCTTTGCAAATATTTCTTGCTCAATATTGCACAGCATGGAATAGTTCAACCAATCATCACCCATCTTATTCCTCAACCAATCATAGCAACAGCAATATTCACATTCAAATAAGCACAGCAGCAATCCGATTGGTTCATTCAGGGTTACAACACCATGTACTACAGAATTAACAATAGCTTCTGCAAGCGTGGAACATCTCTACGGAATGCAATGTTTGACATCTCTACGGAACATTCAAATAAGAAATAAGCAGCAGCAATTCAAGTGCAATTGAATGTTGAATCTTCAAAAAAATTATCAACAGCAGGCATTACCAAATACCAATCCTGGGCGTTAGTCCTCAGTCGGTCAGTCCTGTCAGTTCTGCTGGGCGTGGGCCGGAGCAGAGCAGGAGCAAGGAGAGGCCGGACCGAAGCAGAGGCAGGAGAGTTAGCCGGCACGCACCGGAGCAGCAGGCCAGCAGGGGACCAGGTAGGGCGAGCGGCGGAGGCGTGGAACAACAGCCAGCAGCAGGCGAGCGGCGCTGCGGCGGAGGACGCGGACGAGCGGCGGAGCAGGCGAGAGGCAGGACCGCGGGAGGGGAGTCGCCGGAGCCAGTCCTGGCCGGAGCGGAGGGCGGGAGGGGAGTCACCGGCGGGCGTTGGCGGCTGCCTCGCCGCACGCAATCGAACGAGCGCACTGGTGCATGGCTAGGTCTGCGGGACTGCGAGTCGGGGCGAGGGGGTTCTACCGTCCTGGGCCAGGTATAGTTGGGCTATGCCCCGGGCCCATTCAAAAACATGCCGAGGTAATAACTAAAAAAAAGGCCACGCCCCGGGCCTGGGCCCTGGGGGCCTGGGGCCCAAATCCGCCCCAAGACACCCAGCAGCAGCCACAACTACGTCACCTTCATGGTCCCGTATCACATATCCCCATCCTCCAGATGTTGTTTCTTTACTGAAGCTGCCATCAACATTTATTTTGAGTGTGCCCTCACTAGGTTTAGTCCAGCCTTCCGCCATCTTTGTTGTAGCCTGTTTCTCTCTTCCAAAGTATTCTTTATACTCACCTGCTGTACTCCTAATCTGCCAGAGCAAAGCATGGACATCAATTCTTTTGTTTTCAGTCCTGTGCTTGTTTCTAGCGTTCCACCAAGTCCATAGCAGTGCAAGTATACTAGTAGTTTGGTCAAGGCTGCCTTGCAATAAGATCTTCACAGCCTCCCTTGGATCATGCAGAGCCATGCAAGCAGTTCGGACCTGTTCCAGTCCTAGCGCTCTCCAAAGGCATCGTACCTGTTTGCACTGGAACAATAGGTGGCTCCCATCCTCATCCCTTCTCTGGCAGACTGGGCACAGCGTATCAACATCCAAGCCTCTTCTCTTCAAATTGATGCACACCGGAAGACTGTTGGTTGCTATTCTCCACATGAACTGTTGGATTTTCATAGGGCATGGCGCATGCCAGATAGACTGCCAACTGAAACTGTCCTGGTTAGAGCTGCTTACATCTCCTGTTCGCACACGCTCCATCTGTCTGCATAGTTTATATGCAGATTTCACCGAGAAACAACCCCTATGGTCTGGGTGCCAAGCCCACCCGTCCTGCATTTCGTCCTTTATAGGGAGAGTAAGGATAAGAGCAGCGTCAGGAGCCCAAAAAATGGATCTCACCAACTGTTCATCCCAGGTCATTGTGTATGGGTGCATGAGCTCTGCTGCCGTTGAGATGACGGTGTTCCCCCGTGGTGTGAAAGACTTTCTATCCCAGTTTCTTGGGAGCCAGGGGTCCTTCCAGATTTTCACTGTCGTGCCATCGCCCACTCGCTTGATGATTCCCTGCTTGAGCACCTCAATTCCTTGCAAGATACTACGCCATGCATAGGATATCCCGTCTTTTGCCTCTGCATGGAGAATGTCTGTATCTGGATAGTACCTCGCCTTTAGGATCCTTCGTCGTCCGGATTTTTTTTTTTAAAAATTCGTATCGTATTTTGACCTTCCTAGATATTGATTTCCTACGGAACCAAAAACATGCAGAGAATAGGAATTGACACTGGGCACTAAATTAATATGTTAGTTGTCGGGGTACACAAATAGGGGTATTTGTTTCCCCCTGACGGTACGCAGACCCACGAACAAAAACTGCCCATGACCGAGCATGACTACAAACCAAGAAGAACAAGATAGCTGCAGGCCGCCTTGGGAAGGCCTCCCTTGCCGGGCAGGAGAGCGAGGCAGGGTCGAGGCCGCTCCCAAGAATGAGTCCGGATTCGCCCCGGCAGGCTTTCTGGGGCCGCCAAGATCAAACCCCGCCAAGCTCCCTCGACAAGGAACCTCCACCAAGACGCCACCGCTCCACCTCACTGCACCCAAGTCACTAATCTGTGCGGTGTCAAGGTGTTAAGCAACCAGGTGGATCCTTTAAAGCACGTGGCAGCTTCAAGGAGAAGAGTTTTGCTTTATTGACACCCGTCCAGGAGGCCTGTCAAGCTAATAAAGAAGAGGCAGATAAGCGACGCGATAGGCTTGCCGGGATTCGCCCTCGGCACGACACCTAGCAGTGCAGTTAATGCACTTTGTCCTAATTGCCAGATTTAGGTATGATAGCACTGTTAGCTATCTAATCACACCCAAATGACTGTTTTGCCACTGTGGTCGCCCCTTAACCTATAAAAGGAGGCCCGAGGCAACCTAGAAAAGGGTTCGAACACTCCGACCCCCTGCGCTTGTAAGCTCATGCCGTTTTCCACGAGGCACCCTTGCCGGGCTAGAGCACGTCGAGCCTTCGTCTACCTCCAGATCAATCCATAAAAGCAGGAGTAGGGTATTACGCTGCAAAGCGGCCCGGACCTGGGTAAAAAAGAGATTGTCCAATGCCGTGTTGCCCCCCACTGTTTCTGCTCTTTGTGCAACGCGGTCGTCCCCACGCCGAACCACAAAAGGGGCACGCCTTCCCCATAGGTGATCATGCTTCCACGCCGACATCTTTGGCGCGCCAGGTAGGGGGCATCGCTTGTGCGAACCTGAAGCAGTGACTAGCGCGTCGATCTTCGTCGACCTTCGTCATCCATGGCTCCCACGAGAGGGAGAGCGTAGCGGCGACATTGTACCCCGCTCTGGTGGTCTTTTCATCCGTGACTGCGAGCGCCATGGAAACCATGGCCATAGTGGCCGGACCAGCCACCGCGGGCGGAGCGATCTCCGCTGGCAGTACAACGTCCGTCCCGGTCGCGGTCTCCTTCGAGCATGGACCACGGCAACCATGGCGCAGAGCGGGCGACTCGATGGCTGATAGGCCACACCTAACGGCACGAATATTGCCCCCACGGGGATACGCGTTCAGCCAAGCGGTAGGCCATGACGAATACATTGAGTCCCCGCCCCCGCCAGTGGAGCGATGTTGCTGCAGAGAGAAGTTGCGGCAGGGCACGTCTCCACCTTATCCCGGCAAGCCTTACCACTCGTTGCGACACCCTGCGACCACGTCACCCACGAGATGAATGCAACACGCTGTGCGTAGGGGCTTCCAGGAAAGGGGAGATTCACACCTCCGCGGCGCCAAACAATTACAAGATTAAGAAAAGATAAGTTGCAACGCCTTTTTCCTGGACTCGGGATCCTTTCTGCGTACCCTTTGGGACTCCTTTGGTTTAAACCCTAGCGTTCTATATGGGATATCTGTAACGCGAAGGGATCCTTCCGTTGTCGCTTGCGTCCTTGTTTGTTTTGAGTCCGCTCAACAGACCAGGCAGCCGCATCGATAACATCGAAGGGAAACTTGCCGGTGGCACCTATGCTTGCGAGAACGCCAAGGGGCCGCCCCCACGGCGGCACAACTAATGCTTTGCCCCGGCAAGCTCCCAGCATGCGCAGGATTTGACACCATACAAGAACAACAGGCAATATAAACTTAAAGGATAACATTGGTCCACGCAACTACTTAAGATTGCTATTACATCATGAAAAGTAGCAAGGCCTGACGCAAGGCCGAAATATGTCTTTTTTGTTTGACAGCTTCCCAGCAGGCGGAGCAAGAGAAGCTAGTCCCAGCGATCTCCTTGGACCAGGGGCACACGAAGGACCTTGTCGGCTAGCGGCCGGACAACTTGGGCAGCAGCAGAAGTATCTGTCCCGGAAGGCAGCCTCTTGAAAGCATCAGAGATGTCGACGTCGGGATGGTGATGCACATAATTGACGAGAAGAGTGAAGATGGCATCCCGGGCAAACTTTCGAGACTCACTGGCGAAGCAGGCAGATCTGTCATCTTCATATGTCTTCAACCCTTCAATGAGACCCTCGAAGAAATATGTCAGCTTGACGCCCGGGACCTTCGTGCTCGTTGACGGAGAAGGTCCAGCTTTTCATGTTCATCTTAGCAATCTAGGAGGAGATACGCTCAGCTATGTCCATCAGGCTCTTCGACCAGAGATTATACAGATTAACTTGCTCCTTGAGTTTGTACTCTGCATCCTTGCGGAGAGATCCGGTAATGTTGACTTCTTCCGCCAAGGCCCTCTCGCGGTCCTTGGCATGCTCAAGATTCTTCTCAAGGGTGGCGAGTTTGGTTTTCTGATCTTCAATAGTGCTGGAAGCAGTCTTCAGGTCCTGGTCCTTGGATGTAAGCTGAGATTGCAGTCCCTCCAGCAGAGAGGCTGTTTTCCGCACTTCTTCTCGGAGGGCCTCGATCTCCTTCTTGTTCCTGGCAACCTCTTCCTCCAGTTTCCCCATGCGGGTCTCGAGCTCTGCTTTAGCTTTGGAGGCTGCGCCAAGATTGTCAGAGACTTCCTTCAGTTTGGCTGCCGCGTCATGGGCCTGCGAGTCGATGGCCTTCTTATGGCTGTCCTCCAGATGCTTGGTGCACTGCTGAACAAGGACTTTCAATTCATCGTCTTTGGCACGGAGAGCATCGGCTACGGCTTGCTCATGAGTGGCAATCTCTTTGGCTTGGGCATTGAGTCGCGCCTCGCGCTCTGTCAGTCTTGCATCGCGAGTCTTTACTCTCTCCACGGCGGCCGCCACCCTCTCCTCTTGGTCCCCGAGCTTGCGGGATCTGCTATTGTACCAGGAGCGTAGTTCTTCTGCCTTGTCCTTCAGCTGCTGGGTGGCCACGTCCTAGGCCCTGCGCACTTCTTGGACTACTTGCCACCTCCGGCCGTACCTCTTTTGAACTTCCTTGATCCCGACAGCCACTGTTTCCAGGAAGGCCAAGTCTTTGGAGCTGTCACCAGGGTCGCTCGCTTCCTTGGTCCGCTGGGTCAAGGGGGCCATTATGCGGCAGATTTCTTCATCAAAATCCACCCCAGCAATGACTGACGAACTGGGGGCTGTCGGGGTTGGGTGAGCTACAACCATTGCCAACCTGCTTGCCTGGGTAGTCACCCTGAAGTGGGAGGCGTCGCTCTGGAGAGGCGCCTTCTCCTCAACTTCCATGGCAGGGACGGTCGTGTCACCGGGAATTTCCTCTTCTCCCATCAAGGCTCCTGGGGCATCCTTGGAGGCCTCGGTATGACCTTCCTCAGTGGCAATCTTGAGGGCTTCTGCAGCAGCATCTTTACCTATGTCTGCCACTTCCTCCAAAAGTTCCTTTTCTTTAAACACGGGGGCTGCGAAGAAGTGGAGGCAGGAAGGAGATAAAGATTAGAAACCAGAACCAAGAGCTAAGGAAACAGAGAGTTCTCAACATAAACCCAAGGGAAGCTAGATTACCTGTCGGCGGCTGGCGGGAAGAAATCTCTCCTTCCCCGGCAGTGTCTGTCACCGGCGGGCGTCTGGCATTTTCTTCTTCTATGGGGCTGACTTCATTACGGGCAGACCCGGCAGAAGGAGCTCTTGTCGGGGATCCCCTTCCTTGTATGTCACTCGCAGAAGGAACTGGAGTAGTCACCGTTTGCTGCCGGGCTCCCATCCGAGGGCTCCCACCAGCATCCTTGGCGGGCGAAGGAAGAACTTCAGCATGGCCACCAATGGGCGCGGTCTGAACCATGCCTTCGTGCAAGGGGCTAGCCCGGGGGCTGGGAACAGGGTCGCCGCCAGCATCCCTTGCCGGCTCAGTGCCTGACACCGATCCCAGCTCCTTCGTCTTTTTTGCCCGCTTAGCCCGTTGTGCCAAGGTCTCTTCGTCCCTGTCAAGGCCAACATCGTAAGATCAGCTGCTAGTCAAGCCAAATGCAATTGAAGCAAAGTTATTTGGAATCAAGAGAGACAAATGATTGATTCTCACTCTGGGTCATCGAGCATGGCGTCCATCTCATACCTCAGAGGCGGGGGTGATTCCCTGCCCCTCTTGATTGGTGGGGGAGTCTTGCTCACTGATGATGCCGGGCTTGGTGGTGGCGTGGGGTCTACACCCTTCACCACCCGCTGCCGGGAAGGCGGAGTCGGGACGGGGGTGAGACGGGCCGAGTGACGACGGACGACATCTTCTGTGCTGCTCTTGGTGGTGGTCTTCTTCACTTTGGGCCTAGCCCGAGATGAGGACAACACCATGGGCTCTTTGCTCCCCCTCTTGCCAAGTCGACGCTTCTGCTCTGGGGCTTGGGGGCCCTCTTTGAGTCCCTCCTCCTCTTCGGGCGCGGCGGCCCCCTCCGTCCCGGCAGTCTTCGCCCCAGCAGCCTCGGCTCCGACGACCTCAGCCCCGGCAGCCTCGGTCCCGGCAGCCGCGACATCCAACGCCTCAAGCTCAGCAATTTCTTCATTAACACGCTCTTCCTCTGAAGAGTTCCCTTCATCATCATCACCAGCAGCCGCGACAGCCTTAAGCCTTCGGGCTTCTTCAAGCCTATTGCGGCTATACTTCTGCTCCTCCTTAGTGGTGCCCTTGGTGAAGTCAGTCGCCTTCCTGGTGGCTCTCTCCACTAAGCATGAAGCCTAGTTCATCTCATCCTCCAAGCTCGGCAGTTCCCAGTCTGCTTTAACTCCATTGGTGTTACAATCTGGCATCCACTTGAGGATTTGGTCCAGCGCAGTATTGATATGCAAAGGGACTATCCTTGCCGGCAAATGGAAGGTGTCGGCCTTGTGGAAAAGTTGCTCACACAGCCAGGCATGGCTCATGACTGTGAGGTTGTTGGCAATGCTAGGGTACAACCGCATCCAGTCCGCAGCATTCTTGTACTCCCTGGTGAAGCGGTCCCATTGCTGCAGCGGGGCAATGCGACGCCGGAGGAAATCAGCGCCCACATGCTCGATGGTGAGCCCGGCAGCCTTGAGACAGGCAATCCTGTTCAGAGCTGTGCGGAGCCTCTCATCAGTTGCTCCCGGGTCACTCCAATACTTGCCGCGCACCACGCACTGGGTCTGCGGCTGGCAGAACGGAGGGGCTTTCGGGTCCTGGATCCAACACCAATCCCCTCTCCACTCCTCCCACTTGCCATGTAGCTGTCCTCCAAGGTAATCCCAGGCCTCTTTCTTCCCCCGCGGAATCCATGATATATTTCCCGAAAGGGATTTATCCTTAATGCGGGGGATGTAGAAGTGGCGGAACAAATCCACATTGGGGGCAACTCCGACAAAGTTCTCGCAAAAATGGGCAAACACCGCCATGCATGTCGCATTGGGCGTGAAGTCCAGCAGACGAAATCCAAAGGAGTACATCATCGCGCTGAAGAAATCAGAAAAGGGGGAGATAGCCCGCAGTAAAAGTAAGCGCAGAAGAATGGGTACGAGTTATTCGGAACCTTGGATCCATCCGGGATGACGACTGGCTCCCCATGACCTTTGGTTCTCGTCCCCGACATATAAGCATATCTCTGGATCAAAGAATTCCCGTCGAGGTCCGACGACGAGAAAACCACGTTTTCTTGCCGCCGCTGGACCAGAGCTTCCGCCTCCTTCTTTCTCTCCTCTGCCCTCGGGTCTTCCGGCTTGACCGCTTGCTTTCCCTTCACGGCGCTCTTCTTGCGCCCCATGGGTAACGACGAAAGGAAGATATGGAGGTGGGAGAAGAGGGAGTGGTGGTGCAGGCGGTTTCGACAGGAGGAAGAAGATGGAGCGGGAGGGCGAAAGGCGAGAATGAGTAACGCTCCTCCGCGCGTGCCCTGTTTTATTGGGACCGTGTGAGGAGACTGGCTCTTCGCTATTATCTCACAAAAAATGCCTTTTTGCAGGTATGCTCCCCCAATAACCGCTGCAAAACCACGATCACACGGCCCGTGGTAACTGCACAGAACGGACGTGTGATTGACAAGACAGTAAAATCATTACATGTGGACAGAGGGTTTTTGCCGCATGTCTACGCACTGCTTGGGGCCTAACCCAACGCACCCGCAGAGCATTTGGCCCAGGCCCGGGGGCTACTGTCGGGGTACACAAATAGGGGTATTTGTTTCCCCCTGACGGTACGCAGACCCACGAACAAAAACTGCACATGACCGAGCATGACTACAAACCAAGAAGAACAAGATAGCTGCGGGCCGCCTTGGGAAGGCCTCCCTTGCTGGGCAGGAGAGCCAGGCAGGGTCGAGGCCGCTCCCAAGAATGAGTCCGGATTTGCCCCGGCAGGCTTGGCGGGGCCGCCAAGATCAAACCCCACCAAGCTTCCTCGACAAGGAACCTCCACCAAGACGCCACCGCTCCACCTCACTGCACCCAAGTCACTAATCTATGCGGTGTCAAGGTGTTAAGCAACCAGGTGGATCCTTTCAAGCACGTGGCAGCATCAAGGAGAAGAGTTTTGCTTTATTGACACCTGTCCAGGAGGCGTGTCAAGCTGATAAAGAAGAGGCAGATAAGTGGCGCGACAGGCTTGCCGGGATTCGCCCTCGGCACGACACCTAGCAGTGCATTTAATGCACTTTGTCCTAACTGCCAGAGTTAGGTATGATAGCACTGTTAGCTATCTAATCACACCCAAATGACTGTTTTGCCACTGTGGTCGCCCCTTTACCTATAAAAGGAGGCCTGAGGCAACCTAGCAAAGGGTTCGAACACCCCGACCCCCTGCGCTTGTAAGCTCACACCATTTTCCCCGAGGCACCCTTGCCGGGCTAGAGCGCGTCGAGCCTTCGTCTACCTCTAGATCAATCCATAAAAGCAAGAGTATGGTATTACGCTGCAAAGCGGCCTGAACCCGGGTAAAAGAGAGAGAGAGATTCCACCGCCGTGTTGTCCCGCACTGTTTCCGCTCTTTGTGCAACGTGGCCGTCCCCATGCCGAACCACAAAAGGGGCACCCCTGCCCCATAGGTGATCGTGCTTCCATGCCGACATTAGTCTACAAAAATAATATAATTTGCTATAAAAAAGTATATGAAAGTGATAATATAATAGCATGAAAGAATCAAAATTTACAGATACGTTCCTGATGTTTCAGTTTCCCGCAAGAGTGGTGATAATTAAAAGCTAGGCGGCGACACAACATAGTGCACGCAAACAGAGCTAGCGCAGCCTATAGCCCCTCTACCATTCCAAGCATGTAACCCCGGTGAAGCGCTGCCTCCGTCATGAACCTCCAGCTGAAGTAGGCTGAAGAGAAAGAGCCGGTGCAGGCGCCATGACCCGTCGAGGCCGGGGGCGTCCCCATCAATGTGTCGGACGACGCTGTGCTGCGCGTAATCGCTAGGACGCAGGAGACCTTGGCGCATGGCACGGAGAGGCGGTGGCGCTCTGCACAACAAGAGAGGCGGCGCACCGCATAGAAAGAGCGATGGCACACCGCAATACAAGAGCGGATCCATCGTCACTTGGATGTCTCATTCGACATACCATTGTAGCTAGGTCCATGGCCCATCAGGAGCTCGATTCCCCATCAGGAATGTGCAGTGGTCGTCTGTGTCGTACTTGCACCGTACGTCGATTGTACCGTTGGTATGGTCCGTGCCCCCCTCGATACCAACGCTCTAGTCGTTAGCCTCGAGCGCCTTCTAGGCCCAGGTGTCACCCGCGGTGAAGTAGAGCAACATGGCCATCACATCTTGGAGGTGGTGATCTCCAATGAAATAGCCAGCTTGAAGCTCGAAATCGCATTCCAGCAGTACCACGAGCGTATCAATCTCTTGGACGAATGCATGCATGAGTTTAGGCACAACCAAGAACTTTCATAGGCAACGGATAATTCTTTTCATAGGATTATAGAAAATCAAGATTCTGGAATACTTCCCACATAATCTGTCATCCAGTTCTTTTCTGAGGTTGCAGTTTGAGATTGTGGATTGAGTTGTGTGTTGAAATGTCTATATTTACCTTAGGCAGAAAATGCTTACTGAATTGCTAACACTATGTTGTTTCCAATAATTTCTAGTCAAATATAAGTAATTTACTAATATGAATAGTTTCTGATCGAACAGTTTCATTAAACTTTTCAAAATTGATAGCAGAAAATATTGTACCATTGACAGTAGCGCCATCTATAGCACCAACCATTGACAGTAGCAAAAAAATAAAATCTAGGACCATTCATAAAGAGCATGTTCATCTAATAAATCATTAATCAATCCATACATCCATCTAGGAAACTGAGGCATCAATCCATCCATCTATATAAGATCCATCCATCCACCTATACAATATTGCTCTATCTGCATAATAAATTCTCAGGCTGTGCTTGAGGTGTTTGGCTACCACTCAAAACTCTGCTATTACTAACAGAGTATTTGCAAAAACGGTGTATTTTCAGTACCGTTCTCAATGGGTGCATGCTTCCACTCTATATGTGTGCATGAACAAACATATCCTATGTATTGTCAATACTTCAAAATACTTCGATTCAAAAAAAGTAAGACACTGAGTAGGAAAACAAATAGAAATAGGAATTTCATAATATTGTTCAATAGTTCATTACACACACACACACACACACACATATATATATATATATATATATATATATATGTGTGTGTGTGTGTGTGTGTGTGTGTGTGTGTGATGATACTAATTAACTACTACAACACATAAAAATTAAAGGCAAACTATTGTAAAACTAATAATCCCTCCTTGTGGGGCCATTCTGGCACCCGCTCGCCACCAGCTCCCTGGTGCGCTGCCACTTCCCAACTCCCTACGACATGCCAAGCGGCCTCTTGCCACATACGCGCGCAACCGATATGGCCATTCATTAGGCATCCACCGGAGCTCTTCGGCGGTGGCACGCTCGAATTTATCGGTCCACCTCCATGCAACGATGAGGCGCTTAGCGCCTTTTAAAAGGAACAAGAAGATGGGTCTAGAGGGGGGGTGATTAGACCCTTAAGAAGAAAAAATGGCAGTTTTTAATTTCTTCAAGTTAAGGTGGAGTTTAGCACAAGTTAAAGCACATATAATACGTTCCAAGCAAGCATAACAAGAGTATAGGCAGCAGAAAAGGTAAATCATGCAGTTTGCAAGAAAGTAAGGGATGGGATTGGAGTATGCAAACGCAATGGAGACGCGGAAATTTTTTGGCGTGGTTCCGATAGGTGGTGCTATCGTATGTCCACGTTGATGGAGACTTCAACCCATGAAGGGTAACGGTTGCGCGAGTCCACGGAGGGCTCCACCAACGAAGGGTCCATGAAGAAGCAACCTTGTCTATCCCACCATGGCCATCGCCCATGAAGGACTTGCCTCACTCGGGTAGATCTTCATGAAGTAGGCGATCTCCTTGCCCTTACAAACTTCTTGGTTCAACTCCACATCACAACGGAGGCTCCCAAGCGACACTTAACCAATCTAGGAGACACCACTCTCCAAAAGGTAGATGGTGTGTAGATGATGAACTCCTTGCTCTTGTGCTTCAAATGATAGTCTCCCCAACACTCAACTCTCTCTCACAGATTTGGCTATGGTGGAAGAGGGATTTGAGTGGAAAGCAACTTGGGGAAGGCTAGAAATCAAGGTTCAAAAGGTTGGAATGGAATATCTTGATCTCAACACATGAGTAGGTGGCTCTCTCTTAGAAAATGGATGGTGGAAGTGTAGGCACGTTCTGATGGCTCTCTCACAAGTGGAGAAGGGGGTGGAGGGGTATATATAGCCTCCACACAAAATCCAACTGTTACACACTTTTGACCCGTCTCGGTGACACCGATCATAAAACTCAGTGAGACCGATCTGTTCAAAATATGAACGTTAGAAATCTCGGTGGGACCGACTGGAACAATTCGGTGGGACCGATGTGCTAGGGCTTAGGGCAAACATCATCTCAGTGGCGCCGATTGCATCAACTCGGTGAGATCGAAGTGAAGCAATAAGCAACAGAGAATCTGTCAAGCCAACTCGGTGAGACCGATTGCATGAACTCGGCGAGACCGAAGCGAATGCAATAGATCATAGAGTGCTGGCAAGGCCATCTTGGTGAGGCCGAGATCCGTATCGGTGAGACCGAATTGCTATGGTTTCTGGCAGTGGCTATGTCAAGTAAACTCGGTGGCTCCGGGTGGGAAGAATCGGTAGGGCCGAGTTTGGATTTAGGTTTTCGACATATTTGGATGGAGAAAGTGGCTGAGGGTTTTGGAGCAATATCACTAAGCACTTGAGCAAGTAGACCATTAAGCAACACCTCATCCCCTTTTAATAGTTTTGGCTTTCCTATGGACTCAATGTGATCTTGGATCACTAAAATAGAAATGAAGAGTCTTGAGCTTTTGCCAATCTTTGTCCTTATCATTTTGAAGGGGTTCCACATCCTCTTGTCCTGGCCACTCCATTGTTGAACTTATCTGAAACATGCTAGATAAAACTATTAGTCCAACAAAAGATATGTTGACATTAGTTACCAAAATCACCCAGGGGAGAACTTGTGCTTTCAATCTCCCCATTTTTGGTAATTGATGACAACATACATCAAAGCTTCATGTAAATGATAATATGAAGAGTAGTAAGTAAAGCCTTGGAAGAACATGTAACATGCATAAGCTCCCCCTACATGTGTGCAATCATGTAATGATGAAATTGAATAGCATGTGAGTGCACAACATGACAGAGCAAGAAATGAGTTACATGTATCTTGGTCATATGCATCAGAGCAAAAATGAGTGTTGACAGGTTGTACCTTCATGCTTTATGAATCCCTCTTGCAAACAATATGTGCAAAAGCAAGAGATCATCATGGACATGAGTGTGATGCATATACTTACCTTGTGGTTCTTGAGCTGATTCTAGACGAAGCAATCTTGAGAAAACAAGATCAAATAACACAAGAGAACTTCAAACAAGAAGGATTCCAAGATCCACAAGAATACCAAGACTGGGATGACATGTAATAGGTGAGTATCACAGAGTGAGCACTTCATTTTAAATATAGACATGTCCCCAAGAATTTAAAGATTTGCAATAAATTCTAAGGATTTTTCTCCCCTAAAACATGGACTCTTCCTCCCCCTGAATCTAACATTGGATAATGGGAGAAGGTAGGGTGAGATAAAATCAGAGGAGAGATAAATGAACCAATCAGAGCATAAATGGATAAGAATCAAAGATCTCAAAACAAATACTAACATGTCTTTCCCCTCTTAAAGAAATGTAACTTCTCTCCTCTTATGACATTGCATCTCTCTTCCTTTCTTAGAAGAGGTATATGAGAATAAGCTTTGATGTGCTCTCTCTCCCCCTTTGACATCAATTTTCAAGGAGGGTAGGCTTCATGGATATGAGTCAAGTGAGTGTGGTCCTTGAGAGACACAGGTAAGCATAATGGAGTTGAAGAAAATAGGCGATAAAAGATGGAAAATAGCTTTCTCGGCAGTGAAATCGGTGGCGCCAATTTGTTTCAATTGGTGACTCCGAGTTAGCGGAGTCACTTAAGGTGCGCATCGGTGAGACCGAGTGAGTCTGTTTCGGTTGAACCGATGAACTACATATAGGTAGAACTTGTATTTTGGTCTGCCCAATGGGCTTAAATCGGTGACGCCGAGTTCAATGCAGAAGAAAAGTTTTGTCAACTCAGCTCACTTTGCAAATGAAAACTCACGAGGATGTTCGAGGAATTTTCATAAGGATTTTCAATGAATTAACCAGAGACTAATAAAACAGAAATCAACAGAGATCTAGATGAAGTTTTTTTGTTTTAGAAGGGAAACACAAGAAGAAATGCAATTGAAAAGCAATATACAAAGGAACACTAGAGAACTTCATCTAGAGGTGGTCGGTGACAAAGTCACCTATGTTAGAGTGTATTGACTTAGGAGTCAAGTGAGATCACTTGATCGTAGGTCATACTCATCGTTAAGTTAAAAATGGGGTTGCCATTTTTCGTTTAAGCATTTTGATGTATTCATATCTTGTTGAGTTGCTTTAACTCATGACTTGGAGCAAAGCTTCTCTAAGATGGAATGACATACCTTGGGTTGTGGTGTTGATCTTGATCATGTAGTTAAACTTGTTTTGGATGCTCATGGTTGATGTAGTCCATCAAGAGTTGGAAGAATCCTTTGGAGTTGAAGTTCATCTTCCTACATGGGTTAGTCTTGCAAGGAATAGCACTCGTGTATCCAAATTGACAATCATGAAATTTGACATATAGATATTGTCAAAGGATATGTGGAGTAAGTTCATGCTTCCTTGTTCTCAACAACCGACTCATAGATACTTGGTGATGTAGAGATTGCTCAAGATGTGAGCAATTTGCAATCTCATAGATTGAGGCTCATCCAAGTACCTACAAGGGTTAGATAACATACAAGGGTGCAAATATATCCAAGATAAATAGTCAACATCATAAGAGAAACATCAAGGATTAGTCACATAGGCTCATGCCTTGCATGTATCCAAGGAGTCTCTACTCCAAATTTGAGGCATCAATGATATTCAATTCACTTCTCAAACGGCAAAATATCTTTTCATCAAGCAGTTTAGTGCAGATATCCGCCGATTGCTTGTCGGTATGAACATGTTTAAGATTGATGTCACCTTTAGCAACATGATCTCGAATGAAATGATGACAAAATTCAGTATGTGAAAGTGCATTCATGCCCTTACATCAAGAGTTTTTGATGTTGATGACAATATACATGTAGGGGACTAACTATGTTTGTCAAGTAAATCTCAGGTGTTAGTCCCCGGATGATA
The DNA here is from genome assembly GCA_011799875.1 of Thinopyrum elongatum. Classification (NCBI taxonomy): domain Eukaryota; kingdom Viridiplantae; phylum Streptophyta; class Magnoliopsida; order Poales; family Poaceae; genus Thinopyrum; species Thinopyrum elongatum. The sequence continues at coordinate 390,815,464 of CM022299.1, forward strand.
AAAGTGTGTGGATCATGGACATACGGAGTTGATTCTACTCAAGGAAGAAATACTAGATCAAAATGATTGTATCTCTATTTTATTCTTGAGTATAGGGATCCCGCACTATTAAGAGGGGATCAGTAGGGCCAGTGAAGGACTTGCTCAGTTCAAGAAAACCTAGTTTCTCCACCTTGGTCACATATCCTAAAAACTGCAGTAGAAATATTGCCTCTGCTCCCATGCCGGATGTCCGGCCCGCACGCCGGATATCCGGGCTGCTCCTCCTGATATCCGGCTCCTGCTGTCCAGTATACATCGATGTGGTGGTGTAATCACCGGATGTCCGGCCTCCCTGCCAGATATCCGGGCTCTCCTGTGTCCACAGATGTCTGGGATGACCTGCCGGATATCTGGCCCCTTTGCTGTCCAGAGAGCATCTGTTTTGTGATGATATCTCCGGATGTCCGGGTCTTCCAGCCACGCCGGATGTTCGGCCTCTCTGTTTTATTCACTCCTCTCGTTTTGTTCACATGCGTTACACTGTGCCGGATGTCTGGCCCCTGGCCCGGATGTCCAGCCTACCCCTATCACTTACACTACAAAGGCCATATTTTCTCCAATACTATACATAGCCTTCCTCCTCCACGGGAGAGGGTTGACCATTCACTTTGAGCAATCCCTAGAACACATTTCACTCTCTCTCTCTCTCACTCATACTCCAAATCTTAGACCCCGAAGGGATTTGAGAGCATTTGTGAGAAGTTGTCCAACCAAGTGATAGATCCACTCCTTCCCCTTCTCTGCACCAAAGGAATTTGTGATTTGAGCAAGTCTTGAGATTTTCCCCATTGTTCTTGTTACTCTTGGAGGTTGGAGACTCCTAGGCGGTAGGAGTACTCCGGCGAGGAATCGTTCATTGTGATTACCCCCGGAAAGTTTGTGAGGGTTTGGAGACCACCCCAAGGTCTATCACTAGTGGTTGAGAATCGCCTTCGTGGTGATATCTCAAAGAGAGAATAGGGTGAGCCTTCGTGGCGTTGGTGTGCCTTCGTGGTAACACCCACCTCTCTAAATGGTGACGTAGCTTCCCTCCAAGGAAGTGAACATCGGCATACATCCTCGTCTCCCGGAGTTGCGGTTAGTTGCGGTTATTCCTAACCCTAACTCCCTACTTGTGGTTACTTGTCTCTTAGTCTTTGCTTGTATCATTTTGTGCTTGCTTACTCATATACTTGTGGTACTTCTTTACCTTTCTTAGCTCTTAGTACCATACTTGCAATTGTTAGGTTCACTTTCATATTCCGCATTTGTGCCTAAAATTGCTAAGTAAGAATTAAAATTTGTAATTGTACCTATTCACCCCCCTCTAGGTCCATCTCGATCCTTTCAATTGGTATCAGATCCTCGTGCTCTATTCTTGTGGCTTAACCGCCCTAGAGCGAGATGAACCCCGATGGGACTCCCCTTGTTGCAGATCCGAAGGAGAAGGGCACGGCTTCTTCAGAAGTCAAGTCCTTCACTTCTGAGGATCTGGAACGGGCCCTTGCTAAGCAAAAGGAGGAACATGATGCTTCTCTTTAGGCCTTGGTCCAAATGAGGTTAGCCACATTGACCACGATGCTCGCACCACTTTCGGGTGGTGCGGCCTCGAGGCCAAATGTGCCTACTCCTTCACTTGGCCAACAACCTCCTAGCAATGATCAATCTAGTGCTCCATGGCTCTATGCTAGACCTCAAGTAGAGAAACCTAAGTATAATCCTGGAGGAAAACCTCCTTTGCTTGATGACAGGTCCGATTTTGCTTTGTGGAGAGTTGGTATGCAGGACCATCTTAGGTACGCCAATGATGAAATGTTGGACATCCCGGAGCATGGCTACAACCCTGTCGACCCAAAGAATCTCACTCCAAGAGAAACTTATGACAAGCATCTCAACGACACCGCAATCATGTGCATAAGAAAAGGAATGAATGATAAGCAAAGGAGACCTTACATACACATCACAAGTGCCAAGGAATTATGGGACAACATTGTATGGACCAAGACCGGTACCTCCACTCTCCGGCTTGCTCAGTATGAAATTGCCAAGGGTCAGTTACAAAACTTTTGTATGGAGAAAGGTGAATCCCCCAAGCAGCTCCTTGAGCGTCTCATGACTCTCACCGCCGACATTGAGTCCTGTGATTATGACAAGACACAAGATGGATTCAACTTGACTAAGAGGTTTCTTGTGGACAAGTTACTTCATGCTCTTGCTCCATATCATCACCAAATGGTGTGGACATAAGATAACATCATGGATTCAAGGAAATGACTCCGGATGACATCATATCCACTTTCCAACTATTCTAAGAGTCAAAGGCAAATGCTACAAAACATCTTGCCATGCATGGTACCTCAACATCAAAGATCAATCTTGCTTTGAAGGCTAAGCATGTATGTGAGGAAGAGCAAAGTGAAGAAGAAGATGATGATGATGATGATGAAGATGCTGATGAGATTGACTCCAATGAGAGCCCTTCATATGAAGAAATTGCCCTCTTTGTCAAGAAGTTTAGCGCGGGAAATTTCAAGGGAAGATTCCAGAAGAAGAAAGTGAGAAAATGCTACAACTGTGAAGAAATCAACCACTTCTCCAACGATTGCCCTTATGAGAAGAGAGAAGATAAACCAAGGTTTCCCAAGACCTTTCCCAAGAAGAAGTTGCCAAATCCTTTGAACTCCAAGCTCAAGAAGAGAGATGTGAAAGCAATGGTTGCTCATGAAGAATCCGATCCGGATGATGTTGGTGGTGTTGCCGGTGTAGCTCAAGATTCTCAAAACACCTTGAGGCTAGTCAACAAGAGTGGTGATGTTGTCACCTACAACTATATGAAAGACTACAAGGGCAACGCTCACAAGTGCTTAATGGCAAAGGCCGTGGTAGAAGATGGAGAGGACCAAAACTCTCCTGACAAGGTCAAGGTAACCCCATGTTCCAACCCTCCTCTTTTCACTCCGTCTACTCCTTGTGATGAGTATCTTGATGTGGAGGATAATTATGATGATGATGATATAGATGATTCTATGCTTGCTAAACTAAATAGGTTCATGTGCTCCCTTAAAAGAAAGAAGCTCACTATGTTTCGTATGCTTATGGAGATGGTGAGTAAGCACAGCATCACCATTAAGGAACTCGAAACCCTTGTCACCAAGGAAAAGGAAAAGTATGAAATCCTTGAGCGGAAAGTCCAATATGAGGAAGCACGAAATGATGAACTATGCTTAAAAATTGGTGCAAACATTGATGTTCATGCTAAAGAACTTGCCTCCTTGAAAAAGGCCAAGAACTCTTGCAAGGAGTTGATGAATGATAAAAGTAAGCTTGTGGAATCTCATGCTTCTCTCTCTAAGAATTGTGAGCTTCTATCCGTGTCCCTCAAGACTAAGGAAGAGGAGCTCACCCTTCTTACAAAGAGCTTTGAGACGCTCAAACTTACTTATCTTGAAACTCTAGCCAAGGTTTACTCTTCACCTATATTATCAATGTTGATGCTTGTACTACTAACTCTAGTGGTGATCTAGCATCTATTCTTGAGGAAAACCGCTTTCTAAAGGCACAACTCGAGAGAGGACTCGTGACATGTGCTCAAGGACAAAAGAACCTTAATGAGGTATTGAGCCAACACAATGAGGTGTTTGCCAAGGAAGGGCTCGGGTTTGACCCAAGCATAAGCAAGAAGAAGACATCTTCTCAAAAGTGCACCACCCCTCTCAAGGAGACATTTGTACGTGAAGGGCACAAGGAGAAAGGTAAGGTTGTGAGTGGGAAGGCCACTAGGGGCATGCCCACTCTCAACAAGCCAAAAGAGTTCATGCCTCCATCCTATATACTTTGTAAAACAAAGGATGGAGAAGTTTGTGCTAAATTTGTTGGTCCTCGGAATGCATTCCGGTTTTATGCTATTTGGGTCCCTAAGACCCTTGTGAATAACTTGATAGGTCCCATTGCAAAATGGGTGCCTCTAACCAAGTCATAAATTGTGTGTAGGTTGCTTTCTCTGGTGGAGTCAAATGGGTGATCGATAGTGGATGCACCAGCCATATGACCGGAGATAGCAAATTGCTTTTTCGATTTCATGGAAGCTATTCAACCATTTATGAGCATTGTGTTTGGTGGAGGATCAAAAGGACAGGTACTCGGGTTGGGCAAGGTGGCTATAACAAATGACATGTCTCTTGCAAATGTCATGCTTGTCCAATCCCTTAAATACCATTTGCTTTCTGTTCGCCAATTGGCTTATGTTGGTTATGATACACTATTTGGACTAACGGATGTGAAAGTATTTAAGAGAGATACTCTTGAAGTGGTCTTTGTTGGAGAGTTGGATGGCAACCTTTGCACGGGTGATTTCTCAAAAGAGAGCACATTCCATGCAACTTGTCTAATGGCCAAGGCCGACAAGGGGTGGCTATGGCATCGCCGGCTAGCCCGTGTCGGCATGAGAAATCTTCAAGATCTCTTAAAGGGTAATCACATCCTTGGACTAACCAATGTCTCTTTTGAGAAAGATCGTGTGTGTAGTGCATGCATAGCCGGGAAGCAACATCAATCAAAGCACCCACCCAAGAATATTGTATCTACTTCAAGGCCTTTGGAGCTCCTTCATGTGGATCTTTTTGGGCGTCCTTCATGGGATAGTATTGGTGGGAAAAAGTATGGACTTGTAATTGTTGATGATTACTCAAGATACACATGGGTGTTTTTCCTCAAGTCCAAGGACGAGACGAAGATCACCTTCATTGATTTTTCCAAGCAAGCCCAACGCAAGTTTGACAAAGAAATCTTGGCAATAAGAAGTGATAATGGCTCCAAGTTCAAGAACTACACCTTGGAAGAATTTCTTAGTGATGAAGGGATTGAGCATCAATATTCCGCACCCTACACTCCTCAACAAAATGGTGTAGCCGAGAGGAAGAACCGTACACTTGTGGAAATGGCAAGATCCATGTTGGATGAATACAAGTCACCACATAGTTTTTGGGCCGAGGCTGTCAACACCGCATGCTATGCATCAAACTGGCTCTTCCTCCGCAGGATATTGGAGAAGACTCCATATGAGCTCCTAACCAGGAACAAGCCAAATGTCAAGTACTTTCGTGTATTTGGGTGCAAGTGTTTCATCCTCAACAAGAGAGAACGGTTAGGAAAATTTCAATCCAAAACAATTGAGAGGATATTTGTTGGTTATGGGTCAAACTCTCATGCCTATAGAGTCTACAACAAATCCAATGGATGTGTTGTAGAAACTTGTGATGTGGTGTTTGATGAATTTAATGGCTCCCATGGGGAGAAAGTTGATCTAAGTGATGTAGGTGAAGAAGATCCCTCTCAAGATATTTTGACCATGGGTGTTGGTGCTCTTATTCCAATGGAACAAGAACCTCATGATGATGATGAAGAAGATGGAAGTTTCTCTCATCCTCAAGCCACTTCAACACCCATACCTCCACAAGATCCTATTTCTCAAACTATGCCCGTTGTTCAAGATCAAGAAGGAGAACAAGTCCCTCACCATGATCACATTCAAGAACAAGATCATCACCAAGAGCAAGAACAAGAAAGTGCAATCATTGATGATGAACCTCAACAAATGCAACATGAAGAAGAAGAACTTCCACCACACATTAATGATCCATATGTTGAGGATGTGGACGATGGAAATGAAGTTGAACCTCGTGAAACCCTAACCTCCATCATGCCATGAGTGGCCGGTCATGTTGATGTTGAGCAAATTCTTAACGTCATATCGGAAGGTAGAGTCACTCGTAAACAATTGACAAACTTTTGTGCTCACTTTTCGTTTGTCTCTAGTGTTGAGCCACTCAAGGTACAAGATGCATTGATGGACAATGATTGGCTCGTTGCTATGCAAGAAGAGTTGAAAAGTTTTGAACACAACAAAGTGTGGTCATTAGTCAAGAGACCAACTAAGGAACACAATGTCATTGGAACAAAATGGATTTTCAAGAACAAGCAAGATGAGAATGGCGTAATCATCTGCAACAAGGCAAGGTTGGTGGCACAAGGGTACTCACAAGTTGAAGGTTTGGACTTTGATGAGACCTTTGCTCCCGTTGCCCATCTTGAATCTATTCGCATCTTACTTGCATATGCTGCTTTCAATGGTTTTACATTACATCAAATGGATGTGAAGAGTGCTTTCCTTAACGGTCCTCTACAAGAAGAAGTATATGTATCACAACCACCTGGGTTTGTTGATCCCGATCACAAAGACTATGTGCATAAACTTCACAAGGCTTTGTATGGCCTCAAACAAGCACCTCATGCTTGGTATGATCATCTTAAGAAGTTTCTACTCGATGATGGTTTTGTGAGAGGGGTGATCGATCCCACTCTTTTTACTCAGAGGGAAAAGGGTGATTTGATCTTATGCCAAATATATGTAGATGACATCATTTTTGGTTCTCCTAACATTCATTTGTGCAAGAAGTTTGCGGCCTCCATGACCAAGATCTTTGAGATGTCACTCAATGCGGACTTGAAGTTCTTTCTCGGATTTCAAATTCAACAATTTCAAGAAGGAATTTTCTTGTCTCAAACAAAATACCTCAAGGATATTCTAGAGAAGTTTGACATGACAAATGCTAGCCCATGTAAGACACCCATGCCTACAAAACTTGTTCTCACTAAAGACACCAATGGTATTCCTTTTGACCCATCTATTTACCACTCTGTGATTGCTTCACTGCTTTATCTTTGTGCATCTAGACCAGACATCATGTTAAGTGTAGGCATATGTGCAAGATTTCAAGCTTCCCCTAGGGAAATTCATCATAAGGCGGTTAAGCATATTCTTAGATACCTTTTTCACACCTCAAAGTTGGGTCTATGGTACCCCAAGGATGCCAAGTTTGATCTCATTGGGTATATGGATGCGGATTGGGCCGGAGACAAAGTGGGAATGAAGTCTACCTCTGGTGCATGTCAATTTCTTGGATGCTCCTTGGTAAGTTGGTCGTCGAAGAAGCAGAATTGTGTTTCCCTATCCACCACCGAAGCCGAATACATTGCAACCGCAAGCTGTGCAACTCAGTTACTATGGATGAGGCAAACTTTCAAGGAGTATGGTATCACTTATAGACATGTGCCTCTTCTATGCGACAATGAAAGTGCCATCAAAATTGCTGAGAACCCTATTGATCATCCTCGCACCAAGCACACTGATATTAGGTATCACTTTTTGAGAGACCATGTGCAAAAAGGTGACATTGATATTGCTCATGTTGGTACAGATATGCAACTTGCCGACATTTTCACCAAACCATTGGATGAAGCAAGGTTTTGTCAACTTAGGCGTGAACTTGGTATCTTGGAGCTTGATAGCATTATGTGAAATCTAGTACCCATGCATACATTTACTTCATGTCTTATCTTGATGTAGGCATGTATTTAGGGGGAGACATTCAACTCATGAGTACTCTCACCCTATATAATGCATAAAAAGAACAAACACTCTCAAAGTTATGTTTTTCAAACTATGGTGCTTTAAAATGATGGAGTAGTGACTATGTACCCAAGGTTCAAATCTTTGCGGTAATATGTCACATATGCTCAAACATGGTGACTTCGGTCACCGCTCGTGTGTTGCTTACATGAATCATTCTAAGCTTAACTATATTGGGTATCTTGCTAAGTGTACTATAGTCCTATAATTTTTAGGAACTACATCCCTAAAATCTTCTTGGCGGAGTCTATATCAAATATCATTATATGACCCATAAAAATCTTCTTCACAGACCCTCTCTGAAAATTGCTTCTGTCCAGCGGCCGGACATCCGGCCCCACTGCCGGACATCCGGGCCCTGGCAGTTCCTACTGCTAAAACATCGATCAGGCTCTTCCAGTGGCCAGACATCCGGGCCCTGGATGTTCTTTCTCTGACCCCCAGTCGCCGGATATCCGGGCTTAACCCCCGGATGTCCGGCCCGCACGCGCACACCTCACATAAAACGGGGGGGGGGGGGGGGCTCGGGATTTGGGGGCAGTTCTCCCCCATCTCTTCTTGCTCCCCCACCTGTTGCCACGCCGCCGCCGGGCTCTGCCCCGGCCCGCCCCGGCCATCTCCTCCGTCCTCCGGCCTCCGGTCTCTCCTCCCCGCCATCGTCTCTCCCCGATCTACTCTTCCACCCAATCCATTTCCTGGGTTGTGGTGTGAATCACTCGGGAAGGACCAGTTTGGGAGTTGGATCTAGTGTCGGCCTCCGGAGTTCTTCATGGCGCGCACCAAGCAATGCGGTCCTCCTCCTCCATCCCGGGGTATGGCTGCCTCTGTTCTTGCCTAATCTTGCTTTGACTCAACTATTCTAGGGTTCCGGTAAATCATATGGTTGCTCTCTTGATGTATATGTCCCTATATCGATTTGATGTCACTTAACTAGTCCAAATTACACTCTATGCACTTGGCTAAACAATTTAACCATGGGTATGTCAATATTTTGATCTACCACTCGGACTTGTCCTATGGTTATGTACAAAATGTCCACATCCCCACTCATTTAATTGTTTTATCCTTGTTCATATCATCTTGGGCTACTTCTCATCGGTATCCCTATCTTGTATCCATTTCAGTCGATCGCCGACAAGGTTCTACCGACTTCGAGGAACATGTTCGGCCTAAGAAGAAGAAGACCATCACCGAACCCAGTCGTAGCCGTCCGAAGCATCGAGCTTCCTCACCTAGTCCGTCGGCCTCTGATCCGGATGATGTGGACTATGTTGCGGAGGAAGAGGAGGGCATTGCTCCTAGGAGCTCCATTAGTCAGTCGAAACCGGGCACACGGGGGCGCCCGTGCCTCCGGTCCGGGGCTCTGCGATGCCCGTTATCCATGGTCGTTACATCTCCATGGATATCCCTTTCAGCGGGGATCGCCTCACTCACAATTTTAAGAGAGTGGGGGCCGGTCCATATCTTGAGTTCCGGCGGGATACCAACCCATATGAGATGGTGGCTGATGCCGAGGATCCTCAGTTTCGTACTCGCATGCAGCAGGATCTCTACTCTAGCTTCGTCCGCGGTCGTGGACTGGCTCCTCATAAATACTTGGATCTTCAATTCCCGTGTGATCATCTTGCCATGTTTCCTGACAACACGGTCAAGATCATTGATGATATGACTCTCAGTCCGGCAATGACCTTTAAGTGTGACTGGAATGAAGCTGCCATCCTTCAGTTCTATGCCACTTGTTTCTTTGGCCCAAACAACACTCTCACATGGATGACCGACGATACTATGCTGAGCACCACCTATGACCATTTTGTTCAGATTTTGGGCTTCTCTGGTGTTGGCCATCAGATCCATAGCCTGAATCCACTGCATAAGCCCAAGGGGATTGATGATTGCATGCCTCTTGCTAAGCCTGTCACTCAGCTCACCCCGGAGGAACATGGGTATCCACCCAACGAGGTATCCATCTTCAAGTCTCCATACTACATTCTTTATCATTGTGTGCTTCGCACTCTCTATCCTAAGAAGGGAGATCGCTCGAGGGCTCGCAACTACTGCATTGATTTGATGGTACATATGCATGACAAGCCCACAGAGCCACTTGACACGGCCCATTAAATTTGGCATGAGATCCGTGTATCCAACTTTCTTCAGTCTCGCCAATTCCCTCATGCTCCATTCATTCAGGCGGTGATTGATAGCACTGCCCCCTTTGAGGTTGCCAAGACTATTGTGCATCCCATTTGGAAACCTCCGGCTCATATGCGCATGTCAGCTCCTACTCAGTTTGCTGCTCCTACTCAGCCGAAAAGGTCTGCTGTCGGTACTCAGCCCAAGTGTCCTCCGTGCCTTCCTCTTCGACCGTGCCTCGTGGTCATCTTGCCTCGTTTTTGGGCAAGGCCCAGTCTGCAATTATGAAAGCTATCACATTTAACTGTCACCAAAACCATGATGTTCAGAAGCGCCTCATCCTCTCCAAGAACCAGCTCAAGCAGCGCCTTCACAACCGTGGGAGTCCAGTGAGCGATTATGATCCCATACCCCTTGCACCGTCCACTTCCTCTTTCGGGTTCCCGTCTCATGATGAGTACACTGAATTCTTTGAGGGTGTGGCTGATGACGTTGACATCCGCTAGGAGTGATTTCCTTGTAGTTCCTCTAGTCACCTTCGCCCCTTTTTGCATGATGTTGTCAAAGGGGGAGAAATAGTACCTTAGATGTCTAGATGTCGAACTCTATGTTCGCTATTATTCAAACTCTCTATGTATGCTATAAGTGGTCCTTGATTTTGTGAGACTATCTTATTATCTATGAGGCTATGGGTTGATGATATCTATGAGGCTATGGGTTGATGATGTATCTCATATTTGCATGTCCTAACTTCTTTTTTCTCCTTATGCTACCATGTAATATGTGCATTGAATTTTAAAATAATCATCTTATGCGCACATTGAGGGAGAGCAAAATCAAATAGGAACATATTGTATTATGCTCTCTTGTACTACACTGCAAAATGCATTTCTTTTATGTATGGTACTACATGTATGATTGTCATCAACAAACAAAAAGGGGGAGATTGAAAGTGCAATCATGCCCTTACATCAAGAGTTTTTGATGTTGATGGAAATATACATGTAGGGGACTAACTATGTTTGTCAAGTAAATCTCAGGTGTTAGTCCACGAATGATAAAAGTGTGTGGATCATGGACATACGGAGTTGATTCTACTCGAGGAAGAAATACTAGATCAAAAGGACTGTATCTCTGTTTTATTCTTGAGTATAGGGATCCCACACTATTAAGAGGGGATCGGTAGGGCCAGTGAAGGACTTGCTTAGTTCAGGAAAACCTAGTTTCTCCACCTTGGTTACATATCCTAAAAACTGCAGTAGAAATATTGCCTCTGCTCCCACACTGGATGTCCGGCCCGCACGACGGATATCCGGGCTGCTCCTTCGGATATCCGGCTCCTGCTGTCCAGTATATATCGATGTGGTGGTGTAATCCCTGGATGTTCGGCCTCCCTGCCGGATATCTAGGCTCTCCTGTGTCCCCAGATGTCCGGGATGACCTGCCGGATATCCGTCCCCTTTGCTGTCCAGAGAACATCTGTTTTGTGATGATATCTCCGGATGTCCAGGCACCACGCCGGATGTCCGGGTCTTCCAGCCACGCCTGATGTCCGGGCTCTTCCCCGGATGTCCGGCCTCTCTATTTTATTCACTCCTCTCTGTTTTATTCACAGACGTGACACTGTGCTGGATGTCCGGCCTACCCCTGTCACTTACACTACAACAGCCATATTTGCTCCAATACTATATATAGCCTTCCCTCCTCCACGGGAGAGGGTTGACCATTCACTTTGGGCAATCCCTAGAACACATTTCACTCTCTCTCTCACTCATACTCCAAATCTTAGATCCCGAAGGGATTTGAGAGCATTTGTGAGAAGTTGTCCAACCAAGTGATAGATCCACTCCTTCCCCTTCTTTGCACCAAAGGAATTCGTGATTTGCGCAAGTCTTGAGCTTTTCCCCATCATTCTTGTTACTCTTGGAGGTTGGAGACTCCTAGGCAGTAGGAGTACTCCAGCGAGGAATCGTTCATTGTGATTACCCCCGGAAAGTTTGTGAGTGTTTGGAGACCACCCCAAGGTCTACCACTAGTGGTTGAGAATCGCCTTCGTGGTGATATCTCAAAGAGATAATAGGGTGAGCCTTCGTGGCGTTGGTGTGCCTTCGTGGTAACACCCACCTCTCTAAACGGTGATGTAGCTTCCCTCCAAGGAAGTGAACATCGGCATACATCCTTGTCTCCCGGAGTTGCGGTTATTCCTAACCCTAACTCCCTACTTGTGGCTACTTGTCTCTTAGTCTTTACGTGTATCATTTTGTGCTTGCTTACTCATATACCTGTGATACTTGTTTACCTTGCTTAGCTCTTAGTATCATACTTGCAATTGTTAGGTTCACTTCCATATTCCGCATTTGTGCCTAAAATTGCTAAGTAAGAATTAAAATTTGTAATTGTACCTATTCACCCCCCTCTAGGTCCATCTCGATCCTTTTAGTATGCTTAGTTCAAGAATGTTGCATGGGATTGTGAGCAATCTTAATTGCACTCTCGTTGTCACAAAGCAATGGAACATGTTTCACATGTATCCCATAATCTTTAAGAGTTTGGGTCATCCAAAGTAATTGAGCACAACATGATCCGGCGGCATTGTATTCTGCTTTGGCGGTGGATAAGGATACCGAGTTTTGTTTCTTGGAAGACCAAGAGACAAGGGATCTACCAAGAAATTGACATGTACCCGAAGTGGACTTTCTATCAACCTTGTCACCGGCATAGTCCAAGTCGGAATAGCCAACAAGATCAAAAGATGACCTCTTAGGATACCAAATGCCAAAGTTTGGTGTATGAATTAAATATCTCACTATCCTCTTCATGGCCTTAAGATGACATTCTTTAGGGGCCGCTTGATATCGTGCACACATGCACACACTTAGCATAATATCGGGACGGGAGGCACATAGATATAACAATGAACCAATCATAGATCGGTAAACCTTTTGGTCAATCGGGTTGCCATCCTTAGTCAAGTCAAGATGTCCACTAGTAGGCATGGGTGTTTTCATACCTTTGCTTTCTTGCATGTTGAACTTCTTGAAAAGATCCTTGGTATACTTTGTTTGTGAGACAAAGGTACCTTCCTTAGTTTGCTTGATTTGCAAACCAAGGAAAATTTTGAGTTCACCAATCATAGACATCTCAAACTTCTCCGACATGAGCCTTCCAAACTTTTCACTAAAATGAGGGTTAGTAGAACCGAAAATGATATCATCCACATAAATTTGGCACACAAATAGTTCTCCATTAACTCTTTTGGTAAAAAGAGTAGAATCAATCTTCCCAATTTCAAAGCCTTTTTCAATAAGAAACTTGGTCAAGCATTTATACCAAGCTCTAGGAGCTTGTTTAAGACCATAAAGAGCTTTGTGAAGTTTGTAAACATGATTAGGTTTCTTGGGATTAACAAAGCCGGGAGGTTGTTTAGCATAAACTTCCTCCTAAATTTCACCATTTATAAAAGCACTTTTAATATCCATTTGGTATAGAGTGATATCATGATGATTGGCATAAGCAAGTAAAATGCGAATGGACTCAAGTCTAGCAACGGGGGCATATGTCTCACCATAGTCCATACCTTCGACTTGAGTGTAGTCTTGAGTGACGAGAAGAGCCTTGTTGCATACAACTTGTCCATCTTCATCTTGCTTATTCCGAAACACACATTTGGTTCCAATGACATTATGATCATCGTTGGGCTTTTCAACCAATGTCCATACTTGATTCCTCTTGAAGTTGTGTATAGCTCTTCGTGCATAGCATTTATCCAATCCGGATCCTCAAGAGCTTCTTCAACCTTCATAGGTTCATCACTAGAAATAAATGAGTAGTGTTCACAAAAGTTAGCCAAACGAGTTTTAGAGCGAGTGATTCTCCCGGTTTGAATGTCATCGAAGATTTGTTCGACGGGATGATCTCTTGATACTCTTGCTCTAACTCATGAGAGATTTTGCTTGGGTTGAGGTGGAACATCCTCCTCCTCCTCATCTTCTTCTTCATTGTTGGTGGCATTGTCGTTCGCTTGTGGAGGTGGAGAAGGAGGTTGAGGTGGTTCATCTTGTTGTACTTCCTCATTTCCTCCATCTTGACGTGTTCCACTTGTGGATGCCTCCAAGTCAACTTGTGGTTCACCTTGATGTGAAGTTGAGGCTTCCATTTGAATGGACGAAGTGCTCTCCTTCACCACCGTTGGTCGAATTTTGCCAATAGACAAATCTTGAATATCTTCCGAGGGATCTTTATCTCCATTTGCGTTCTTGAACTCCATTCCGTTATCACTCCGAACCTTCTTGATCTTCATTTCAAATTAGTTTTGGGCCTTCTTAGCAAAGTTCTTGAAGATCTTTTGGACCCGCGATTTGTCATCAAGAAAGAACACCCACATAAATCTTGAAAAATCATCAACAATGACCAAACCGAAGGAGTTACCACCAAGGCTCTTATAAGCATTGGGACCGAAGAGATCCATGTGAAGTAGCTCAAGTGGTCTCCTCGTGGTCATGATGTTATTCACGGGATGACTACCTCCAACTTGTTTTCCTGCTTAACAAGCACTACAAAGTCTATCCTTGTCAAATATAACATCTTTAACACCAAGGATATGATCACCTTTAATAAGCTTATCAAGATTTTGCATGCCCACATGACCTAACCTTCTATGCCATAACCAACCTTTAGAAGATTTAGCAATTAAGCAAGTACGAGGTTGGGCTCTCTTAGTAAAATCAACAATGTATAGATCACCTCTACGAATGCTGGTAAAGACCATATTATGATTATATCTATGAAACACTTGGCAATCCACTTCAGTAAATAGAACATTGAAACCGAAGTCAGCTAGTCTAAATACGGAAAGAAGATTGTAACCAAGAGATTCAATGACCATAACATTTTGAATAGAGCTATTGTTGGATATGGCCACCTTACCAAGGCCAAGTACCTTACCCTTGGAGTTATCTCCAAAAGTTACATACTTGTGTAGGCTGTCGTTTTTAGCAAGCTCATGGAACATGTCTTTATCTCCGGTCATATGATCAGTACATCCACTATCGAGAATCCACTCTTTTCCTCCGACCATGTAATCACGGAAGTTTGCCATGAGACTAAGATTTCTCATAGTCTCCTCAAAGTCAACGTCACTTTCTCTGTCTTCATCATAATAGCCATGCTCAATGTCATCATCATGTATGTGATCATCACCTAGAGCAAGTGATTCATTAGATTTATCACTGTCGGCGTTCTAGGAACCAGGGTACCCAGACTTGCCTGCCTGTGGCCCACAGCGTGGCTCGCTCGACGGCCTAGTATGGCACATCTACAAGACTACCAAGACAAGACCCTCGCGAGGGCCTTGGCCTCGCAAGGCGGGCGACACCAAGACCTCCAGAGGGAGTGGCCTCCCCAGGCTGCCTCCCGAGGAGCGGAGTTTCCTATGCAGGTACCCAGCCTCCTGAGGCTGCGATGACGTGAGCCGTGACGACCGAGGCCAGGCAGAGGAGGCAGTTTCCTCTTTGGTGCTAAGGAGACAAGAACGGACGCTAGTTCCCAAGGAATCCCCCAAAGGTTTCCATTCCAGTGCAACGAGACCAAGACCACGAGCTCGGTAGGACAGATGTCATCGCCGAGCCCATAGCTGCATCACGACCAGAAACTTTGCAGGCGAAGACCACCTTTCGTCAGGATAAGATGTACTACTTGTCCCCTTTCAATTTGGCCGTTGTGGAATCCCTTCCCGCCTAAGCTTTGGGGAAGAGGACCAAGGCCACTATAAATATAGGTTAGCCACCACCGTAGAGGGGGTCGACTCATTCTCACCCCCCGAGCCCTCACGAGGTAGCTCACCCATTGTACCAGTCCATCCTCGAACCTCCTCGTGAGGCCAATCCACCACAAAGCAGGAGTAGGGTTTTACACCGCAAGGTGGCCCGAACCTGGGTAAACTGCCATGTTCATCTTCTTCCCTGCTCACGCGAATCCGGCGAGGCTAGGCTGTAGGGCGACAAGATGGAAGGCTGGTGAGGTTGAGATCTTCGCACACGCCCCAGAGTTCGAACCTCTTTGGGTCTGCGGAGCCCTGAATCCGACATTTGGCACCCCAGGTAGGGGCATGTCGATTTCTCGCTTCCCTGCCGACCGCGCTCCGCTCCTGCCCTGCTGCTTCCAAGGCGGATGCTGCTTCACCGACATGGCTACCCGTGGCCTATGGAGACACCACGGGCTGCCAGGCCTTCACCGTCAGCCTGTGTCGGGTGCGGTGGTCGGCGAAGTTCAGGCTGGTGCTGCCCCCGCGGTACGACGGCGCGGGCGACCCCAAGGAGTTCCTCCAGCTGTACGTGTAGGCCATCTGTGCAGTTGGAGGCGACGACAAGGCCATGGCCAACTGGCTCCCTCTGGCCCTCACGGAGGTGCCGCGCTCCTGGCTCTGTGGCCTCCCTGAGGCCTCGGTGTCCACCTGGGGGGAGCTCTGTAGCCTGCTCATCGCGCATTTCGAGGTCCCCGAACCCCACGTGGTCGTGTGTATCCTCGATGGGGCGCAGGCGCCCATGTCTGGGCGTCATGTCAAGCAGCTCCTGTGGCGGGTAGGCACTCCCTGGCAGCGATCGGAAGCCTTGCAAGGTCGCCCTAGGCCAGAGACCAACATCACCTTTGACTGCAGGGACCACCCCAGATCTACGACTGCCCCGGCGTGCTCCCAATGTTGTGCACGCCCATGATCAGTAACGTGGCGGTCACTCGCACCCTCATCGACGGTGGCGCCGACCTCAACGCCCTCTCCGTAGAGGCCTTCGACACGCTCCAGGTGCCCTACGACTGGGTCGCGCCTACCCAGCCCTTCTCGGGGGTGACCAAGGGTACCGCCACTCCCCTCGGGCATGTGCGCCTCCCCGTCACCTTCGACACTCGCGACAACTACCGCACTGAGCTGGTCGACTTTGATGTGGCCCGCATCGGCCTCTCGTACAATGCCACCCTGGGGTATCCGGCCCTCGCCAAGTGCATGGCGGCTACGCACCCAGGCTACAACGTCATCAAAATGCCTGGGAGCGGTGGCATCATCTCCGTGGTCGGGGACACCAAGGACGCGCTTCGGACCCTCAGGGCTATCTACAAGGCCGAGGCGGCCATGGGCCCCGGTACTGTTGGTGCCAAGCGGACTCCGGAGGCCATGGTGGCTGCATGCACAGGCACCACGAGCGTCGCGCAGGCCCTGGGGGGCCGTGCCCACATAAAAGAAGCAACTGTTCTCCCAGGACCGAGCTGAGACGAAGCAGGTGCCCGTCGACGCCGAGGGCTCAGGCCCACCTTCACCATAGGCGCCGGCCTCCCCACGGAGCAAGAAGAGGCATTGGTTGGCTTCCTCAGGGCAAACAAGGATGTGTTCGCGTGGGAAGCGTCGGATTTGGTTGGTGTCCCACGGGACGTGATCGAGCACCACTTAATGGTGTGCCCCAACGCACGCCCGGTGAAGCAGAAGCATGACGGCAAGCCCCGGAGAAATAGGTGTTCATTGTCCAGGAGGTCCGCAAGCTGCAAGAAGCTGGTGTCATTCGGGAAGTACGGCATCCGGAATGGCTGGCTAACCCAGTAATCGTCCCCAAGAAGGGCAGGAAAGAGCGGATGTGCGTCGACTTCACGAGCCTCAACAAGGCTTGTCCTCAGGACCCGTTCCCCCTTCCGCGCATCGATCAGATCATGGACTCTATCACCGAGTGCAATCTGCTGTGCTTTTTGGACACCTTCTCAGGCTACCACCAAATTAAGATGGCGGTGCAGGACATCGAGAAGACGGCCTTCCTCTCCCCGTGCGGTGTGTACTGCTACACCTGCATGCCCTTTGGGCTGCGGAATGCTGGCGCAACTTTCCAGCGATTGATGCACATCGCTCTGGGCCAGCAGCTAGGGAGGAATGCCGAGGCGTACGTCGATGACAAATCACGGGAGGCAAGGACCCTTGTCGAAGACCTGGAGGAAACATTCGCCAATCTGCGCATGGTGAACCTGAGGCTCAACCCTGAGAAATGCGTGTTCGGTGTCCCGTACGGCAAGCTGCTGGGCTTCCTGGGGTCACACAGAGGGATCGAGGCTAACCCTGAGAAGCTCAAGGCAATAGAAAGGATGAGCCCGCCACAAACCCTCAAGGAGATGCAGAAGCTTGCGGGCTGCGTAACCTCCTTGGGGAGATTCATCTCCAAGCTTGGCGAGCGCGCCCTCCCGTTCTTCAAGCTGATGAAGAGGAAGGGCCCCTTTGAGTGGACTCCGGAGGCTGAGGCGGCTTTCCAAGACCTCAAGAGGTACCTCACGAGCCCACCTGTGATGGTGGCTGATACATCTCCGTCGTATCTACTTTTCCTAATGCTTTTCCTCTTGTTTTGGACTCTAATTTGCATGATTTGAATGAAACTAACCCGGACTGACGCTGTTTTCAGCAGAACTACCATGGTGTTGTTTTTGTGCAGAAATAAAAGTTCTCGGAATGGCATGAAACTTTTTGGAGAATTTTTATGGAATAAAAGAAAAATACTGGAGCCAAGAACCACCAGAGGGGGTCTCCTGGGTGAGCACAACCCACCAGGGTGCGCCCCTCTCCTAGCGTGCCCAGGTGGGTTGTCCCCACCTGGTGGCCCCGTAGACCCTGATTCCAACCCTATAAAATCCTATTTTCAGAGAAAAAATCAGGGAGAAAGAATTATCGCGTTTCACGAGACAAAGCCGCAGCCAACTCCTGTTCTTCATCGGGAGGCCAGATCTGGAGTCCGTTTGGGGCTCCGAAGAGGGGGATCTTCGATCTTCGTCATCACCAACCCTTCTCCATCACCAATTCTATGATGCTCCCCACCGGGAGTGAGTAATTCCTTCGTAGGCTCGCTGGTCGGTGAGGAGTTGGATGAGATTCATCATGTAATCGAGTTAGTTTTGTTAGGGCTTGATCCCTAGTATCCACTATGTTCTGAGATTGATGTTGATATGACTTTGCCATGCTTAATGCTTGTCACTTTGGGCCCGGGTGCCATGATTTCAGATCTGAACCATTTATGTTATCACCATTATATCTATGTTCTAGATCCGATCTTGCAAGTTATATTCACCTATTACGTGTTATGATCCGTAAACCCCGGAGTGACAGTAGTCGGGATACTTTCCGGTGATGACCGTAGTTTGAGGAGTTCATGTATTCACTATGTGTTAATGCTTTGTTCTGGTTCTCTATTAAAAGGAGGCCTTAATATCCCTTAGTTTCCAATAGGACCCCGCTGCCACGGGAGGGTAGGACAAAAGATGTCATGCAAGTTCTTTCCATAAGAACGTATGACTATTTACGGAATACATGCCTACATTATATTTATGAACTGGAGCTAGTGACGTATCGCCCTAGGTTATGACTGTTATATGATGAATATCATCCAACGAATCCACCGATCCAATGCCTACAAATTTCTCTTATATTGCTCCTACTAAGTTACTACTGCTATTATTACTATTGCACTTGCTACAAAATCATTGCTACCACTGTTACCGTTACTATTGCTGTTGCTACTGCTATCAAAACTATCATACTACTTTGCTACTGATCATATTGTTGCAGATAATTAATCTCCAGGTGTGGTTGAATTGACAACTCAGCTGCTAATACTTGCAAATATTCTTTGGCTCCCCTTGTGTTGAATCAATAAATTTGGGTTGAATACTCTACCCTCGAAAACTGTTGCGATCCCCTATACTTGTGGGTTATCAAGACCTTTTTCTGGCGCCGTTGCCGGGGAGCATATCTATATTTGTTGAGTCACTTGGGATTATTATCAATTTATCACTATGAAGAATTTGAAAGATACCAAGACTAAGATTTTGCCCTCTAAGATGAGGGGAGGTAAGGAACTGCCATCTAGCTCTGCACTTGATTCACCTTCTGTTATGAGTAGACTTGCAACACCACCACATGCTATTAATCCTGATATGTCGCAAGTTATTGATGATACTACTTCTATGAATGCTACTCATGATGATGCTAGTACCTTGCTTGATGATGATGTGCCTTTAGGTGAATTTCTTGATGAACAAATTGCTAGAATTAGAGAGAAAGAAATTATTGAAACTGATGATGTACTTGAAACTGAAAATCTTGAAACACCTATTAGACCTAGTCCTCCTAGATATGAATTGCCTAAGATACCGGAAGGTTATGTTATGGATGAGGAGACAACTAGAGACTTTCTTGCTTGCAATGATAGGGATGATCTTAAGAAATTATAATGCAAACTGAAAGGAAAATCTTTGAATGCTAGAATGGAATGTGATCCTAAGTTTGCTACTTCACCTATCTTTGTTGATGATAAGGATTATGAATTCTCTATCGACCCAGAGTTAATTACTTTGGTTGAATATAATCCTTTCCATGGTTATGAAAATGAAACTGTTGTGGCACATCTTACTAAGTTAAATGACATAGCCACCCTTTTTGCTCATGATGAGAAAATTCGCTATTATTATATCCTCAAGTTATTCCCGTTCTCATTAAAGGGTGATGCTAAGACTTGGTATAATACTCTTGCTCCTGGTTGTGTGTGTTGTCCCCAGGATATGATTTACTACTTCTCTGAAAAATATTTTCCTGCTCATAAGAAACAAGCTGCCTTACAGGAAATATTTAACTTTGTGCAAATTGAAGAAGAGAGTCTCCCACAAGCTTGGGGGAGGCTCCGTCAATTGCTTAATGCTTTGCCTGATCATCCTCTTAAGAAAAATGAAATACCCGATATCTTCTATAATGGACTAACCGATGCTTCTAGGGACTTCCTAGATAGTTGTGCTGGTTGTGTTTTCAGGGAACGAACTGTTGAACAAGCTGAAGGATTATTGAATAACATATTGAAAAATAATAATGATTGGACTCTTCCCGAACCACCGCCTAAACCCACTCCGAAGAAGAGGGGTATCTTATATCTTAGTCCTGAAGATATGCAAGAGGCCAAGGAATGTATGAAGGAAAAAGGTATTAAAGCTGAGGATGTCAAAAATTTACCTCCTATTGAAGAAATACATGGGCTTGATACACCACCACCACCTAAGGTGGTAGAGGTAAATTCTTTAATGAAATTCAATGACAATGATAATACTTATAATATGCATCCTAGTCAATGCCTTTATGAGTTTGATGATTACATTAGAAAACAAGACCACTTCAATGCAAATGTTATGAAACAATTGAAATACAATTCTGATATGATTGCTCGCTTGAGTGACTTGTTATTTAGAATTTCAAATGATGTTAGAGGTGTAGGAAAGCATGCCTCTATGGTTCAAACTCAACTAGAACAAGTTGCTAAATCTCAAAGAGAATTGCTTGATGAAATGAACAATAATATAAATGACTTTGCTGTTAGAGTAGCTACTAGAGGAGGTAAAATGACTCAGGAACCACTTTACCCTGAGGGACACCCAAAAAGAATTGAACAAGACTCTCAAAGACTTAACACTAATGCACCTAGTCCTTCTAAAAAGAAAAAAGAAAAAGAAAAATGATAGGACTTTGCATGCCTCTAGTGAACCTGAAATAGAAAAACCTCCTGAAGATAATAATGATGTTTCTATCTTAGATGCTGAAACTCAATCTGGTAATGAACATTCACCTAATGATAATGAAAAAGACAATGATGATGTTCATGAAGACACTCAACCAGACAATGATAAAGAACCAGATAATGATGTTGAGATAAAACCTGCGGTTGATCTTGATAACCCACAACCTAAAAATAAAAGATATGACAAAAGAGACTTTGTTGCTAGAAAACATGGAAGAGAAAGAGAACCATGGGTTCAAAAACCCATGCCCTTTCCACCTAAATCAACTAAGAAAAAGGATGATGAAGAATTTGAAGGCTTTGCTGAAATGCTTATGCCAGTCTTTTTGCGCACTCGCTTGACTGATATTTTAAAGATGGCCCCTTATGCAAAATATATGAAAGACATCATCACTAATAAAAGAAAAATACCGGAAGCTGAAATCTCCACTATGCATGCTAAATATTCTTTTAAGGATGGAGTACCTAAAAAACTTGGAGATCCGGGAATACCAACTATACCTTGCTCCATCAAGAGAAATTATGTTAAAACTGCCTTGTGTGATTTAGGAGCTGGTGTTAGTGTTATGCCTTTCTCCTTATATAAAAGACTTGATTTGAATAAACTCACGCCTACTGAAATATCATTGCAAATGGATGACAAATCAACTGCCATACCTATCGGTATTTGTGAGGATGTGCCCGTTGTTGTTGCAAATGTTACTATTTTAACTAACTTTGTTATACTTGAGATGCCCGAGGATGACAACATGTCGATTATCCTTGGTAGACCCTTCTTGAATACTACAGGGGCTGTTATTGATTGCAATAAAAGCAAGGTCACTTTTCATATCAATGGCAATGAGCATACGGTGCATTTTCCGAAGAAACAATTCCAAGTGAATGGTATTAATGTTATTGAAAAATCTCCGACACTCACTATTGGAAGTTTTCAACTACCTCTACCTACTGCCAAAAAGAAATATGAAATGCTAATAGTGGGGGACATGTATATCCCCGTTGAGGTAACTTAGTGTTTTACGAAAGTTCTTCGGTTTCATGCTAATCGGAAGTGGTTGTTAATAAGACTTGATCAACCTTATTAATGGATCATTTTTGAGAGGTATGAAGTTGATGAATTGAGTAGGCACCACTTTCTGTCCTTACTTTTATTTTTTGTTTTTCTTTGGTAAATAAAATAAAATGCCATGTTTTATCTGTTTTCTGAATTTCCCGTGCAATAAAAAATGACCCAAAAATAAAAGTTCTCAGAATGCCCTGAAAATTTAATACATTTTATTTAAATATTTCTGAATTTTTGATGCAAATAACACCAGAGGGGGGTGCACCAAGTGGGCACAACCCACCTGGGCGCGCCAGCAGCCCCAGGCGCGCCCTGGTGGGTTGTGGTCCCCATGTGGGCCCCCTCACTTATCTCTTTAGCCCATGTCATCACCTACCTCCAGAAAAAATTCACCATTGTTCTCTTTCCCGTGTTCTTGCTCTCAAACCCGTGGATTTCGATCTCTTTGCTCGAAGCTCCATTTCCAAAACTGTTTTGGGGGATTGCTACTTGGTATGTGACTCCTCCATTGGTCCAATTAGTTTTTGCTTTAGTGGTTTATATTTTGAATGATTAGCTACTCTTGGTGCTACTATAGATGAGCTTGCATGTTGAATTCTTAGAGTTCTAAGTAGTTTGAATGCTTGATATGGACTCTATGCATCCCTATGAGTAGCTGCTATCAATCTTGTGAAGTTTTGTTGAGAAAAATTTTGTGCACTAAAAGTTTCAGAATTTTGTTCATTGGAAAAAGATGAGTTTCTTTAGGAAGTTTGCTTCCAAGAAGAGCTCCAAGGGAGTTATTGGGGAGTCATTAGACAATGATCTCCGCACCCGAAGAATGGCGGAGGTACGGCCGTGCGAATGGCCGCACAACACATTCATGGATGGAGCCGGAATCCGTCAAGAGTTTGCACAATTTGCTGCTAATGCCGGCCTCACTGACTTCATCGCAGCTGAGTGTGAACAGTATCATCTCCTCACAAATTCCTTTGTGCAAAGTTTTCATTTCTTAAGTAGGAATAACCCTCCTGAGGTGCAGTTTAATTTATATGCTGAAACCCGTCAGATACCACTTACTGAATTTTGTGATATATGTTTGATCCCTTGTGACGGGGAATTAAGAGAGCCTAGGCCCGCAGAGTTTGAGGGTTTTTACCGCACTCTGTCAGTGGGGGATGAGAGAGGGGTGTGGAGTGTCACCGCCACTAGCTTGCAGTTGCCTTCAGTGCATTATTTTACTCTATTCATTGCAAAGTGTTTACTTGCTAGAGAGAAGGTTGGTGCACTTAGTGCCCCCGATTTCGCTGTCCTACGCCGCTCACTCTATGGCGACAACACTTATAGCTTGGGTAAAATTCATGGCGGTATTGTGGCACGTCGCCTCCACATTAACAGATCCAAGGGTAAAATTCATGGCGGTATTTATGCTACTTGCTTAGCGAGTCACTTTGACATTCAGATACGCCAGCATGATTATCGCTTCCCCAAGGTTTACTTAGATCGTCAGGCTATGGCACATCATCACTTTATTGATGGCGAGAACACTACTATGGATGTTCCTTATAACTTAGTCTTTAGTGAAATTACCCGTGATGTTATTCCGTTGCCTACACCTGCTTTGTGTGATTCTATTGCCAGGGGCAGATACAGGACCATGCCTGAGGATATTGTCGCCTACCAGAACAACCAGGCTGCGGCTGAGGAGGAGCCTCAGGAGTGGGATGCTTAGGTACCCGCTGCACAGCACTTCAACATAGGACCTGATGGTTTCTACGAGTGGTGATTACCAAGTTAGGCCAAAAGCCTAAGCTTGGGGGAGTACGTATTTCCACCGACATTATATTCATGATCACACATTTCATTCCAGTTGTCGGTGTCCACACTTTTTCATTGTACTATCCATGCTAGATTTATTTTCTCGCTTTCTTGTGTGTTTGAAAAACTTTGAGAAAATACAAAAATATTTTATGCTTCTTTTCGGTTTTTCTTTCTAGTTTAATTAGCTGTAGCATTAAAAGAAAACCCAAAAAGATTTCTCGATTCTTCTTCTTGCTTGTTGGGAGCTTTCCCGTGTAAATAGTTTTTCTTGTTTTTGTTTTTCCTGTTTTAATTTGCTTTCTTCTAGAAAAAACTAAAAACTCCAAAAATATTTCAGTGTGTTTCTCTGAATTTCTTTTTCGTTTATTGAGTCATACCAAGGAGAAGACCATGATGAAATTGTTGAGTGCCTCTCATATGCATTATTGTTGATCTAACAAAGAGCCCAAATCACCTTGTCTTCTACTCTTTGAATAAAATGTTTGCAGATTCCAGCTTAGTCCACGACACTCTTGCACTATTATTATTTTCATATCATTCGGTCATGCAAGTGAAAGGCAATAATGACTATATTTGATGAACTGGCTGTGGCAGAGAGAAATGGGTATGAACTCAACTTGTTCTGTTTTTGTAAATATGTTTAACCTAGTATCCATGATTCAGCCTATTATGATCAAACATGTTTGCAATGACAATTAGAGATTATAGTTTCTCATGCCATGCTTAAGTAGCTAGGAGTGGATAATGATTTATCTTGGTTGTCAACATGCATTAAAATGATTGTGATGTGGTATGATGATATGGTATCCTCCTCCGAATGTTTAAGTGGCTTGACTTGGCACATGTTCATGCATGTAGTTGAATCAAAACCAACATAGCCTCTATGATATTTATGTTCATGGTGTTCATATCCTACTCATGCTAGTATCCAATGTTACTTATGCATAATGCATGTTCATGACCATTTTCGCTCTCTAGCTGGCCGCTTCTCAACCTATTTGCTAGCCTTCGCCTGTACTAAGCGGGAATACTGCTTGTGCATCAAAATCCTGAAACCCCAGTTATTCCAGATGAGTCCACCATACCTACCTATATGCGGTATTACCCTGCCGTTCTAAGTAAATTTGCATGTGCCACCTCTAAAAATTTCAAATAAATATCATTTTTGTGTGCTTGGATTGTTCATAGAGTGATAGGAGGTAGTCAGTATCTTCCATGCTAAGCGGGTTATTCTCATGATGAGTATTTATTCACTCGTCCTTGCACAAGAGGGGCGGTAATAGGGATTCCCAGTCCTGAATTCTAAATTGCAAATAATTAAAAAAAACTCCCCCAGGATTGTTGTTGGTATGGATGGTACCCGTGGATTCGGATCAGCCGTGGAGTGTGCTTGTTGGTGGAGGGGGAGTAAACCTCTACTTTTTATCGCTTGGGAACCGCCACTAATGTGTTTAGCATGGAAGATACCGATAACTAATGGTCGCGAAGTAAACAAGAAGGGTGCATTTCTCAAAATTTCATTTACCTCTGTTTTAAAAAATTTGAGCTCTGGCACCGCTGCAAATCACTGGTTCCCTCTGCGAAGGGACTATCTATTTACTTTTATGCTATTTCATCACCTTCTCAAATAAGCACCATATCCTGAGAGCACTATTGTCATCCTCATGCATTGTGTGTAGCTAATGTTGGGTGCATCATGACTGGATCTTTTCGACCATGAATTACAATGTTTAGTCGATGCTTGAACTTTGGAGGTGCTCTGCATTTATGTTTTGCGGTCTCAGAAAGGGTTAGCGAGATACCACTATTGTCATATTATATCATGGTTGTTTTGACAAGGTGTTTTCATTTGAGATATCTTATTATTGCTCGCTAGTTGATTATGCCATTGATATGAGTTAGTATGATTTTTAAGAGTTATTGTGAACATGGTTAGTCATGATCTTTGCTGAAAACCTGGGGGCTACTTAAGCTTATTTATGTAAACAAGAGCAAAAGAGTTCGTAAAAGTTTTTCTTTTTCACTTTCAGTTTATCAACTGAATTTCTTGAGGACAAGCAAAGGTTTAAGCTTGGGGGAGTTGATACGTCTCCGTCGTATCTACTTTTCCTAACGCTTTTCCTCTTGTTTTGGACTCTAATTTGCATGATTTGAATGAAACTAACCCAGACTGACGCTGTTTTCAGCAGAACTACCATGGTGTTATTTTTGCGCAGAAATAAAAGTTCTCGGAATGGCACAAAACTTTTTGGAGAATTTTTATGCAATAAAAGAAAAATACTGGAGCCAAGAACCACCGGCGGGGGGCCCCTGGGTGAGCACAACCCACCAGGGTGCGCCCCCCTCCTGGCGCGCCCAGGTGGGTTGTCCCCACCTGGTGGCCCCGCAGACCCTGATTCCAACCCTATAAAATCCTATTTTCGAAGAAAAAAATCAGGGAGAAAGAATTATCGCGTTTCACGAGATGGAGCCGCCGCCACCTCCTGTTCTTCATCGGGAGGCCAGATCGGGAGTCCGTTTGAGGCTCCGGAGAGGGGGATCTTCGATCTTCGTCATCACCAACCCTTCTCCATCGCCAATTCCATGATGCTCCCCACCGGGAGTGAGTAATTCCTTCATAGGCTCGCTGGTCGATGAGGAGTTGGATGAGATTCATCATGTAATCGAGTTAGTTTTGTTAGGGCTTGATCCCTAGTATCCACTATGTTCTGAGATTGATGTTGACATGACTTTGCCATCCTTAATGCTTGCCACTTTGGGCCCGGGTGCCATGATTTCAGATCTGAACCGTTTATGTTATCACCATTATATCTATGTTCCAGATCCAATCTTGCAAGTTATATTCACCTATTACGTGTTATGATCCGTAAACCCCGGTGTGACAGTAGTCGGGAAACTTTCTGGTGATGACCGTAGTTTGAGGAGTTCATGTATTCACTATGTGTTAATGCTTTGTTCCGGTTCTCTATTAAAAGGAGGCCTTAATATCCCTTAGTTTCCAATAGGACCCTGCTGCCACGGGAGGGTAGGACAAAAGATGTCATGCAAGTTCTTTCCATAAGCACGTATGACTATTTACGGAATACATGCCTACATTATATTTATGAACTGGAGCTAGTGACGTATCGCCCTAGGTTATGACTGTTATATGATGAATATCATCCAACTAATCCCCCCATCCAATGCCTATGAATTTCTCTTATATTGCTCCTGCTAAGTTACTACTGCTATTGTTACTGTTGCACTTGCTACAAAATCATTGCTATCACTGTTACCGTTACTATTGCTATTGCTACTGCTATCAAAACTATCATACTACTTTGCTACTGATCATATTGTTGTAGATAATTAATCTCCAGGTGTGGTTGAATTGACAACTCAGCTGCTAATACTTGCAAATATTCTTTGGCTCCCCTTGTGTCGAATCAATAAATTTGGGTTGAATACTCTACCCTCGAAAACTGTTGCGATCCCCTATACTTGTGGGTTATCAGTGGCGCCCCGCCCTCTTGAGCCTCTGGTGCTTTACGTGGCCTCCACACCCCACTCTGCGAGCGCGGCACTCATGGCTATCAGGGAGGAGCGCGCAAGTGCGGGCGCGCGTCGAGGTGTCCCGCGTGAGGCTGTACCGTCGCTACCTCAGGATGGCACTCCTGAGGCCTCTGCCACTCCGCCAAGTAGCGAGGCTCCCGAGGCCCCCTCGGCCCAAGCGGAGCTGGATGTCGTCGGCGCCTCGTCCCTCATCGAGCACCCGGTGTACTTCGTCAGCACGGTGCTGCATGATGCGCGTGCGCTACCCCATGTAGCAGAAGCTTCTGCTCGTGCTCCTCGTCGCCTCGAGAAAACTGCGTCACTACTTCCAGGGCCATCCCATCAAGGTCGTCTCTGCATACCCCCTGGAGAAGGTGCTGCGCAGCCCCAACGCTGCTAGAAGGGTGGCGGAATGGAACATCGAGCTATAAGCCTTCCAGCTAGAGTTTAGCATGACCAGGGTCATCAAGGACGCGGCCCTCACTGACTTCGTGGCGGAGTGGATGGATGCCCCTGACCGGGGGCTAGACGAGGGCCAGTCCCTCGCACCTGGCGCAGAGGCACCCAACGACTAGGTCATGCACTTCGACAGAGCCTTCACGCGATGGGGCGCGGGGGCTGGAGCCGTACTCATCTCGCCGACCAAGGATGAGCTCTACTACGCCATGCAGCTCTGCTTCCAGCATGGAGAGAAGGTCTCCAACAACATCGCGGAGTACGAGGGCTTGATTGCTGGCCTAAGGGCCGCTGCTGCCCTGGGGGTCGAGCACCTCACTGTTAAGGGCGACTCCCAACTCCTCGTCAACTTCTCCAACAAAGAGTACAAGCCGAAGGATGAGCACATGGAGGCATACTTGGAATAGGTACGTAAAATTGAAAAGCGTTTCGTGGGTTTGGAATTGCAGCATGTCCCGCGCGGCGTGAACAGGCAAGCAGACGACATCTCTAGGAGGGCGTCCCGCCACGAGCCTCAGGAGCCTGGCGTCTTCGAGGAGAGACTCTTCAGGCCATCGGCGGCTCCACCAATCGCAGGCCTGACGCCCCTCCGGGAAGAACTACCGTCGGCCCCACCCTCAGGCGCCCCAGCCTGTGGCCTGACGTCAGGGGCCCGCCTACTCCTGGCGATGGAGCCTCGGGCCGGCGGCTGGACTGAGGAGTTCAAGGCGTACCTGCTCAGCGGCGCCCTCCCGGAGAAGGAGGAGGACGCGGAGCGTGTGGTTCGCCAGGCCACGGCTTACTGCTTGCAGGACGGCGAGCTGTATCGCAGGCGCCCCAATGACGTCTCCCTGCGGTGCATATCTAGGGAGCAAGGGCGTGAGCTGCTGGCCAAGGCCACTATAAATATAGGTTAGCCACCACCATAGAGGGGGTCGACTCATTCTCACCCCCCGAGCCCTCGCGAGGTAGCTCACCCATTGTACTAGTCCATCCTTGAACCTCCTCGTGAGGCCAATCCACCACAAAGCAGGAGTAGGGTTTTACACCGCAAGGTGGCCCGAACCTGGGTAAACTGCCGTGTTCATCTTCTTCCCTGCTCATGCGAATCCGGCGAGGCTAGGCTATAGGGCGACGAGCTGGAAGGCTGGTGAGGTTGAGATCTTCGCACACGCCCCAGAGTTCGAACCTCTTCAGGTCTGCGGAGCCCTGAACCCGACAATGACCATGACAATGTTCAAGTTTATGAATTCTAATTGTCTCCGAGATGATGCTACTAATGACTTCAACATTTCCTTTAGCACGCATAAGATCACGGAGCTCAAATAGACATTCATCAAACTTGGGATCACTAGGCTCCATTTTTTGAAAAGCAATGGATTTTTGAAGAATCTGATCTAGATTTTTCAAGGAATAATTTGGAAACCGTTCCTCAAGATAATTCCATATAGTGTATGCGCATTCAAAGGTAGGCAAGCACACAAGCAAATTTCTAGGCAAACATCTAATGATAAGATCAATAGTCTTAAGATTGCGAACCATGTCAAGATACTCATCGGGGGTTGGATGCAAAGGATCAATAGGAGGCACATAAGGGCTAAGAATATACTTGTTCAAATTATATTCATTGAAAATCTCAAGCATCTCATTTTTCCATGAACCATAAAACTCCCCATCAAGAATAGGCACTCTATGTCTAATACTCCTGAATGTAGACTCATCCATCTTCCTCCAATGGTGATTAAACCAAAGCAATGGAGACCAAAGATCTGATACCAATTGAAAGGAACGAGAAGATGGGTCTAGAGGGGGGGGTGATGAGACCCTTAACAAGCAAAAGTGGCAGTTTTTAATTTCTTCAAGTTAAGGTGGAGTTTAGCACAAGTTAAAGCACATAAAATACATTTCAAGCATGTAATTCACGCCTAGCATGACAAGAGTATAGGCAGCGAAAAAGGTAAAGCATGCAATTTGCAAGAAAGCAAGGGATGGGATTGGAGTATGCAAAGGCAATGGAGATGCGGAGAATTTTTGGCGTGGTTCCGATAGGTGCACTACAAAAAAAACCACTTCCGTGATGATACGTGTTTGTCACAGTAGGTCACGTTTTCTATCGTGCATGTACATCCATGATGATTTTATGACATAATCAAGATAGTTATACCTGTGCTCTCGTACAAGTGTTCCATGACAATACCAAAATTATCATCACATAAGTGTCCACTTCCATGACGATAAATGGCGCGTCATGGAAGTGCTTTCATCAAGGGTAACCGACACATGACATCCACCATAACGGGTCGCCGTTAAGCTATCGGGTTCCTGTTTGGATCTGATAACCCGTTAACAGCCCGGACCAATGGGGATTTTCAACATGTAAAATTCTCAATGGCCAGAGGAACCACGTGTCGGCTCAGCGTTGGGACAGATGTCATCCACTCATTAGACGGGAGGCGCCTGTGATACATCAACACATGGCACGGCCCAACAGTGGCCCATTCAGGTGAAAAGGCCGGCCCGTTTGACTTGGTCAAAAGGTAGCCGGCCGGCCCACGGAAAGCCTGTTAATGGCCTGTTCGCATATAGCCAATTTATAGCCCGCTAACTCACGACCCGTTATGGCCTATCCAAATTAGGCCCAGTAGCGTCATCTGGGCCGTCCTATATGATTCCAGTCTGCTGTAACTTCTGGCCCATGTATGGCCCATGACGTCTTTCGGCCCAGATGAGGCCCTTTGTAACTCTTGGCCCATTAACGGCCTGTGGTGACACTGGCCCATAATTAACAGTGTATCGCTTTATACCCATTAATGGCCCATTATACCATTGGGCCCTTTCTAGCCCGTGTGATCTTTCAGCCTTCTAAGGGCCCATTTATTCTTGGGCTCATTTCCAGCATTCGATTACTTCCGGTCCATTACTGGCCTGTTCCGCTTGCGGGCCAAATTTAGCCCGTGGTTACAGTCGGCCCATTTGTGGCCCGTTAATCCGTTGGGCTATTTTCTTGGCGTCATCAAATACGACCTGTTTAAGCCTGTTATACATATCGGCTATTAACGGCCCATTATGATCGGGCCATAAACAGACGATTTCCACTCTAGCCCGTTTACGACCCATATTGCGGTCCTTTATTGGTCCATGAATAGTACGGCCTAGAAGGCCCATTGATTCTAACGCCCGTAGAAGGCCCATTGATCCTATGGCCTGTAGGAGGCCCATAGATCCTACGGTCCGTAGGAGGCCCATGGTCACTACATAGCAGGACCATGGTTACAACGGTCCGTGGTTATTACGGCCTAGTTTTAAAAAATATTTTATTGCTGCCACTAGCAAACCGCGGAAAAAGAACTGCAGTGACTGCAACCAAACAAATAAACAAGACAATAAGGAAATAAATAAGCAAGCAACTTACGCTAGGCTATTACAGCTATTACACATATTACATCCATTGTGCATCAAAGTTTGCCACCAGTGGAAATATAGGGAACAAAGCAGCATATTACATACACTGGGCATCTTAATTGGCCACCAGTGCAAATAAACGAGCGGCCGCAAAACAAGTTCATAACTGAAACAACTTATCCTGGGTATCCACCATTCTCAAGAAACATTATCCTAGGTATCCACCATGCTGGCAATAAGCTTAGCAAGCTTAATAGCCTTCTCCTGTTTGGCGCTAAAATCCTCCAAGGCTTGCTGTTACACCAGAAAGTATGCATCTCAATTCTCTAGGGACTTCCTCAGTACTTCGGCTTCTTGTCGCAGCACAGCTAATTGATGTCTTTCAGCTTGTAGTTGAGACTCAAGAAACCGAACTGATTCAGACAATGAGTTCGAAGAGCTTGTGTCAGCGGTAGTGGCCAGTAACTCAAACACTACATCAAGACAATACTTTGGGGTTGTCTCACTGTCTTCAAGATAGTTTTCCTTAGCTGTTTTATCAGCTTTGTTGGAGACCAACAAGGATTTCTCACTATCCTGAACCTTATCTGCATTGCTTCCTTTACCATTGCTTAATAAGGTACTCTTCCCAAATATTCTGTCAGCATTCTAAAAGAAGAAACAAGCAGACACATGACAGGTTTAGCATGTAGTATATGAAACTCATTTCGGTGAACCAATTCAGTAGTAAGATGGACATGATTAAACTACCAAGTCTTCTATTGCCAAGTAGTAAGTACATAATAAAAGCATCAAACAAACATATATCTATGTCCTATGGTCACTGCATTGTCTTGCCAAATCAAAATAGAGACACGGTTCAAATCATATCAGTTCAAGACAAAGCAACATTGAAAGAATACAAGTGTGGGAAACTACACGGCGCAACAAGATTTCAGATGGGTAACACGGGTATACATGTACAACAACACTATTGGCTCTGTTGTGATGCTAGTAATGTGCATGATATGAGAAGTCAACTGTATACACAATTGAAATTGAAATCAACAGACCAATTTAGAAGAGCAAACCTGTTAAAGAAACATGTTTAAACATACCTGTTGTGCCATTGGAGTTTTGATTGGATCCTTCAATTTAAAAATAAGTTTGTATGAGTAAATACAGTGATACAAGAGCAAAGCAGTATGCACCATAGCAATGGAATCTTAAATGAGAACAGTTCTTCTTCAGGTTTAAGCACTTGTTCTACACGAACAGAGTACAATAAGACACAGGCATATAATACTTCAAAATAAAAAATGAGCTCATAGACCTTACCACATTCTTGGTTCGGGACTAGTACAGAACAAGGTGTTCCCAGTCATCGTGCCATAAATGTGTCTCAGGAGAAAGTAAGGGAATTTGATGAGTTTCTTTGGCAGTGAAGTATGTTTTCTTCAGGTAATTCCGATACTGCCACCAAGCATTCTTGAAGATAGCGAGGTATTAGCACAGGTTACCTCATCCTGAGTTTCCAAATCGGTCCTTCTCTATAGAGAAAAATGGGAGCATTTGCTGTATTATAACCAACATGGAGGTAGAATGTATGGGACAAAGCAAAGTATTTGCCATGAATAACATTACTTACACATAACTCCTGGACGAACACCTGCAACTGGCTTTTTCCTTCATCTTCAGTATAATATTTCCATGATGGGAAGATACGCACATAGGATTTAACAACATCAAATGGGATATATGCTAAACTACGAATGGCTGGTTGTGCTTCGTCCACAGGAATAGGTGTACTAACTAGTGGAGTTGGGGTTCGCCGTGGTAGTACATGTGCTTTGGGCACTGGAGCTGCCATACTAACTGCTCTTGTTTGGGAGCTCTGTGCTGGAGATGGTGCTGTGTCAACTGGAACTAGGTTACTATCTGCTGTGGTTGGGGTTAGGTTGGGTAAAGCTGGTTCTCTGTCCATCAGAGTAGGGGTACAATCTGCGAGAGTCTGGGTTATGTGTGGTAGGGCTGGTTCTCTTGCATGTACAACCAGGGTGTTATCTCCACCAAGAGGTTGCACTACTTTATTTGAAGACCGTGTTTTTACTCCGCTAGATACTGCCATCACCCCCTCCAATTCAAATGGCTGATAAACAAGAAAATTAGTTGAATGTACAGACCTTGTATGAGAGACAAATGCAATAGATACTTTGGAAAAAATAGGGCATGAAATAGTTCACATGTATATTGTTTAACTAAAAAGGATAGCATGACATAATTTCACATATATGATGTCTATCTAAATTGGATAGCATAGCATGACATAATTCAAAGATATGATGACTAAATAAATAGGATGACATGAGATAATTATATGACATTATATGATATCTTTAGTAAACAGGTTCGCATGACATAATTCACATACATGTTATCTAAGTAATCAGGATCGCATGATATAATTCACACGTGTGATTTATATACTAAACTAAGGGCATTCACATATATGATGTCTGAACTAAGAACATGGTGTTGAATATTGTGTATATGATGTCTAAACTATGCAATGCAACACACCATATGCATGATATGAGCAGTATAACCGTGCCAAGTTAGAGCATACACCTCGATGGGGGAATAGGACTGGTCGTCTGTCTCTGAATCCATCTCCGAGGAGCTATCGGGACCCAGCAAGAGATCTGCTTCGGCAGGTAGCACTGTCCGCTCTGAAGACCTTGTTTTCACTCCAGATTTTTCCATCACCCACTCAAATGGCTGATTCACAGGAAGTGTAGTTGAATGTACAAACATTGTCGACAAATGGAAATATAATGAAGAAAAGGATTGGCAAGATAAAATTCAAATATATGATGCCTGGTTAAACAGGATTGCATTGCATATTTCACATATATTATGGCTGGCTAAAAGAGATGAGATTGCATAATTCACATATATGATATAGAAACAAAACAAGTGGCATTACAAAACATGTCTAAACTAAGCAGATGACATATATGATGTCGAAAGTAGGCACTGCAAGGCAACATATGCATGATATGATCAACATCATCATGACAAGTTAGAGCAAACACCTCGGGGGGTAAATAGGAGTGGTCAGCTCCATCTGAATCCGCCTCAGAACAGATATCTTCCTCTGGATTACAATCTGGAGGGGGGGGGGAGGGTTTGGCATTGCACCCACCATGGAGCGATGTCTGCATGACATTGTATTGCCGCGCAAAAACTCTTCTCTTTTTCTCTACATGTTCAGCATGACTGTGTATAATATCTGACATGCATACGAAAAAAATATAGTGAGATTATGTAAGGAGAGCATGCAGAAATCTAGAGTGATGGTAACAACCAGTGGATAGATCCAAAAATAATGATAGCAGGCTGATGATAGCTTTACTTTAATAAAAAGACAGATGATGATTGCTTTACTGTTTGTTTCCCACCCAAGATGAACAATATAGACATACCCTAGGTTAACCAGATAATAGACAGAGATATTATTCATTACTGCCTCGATATGTGCCCCACAAGCATTTTAAAACTCAAGTTTGAACATTAATTCGGACCTGACTTGGAGTCTAAGAGATGAACAGGACGATAAAGTAGCAGATAATATTAAGCAATGCATAACATAAGCAGAAACAAAAGAGTGCGACCTCTCTTGTGGACCTTTGTACTCCTCAGGTTCATCTGCTGAGTCGATGATGGTGATGCAGTTGCGGTGGGTGCCGGTGGCCGGGAAGGAGATCTGAGGTGGCGAAAGATGGTCGGGAGTCGTGATGTCTGGTATGGTGGATGCTTCTGTCGATGGAGCAGCTCAGGTGAGGTGGACGACATCGCGACAGGAGCAAGACAAACCACACAAAGTTTTCTTCGACACCTATCTATAACTTAAGTAATTCTGTAAGGGCTCCTTTGGCTTGCAGGATTCTAAAAACTCAGGGATAGGAAAAACACCGGAATAGGATAGGAATGCACGTGGGAAACAGAGCATTTGTAAACACAGGATTTCTGTTAACTTGGGTGTTTGGTTCACAGGAATTGGAAGAGCAGAGGAATGCAAAGAAACATGGCCAAATTAAAGTGAAACCATATGAAAGTGTGTACAGTTAGAATGTTATTCTGCCACTAATGCACTTAGTCTTGTTTTCATGCATAAGAAAAGTAGGTCCAGGTGGATGTTTTGCTCCATTCCTTTCCACCAAATGCATGAATAATTGAATAGTAGAATACCATAGGAAAATTTCCTATTGCTATGTTTTTCCTTCACTTTTTCCTTTGAACCAAAATAGCCCTAATGGATCAACATGAATGTAGAGTAATAAGTGATGCGACAAGTGTACAACCTCTTTGGCGTAGCCGTGTCGACCTCAGCATCATTGGGTTGGTCACTGAAGAAGTTGCGGCAGAGGTGGCCGTCGGAGATGTGGTGGAAGATCTGAGGCGTCTGTAGATGGCGTCCAGGGTACTGCTCTGTTGTGATGAATGGTTCCGTCGTTGGAGCAGCTCAGGCGAGCCATAAGACGTCGAGGCTGAAGCAGCACAAGACAGACATCGTTAATCTCAAGTCGGATTCTAATAGCATCTCCAATAGATGATGTAAAATACATTACCAAAAAGTGGTAGATGTAAAATGTACATCACCAAAAAACACCTGCCTACAACAGATGAGGTAAAAACTGTTGACTCTAAAGTCTGAACTTGTCGTGGAATAGTCACGGCAGATGTCCTAGTGTGAGGACTTAGTCGTGGAGCCATCGTAATGAGGTTAGTTTAAAGGAGTTAATCAGGACATAGGACACGGGGAGTTTATACTGGTTCGGCCCCTTGCGGTGAAGGTGAAGGCCTAATCTAGTTTGAAGTGGTATTGCTAGGGTTTCGATGACCAGGGAGCGAATACGCTTAGCCTAGCTCTCAATCTGTTCTCTCTCTCGTCCCTCAACCGCCGCCGGGTCGTCCCTTTATATACACAGGTTGACGCCCGGCGGTTCACAGAATCCCGGCCGGCTCATAAACGTGTCCGGCTCGGTATCCACTCTTTCCTATCTTACAATAAAAGTCATATACTTATGGCGGTTTACATCTATGGGCCCTAACTCGCCTTTGGGCTTTGGGCCTTCTTATTAAGTCTCCTTCGTAAGTCGCCATCTTCTATGTCTTCATGGGCTTCAATACAGGTAAATCTCTATGAGCATAACCCGGCCCCTCCTGGGTGGTTTATACTCAATAGTTATATCCCCAACATTAGGCCCCAGGTTGATTTGAACTTGTTCATGTCAATCTTCAACACTTAGGAAAATTCCCTCTTCATTACCTTCGCAAAAATTTGTAACTTGCTGTGACGTCATCTTCCGAGATCATGATAACCCGCCATGTCGTCACCTGTCATTAATTTTATAAACATCCAGAAATCATATATGCATCTCCTTTTTAATGAACCTCCGAAAATCGAGGCGTCAGCCCTGTCACATATCCAATTTGGAGCTCCTCGATTCCCGCGCATGCCACTTATCCATTCACCTTATAAATAGGGCTAGGGGTCCTTTTCACTTTCCCCCCTCGGCCTCTTCGTCTTCCTTGGCTTCCTCGCGACGCACTGCTCTCGAGTCCAGCCGCCGCCATCAACCCTCTCCTCTGCATCACCCTTGGCCGCTGCATCAACCTGACTTGGTCCAGAGTTTGCTCACACGCCTCCGCCGTTCAACAGCCTTGGTAAGTTCTTCCTCCTTCCCCCTCCGTAGATCTCATTAGGGTTCAAACAAATTCATGGAGGTTCGGCAGTGTTTCTTCACCTGTTCTTCGCTGTGGCATGAGGTTTGATTCAAGCTTGATATTTATCCTGTGCGGCGATAATCCTAGTCCCTTTTTCCTCATTAGAGCATCTCTTTTAGGTAGAAATATCCGATCTGGACCTTCATAAACTTCTCAAGTACCAGTATTTTAGGTCTGAATATATTTTCATTTTCTGACACGCGGTAGATCCAAAATTGCAATACCAATCTGTGAAACCTGTTTTTCATCACTTAGCCATTTTCCAACTTCAGATCTATACTTTCAATATCCGTATAGGCGGTTTAACTTCAGAAAATAATAACCTGCCTGGTACCATTAGTCCCCTCTTAAACCGCCAAGTGCTCGTCTTTGTAATTTGATAACGTCACTGTCCGGTTTAACAATTATGCATGCTTCAACACTTTCTGCCTGTTAACCATGAACCTTAAACCGGCACAAATCTTTTCCAGGTTATCGTATAAATGGCCAAATCCTTTTATTCTTGTAACTGGGTTCAATCCCGGGTTACAGAAGAAGAACTGAACGGGTATGTTGCAACCGGCACTTTAGCGAAAAAGGAAGACATCCACTGGAGAGCCCCCGGTCCAGAAAATCTTCCTGAGCCCAAGGATGGGGAAGTGATTGTTTTTGTTGATCATCTGAGTCGAGGGTTCAGCCCTCCCGGATCAAAAAATTTCCGTGACGTGCTTCACTTCTTCCAACTTCACCCTCAAGATATTGGGCCTAACTCCGTGTCCAATATTTGCAATTTTCAAGTGTTTTGTGAAGCCTACCTGCAAGAAGAGCCCACAGTCGACCTGTTCAGAGATTTCTTCTATTTAAACCGCCGTACTAAATTTACGGATGGGCCCAATACTGAACTTGGCGGGGTTTCAATTCAGAAGAGAAAAGACGTCAGCTTCCCTCACGCTAAGCATCATAGCCATCCCAAAGATTGGAATCAAACTTGGTTCTATTGCCAAGATACATCTCCAGCTGGCGAGAATCCTCTGCCAGGTTACCGTGCTCACCGGCTTACCGATGCACATCCATTCCCCCAAAGACTCAATGCAAAGAAACGGTCCAAATATGCACCACAGCTTTCAAAGCTCAGAGCCTTTGTGGCAAACGGTTTGACAGACATTGATTTTGTCCATTGCTGGGTATCCTGGAGCATTTTGCCTTTAAGCCGTCGCTCCAGTTTAATGTGTGAGTACACAGGGGATGTGAAAGACCCTCAACGCCACACTGATATTCAGCTGACTGATGATGAAATTACTGAATCTGTCAAGAAGATGTTGGATGAACCGGTGACCGACTGTAGCAAAACAGGACTTAGTCCTTTTTGCGCTTCAAATAAACTGCCAGCTATAAGAATTGCCCCACTCCTGCTTTAATCCATATTCTTAATACTCCCTTATGATTTCTTCAATCTTTAAACAGGGTGATGATCCGTTCTGGAAGAAGAAACCGTAGGATAAACCGGCCAAAATACCTCGCGTCAAGACCAAGGTCAACAAGAAGCCTGCTAAGAAGAAAAACACCGTGCCTACCGAATTAAACATTGACGATGATAATCCGGAGTCAGAGGTAGAACTTGATTCACTTGGCTCTTTTTTCATACATCTCATTGACGATGATTTTTATCAGGACGACGCAGAAGCTAGCCGCGCAAACGACGTAGAGGTAACTATTCTCTCATTCGGTTCAGAACCTCTGCCCACACAGAAAACCCGACAAGCAAGCCGAAAAATAAGATTTTCTCACCCCCTAGCTTACTTGGATCCAAACTTTCTTTTGAAGAAACAGCAACACGAAGCTCGCCGCACAACCTGGCATAGCGGCCATGTGGTCACTTCTTCCGGTTAACCGAACTCGCTAGTTCGTAAATGCCGCCCAGAGGTCTCTTCTATTTCTGACACATCTTATCCCAAGGCGGGCTATTTCCGACAACCTCTTAATCCGTCTGATTCAAACTATCAGGGAACTTCCCATTCATCGTCTGGCGAGTCCACAGGGACACAAATTCCAAACCTCAAAACTGTTCCTGGGTGAGCATTTTTAACTAACCCCTTATACCTTATGCTTGACCATTATACTAACCTGTTATTTGCGTCTCTGTCAGAGCCAAGGCCAGACCCAGTAAAAAGGGCAAATTGGACAAACCGGCTGATGACAGCGCGCCAACTGATCCGGAAAAGAACCCGGAACAGTTTGAACCAAATACTGAAGCTATTCTTGATGATCCGCCACCGCAAGATCATGAAACCTTTGTTGAACAGATGGAAATTGATCCGATGGGTCATGCTGATAAACCGCCAAGCCCAACTAAGGCTGCTGATGATAAAGCCAACGATGTTGTAGTTACCGGTGTCGGGTGTACAGCCCCAGGCAACCCCACTGCTCTGTCAAAACATAGTGCCAAAGAAGAATTTTCTGCTGTTGACAAGGGCAAGTGGAAGGTGGACTTGGAAAGCTATGCCCACCTCAGTGCCCAAGATATTCATTCTGGGTTTTTAAACCATTTGCACACAAGCCGTGATTATGAAGCCGGTTTACTGAATGTGATGAAGGAGCGATATGAGGTAAATGCTGTTAACTCTGCATAAATATTCTTCCCTTAGCCCCCAAGTTTACTGGACATAAAAGAATAGAATGTTCTGCAAACTTTCAAGAACCATATAGATCAACTCCACTAGCCCGCAAGGGCTGGTTCATAATGTCAATATGAATCGGGACTTTAGAATAATAACTCTTCAATTTCACCTGTGTAGCCCCCAAGGGTCAACTTAACAAATATGTTAAGTTGAGACTAATTATGCTGTAAGGCTCAAAATTCTTACTTAGGACCTTTATAATCCGGTTGACCATCAAGATGATAGTTGTTATGTGCTTGGGACTTGTAATTTTTTTTGATAAGAAGCAATAGACATTAGCCCCCAAGTGCCAAGTATATTACTTGTTATGTGCTTGGGACTTTGAATATGCACTACTATCTAATTAATTACATGTCTCTTGCAGGCTGATCTTAACAAGAAGGAATCTCAAATCGCCGACCTTCAAGAAAATATCAAGTCGCAACAAGCCGAGACCTCCAAAGCCAAGGAAGAACTGACCAGTGCCTTAACAGCAATGGAAAAACTGAAGGAGATCTTTAAGAATGAGCGGGCAGGTTGGGATACAGAAAAGTCAACTCTGCTGAAGAGGGCTGAGGATGCTGAGGCTGCCCTTAATCCGGTAGCTGAGGAGCTGACTGGCTTGAAACAACAAATAAATGCCATGACCGCTGCCGTATTTGGTAAATAACTTCTTCATAAGCTTTGAACATGTATTATGTAAGAGACTACCGGTTTACTGATGTTTTTGATGATGCAGGAACTCGCATTGCTCATCTTGGCTCAGATATGCGGCAAAAACTGAAAGCCGCCTATACACTTATAGAGCAATTATATACCGGCGTACAACGGGTTATCTGCACAGCTTCCCATAATAAACCGCCCCCAACCTTGATCAAGGAGATGTTGGAAAGGCTGGCGATGATGCCTGCACGGTTTGAAGAGCTAAAGAAGTCAGCTGCCAGGGTGGGTGCTCTTACTGCACTGACTCGGGCCAAAGCTTGGATATCTGATCTTGATCCGGCCGATGTGGGAAACGGCTACCCGAGCATAAAGGAGGACGGGTCAGAGTTTAATAACGATGACCTCAGAGCCTTGACGAGGGAAATGCGCCCATTGTCTAGCAAATTGGCTGAAGAAACCGATCTTTCACATTATCAGTCGATTTATGATGCCAACAACAAGAGAGTTAACGAGCCAACTTATGATGCTCCAAATCTTATTCCTCCAATCCATAAGCATACCTATGCCCCTGATGTTGACCCCTCCATACTTATAAGTGATGAAGCTGTATTCAAGGCCTTAACTGGGATCGATTGGACCACCATTGACTTCCAGCCACTGGGTAGAGAGGAGGAAGATGAACCGGCGCTGGATGATCCGCAACCTTCAAGTCAGCCAGGCCAGGACTCATAAACCGGAGGCCGGTTTAGCAGCTGCTTTCTTCAAGACTTGTTAAAACAATTATTCTTCTGGGCACCAAACGCCTTGTAATAGGCTAGCTTAAACTCTTGTTCTGCTATGCCATCATGCATATTTACTTTGCATGACACTGCTAATCCACCATGTTAAGATATGCCACTTATGCTTATAATATTAACAATGTGGAATCTGCTCCTGCATGCAATGGATTAAAAGTGTCCTGGCGGTTTACCGCTGGACGGGTCATAATGCCCAATATAAAACCATGGAAACTAACATAGCTTATACCCAAGGCTGGACTTTCAGAATAACCAAATTTGAAATATATCATACCTGTGATATTTGATCACACTGTTGGTTTACCAAACCGGTGTAGTACGGGGGAGAACCCAAACTTTGAGCACTAGTAATTACCATAGATTGCTTGGCTTATGAACAAAACCAGGCCGGGTTAATAAACACCGGATATTATCTTATCTCATACTGGCGACTTATAGTCAAAAGCCAGGCCCGGTTAATAAACACCGGATGAATTATGATCATAAAGCATTATAAGCCTCATCAAATAAACCTCAAAAACTGTGGAATAAAACAAACAAAAAAATGAGGCTTTTCATGGGCTGCCAGGCCGAAAATCGAGTGCTTTCACGGGCCGCATAGCCACTGAGTTAAACCTATATACAAACCTTATAAGATGGACCTCACATAACCAATCGTTGTTTTAACTTTGACAAGTTCAGGGTCTGTATAAGATTGACTTGCCAAACGTTCGGTGGGTCATTCCAGGAATACCTGGGCGGAGTGGCTTACTTAAAAAGGAAGGATAACCCGGGGTTTTAGGTGAATACACCTGGCTTTTAAGCGTATTACAAGGGTTATACAAACTCTTTGTTCTTTAGAATCAAGGAGCCCCCAAGTAATATTTTTGAGCTGTGCTCAAGGGGCACCTATGTTTGAGCTGTGATTTTGCAACAGACTCTCTTTGGTACCTTTAACCTCGGTAGCAAGCCCCCAAGTTTTTTTATTTTCAGTTGGCTTATAAGCCGGTTCAAAGGGTAATCATAACTTCGCTCATAAGCCGGAAGCCCCCAAGTAACCAAAGACTCATTAAGAAAAAACGACAGAGGCCCTGCTTTAGCAGGGGTGCCGGTTTAAT
Organism: Thinopyrum elongatum; assembly: GCA_011799875.1. Taxonomy (NCBI): domain Eukaryota; kingdom Viridiplantae; phylum Streptophyta; class Magnoliopsida; order Poales; family Poaceae; genus Thinopyrum; species Thinopyrum elongatum. The sequence goes on from CM022299.1 coordinate 390,857,852, forward strand.
ATATACATTGTCAAAAATATGTACATCAGAAGAGCCAATGGCTCAGGTGTAGTAAGGCCGAAGATGAGCAATATTCCACGGCCGGCGAGTCTCCTCCTCCGACGTGCGTGAGTCCTTGTGGTCTCGAACATCAATAAGGTAGTATGACCCATTGTTCAGATTCTTGCTGACCACAAAGGGTCCTTCCCAAGGTGGGGATAACTTGTGCATATCAGTCTGATCCTGGATAAGCCGGAGCACTAAGTCGCCTTCTTGAAAGGTTCTGGTCTTGACCCGGCGGCTGTGATAACGAGGTAGATCTTGCTGGTAAATCGCCGAACGAGCTGCTGCGAGATCACGTGCCTCATCTAACAGGTCAAGTGCATCCTGACATGCCTTTTCATTATCAGCTTCAACGTAAGCCGCCACCCGGGGTGAATCATGACGGATGTCACTGGGGAGAACCGCCTCTGCTCCATAAACCATGAACAAAGGCGTGTAACCCGTAGATCTGTTGGGCGTTGTGTTGATGCTCCATAGCACCGAGGGTAACTCCTCTACCCAACAACCCGACGTCCTCTGTAAGGGAACCATAAGCCGGGGCTTGATGCCTCTCAGGATCTCTTGATTGGCTCTCTCAGCTTGACCATTAGATTGGGGGTGAGCCACTGACGATACATCAAGCCGGATATGCTCACGTTGACAAAATTCTTTCATAGCACCCTTGGAGAGATTAGTGCCATTGTCTGTTACAATGCTGTGTGGAAAGCCAAAACGAAAGATCACCTTCTTCATGAATTGAACCACCGTTGCTGCATCACACTTACTGACTGGCTCTGCCTCTACCCACTTAGTGAATTTATCAACCGCCACCAAGAGGTGGGTCTTCTTATCCTTGGACCTCTTAAAAGGTCCAACCATATCAAGCCCCCAAACTGCAAACGGCCAAGTGATTGGAATCATTCTCAACTCCTGAGCTGGAACATGAGCTCGACGTGAAAACTTCTGACAACCGTCACATTTTTTGACCAAGTCCTCAGCATCAGCATGAGCCGTCAGCCAATAAAAACCGTGACGAAAAGCCTTGGCTACAAGAGATTTAGAGCCGGCGTGATGACCACAATCTCCTTCATGGATCTCACGCAGAATCTCACAGCCTTCTTCAGGAGAAACACAACGCTGAAACGCCCCGGTAACACTGCAATGGTGCAGCTCTCCATTGACAATTGTCATTGACTTGGACCGCCGGGTTATTTGCCTGGCCAAGGTTTCATCCTCAGGTAACTCGCCTCGGGTCATATATGCCAAATATGGAACTGTCCAATCAGGAATAACATGAAGAGCCGCCACCAACTGAGCTTCCGGGTCAGGAATAGCCAAATCCTCCTCTGTAGGTAACTTGACCGACGGGTTATGCAAAACGTCAAGAAAGACATTAGGTGGCACCGGTTTATGTTGAGAACCCAACCGGCTTAAGGCATCAGCCGCTTCATTTTTCCTCCGATCAACATGCTCAACTTGATAACCCTTGAAGTGACCAGCAATAACATCCACCTCTCGTCGATAAGCCGCCATGAGGGGATCCTTAGAATCCCAAGTACCAGAAACTTGTTGAGCCACCAAATCTGAGTCACCAAAGCACCTTACCCGGCTTAAGTTCATCTCCTTAGCCATCCGAAGACCGTGGAGCAAGGCCTCATATTCAGCTGCATTGTTAGTGCAAGGGAACATCAAACGGAGAACATAACAAAATTTATCACCTCGAGGGGAAGCAAGCACAACTCCAGCCCCCGAGCCCTCCAATTGCCTGGACCCATCAAAGTGAATAGTCCAATACGTGTTATCTGGTTTTTCCTCAGGCATCTGCAGCTCTGTCCAGTCATTGATGAAATCCACCAGTGCTTGAGACTTGATGGCCGTGTGAGGCATATACTTCAAACCATGAGGCCCAAGTTCAATGGCCCATTTGGCAACCCGGCCTGTTGCTTCCCTGTTTTGTATGATATCTCCTAAAGGAGCAGAGCTAACCACAGTAATGGGGTGACCCTGAAAATATTGCTTAAGCTTCCGGCTTGCCATGAAAACCCCATATACAAGCTTCTGCCAATGTGGGTATCTCTGCTTGGACTCAATAAGCACTTCGCTGATATAATAAACCGGCCGTTGAACCGGATATTCCTTGCCTGCCTCTTTCCTTTCAACCACAATAGCCACACTGACAGCCCGGCTATTAGCAGCCACATATAACAACAGCGGCTCCTTATCAACGGGCGCAGCTAGGACCGGCGGCTCAGCCAGCTGCTTCTTAAGCGCCTCAAATGCCTCATTAGCAGCGGCACTCCAGACGAAGTCATCTGTCTTTTTCATCATCTGATACAAAGGGATGGCCTTCTCACCGAGGCGGCTTATGAACTGGCTTAGCGCCACAATACGACCTGCCAGACATTGAAGATCATTGATACACGCCGGTTTAGCCAGAGAAGTAACGGCTTTGATCTTCTCCGGATTTGCTTCAATGCCCCTGTTAGACACCAGAAAGCCCAAAAGCTTGCCCGCTGGCACACCATAAACACACTTGGCCGGATTAAGCATCATCTTATAAACTCGGAGATTATCAAAGGTTTCCTTCAAGTCATCTATCAACGTCTCCTTCTTTCTGGATTTCACCACAATATCATCCACATAAGCATGAACATTGCGTCCAATCTGATTATGAAGACAATTCTGCACACATCGCTGGTAAGTCGCCTGGGCACTCTTGAGCCCAAAAGGCATAGACACATAGCAGAAGGCTCCAAAGGGAGTTATGAAAGCTGTCTTCTCCTGGTCCTTAACTGCCATCTTGATCTGATGATAACCAGAATAAGCATCCAAAAAACTCAAACGCTCACAACCCGCCGTAGCATCAATAATCTGATCAATACGAGGGAGAGCAAAAGGATCAGCCGGACAAGCCTTGTTTAAATCCGTGTAGTCCACACACATGCGCCAAGTGCCGTTCTTCTTAAGTACCAGCACCGGGTTAGCCAACCACTCAGGATGAAAAACTTCAACAATAAACCCAGCCGCCAAGAGCCGGGCTACCTCCTCACCAATGGCCTTACGCCTTTCTTCATTGAAACAACGAAGAAACTTCTTGACCGGTTTAAACTTGGGATTAATATTGAGAGTGTGCTCAGTGAGTTCCCTCGGTACACCTGGCATGTCAGAAGGTTTCCATGCAAAGATGTCCCGGTTCTCACGGATGAACTCGATGAGCGCGCTTTCCTATTTCGGATCCATATTAGCACTGATGCTGAACTGCTTGGATGAATCGCCAGGAACAAAATCAACCATCTTAGTGTCATCTGCCGATTTAAACTTCAAAACCAGATCATGCTCTGTAGTTGGCTTTTTCAAAGACGTCATATCCGCCGGATCAACATTGTCCTTGTAAAATTTTAAATCCTCCGTTGCACAAACCGACTCAGCATAAGCTGCATCACCCTCTTCACATTCCAAGGCTATCTTTCGGCTCCCATGTACTGTGATGGTCCCCTTGTAACCCGGCATCTTGAGCTGCAGATAAACATAACAAGGCCGTGCCATGAACTTGGCATAAGCCGGCCGTCCAAACAGAGCGTGATACGGGCTGTGAATTTTGACTACTTCAAAGGTCAATGTCTCTGACCTAGAGTCATGATCATCTCCAAAGGCAACTTCCAGAGCTATCTTACCAACAGGGTACGCCGACTTACCAGGCACCACACCATGGAAAACTGTATTCGACGGTTTAAGATTTTTATCTGTCAACCCCATGCGACGGAAAGTTTCGTAATAAAGGATATTGATGCTGCTCCCTCCGTCCATGAGTACCTTGGTAAACTTATACCCTCCAACCTAGGGTGCAACCACCAATGCTAGGTGACCCGGATTATCAACCTGGGGCGGGTGATCTTCCCGACTCCACACGATGGGCTGCTCAGACCAGCGCAAGTAACGGGGAACCGCCGGTTCAACGGCGTTCACTGCCCTTTTATGAAGCTTCTGATCCCGTTTGCATAGACATGTGGTGAAGATGTGGTACTGCCACTATTCAACTGCTTTGGGTTACTCTGATACCCAGATTGCTGCTACTGATTCCCTTGACCTGACTGTTGATGGTAGCCAACCTGATTGCCTTGATTGCCCTCATTACCTTGGAATCCAGAACTAGAACCGCCACCGCCGTAACACGGCCCATGAGAACCGGACCCTGAACCACCACCCGGTCCATGATTGTCTTGAAAAAGATTGGAATTTTTATACTCCTTCATGATGTAGCAATCCTTCCAGAGGTGGCCAGACGGTCTTTCTCGCGTCCCATGCCTTGGGCAGGGCTGATTTAGCATCTGCTCAAGATTAAAGCCTGACCCTCCGGCCCGTGGGGGCGGTTTACCTTTACGACACTGGCCATTATTCTGTGCATTGGTGTTAGCCACAAAGTCCAAACTATTATCAGCTTTGCGCTTACCATTGCCTCCCTGATTTGCCGGATTATGCTGCTGACCTCTGGTGCTGCTGCTCTTCTTTCCCTTTCCGGCTTGTCATCATCAGACTCGGGGTCCTTGGTACCATCAGAGTCAGCGTACTTAACCAGAGCCGTCATTAGCTCTCCCATGTCATTGCAGTGGTGCTTGAGCCGACCCAACTTCTGCTTAAGAGGCGTAAACCGGAAATTCTTCTCCAACATTATGACCGCCGATCCGGCATTGATGCGATCCGATGAATGTAAGATGGTCGAAACCCGGCGCACCCAATGGGTTGTGGACTCACCCTCTTCTTGGACACAGGCATCCAGATCCATAATTGACATAGGCTGCTTGCACGTATCTTTGAAATTCTGGATAAACCGGGCCTTTAACTCGGCCCATGACCCAATGGAGTTGGCAGGGAGCCCCTTCAACCAAGTGCGAGCCGTTCCATCCAACATCAGGGGGAAATATTTAGCACATGCCGCATCGCTAACATCTAGCAATTCCATGGCCATCTCATAACTCTCGATCCATGCTTCAGGAGGTAAATCGGCTGTATAGTTAGGCACCTTGCGAGGGCCCTTAAAATCCTTGGGCAGACGCTCATTACGTATGGCTGGCACTAAACATGGCATGCCCAAATTCCTAAAGGTTACACCTGGCTCCACCGAAGTTGTCGGACGAACCGGAGAAGGTTGACGGGCCGCATATTGCGCCGCCAGCTTGGCCTCTCGACGTGCTTTACCTTGATCCACCATGTTCTGAGCATCAGCACCACCGCCCGCCGGGTTATGTCCAAGAGGCTGGTTATGGTTCCGCCCACTGCTTGACACAGCTGGTTCGTCAATATGCCTACTGTAACTCCGGCTTGGGCGAGGGGTGGAATGAATCCGGCTTCGACTGTAAGAATAAGCCTGCTGCTGAACCAATGCTGTCTGAAGGAGCTCTCTAGCCCTCCGCATCTCAACCGCCGTTGGAAACTCGCCTTCAACCGGGATAGCCGCCAATCGTGACGCCGCAGCGATCATGTTATCCAAAGGGTTAGAGTAATGACCCGGTGGCGTTGGCATGTGTTGCGGCAGGATATTGTTCTGACGAGGCAGATCCATGGTGCGGGGCTGAACCGGCGCTCCCGTCCTAGGCGCTTCAACCCGGTCCGCCACTGGCGGGTTATTGGTTCCTGCTCCTGGCGTGTTAAAGAGGTTCCTCGCCTCGTAAACCAGTGGCAGGCGAGACTGATGCCTCCTCCTCATGACTTCGTTTGAAGCGTTCTGATCTAGCATGAGCCGGTAAGACTCTGACTGAATCCGCTGCGCCTGAGCATCCAACGTAACCCGCTCCGTAGCCATCCTGGCATTTTTAGCTGCCAGGTCTTCCTTAGGTTGAGCTATCTGATCTCGCGTTATGCTGATCTTGATTATCTGGGTTAACCTCCGTCGTCAGCAGTATTGCCAAGGCGTCTAGTAAACCGGACAAGACTTGAGCCGGCGGGCGTGCAGGGCCTCTTGCCCCGGCTGCCGTCACCGCTGCTGATCCGAAAATCAATGCCGCTGCAGTTGAAGAGTGCTGCACTGGCTGCGTACCGGCCATGAAGATTGCAACCCGGTTCGGCGGCTCGTAGGGGTCCGGAATACTATCGCCATCGGAACAGCCCCCAAGCCGACCGTCTTGCAGTCGGTACAATGACTCGGTTTCGCCGGTGGATGACTCGCCATCAGAATAGACAACTGTCTCACCTTCAGATACTGAATTATCCTCAGATCCCGCACCATTGATGAATCCCACGAAGGCACGAATCATGGCGGGCTGAACTCGGGCGGGTTTTGCACGCTGAGCCGTCTCGATGATGTCGGTGCAGGTGCCCGGCTCAGGGCCCGGTTCGCTGATCTTGCCAATGAAGACGTGAATTCCACCGAAGGGGACCCGGTACCCGTACTCAATTGAGCCGGCCTCGGGGCCCCGGCCTTCATCGTCGATGTAGAGCTTGCCGCGATGACTCTTGGTCATCCGGCCCACAGCGTATCCCTTGATCCCTTCGAAGTTGCCCTTCAAGAACTCGAAAACACCGTGCGCTGGCCCCACGGTGGGCGCCAACTATCGTGGAATAGTCACGGCAGATGTCCTAGTGTGAGGACTTAGTCGTGGAGCCATCGCAATGAGGTTAGTTTAAAGGGGTTAATCAGGATAAAGGACACGGGGAGTTTATACTGGTTCGGCCCCTTGCAGTGAAGGTGAAGGCCTAATCCAGTTTGAAGTGGTATTGCTAGGGTTTCGATGACCAGGGTGCAAATACGCTTAGCCTGGCTCTCGATCTGTTCTCTCTCTCGTCCCTAAACCGCCGCCGGGTCGTCCCTTTATATACACAGGTTGACGCCCGGCGGTTCACAGAATCCCGGCCGGCTCATAAACGTGTCCGGCTCGGTATCCTCTCTTTCCTATCTTACAATACAAGTCATATACTTATGGCGGTTTACATCTATGGGCCCTAACTCGCCTTTGGGCTTTGGGCCTTCTTATTAAGTCTCCTTCGTAAGTCGCCATCTTCTATGTCTTCATGGGCTTCAATACAGGTAAATCACTATGAGCATAACCCGACCCCTCCTGGGCGGTTTATACTCAATAGTTATATCCCCAACAGAACTTAACTGTCAAAACTGAAATTTACTGTGGAATCTGAATGTTACTGTCGAAACTGAATGCACTGGTTGCAGAGATGCACTTCACATATAGTTTAGGCCGCTCAAGCACTGGTAGTACAGAAATCGTGATCTAAATCGGTAGGCGATCGATAGGGAACACAGTAGCAGATAGCAGCCGGAGCAGCAGCACCTGGAGCAGCAGCGTGAACTAGAGCCAGAGCAGCAACTCATGTAGCTGCAGCAGCCCATGTAGCAGCATCAGCAGCACGATCGAGAGCAAGAGCAGAGCAACAGCATGAGCGAGGGGAAGAGTAGAGCAGCAGCGCGAGCGAGCGAGAGCCGGAGCAGCAGCAGCAGCAACACGAGCGAGCGAGAGCCGTAGCAGCAGCAACAACAGAGCAGCAGCGCGAGCGAGAGCCGGAGCAGCAGCAGCAGCTCCGGCTGGTATGGACGCCGCCGCCGAGGGAGCCTCGCACTGGGGGAGAGCCGCAGTGGAGATATCGCCGGCGGCGCCAACTACGAGGTAGCCGCGACATGGGGGAGCAGGATCGAGCACCGGCGGCGCCGGGAGGTCATGTTAAGGAGAAGGTGCGATGCGATGAGTGTACAACCTCTTTGGTGGCGCCGAGTAGGCCTCGGCTTCGTCCGAGGAGTCGGTCAGGATGCTGCGGTTCTGGTGGAGCAGGTTAAGGCGGTGCTGTGGGGATGGAGCAGCCGTGATAGACAAGGCAATCATCGGAGCAGCTCCTTGGAGGTGGAGGATGGGGCGGCAAAACCGACGGGACGATGAGATCGATGACGGATCCTCATCCAGGGCGATGGATGAGGGACGTCGAGTTGTTGCGGTGGATGACGTCGTCGGGGAAGAGGCTCCGGCTAGGCAGCAGTGAGGTGGCAGACGGCGGAGGGTGGGGTTTCGCGGCTGGAGCAGAGAGGTTATGGCGGCCTGGGTTTTCGAATGGTGAAAAGGAGGTGATGGGAGGGGGGAACCATGACTTAGGGACGCGCTTGTCCAAAATGTAGGGTGTGTTATGAAAGTACCCCCACCGATTTGAACTAGTGGCCCTTTCGACTCAGGGTTAGAAGGGGGATTTCGCGTGTTGGGATTTGCCAGCTGGAGGGAGTTTTCGCTCGTGTTGTAATTTCAGGATTGCAAGGCGCGGGTTGTGAAGGCGCGAGTTTTCTGACCACAAACAGACAAAGCGATATCTGAATTTTTGGGATAACAAGGCGCGGGCTGAAATTTCGGGACAAGCCTAACGTGTAATAATATACGTACCAAATCAATTCGCACTTCCCTCGACCAAAAAAAAAACTATTCACACCACACAAAGGGAGAGTCTTGTCCCATTTTACTGTACAAATAAATGCTATTCAAAACTATGAATCAATGTTATGTCCAATTAAAGTTTTTCGCTACCTCTATAATGCATGTAACCTACTCATACGAATATTTTAGTGCATTCCAAATGTATATACTAGCGCTGCAATTCAAACTATATTTGAACTCGTTTCTCTATTTGAATAAGAATCTACAATCATGATTGTTGCCAAGTTAAACCATCATTTGTATATTATCTTAACAACACACCACATGATTACTATAGAGTTAGATATGAACTATGTGTACTATATATATGAACTCGAATTCAAAATTTTGAATACATTTGATGTTGATTCCAAATAATAGTACATTTGATGTACTAGCTAGATCTTCGTAATCTAAACCATGTGTCATATGTACACTGTGTTTATCACACAAAGTATAGTGCCCCGCCCCCTACATTATGACAAGTATTTAGCCCTGAGCTGCAAAAACCACACATTATCACAAATTCAAAAAATGTTATATATATTATATGTAGTATAACATGTTCATAACCACACCATGCGTATCACCATTATATTCATGCATGCCTCAGTTTAAAACACTATGATCTCTTGTTCAAATATCCGAACCCACTTTTATAATGTATTATGATCTCTGTTCGTCTTTTACACCCACACAATCCTCTTCTCTTTGTAGCTAGTGCTAACTTTCTCTCGTGCATGCACACGCCCGCCTCCCTCTCACCCTCCCTCAGCATTCTCCCCATCACGCACATTCGTTATATCTCTTTAGGTCGTTCACCCACGGTGTGTGTAGGCCTCGCACCTCCTTCTTTCCTGCACACACCGATTGATATACCTTTCTAGCCAGGTGTACCTACCACAAACACACGCTTTCCCTCTTCTCTTCTCACTGTCCATGTCCCTCTCTGTCTAATACGGCTCGACGCACGTGCACACTCCTGCCCCTCTTTTCATCGATCTCATACTTACACTGTTACACACTCCTCCCTCTCGATATAGTAGGACTCTCGCATCACCTTCTAGCCGCATCCCTCTCTCTATATCCATCTCTCTGGGCCTTATTTGCTTCTAACACATGCATGCATGTATACCAATCGATCTCCCTACACGTAGCTAGGTCGACTATAACTCTTTTTCCCAACACACGATCGACTTACCTCACTAGTTATGTCTCTCCCTTTCTCTGACACGCGATGATTCATCTTCATATGTAGTTATGTTTGCTTACCACAACCATATTGTCCCCCTCGTCATCCGTGCATGCCTCCCGGCCCGTCTCTCACGCGCATGTGCACAGACAGGCAGGCATCCCCTGTCTTATTGATATTGCAATCGTACCCTCCGTTTGTCTAGCAAGCCTCTCCCACCATTCATGAGAAGCAACTCCACCACCAACCCTCCGACACTCTAGCTCTGTATCTCTCCCAACCTTATTCCTCTCCTACACATATGCATGGATGCCGATCGATCTCCCTCAATACATAGCTAGGTCTCTCTCCTTCTCCACACATATACCAGTCGATCTACCTCTCTATATAATTAGGTCTCTGCCCCCCCCCACATACACACCTATTGTCGAACGCTGTAGGTAGGTATCCATGGCACAGAGACAAACTGCACCTCTCCTCTCTCAGGTTCCAGTAGGCCAGCCGCCCTATATCTTTGACGTGGGCACACACAAATTCGATGGCACTTTGTATCGATCACGCACCCACACACTTCATCCCTCTCTTCGATTCTATCAATATCTCACGCCAATGATCCCTCCACTCTCTTCTCGTTGATTGCCCCTCAATATATGATATATCCAGGCCTCTGTTTCACACACATTGCATATGTTACATTTTTTGTTTGAGATATCATCGACACATTGCCTCTGCTTCGCACAAACCATCTCTCTCACACATACCCACGTACGTACCTGCACGTAGACAAGAGGTGCACGCACGACACATGTACTCATGTCTCGTTCCTGGCCACACCCACGCGGGGACACGGTGGAGCTCATTTTTGTACGAAAAGGCAGCCCACGTGATAATTTGACGTGTGTAGCGGTTGTTTACTTGAAGGAGGGTCGTGTACCACGCTTACACACGGAACAAAGTTTGACTTGATGTCTTAGTTTTAAATAAAGTTATATTCCTCAATGGCACGTACAGAATATAAAATGATTGTTATCGAGAAAAAAGAAATCCACTCCACTATATACAATGGAGCCTGCCTGCCGGGGTTTGTCTCTCGTCACACTATCTCACACAAGGCGGCGGTGGCTTCTCTCTCTCACCGTTGGTCACTGATCCGGCCGCATCCCGTCCGCTGCCGGAAAGGGAGGATGTGCATCGTTTCTCCGTTCGACGGCATCGAGGCAGCATGTCCCGATCTGTGGTACCCGCCGTTCTCTCTGACCAAGCTCCGGCGCGGTAGGGCCTTCGCCACTTGCTCGCTGCCGCGGTATGGGCAGATCCCGCCCGCCGATGCCCTCCTACTTATATCCCAACAACTCCCAGGTACAGCTTCCTCCCCTCCGGCCTTGCTCCACTGCCCATGTTCCCACGTCGCTGCATGTGGAAAATCTTGCATGTGGATCTTCCCTAGTTCTTTGCCCAAAACGTAGCTCGTCCGGCATACTTTCCATATTGCAATCTCATCCTCACACCGTTTTAGATAAACAACCGTGCTGTTATCTTGCCTTAGGACAAGGAATATGCTTCTTTTTTGTTGTTGTACGTGTCATCAACTATTACTAGCCAGTAATTGTTTCCTTTCTACCTCTTTTTTGCAAACAGGGCTATCCATTTCACCTCGTTGCTATTGTGACCTTTTGGTGAACTGCACAAATCACTTTTTTCTTAAGAGTGTTTTGTGCAGTTTTGCTGAAATGTCACACGGGCAACGTTTCTACATTTCAGTGGGACTGCACAAAGGGAGATTGGTTTTGCTCTATCCTCCTCATCCAACTCCGAGGCTAATCTTCTCCAACTATTTGCTTATTCTTCTCCAACTAGTTAGTCTTAAGAGAGACTGCAAAGGTGACCGGCTTCTATTTGTGTGTTTATTGTTTCATCAACAGTCCTCTATTATTGTAATCACACTTACTCAATATCTTTGGAACAGGGACGCTCAGCTCTATTTTAGCGGAACTGCACAAAATGATCGGAATGTTGCATGCTCCTGACAGCTACCTTTTTTCCCAACATGCCTTGTTGATTTAGACAGAGCTGGCGGGAAGTTGCTGCCAATGAAACCATGGATCAATTTTAATTTAATACCTACTCACAACTTTGTCTTCAGTTGTGATGTAAATATTAGCTCTGATCTGCTAATCATTGAGATGCATTAGCAAGGAAGTTAGTTTTTTATTTTTTTTGAAAGAGCATGGATGTTAGTTTCCTTTCTAGTATTTGATTGATGTTGTAACAAGACAACCTTCCAGCTGGCAAGGCACATGAAACAAAAGCTGAAAGCTTCAGAGCATTGTACAATTTCATGTCGCTGGAAAATTATTTGTATATGTCAATTATGTAAACAAATGCTGGAAGCTTGATAGCATTGCCAGAAGCCATTCAGCATCCGGGTCCATGTGCCATGCACCAAATTAGAGTGCACAACCGCATGGGAGACTCAGCCTGGTCGTTGCGCCGCACTAATAGTGAGTAATGAGCAGTCAAATCATAAGCCCCACCTTTCCCATTGTAAGTTGCTCGGAAGAAGCAACCATCAATACGCTCTTCTTTGAATCCTCTCATACTAGTATGAAGGTGCAAAACCAAGTCCACGAATGGCATGTTGGTTAACGCGCTTCCTCTTGGCATATCACTGACATGTGGGACCGGAGTGTGAGCAAACCGATCTCAATTGACGGCAACATGGCCAACCCGCCGCTAGGTGTCGCACGGAGGCCAAGATATATTCGAGCATGGTTGATCGATCTCATCATTACATGTTCGATGTTTTTAATAGTACTATTGGGCTGCCGTTTTCCGCACTTGTCCCGAATAAATGTGTACTTTATCAGAGATTAAAATAAAATAAGAGTACATACACTCCACTATGTGGTTCCTAGTACCTGTATACTAGTAGTACTGCACTACTCGTACTACTAAACCTTGCGCTTGGCTCTTCACCTCTTTGGGAAGTCGAACAATAATGGTACTACAGTGTATGCCTCTGGCAATCTGACACCGAATGAATTGTTGCACATCCACCGCCTAGGCGAGGGTTGGATGCATTAGTCAAAAGCTTCTCCTCGTCCTGCGAGCCACCACGCTTGAGGTAGATGGAGAAGGCATAAGCAAGCTTCACCTTGTCCTGCAAGCTTCTCCTCGTTCTGCGAGTTGACGGGACACACCAAAGTAGGGCTAGTCCATACCACCTCCTTTCCGATTAATATGGGTTAATTTTTTTGTGGGTAAATGAGAGAGCTTTATTCATATATAAGCATTCTTAGGACAATCAGCCAAGAGACTGGTCACTAGGAAGCGAGGTACCCCGCAAAAAAGGAAGCGAGGTATTTCATCAAGCCAGCTCTTGCTCACATTCAAAGCGCAGCAAGCACGGTTCGCACAAAGATGCGCCGCAAGGTTTGCTAACCTGTTTACATGCTGAATAACAAAAAAAAGAAAATATTACTGAGCACTCCTATTTCTAATAGGATAGGAGCCAGAATTAAGCGAGAATTGTGGCGAGTGTTCCATGCAATCAACTTCCATTATCACATGCGAGAACCCTCAAAGAGAAGCAAATGTGTTGAAGATTGCTTTATCACAGATTAAAATAAAATAAGAGTGCAGACGCTCCACCATGCGGTTCCTAGTAGTACCTGTATAGTAAGTAAGTAGTACTACTCGGAGTACTTGTCGGGGTAATGGGCCACGGGTAGCCTAACCCGAGTCCCTGAGCTGTTCAAGACATTGGGCCGGCTACGCCCACGAACGTCCAAGATGAAGCGCCGCCTTCTGATGGCCGGCTATCCCGAGCAGCCGGCTGCCCGAGGACGGCCGAGCTCCAGAAGATGACATCAAGGCAGGCCGACTCCTCCCAGGCGGCCTCCAGAGAGGCCGGCTCCTGGCGGTTGGCCCACGGTGCCCTTAGAGTTTGCGCCTGCATTAAAAGAGACGAGACAGGGTGAGGCTACAGTGAAGCCCATCCCCCCTGTATCCAGGGCAGGACATGGCCACGGTGCTCCGTACGGGCGGAGATCTCCGCCCGGCGCGGCACTGTCGCCACTCCGCCCCTGACGTCACCCCTGACAGGCAGAACCATGTTTCCACGATGGCCTGTCAGTGCGGCCTACAGGCGGCGGGCCCTACTAGACAGTGAGAGCCTAGAGGACGGCGGGAGTCTGACCAGTCGGACCTGAGGAAGGCCGGCCTCAAGCAGGCGGCCATCACCTTCCTCGGGGTCTGCGCGCCATTAACCAGATGGGACACGGAGTGGCTACAGTGATCTCCCGCCAGCGAATGGGACGGTAGCCACGCTCCCCTGACCAAGCCTGCGTCACCAACGTCACGGCCACGTACCGGACCAGTCGGCGGGGCCCACCCAGCGGCGGGCCCCAGCTGCAGGCGGAGAAGCCGGCGGCCAGAGACACTGACGACCGAGCCCTATGCCCGACCAGATTACCATTGTACCCCTGGGGGGGTAGGCCTATATAAGCCCCCCCGGGGCACCCATGCAAGGGGTTCAGAGACCAGTTAGACCTAGAATCACTCAGAGGGAGGAGAGAGCCGGCCCTGCTTCCTTCTACCTCTGGCATACAGCTCGAGGAGCACCATTGTACTCACTAGTGCCTTAGTGATCATGCGGAGACCCCGCAGAGCAGGACTAGGGGTGTTATCTCCCCGGAGAGCCCCGAACCTGGGTAAAGCGCGCTGGCGATCGTGTCTACGCCACATCCCGCTTCCAGGCACCGGCGACGTTCTACTAGCTCCCACCATGATAAGCCATCCCTTGGCATATGTCGCACCCAACACCCGACATTTGGCGCCCACCGTGGGGCTAGGTGCACCGTCGTCCGGAGATCTGTTCTGGACGGGAACCTTGTTCCTTCCCAGCGAGCGCAGCCAACCCGGCACGCCAGACGGTGTCTGCGCCGACGCGCTGCGCGGCGCGAAGGTTGTCTGCGCGGCAAGTTCCCCCGCCAATCTTGTTGGCGGGATCCGCCTTCCCGACGAGCCCGTATCTTACACAGGCGCGGATGACTCCGAGAGCCGCCTCGTCGACCTCCTCGACCAGCTCCACGTCGGCAGCGAGCCTGCTGCGGACTTGGAGTCGGTTGGTTCCTCCGACCCGATGCTTGTCGATTCCGACACGGCGTCGCTCGACACACTCCCCGCCAGCGTGGTGGTCTACGACGAGCCACTCCCTCGCGCGGACGGTGGCGGAGGCACCGTCACGGAGGTGCTTGTCATCGGGCATGGCGAGCACTCTGGCGGAAGTGGCCAGGACCCGCTGCAGGCGGCAATGCGGGACCTGTCCACGCCCGTAGCACGCGGTGCAAACGGCGAAACGCTAGAAGCGTGCCGTGTCGCGCTCCTCGACAGCGCTAACAAGTTGGCGGCCATGAGACGCCTCACCGAGGCTTACCACCGCGAGGTCGACCGCGCCGTCTGTGGCACGCCGGCTGCTGGCAAGCCTAGCCGCGCGGGCACGGTCCGACAGCGTGGTGCGGCCATCGCCAGCATGTTGGGGGCCGACCGCCCAGTCTATGCCATGCCAATGGAGAACCTGCGTGCTGCCCAGGCGGCGGCAGAAGAGCTGAGCCACCTAGAGGGCGACGAGCAGCGCTGCATGACGGAGCGCATCCAACAGCTTATCGATGCGGCTGCCGCGCAGCAAGAAGCTGGCCGCCGCATGATGGAGCCCGGCTTACCGGCCGGGAACCTTCCCCCTCGCCGAGAGCACGGCGTGACCTCCCGGACGCCGACGAACGGCGCCCGCGACGGAAGAGACCCAGATCCGGCTGCTAGCCGCAGCCGCACCCACATCTCTATTGAGCGCGACCAAGACGGCCGCCCACGAGCAGTGGAACGGCGGGATGGTCGTCCGCCTCCCCCGCGCCGGGAAAGGCGTGCCTCCCTGCCGCCTGTCTACCTCCCGACACTCGGTGACCGCCTTGGCCGCCGAGAAGGAGTCGGGGAGAACGATGCCCGCCACCGAATCGACCGCCTCAACCGGTCCCTGGCGCTAGAAGAAGAAGACGCATTGGGTCCGCCTTGCTTTGGCTCCCGCATCCGCGACGAGCCCTTCCCCAAAGGGTTCACTCTCCCAAGAGATACGCCCAAGTACATAGCTCTGTGAAGCCGGAAGATTGGCTAGTCGACTACTCCACAGCCGTCAGCATAGCGAACGGCAACAAGCGTGTCACCGTGAAGTATGTTCCGCTCATGCTCCAGGGCACGGCCCGGACATGGCTGAACAGCCTCAAGCCCTACAACGTCAACAGCTGGCTGGACTTCACCGAAGTTTTCATCCGCAACTTCACCAGCACCTACAAGCGGCCTCCCAAGCCTCGCCAGCTCTCTCTGTGCGTCCAAGGCTCGAGCGAGTCCACCCGCGAGTACTTGACGCGGTGGGCCGAGCTACGCAACCCCTGCGAGGGGGTTCATGAGGTGCAAGCCATCGAATACTTCACCGCCGGGTGTCGAGAGGGCACCCTGCTCAAGCATCGGCTCCTCTGCGACGAGCCGGCCACCCTCGACGAGTTGCTGATCATAGCAGACAAGTACGCCACGGCCGACTCCTCCATGAAGGCGGAGATTCAAGTTGATGCATCCGGCAAAGTGGCTCCTCAAGCTCCTCGAGCCCCGGCTGGTGACTCCAGTCGACGGCAGCAGCAAAACGACAACAAGCGCAAGGCGCCACAACCGGCTTCTACGAGCCGGCAGGTGGCGGCAGTCGAAGACCAGCAGCCGGAAGGGCAGCCTCCTCCCAAGCGCCAGAAGGGCGGCAAGCCCAACTGGTTGCCCACCTTCTCATACGAGCAGACTCTTGATGCACCTTGCAAGTTTCACAGTGGCGCGAAGCCGTCCAACCACGCCACTCGGAAGTGCCACTGGCTCACCAGGATCGCCAAGGGCGACGGACTCCTGCCTCCTCCGCCTGCCGGCCCGCCGCCTCCTCCTCCCCAGTAGCCGGCGGTTCGGCCAGTCGGAGCGATCCAAGACGAGTTCCCTGAAGAGCACGGAGCTTACGTCGTCTTCACCAGCGTGACTGACGACAGGCGCAGCCAGCGTCAGCAGCACCGGGAAGTGAACGATGTCGCTTCTAAAGCTCCGGAATTCATGCACTGGTCGGAGAGGCCGATCAGTTGGAGCCGATCTGACCACCCGGAGGTGATGCCCGCTCCGGGCTCTTATGCCCTGGTGCTGGATGCCACCTTCGCAACGGAAAGGCGGGCTGCTAGTTTCTCCCGAGTTCTGATAGATGGCGGCAGCAGCATCAACATCCTCTACCGTGACACCATGGAGAAGTTGGACATCAAAGAGAAACAGCTCCAGCCCAGCCGGACTGTCTTCCATGGCATTGTGCCTGGCCTGTCCTGCTCACCGATCGGCAAGATCAAGATAGATGTCCTTTTCGGGGACAAGGATCACTTCCGCCGAGAGCCAATCTGGTTCGAGGTGGTTGATCTTGAAAGCCCCTACCACGCGTTGCTTGGCCGGCCCGCCCTGGCCAAGTTCATGGCGGTCCCCCACTACGCCTACCTCAAGATGAAGATGCCGAGCACCAAGGGCATTATCACCATAGCTGGCAACTACCAGAAGTCTGTCGCCTGTGCCACTGCCAGCAGCCGGCTGGCCGAGTCCCTTGTGATTGCTGCCGAGAAGCGGCTCCTTGACCGGGTTGTGGCAATGGCAGGCAAGCAGCCGGAAATGTCGCCACAACCTAAGGAGTCAGAAGCTGAGGGCTCGTGCAAGCCGGCCAAGGAAACAAAGAAGATACCCCTGGACCCGGAGCAACCGAAGAGGTATGCTGTTGTTGGTGCAAACCTTGCCAGCAAATAGGAAAGCGAGCTCGTTGATTTCCTCCGTGAGAATCGGGACATCTTTGCATGGTCCCCTAAGGACATGTCGGGTGTTCCGACGGATTTCGCCGAGCACAAGCTACATGTCCGACCTGGTGCCAAGCCAGTCAGGCAGCCCTTGCGCCGCCTGTCAGAAGAAAAGAGAGGAGTCATTGGAGAAGAAATAGCCCGGCTTCTAGCAGCAGGCTTCATTATGGAAGTGTTTTTCCCAGAATGGTTATCCAACCGCGTCCTTGTGCTGAAAAAGAATAAAAAGTGGCGCATGTGTATTGATTATACCAGCCTCAACAAAGCTTGCCCCAAAGATCCATTTGCTCTGCCAAGAATTGACCAAGTGATAGACTCCACAGCCGGATGCGAGCTGTTGAGTTTTTTGGATGCATACTCAGGGTACCACCAGATCAAACTAAGCCCGGCCGACAGGCTGAAGACCGCCTTCATCACACCGTTCGAAGCCTTCTGCTACCTGACCATGACGTTCGGCTTGAGAAATGCCGGTGCCACGTTTCAGCGTTGCATGCAGAAGTGTCTCCTGAAGCAACTCGGCAAGAACGCCCATGTCTATGTGGACGATGTTGTGGTGAAGACAGAGAAGCGTGGCACCCTGCTGGAGGACCTTAAGGAAACCTTTGAAAACTTGCAACATTTTCAAATCAAGCTCAACCAGGAGAAATGTGTCTTTGGAGTACCAGCCGGCCAGCTTCTTGGCTTCCTGGTCTCAGAGCGCGGCATCGAGTGCAACCCTGCGAAGATCAAAGCCATCGAGAAGATGGAGGCACCCACCCGACTGCTGGATGTGCAAAAATTCACCGGCTGCTTGGCATCCATTAGCCGTTTCATTAGTCGGCTGGGCGAGAAGGCTCTTCCCCTGTACCAACTCATGAAGAAAACCACTTTTTTCGAGTGGAATGACAAGGCGGACGAAGCTTTTCTCCAGCTCAAAAAGATGTTGACCAATCCGCCTGTCCTGGCAGCTCCGACCGCCAAAGAGCCAATGCTTCTCTACATCGCCGCCACCAGCCGGGTGGTTAGCACAGTCATAGTTGTGGAACGCAAAGAAGACGGCAAAGCATTGCCAGTCCAGAGGCCGGTGTATTACCTGAGTGAAGTATGGTCTGCCTCCAAGCAGAACTACCCTCACTATCAGAAGATGTGCTACGGCGTGCATTTCGCCGCCAAGAAGCTGAAGCCATACTTTCAAGAACATCCAATCATGGTTGTTTGCACCGACCCGCTTGCGGAGATCATAGGCAGCAGAGATGTATCGGGCCGAGTGGCCAAGTGGGCCATCGAGCTGGCCCCCTACACCACCTTCTACCAGCCTCGCACCGCCATCAAATCTCAGGCGTTGGCCGACTTCCTCGTCGACTGGGCCGAGACCCAGTACCTGCCGCCGGCTCCAGACTCCACCCATTGGCGAATGCACTTCGATGGCTCGAAGATGCGCACCGGTCTGGGAGCCGGCATCGTCCTCACCTCTCCCAAAGGCGACAAGCTCAGATACACGCTGCAAATCCACTTCGCTGCCTCCAACAACGTGGCCGAGTATGAAGCACTCTTACACGGGCTCCGGCTTGCCAAGGAACTCGGCATTCGCCGGCTCCTGTGCTACGGCGACTCCGACTTGGTGGTCCAGCAGTCGTCAGGCGACTGGGACGCCAAGGATGCAAACATGGCAAGCTACCGCTTCCTCGCCCAGCAACTCAGTGGATACTTTGAAGGGTGCGAGTTCCTCCATGTGCCAAGAAATGACAACGAGCAAGCCGATGCCTTGGCGCGGATTGGCTCCACCCGGCAAGCAATACCAGCCGGCGTCGCCCTACAACGCCTCCTCAAGCCGTCTATCAAGCCGTCACCAGAATCAGACTCCATCTTCGTGCCAACTCCCCCCAAGGGAGACGGATTCGACCTGGGGACTGCAGCAGTCGCACCCGGCCCGAGGACTCCACAACCTGGCCCGGGGGCTGCAGCAGTCGGCCCGGGAACTTCACCAAGCGACCTGGGGACTGCAGCAATCGCACCCGGCCCGGGGACTCCACAACCCGGCCCGAGGGCTGCGGCAGTCGGCCCGGGGACTTCAACAACGCAGCAAGACGCCGTTGGCTCCACCTTGCCACCTCCCAACCCAACCGCCCTAGTATCAGTGGCCGTGATGACGGTGGATGAAGTCGAAGCACCATCATGGGCACAGCCCATCCTCAACTTTCTGATAAACAAGGAGCTGCCGACCGATGAAATCTCGGCCCGACAAGTGCAACGTCGGGCAGCAGCATACACCATTGTTAACAGAGAACTTGTGAGGCGTAGTGTCACTGGTGTGTACCAGCGCTGCGTGGAGCCGGAGAAAGGCCAAGCAATCCTCAAAGATATCCACCAAGGCGAGTGTGGTCACCACGCGGCTTCAAGATCACTTGTTGCCAAAGCTTTCCGCCACGGTTTTTTCTGGCCAACTGCTCTAGAAGACGCCAAAGACTTGGTCCAGAAATGTAAGGGGTGCCAGAAGTTCCGCTCCAAGCCACATTTGCCGGCTTCGGCACTCAAGACCATCCCCATCGCCTGGCCCTTTGCCGTCTGGGGGCTGGACATGGTCGGACCATTCAAGACAGCCCGCGGCGGCATGACTCATCTACTTGTCACCGTGGACAAGTTCACCAAGTGGATAGAAGCCAAACCAATCAAGAAGTTGAATGGTCCAACCGCTGTGACTTTCATCCCAGATATCACCACCCGGTATGGCATACCACACAACATCATCACCGACAACGGCACAAACTTCGCCAAGGGTGCCTTGACTCGCTTTTGCGCGACGCAGGGCATCCGACTGGACTTAGCGTCCGTCGCCCATCCGCAGTCAAACGGCCAGGTGGAGCGAGCAAACGGCCTCATCTTGTCCGGCATCAAGCCCCGGCTGGTCGAACCTCTGGAGCGATCGGCCGGCTGTTGGCTCGATGAGCTGCCGGCCGTCCTCTGGAGCCTGCGTACAACTCCAAACAAATCAACCGGCTTCACGCCCTTCTTCTTCGTCTACGGTGCCGAAGCCGTCATCCCGACGGACATAGAATTCGACTCCCCTCGAGTCACCATGTACACTTAGGAGGAGGCAAAAGAAGCACGAGAAGACGTCGTCGATCTGCTGGAAGAGGGCCGGCTGTTGGCACTCAGCCGGTCCGCCAAATACCAGCAGAGTCTGCGCCGATACTATAATCGGAAGGTCAAGCCAAGATCTTTCCAAGAGGGAGACCTTGTGCTCCGGCTGATCCAGCGAACAGCCAGCCAGCACAAGCTCTCGGCACCTTGGGAAGGCCCCTTCATCATCAGCAAAGTTTTGGGCAATGACTCCTACTACCTGATCGATGCTCAGAAACCCAGAGAACGCAAGAGAGACGACTCTGGCAAGGAGACAGAGCGGCCGTGGAATGCAAACCTCCTTCGAAAATTTTACAGTTGATACAGTATGTACCACGCTACCTTTTGTATTAAGTACGGAGACTCCGGGTCCCCCGAGAAGAACTCGGGGACTACCCTCTTTTATCTGCGTAATGAATATTACGCCTATGAATGTGTCATTTCTTTATTTCGCCTGGCACCGGGTTCGACCAGTCGGCCCGGGGCTCGCCGCCTTGTACTATGTGGTGCTTCCTGCAGCCGGACAAGTAGTGCGGTGGCACCTCAACTTTCTCCTACCAA
Source organism: Thinopyrum elongatum (assembly GCA_011799875.1). Classification (NCBI taxonomy): domain Eukaryota; kingdom Viridiplantae; phylum Streptophyta; class Magnoliopsida; order Poales; family Poaceae; genus Thinopyrum; species Thinopyrum elongatum. The sequence continues at coordinate 390,879,028 of CM022299.1, forward strand.
AACCACAGCTCACAGAGTGACTGTCCGGTGGGCAGGGGTTAAAGGCAGAAAAGGTGTCCGCATGAAAAATGGCTAAGGACCCAAAGCACGCACATAGTTCAGGCCGGCTTCCGCCTCATTGACCGGCTGCGGAGCAGCCGGGCGGCCGGCTTCTACTTATCTTACTAACGCTCTAGTCAGCTAAGTACTTGCTCTCCTGAAAGTGGCTAAGTACTTGACCCAGCCGCAGTCCGCAGAGCGGCTGTTTGGCTGGCAAGACAGCAGCCAAGGGAGGGCGGCAAAGGAAAAAAGCCAAGGAGCGGTAGGCAAGAAAAGTCAGATCTCGGCGAGAGCGCAGCTTATGTAGGAGAGCATCTACATGTCAATAGGCCCTTGGCCAGCATTCAACAGAGTTTGAAATACACCCCGTGGGTGGAATTGTGCGAATTTAACAAAGTTTGTCGAGACTGATAAAACAGGAAAAATAAAGGACAAGTCGACGGCCTAGGGAGCAGCAGAGGGGTCCGACTGGTTGGCGGAGTCGGTAGTGCCGGTTGGTGGAGCGGACGGCTGGTCAGTCCCCGCTTGGTCGTCTCCAGCAGCAGTCGGCGCACTCGAGCGCGGCTCGTTGTTTGAGGCACGATCAAGCGGAGACTGGTCGTCCGCCCCGACCTCCGGCATATCTTCTTCGCTCTCCCCATCCTCCTCGCCTTCCCCCTCGTCGCTGGAGTCGATCATCTCGGCCGAGTCTTCGTCATCCTCCGGGTTCAGCCCGAACCACTCCGACGGCGCCTCGGCACCATCCTCAGCCAGCTCGGGAACAAAGATGTCGGTGTTGGTGTACTCGGCGATCGCCGCTGCCCGTCTTACAAGATCGCGCTCCACCGCCACCAGCTCCTCTTGGGCCTCCTGCCGAAATGTGGTCAACTGGGCTAGATTTAGCCCAGGGTACCACGCCTTGACGAATTCCAAGGCCCGGCGCGTGCCAACTCGGGCTGAGGAACCCTTCCAAGCTTCGAGTCGGCCAGCCGCCACCTCCAGCCAGTCGGCAGTACGACTGGGAGTGTGCGGAGCCGGCATGTCCGGCCAAAGGGCGACGATCGCTTGGGCCCCGACACGCTGAAGACGGCGCAGCATCCGATGAGCCGGCCGAAGACGGGCCTGGATGCTGAGAAGCCGTTCGCTAAGGGTCCGGGGGGCGTCCACAGCGATCGTCGCGCCTTCCGCCCTCCGCCCTTCGCGATCGGCCTCGATGGCCTGATTGGCAGCACCAGAGTGACCAGGGAAGAGGTCTGCTCAAACAGAAAGCAAAAAAGCAAAAAGCCAAAATTAGAAACAAGAAGCCGGCCTGATCAGAAGCCGGCAGCTCCAAGAAAGAATAAAGAAGGAAGCTCACCGTCAACCATGTCTTCAATCTCGCCGAAAACGGCAGTCAGCATCACCTCCTTATCAGTCCAGGCGGAGTGTTCGGTCTCGAACTCAGCAAGGAGACCGGCCTCCCTGTGCTCCGCCTCCCTCTGGGCCTTCTTGAGAAGCTCCGCCTGTTCTGCCAGTTGTGTGACCAGCCGGTCACGCTCTTCGGACAGCTTGCTGCAATCTGCCTCCTTGACACGCAGTGTGGTGTTGGCTTCGCCCAGCTGCTGCTGTAGGGTGGCGGTGGCCCCTGCAAGAAGGGAGAAAGAAAAAGATACCGACAGTCAGCAGGAAAGAAGCACAGTTGCCGGGGAGATCCGGCCCGACTGCTCAGCAGTCGGCCCGAATCTCGGGGACTACAGCCCGTGGGTGCGCCTGCGCGCCCCCGCAGAGAAAGAAAACAAAGACTTACGCCGGCTTTTCGACAGGTCGGCGGTCCGTTGAGTTAACTCCTGGACGTTGGAGTTGAAGATGGTCGCACGGAGGTTGTGATAATCCTACAATGAAGACATCAGATGATGTTAGTACTCGGAGCTTGCCAATTAAAGTTCCGGGCCGCCTGCTCAACAGCCGGCCCGAAACTTGGGGACTACACCCAGTGGGTGCGCCAGCGCGCCCCCACGAGAGAAGTATAAAAGTTAAAGATGGAGAAGCGAGAAGCATAGCCGGACGGCCACTCGCGACTCCAAGAACGCATTATTACAATGCCTAAGAGCGTCGGCCTCGACTCGGAACTTGGCCTGGACGTCCAGGATCACCCGGTTCAGAGGGCCCGTCCCGCCTACCCGCACCCAACCAGCGGGCGCGGCGCTGGTCGCCTCGGCGTCCGGGATCGAAGAGCTCGCGGTGCCGACTTCCTGCGGGCGTGGTGCCGAGGCCGCCTTCGCAAGCCGGCGGCGCGTTGGTATGCGAACCTCGGGAGTCGGGCCTGTCCCCACCTCGCCTTCGGTTGGCGGCGCTGGCAGGTCAGCCAGCCGCGTGTCCCGCGCTCCCCCTGATGATGATGATGGAGGCACGACCACGTCCGGCATGAAGACATCGCCGCCCTCCCTCTCCATGATCGGGTTCTCATCGCCGGCTTCCCCTGTCGGCGCCACGTACTCTGGTGGTGGTGGCGCGGAGCTCAGGGGGACGACGAATAACGCCGACTGGCGGCGCGCGGCCTCTTCGGCCCGATCCTTCGCCGCGGCGGCAGCCTTGGCCTCCGCTGGCTTCTCCAACGCGGCGGCTTCCACCTTGTCCGCCCCCGCCTTCTCCCTACGGGCGGCCTCCAGCTCCTCGCGTGCCTCCCGCGCGTTCCGATCCTGTGCCTCCCGGAGGTCGGCGGCCGGATCGATTCGCCGGGTGGTGGTGGAAGCCTCCGCCGACCCAATGACGGACGCGGCGTCGGACCGTTCGAGAGAAAGCGGAGATCTACGTTACGCAAGACAAAGAGAAATTAGAAGAATATTAGCATAAAGGAAGGGAAAAGTACGTGAGGAAGTCGGTACTCACGCGGAAACCATCTGCGGCTCCTTCACCGCCTTGCGGAAGCGGACGGCCTTCGCGGCCGCCTCGTCCCGCCTGGTCACCGCTGCCGAGTCCTTGGGCCTCTTCGGCCGGCTGCCGAACTGGCTTGGCGTGGCCCGGCGCTTCTGCACACCGCCTCGGGCAACCGGCGCGGCAGACGAGCTCGTGCCCTGCTGATCGGGCCCCGGCTGGCGGCGCGGGGCGACCTCTTCCGCGTCGTCGTCCGGCCAGTCCTCGAGGCCGGCCCCGAGCCCCGAGCCGCCTACCTCGCCGCCCCTCCCACGGCGTCGTCGTCCAAGGCGGCCGCCCCCAAGTCGGGGTCGTCCACATCGCTCTCCGCCCGGTCGGGGAGAAATCGACGCTCCGGCCCCGCGGCGCCGGCCGCCGGCTGGAGGAGGGGGCTCTGTTCGAAAAGCCGATTGATCGAGTCGGCCAAACAAAACTCGGCAACGGAAAAAGAGAAGGGGAGCAAACTTACCATAGGCGGGGGGTCGGCGCGTGAGTACGGCTCCTTGCCGAACCGCCACTCCTCCGTGAGCTTGCAGTTCGCAAGATAGTTCACCATATGAGCCACCTCAGCGTGAGGCATCTCCTTGGAGCACAGCCGGCTTGGGTCCCGATGCCCACTCATCTGACAGATCATATGAGGGCAGCCCTGGAGCGGGAGCACCCGCCGTGCCACAAGGCGGCCAACAAGTCGGGCCCGGTCAGGCCCTTCGACTGTGTCAGCACACGGAGCCGCGCGATGGCGGCGGCTCTAGAGGGCGATAGCGTCCTGGCCCGATACGACCAGGTGGGCCGCCTCCTCGCCGGCGGGCCGGCTACGTAAGCCGACAGATTGACCCAGTCGCCCTCCGCGAAGACGCTCTTCACGTAGAAGTACGACCGCTGCCACATCTTCACCGACTGGATCAGCGTGATGGCAGGAAATGGATTGTCGACTGCCGGTCTCCGCACCGCGATAAAGGCGCCGCATTGAGCCGGCACACCCGCGGTGACGGTACCGAGCTTGGTGTAGAAGAATTCCCCCCAGAGCTCGATGGTGGGGAGCACGTCGAGGAAACCTTCGCACAAAGTGACGAAGGCAGACAGCAGCACCACCGTGTTCGGGGTGAGGTGGTGCGGCTGGAGGTCGTAGAATTCGAGGAAGGCCCGGAAGAAGCCGCTCGCCGGCAGGCCGAGGCCGCGCAGGCAGTGCGAGTGGAAGACGACCCGCTCGCCCTCCTCCGGCACCGGCGAGATCTCCCGCTCCGGTGCGAGGCGGACCTTCACGTAATCCTTGCCGGGCAGCCGCCGCGTCTGGCGGAGGAACTCGATGTGATCTTCGTGGACGATGGAGCCATCCCAGGCACCGGAGCGCGCCATGAAGGCGAGGTTGACGGAGAAAGCGCGGCAACGAGCTATGGTGGCACCTCGGCTGGGCGTGGAGATGCAGCAGCAGCAGAGGAGGAAGAAGATGAAAATGGGGGAGAAGGGCGCGCGTGCTCTGCCGCTCCCCCTCCTCCCCCTACTTATAACCCCCGAGCAACGAAGCCGAGGGGGCGTGGCGTGGGGTCATGGGATTAACTGCGCCCGCAACCCCACGACCCCGCGTTTATTTTGCAAAGTTACTGTGTTGTAACTCCCTCGGGAATCGTAACCGCTCGCCTCGGCCGCGGCGGATCCGCCTGCGCGCCGAGGCCCGGTAGTGGCGGGCCCGGCCTGCTGTCATGTCCCATCGTGAGCGTGGGCTGGCAGGCAGGCCCAGCTCGCTAGCGCCACGTGGCGTACTTGCAGAAGGCGGCGGGCCTAGAGGCTTGGCAAGCACGCCACTTGGTTCCCGCCCTGATGTTTCGAAAACATCACCCATAGCCGCCCAGGCGCGTCCGACCCCCGACAAGGCGGCGCACCGGGGGTCGGATTCAAGAAAAGCGCTCTGAGAAGGAAACTGCTGAGGCTTCTCGACTAATTAGCCGCGACGCCTCATCAGCTTCGGGGACTACTGTCGGGGTAATGGGCCACGGGTAGCCTAACCCGAGTCCCTGAGCTGTTCAAGACATTGGGCCGGCTACGCCCACGAACGTCCAAGATGAAGCGCCGCCTTCTGACGGCCGGCTGTCCCGAGCAGCCGGCTGCCCGAGGACGGCCGAGCTCCAGAAGACGGCATCAAGGCAGGCCGACTCCTCCCAGGCGGCCTCCAGAGAGGCCGGCTCCTGGCGGTTGGCCCACGGCGCCCTCAGAGTTTGCGCCTCCATTAAAAGAGACGAGACAGGGTGAGGCTACAGTGAAGCCCATCCCCCCTGTATCCAGGGCAGGACATGGCCACGGTGCTCCGTACGGGCGGAGATCTCCGCCCGGCGCGGCACTGTCGCCACTCCGCCCCTGACGTCACCCCTGACAGGCAGAACCCTGTTTCCACGATGGCCTGTCAGTGCGGCCTGCAGGCTACGGGCCCTACCAGATAGTGAGAGCCCAGAGGACGGCGGGAGTCTGACCAGTCGGACCTGAGGAAGGCCGGCCTCAAGCAGGCGGCCATCACCTTCCTCGGGGTCTGCGCGCCATTAACCAGATGGGACACGGAGTGGCTACAGTGATCTCCCACCAGCGGATGGGACGGTAGCCACGCTCCCCTGACCAAGCCTGCGTCACCAACGTCACGGCCACGTACCGGACCAGTCGGCGGGGCCCACCTGGCGGCGGGCCCCAGCTGCCGGCAGAGAAGCCAGCGGCCAGAGACACCGACGACCGAGCCCTACGCCCGACCAGATTACCATTGTACCCCTGGGGGGTAGGCCTATATAAGCCCCCCCCCCGGGGCACCCATGCAAGGGGTTCAGAGACCAGTTAGACCTAGAATCACTCAGAGGGAGGAGAGAGCCGGCCCTGCTTCCTTCTACCTCTGGCATACAGCTCGAGGAGCACCATTGTACTCACTAGTGCCTTAGTGATCATGCGGAGACCCCGCAGAGCAGGACTAGGGGTGTTATCTCCCCGGAGAGCCCCGAACCTGGGTAAAGTGCGCTGGCGATCGTGTCTACGCCACATCCCGCTTCCAGGCACTGGCGACGTTCTACTAGCTCCCACCATGATAAGCCATCCCTTGGCATATGTCGCACCCAACACCCGACAGTACTACTGTAGTAAACTTTGCGCTTGGCTCTTCGCCTCTTCGGGAAGTCGAACAATGATGGTACTAGTACAGTGTATGCTTCTGGCAATCTGACACCAAATTATCTGTTGCACGTCCACCACCTGAGCGAGGGAGAGCTTGCATTCGTCAAAAGTTTCTCCTTGTCCTGCGAGCCACCGCGCGCAAGCTTCTCCTTGTTCTGCAAGTTGACAGGACACAACAAAGTAATGCTAGTTCATACTGCCTCCTTTCCGGTTAATATGGCTTAATTTGAAATGAGATAAATACACTAGCTGTCATTGTATATTTGTAAAAATACGGTCAGTGGACTTCATAATACGCTCATTGCGGGCAATATATACATTTTTTGGTGTTTATACGGTCACTAGCTCACCCTGGCTGAGTATGTGTGTGCATGCAAGTGTAGGTTGAGCACTTGAGCGTGACCGTGAGTGTTCCGTGGTGTGCTCGGACATGCATGCATTAGGGCGTCGCGCGCGTTTTTGCGTGCATGTGTATGTGTGACTGTTTCATGCATGCACGAGGTTGTAGTCCCTCACATTCACATGTTCATATGTCAATGCTTTGTCAAAACGTTGCATGCAAGGTTTAATCATTCGTTGTTCATGCATGCATTCCCGATATTAATACATTGGTAAAGACAATTTCTTAAGGAAAACGAGCCCATGAATTGAGTACAAAGGGGACCAATAAACCAGGACGGAGGGAGTACTAGTAGTGAACCGGAAGGAGGGAGTAGGTACGTAACAATGTGCAGTAACAAAATTCCTCTATGCACATCCTGTCTATGTGTCATGCAAGAAAATAGAGATAGCTACAAGTGAGACTCAGGAACGGTCATACATGTAGGGGGAGTGCGTGCAGGGGCCACTCAGGAGCAGTCAAATCACACAGTAAGTTAGTCGGACAAAGCAACCATCATTTCACTCTTCAATGACACGTACGCAATATAAAAAGGTTGATATGGAGAGAAAAAGAAAATCGCTCCACTATATATACACTAGCAGGAGCCTAAGCTACAAGCCTGCTTGCTTGGGTTGCTCCCCGCGGTATGGGCTGATGCCGCCTCCCACCGCCCTTCTAGCTACACCCCGACATCCCAGATACAACTTCCTTTTGGAGCCGGCTTGCTCCACTGCCGCAGCTCCCCATGTAGCTCCATCTCCATGTGGATCTTTCTCTATTTCTACCGGCTTCTATTTGTGATGAGTTTATGTCTCATGAACTAGTGCCACTACTATTATTCTAATCACACTTCTTCAATATCTTTGCCAATAGGGATGCTCAGCTCGATATTAGTGGAACTGCACAAAAGCATCGTATGGTCCGAGGGTGCCAGGCTTCTTTCCTTTGACAGGTTCTACCTAGCCAGGAAATTAAATCCTGTTTAGGGTTTAGGGTTTAAGGCGTAGTGACCCCATCAGTAGTTTTTTTGTACACACTCTCACAACTTTTGTCTTTAGTTGTGAGGTAAATATTGGCTATGATCTATGAATCATTGAGATGCATCAGTATGCGTCTTAGTTTTCCTTTGTATTTGATGGAATGTTGTAACGGGGCAACCTTGGAGTCAGGATACATACATGAAACAAAATCTGAAAGCTTTGAACTCCCTCCGGTCCTTTTTTGTATGCATATAAGGCTACTCATAGTGGGGAGTATCATATACTAGTATCATGCATAAATTACATAGGGGACTAATAAACCAGGACGGAGGTAGTATGTGAGAGTGTATGGTGGGTCATGTGGTAAAATGTAGTATTTTTTTGTAGCCCATTACTATACCTGTTGACTATTACATTGGCTATAGATGACATGGCAACATGTTAGCCATCAACCGGCTATATTATTAACAATGCTTAAGGCATGCTCGCACACACAGAGAAAGAGAGAGAGTCGCGTCGCATGCATGCAAAACCGGAGAGAGACAGAGCTGCGTGCAAATAGATCTAGTGAGCCTGCATCCAGAGAGATGGAGAGAGGAGTAATTGTTCGCGAGAATTATGTACTTTGCATGCGCGTAACTACCCAGCATTTCCTCAAAAGCAAATCCGGGGGCAAAATAGTCTATACACTTTGGTGTATAGTAATTTTTTCTTGGCATGCGGGCTGTCCAAGGAATATGGTGATAGTGGGAGGTGGGCCATGTAGTCACTGGGCTGCCGTGTTTCGTACTCCTCCGGTGTAAGAGTGGAGAAAGTTAGTTTTATCACCGAATAAATAAATAAGAGTGCAGACGCTCTACCGTCATAGTAATAGTGACCAATGAGCCGTCAAATCACAGACCCGGTAGTTAGTTGGACGGAAGAAGCAAACCATCACTCTTCGTTGAATCCGCTTCTCCCTCATGCAGTACTGTATTCTTTTGGAAACCAAAGTTTCATTTCGTTGGATCGCGCCATCGAGCAAAACCAACGTTTAAATCATGCCTGTCGCTTTCGTGTCTCACCCTCCTCCACCCCACACGGTCGCTCGGCATGCCACTCACCGCAAACCGAGTATACGCAAACTTTCTCGCCTGCTTGTCGATGGATCGCACCATGGAGTACTAGCACTACTGGAAGAGATAGACGAGGAGGGGGAGGACAACTAGCTGTAGCACGGGCTCCCAAGAACTTTTTTACATGCATGTCACGGCCGGCCGTGGTGACGTTTGAACGCGGAGTAGTCGCGTGCACCGGGAAGCGATGTGGGCGGCGCTCTCTCAGCCGGCGCGCCGCTTCAATGCCGGCGCCAATGAGAGGTCGCGTCCGCTCTGGCCGGGCATGAATGCGGCCCTGACCGTTTCGGGCGGGAAGCGCGCGCGGGTGATGAAGAGGGTTCGGGTTGGCCAGGGCGGTCAGGAGCGGGTGTGGCAGCGGTCTGGACGCCCGCAAACGAGAGATGACGGACGTACGTAAATATTGCTGCGTAATTAATAACGTAAATAATGTGCCAGTTGGACAAATATGATTGGAGATGGAGATGGAGATGGAGATGGAGATGAAAGTCAGAATTTTACGTAAACACGAATATGCATGTCTATGTGTGTGTGCGCGCACACACACATAGTGACGACTCTCGCGACTACCCGTACACATCATCGATGTCTCATTCTCCCTACACACACCCAAACTTAGTACCCCCTCATTTTGTTCCTAGGATAGGAATATCATAGGAGTAGGAAACAATATGAAGTGAGATAAATGGAGAACTATGTACAAGAAGAAATGTACACGCACTCACTCTACCTCCGACATACCCGCGAGTACACGATGGAGCGCATTTGTACACGAAGAGGCAGCTTACGTACGTAATAATTTGACCCTTTAATTTGTTCACTTAATAATGGAGGGTCGGGGACCACACGTGAGCGATACAAACTGCGACCTGGAAGCGGGGGCGTGTTATTGATCGAGTTTTCTTTCTTAGTACGTTAAAAAAAGGTTTGTCCGCAAGTTTTCGTTTCTTTTTTCCGGGAATGCACGTATTCTATTTAAAACCACTGCTATGGAGAGATTTTTTTACTCGCGTCTTGCTCTCTCACCCTCTCCATATCTAAACAAGATGACAGTGTCCACTCTATCTCTCTCCTCACCGATGGTCACAGATCCGGCCGGATCCCGTCCGCTGCGGGAGGTTAGGAGGTCCAGCGTTGACGTTGTCGCCATCGGCGATGGAGGAAGCCGATGCGCACCGTCCTCTTTGAGCCGGCGCCGGCGTGGACGAAGGTCCTGCGCGCCCTTGTTCGCTGCTGTCGTGTGGGCAGATCCCGCCCGCCCGCCTAAGCCACATCTCGCCCACCTGAGGTATAACTTCTTTTGGATCTCATGCTTCATTGTACTCTGCATGCGGGTTTTCTTCTATACCACTACTCCCCAGCTCCCCATGTACAGTAGCTAGGGATTCGTCGGCTGGTCCAACATCACTTATTTTTTACTATTATAGAGGAAAGGCCACTCCAAAAGTTGTCCTGGTTTATCATTTATGCATCGGTGGAGGTAAACATGTTTTTTTCCGATAAAAAGTACATGGTGGTTGTGTGGTCATTGTCCATATGCTCCTATTGCTGCTGCTAATCTAAAACTATCACTGGTAAAATGAAGCAATGCCCATGTGGAGGCATAGATAAATGCTTCCGTCCTGCTTTAGTTTTTTTGGTATCCTGCTTTAGTTCCCATCAAGATAATCATGATGCTTCTATTTTTTGGTGTACGTTTCATTAATTCTTATTGACAATTAAGATGCCGCTGTTAATCTTGTTCCCCTGCTAAAACAAAGTAACGACACTACTTAATTATCATTTTTTTATATTTTTGCAAACAGGGATGCGTATCTCCATACCCGGGCATGTTTTCCTCAATTTTAGTGGAACTGCACAAAATTGGATGGCCACTGTTGCATAGCCCCACTGTCCTCTGCCAAGTGGTTCTTCCTTTCTCGAGCTTGATTACCAAGAAGAAACAAACCACAAAGAGGATTATCAAACTTCATTGGTGCCTGACCCAAACTTGATGCCAAAATCGATGATGCATCACCACGATCACCTATTGATGCTCATGGTTGCGTCTCATGGTTTCATCGGCTGGTGAAGCTGATCGATGTTCAATGAAGAACAGGTTGTCTTCCATCAGTGATCTTTGCTTGTTACCACAAAGACGATAGCCTTCATCAGTTCATCTTGGAGCAGTCATTTACGTTGGTGCAATTTTATCACACAATTGGATATGAACCAAATGTTTCCTCGAAGAAGCATCGACATTGGTACTAAGAGCAAAAGTTTTGTATTGATTTGTAAGCCTTCTCACAACTTTGTCTTTAGCTACCCCGTAATTTGATTTGTCTAGCTTTTAACTAAATATGTGGTCAAACTTTGATTAAAAATATGGTGTGGACTAAAAACCCGGATGGAGGTAGTACCCCTTCGTTTTTATGTACTCTGCATATTAGATTTGACTGAAGTCAAACTTTGTAAAGTTTGACCTAGTTTAGGCCAAACACAGCAAACCATATTTATTGAGAGAGGGCAAACTATACATACTCTCACACCTTTCCGATAATTGAAATTAAATTTCTTTATTTGTACACACTCTCACACCTTTCCGATAATTTGGCGCGTGTGTGGTGGTTCACTTAATGGAGGGTAGTGTACCGCACGTGAAGGAAAGGAAGTGCGACCAGGACGCGTGGATCGTTAGTTGCTCATAGTTTTCTTCACTGGTACTCAAGGTGGCAACGGGGATGGGGATGACGGGGATGACTCCACCATCCCCGCCCCGATCCCCGCCAATCCCCATACCCGCGATCCCCGTGAAGCTTCGCGGGGACAAAACGCCCCCATCACCGTTAATATCGGGTACCCGATACCCGTCGGGTATCCATGGGGATTTCAAAGCTGACTGGGATAGGTGAGATTGGAGAAGACATGGTTGTTGGGAGTGGTGGAGAAAAAATAATTGTGTCAAATGTCTAGGTATTAATCTATATATTTTGCATTTGTAGTACGAATGGCATAATTTTCGGGTATCCATGGAGTCCCCACGGGGAGAATTTTATACCCATCCCCGCACCACGAGACTAACGGGTACCCACCAGACAATACGCATGGGGCTAATTTGTCCCCATCCCCGCTCCTTGACGGGTAAATCCCCGCGGGTACCCGTCCCCACGGGGAATATTGCCATCTTGAACTGGTAAGTTACATAAAGAGTTTCATTTTGTACACAATTTAAAATGATTGTTATGGAGAGAAAAAGAAAACCACTCCACTATATTAGTACTATATAAGCTGGAGCCTCAGCGCTTGTTCGCTAGGGTTTGCACTCTTCACACTCTCACTGCACTACATCTATATATACACGCTGGAGGCTCAGTGTTCCTTTGCTAGGGTTTGCTCTATTCACAGTCTCTCACCCTCTTCATCAGATCTAAACAAGACTGCGTTGGCCTCTCTCTCTCCCCCCTCACAGCTGGTGAAGGAGCCATCCGGATCCCGTCGCACTGGGAAGGGGAGGAGGTGCAACGTTCACTCTGTCGCTTTCGGCGAGGGAGGCAATCCACTGCTAGCTGCGCTGTTCTCTTTCACCCAGCGCCTGTGCAGGACGGCCTCTGACCCCTTCTTCCTTGCTACCGTACATAGTGTGGTAAGATCCGGCCTCCCGCCGCACGCCTAGCCACATCCCGACGATCCTAAGGTATAACTTTCTTTGAAACCGTCATTGCTCTAGCTACATGCAGATCTTTTTTGATTCTGTAGTCAAATCTAGGTCTTGGTTCAAAGAGTAAAGAAGGGGGGTGGGGTGGAGCATGAATCTAGGACGTGGTTCAATGAGGAAATGAGGGAGGGAAAGTAGTATAGATTGGCTATCCAGCCGCTCTGTTGGTCAAAAAGGGGAAAAGTGGGTAACCCAGTACACACATATGTAAGAAACCGATCTCTTTGTTGAAAAAGGAAAGAAACTGGGGGGTCAGGTAGTTTGTGCAGGACTATATTTGCTACCCTCACATAGGAAAAAGGTTCAAAGAGAACAAATATGGGACCAACACAGATATGCTGCTTGGCAACATACTCTGCATCACCCATTTATACGTGTGGACGCACATGGAGCTGGCATGTCCCATGTCCCATACAACTATTTTGCTGTTGTTAATCTAAGAATGCCGCTGGAAAATTGAAGCAATGCAATTTTTAAAAGTAAATTACATTTTTAACGAATGTTATTTTAAGAGAATGTCTCTGTTAATATGAATCAATGCAACCGTTTTAGAAATGCTACTGTCCTACTTTGTTTTCCATCAAGATAAGGTAGATGCTTCTTTTTGTGGCCATATGATTCATCCTCCTTTATCAGCCAGTAATTGTTTCTTTTTTTACCTCTGAAAACATGGATATCTATTCAACTCGTTGCTATTGCAACCTTTTGCTTCAGTATGCAAAACACTTTTGTTTTAAGAGTGTTTTGTGCAGTTCAACTTAAATGTCACACCGGCAACTTTGCTTGATTTAGTTGAACTACACAAAATGAGATTGGATTTCCTATTTGTGTTGGCAGATTCATATTTGATCTTGTCTGCCTCATGAAAGGTCAGTACCGGCCTTCATCCACATGATTGTGCACTATGCTTTGAGATGTTGTGCTACTTGTAGTGGTACTGTTTTAAATAAATGTTGAATTGAAGCTATTGTATTGTTGTCTTTTCCCATTAAGTGAACAAAAATGGGACCAACCCAGACATGATGCTTGTTGCTTTGTTACAACAAACTCTGCATCACCCCCTTTATAAGTAGATGGAAGCACATGGTGCTGTTGCGCCCACTCTCCCCTGGAACTGTTTATGCTTTTTGTTAATCTAATGCCACTAGTAAAATTAAGCAATGCCACTCTTAGAATTAACTATTGAATCTTAGTTCAAAACTGCAACACTTGTTAGGGATCAGCGGGAGTACCATTTTTGTTAGGGATCGGCGGGAGTTCATTTTTAAGAAATGTATTGTTGAGATAATGCCTCTGTTATTATATATCAGTTACAGTGTTTTACAAATGGTACTATCCTGCTTTGTAGTTCTTTCTACATGTTTAACCAAGGTATTGTTAAGCTAATGTCTCTGTTAATATGAATCAGTTGCACTATTTTAGGAATGGTACTTTTCTGCTTTGTCGTTCTTTATACATGTTGAAACAAGGTATTGTTAAGATAATGTCTCAGTTAATATGAATGAATCACACTGTTTGAGAATTTCTACTATCCTGCTTTGTTTCCCATTAAGATAAGGTAGATGTTTTTTCTTCTGGGAGTATAAGTCATCAACCGCTATTTCTCAGTAATTGTTTCCTTTATACCTATTGTTGCATACAGGGATATCAAAACTTCTGCTCGGTTCTATTTCGACTTTGATTTTAGTTGAACTGCACAAAAGGAGCCAATGTGTTTAAGGCAAATTGTTACATTATTGGGCCCAGTTGGTCTTTCCACTTTGCAGAAAGAAGCAGTCACTGTTTTTGCTACATTACACAAAGAATGATCGAGAAGCTTTAGAGTATTAGTAGACGTTGGTGACATGACTAGTTTGTAGACCAAGGGAAACTCAACTCAACAGCATGTGGGGTGCAAAATTCACTCCACAAGGAAAGGTATGACCAAATCAATGGCGGACGCAGCTGTAACAAACAAGGTCAGTATCGGCCTTCATCCACATGATCGTGCTTTGTTATTTTGTGCTAATTATATTGTTGTGTTGTTTTGAATAAATGTTTAATTAAAGCTATTGTATTGCTATCTTTTCCTGTTAAGATAATGAAGATGATTATAGTTTTGAGCTTTTGTTTAATCAACTAGTACCACTATTATATTCATCACACTTTTTCTGTATTTATGCAGACAGGGATGCTCAGCTTGATTTCAGTGGAACTGCACAAAATGTTCAGATGGTTCATGTCCTCCATAATACTTCATCATGCATAATACATCGAATGGTTCTCTAATCATTCGTCGTCACCTTGAGCCACCGGACTATCTACTTGAATGGAGCTGAATGTCTTCAAGGCCTTGCAACATATAAATACGAAATCCATCGTGCTACGCAAGATATTGTTTGATTTCAGTGAAACTGCACAAAAAGATACGTTGGTTGATCCAGCTCCATGTGTCATTTCAATGTGCAAACTGATGACAAACCCTGCCCGTTCCACAATCATAGGCATTACATATTTTGAATGGGAAAAGCTTGTCAAAGTTTAATCATTGATGTTAGCAAGAAGACATTCGTTTAATATTTTGGAATTGGAAAACCTTGTCAAATTTTGCTCATTGATGTTAGCCAGAAGACATGCATTTGATATTTTAGAATGGGACGCCCTTTGCTGTGAGCAGCGTCGATCATTTTTTCCTATTCGTGTGTTCAGTTCACAAGTAAATATTTACTCTGATGAGATGCATAGTCACATGAATGTTGACTTATGTAAGGTATTTTAAGAGTTTGTTCTGAATGTTGTCTATGAAATGCCAGCCCTTGTGAGTTTGATTGCAAAGTTGAGCTTGGAATGCTGTGGCATGCGGCATCACGAGCTGTTCACCGTGCCTCCTAAGAATAATGCTTCGTATTGTTTTGCATGTTTATCTAATGCTAGTGATTTGAATGTTAAGAAGATCATCCTCTTCTGTTGTTTCTGTGCTTAAGAAGTTCATCGTCTTATGTTTCATTCATAGCCTATACGACAACTCGGGTAGGTTAGAGGTGAAGCCATATGATCTTCCGACCAACTCATCATCTTAGGCCGTGATTGGATCGTCGTTTTCCAATGAAAACCGCTTGTAAAACAGACGCTTGTAAATAAAATCAGATGGTCTTGGGCAAATCGCTTGGTTGGTCATTTTCGACTGGTAAAATATACACTGGTTTCTCAAATTACACGCATTACTCGCTGGTTTTTGTTACAGACCTCGGGCCATCGGTTTCATTACGCCTGTATTTTACACGTGGTTTCCGGTGACGAGTAAATTACACTTGTATCCTTAATATAGGTGTGAAACAATCCAGAGCTCCCAAGTGCGGCCTTACCGTTTCATGTCGGCTCAGACTCTCCAAGGTGCTCATAGGGGTCCGATGATCCTGGCTTCCTGAACGACCAGCGGGCGCTGTATCAGACCATCCATAGGGCTCGCGAGGCCCTCTTCATCGTCCTTTGAGTTGTTGCACTCGTCGTGGCGCCGCCGTCTCGCGTTATCAACATGGTCAATGAACATGAGGAATCAGGAGATGACTTTACTTGGAGAGGATGACAGTAGGGACCCACCAGGGCCATAGCAAGTGCCTCCTTATTATATACAACTATAATTTTTTTTTGCTTCCTCCTGGTTTCCTGACATCATGGTCCCACACCATTGTCAACCTATATAGTTAATAAACGAGAGAATTGCACAAGGAGCGGCAGACAGCTGGGACCCAGCAGCTCAAGCAGTATTTGTTTTGGAGGTGTGAGCAGAGTTTTTCTTGAGCAATGTTTTTGTTGTTGTTCAGAGGAGCAGGGTATCAACTGGGCGGGCTGTAGCCCGTCTAGCCCAGGCTATTATTTTATGTCGACCAAATATCCAGCCCAGATATTAATTTTTCAAGGTGAAAATAGCTAGCCCAGCTATACTTTTTTTGCGGAATATCCAACCCAGGTCAACTTGTTATTCTCCGCCCCGCTGGGCTGCAAATCTTTCCTAGGAGGGATGCATTAGGCCTAACAAGAAAATGGGCTTTAAGAAATAATAAATGGGATGTAATTATAAAAACTGGGCTGTAAATATACAAAAATGCACCAAACAGGTAATTAGTTTCAAAAAAATATTTTTTGATTTTGAAAATTTTAATTTCATTACTTGTTGCGCACGCAATATTTCATTAGATTTTTACCTAATACGAATTTATTTTGAAATTATATTTAATCTGACTCGAAATTTCGGGATAAAAATATTTCGGATCCCATCAAAATGTGGGATTTCTGTTGAATTCTGTTTTGAGCGGTTGGTTGAAATTATTTATCATTGTCCTGGCTAGAAAATGGACTGTAAAATTTTTAACAAACTATAAATGGCTGTAGTAAATTCCATTAGAATTCAAAAATGGGCTGTACATTATTACAAATCGCAAATGGGCTATATGTTCTCTGCCACAGATGTGATGCTCGCTTGTGGGCCTACTAACTTGACGCGTACGGAAGGCTTTGTCAACTTATAGTCAACACACGATTCTAGCAGCAGTGACCGTTGGATGTCCATCCAACGGTTGTAGTGCTTCTTCAATCTCGGATATTCTTGCTTCAGCCGCCCAAACCACCGCCGGCGGTACCGCCTGCTACCGCCTCCCGTGGCCAGCTGTGCTGCCGCGCAGGCTTCACCGGCCCACCCTACTACCAAACGCCGTCCAGGCCATTCCTCTACTCACCAACACCTCATGTTATTCTCTGACGACGGTAGCCTCACACCGTAGCCGAACCAGTGAACCCTCGTACTCCCCTCCGCGTGGGCATCCACTGTTGTGACTTCGCCGGCTCCGGGTCATTCCCTTCCTAGGACCCGCCATCGTTCACCGCGTTGGTTATCTCGGCACGGCGTGGTCAACTTTGTAAACAAACGACGGCCATCGGAAGAGGCATGTACGTGGAGTGGCTGACAGTAGGGACCCACATGGCCCATGGCCGCATGCAGCAAGTGCCCCCTTATTATGCGAAAACAAATGATTTCTCCCCCTGATAGGTTTGACCCACCAGCTACATCTTCGCACGCAAGGAAGTGCTTCCTTTATTACGCGGAAATAAAAAAGTTTCCTCTCCCTGACAGCTGGGACCCACCAGCTTTATTATGATCCATTTCATGAAAATATAGATTGTACCAAAGATGCTAAATTGTTTTCTTTTCATTCTAACTCAAAAAAGAAGAAATTAAAAAAACCAGAAAACATCTTTGCACGCAAGGAAGTGCCACCTTATTACGCGCAAAAAAATGATTCCCCCTGCTAGCTGGGACCCACCAGATTTGGAGGCTGACTTGTGGGTCTACTAAGTTAACGCGTACGCAGGGCTTTGTCAACTTAGTCAATAAATGATTCTAGCTGCAGTGACCCTTGGATGTCAATCCAACGGCCGAGCTGCGTCTTCAACCTCTGGTCTTCTAGCTCTAGCCGCCCAAACCTGCGCCCACCATACCGCCTGCTCCAGCCTCCCGTGGCTGGCTGTGCTGCTGTGCAGGCCTCATCGCCCGACCATACTACCACTGGACAGGCCTTCCCTCTAATCACCCACACCCCCTGTTATTCTCCAGCGATGGCAGCCTTACACCGCAGCCGAACCAGTGAGCCCTCGTACTCCCCTCCGCGTGGGCATCCACCTGCCTCGTCTTCCTTGGCTCAGCGTCATTCCCTTCCTAGGCCTCGCCGTCGTCCACCGCCTGGGTGCTGTCCACGCGGCGTGGTCAACATGGTTAACGTACGACAGCCATCAGAAGAGTAGTGTATGCGGTGAGGCTGATAGATGGACCCACCCGCTACATCTTCGCACGCAAGGAAGTGTCTCCTTATTACGCGCAAAAAATGAATCCTCCCCCTGACAGCTTGGACCCACCATCTATATCTTCGCACGGAAGGAAGTGCGTCCTTATCCTCCCTGACAGCTGGGACCCACCCGATCAAAGCGTACGTACCTTTGTCTGTCTGGTCGCGGACGTGTATGTACATACTGGTTGATCGGTCTCTCTGCAATGATGAATCGTGGCCGAGCAAGCAACAACACATGTAGTAGTAGAGCCCCCGACGTAGCAGTTCAGGCAGCCCCTTCTAAACTGTGTACACGTACGTACAACCACATGCCAAAAAATACGGCCATGTACGTACATACGGGCTGGGTCTCGAACGCGTACTCGCGCATATGTACGGCCAAGGCTCAAGTACATGGAGAGGCAACGGACGGCAGCAACGCGTCCTGTTCATCGACAACCAACCGGCTGGGTCGGAACGGAGGAAACAGAGTCGTGTTCAGCGGGAGGCAACCGACTGGGTCGGAATACGTCCTGTTCATCGGGAGCCAACCGGCTTGGACGGAATAACCGAAACAAGGTCTGTCGTACCGCAAAACGGAAGAAATGGGCTTCTGTTCGAGCTCCTACGGTCAAAACGGGGTGCTGTTGATCGGGAGGGGTGTGGCGTACCGCAAAACGGAGGAAACGGACTTGTGTTGGAGCGCCTACGGTCGAAACGGAGCCTATTCATTGGGAGGGGTGTGGCGTACCGCAAAACGAGACTCCACAGGCTACCGTTCATCCAACGTGTCTTCCTACTGCCTCCACCAGCTACTGTTCATCCATGGGCTACTGTTCATCCAGCCTCCACCGGCTACTGTTCAACCAGCCCTCCACGGGGCCTGTTCATCCATCCCCAACCGGCTTGGCGGCCTCCTCGATTGGGGTCCTATTCATCCAGCGTCAACGACCTCTACTACCACGGGGTCCTGTTCATCCAACCCCCACCGGGACTGTTCATCCAACACCCAACAATAGTCACTATTCATCAAGAGGTAGCTGGTTCGATCGGCTTCAGTTAGCAGCAGTAGCAAAGGAATCGCTCGGGTTCAGTTAACAGCCATGGGATCGATCGCTCGGTTTCAGTAACGTAGCTAGTGCAATCGCTCGGGTTCAGTAACCGAACGCCTCGCTCGGGTTTAGTTAGATCCCAACGCCTCGCACACATGCGCGTATGTGTACGAGAGAAACGCGCAAACCTCTGTGCATCGCTCGGCCCCGACCACCCACCGTAACCGGGAACTCCTCAAAATTTTCCTTGCCCTCGCTTCCACTATTGCAGGATGCTGCTAACGCGACACTACGATCAGAGACCCTTTGACGAAACTATGTGCGATGCATTAATCACAAACGATGATGTAAAAAACCCGTCAAAAAAGATGCAAAACATTTGCGATGGTGGAGACATCGAACACGGTTCAGATTTTAGTTGCGTGTGCGATGCGGGGCATACGATTGATCCATACGAACTGTTTGCGATGAGACAGAACAACAGAAACAGGCAGCCATATCAAGGTGTGTGCGATATACGGCATACAGTTCACTCAGATTAACTGTTTGTGATTAGGCAACACAACAGAAATGGTCAGCCAGATGAAGGTGTGTGTGATATATGGCATACAGTTCACTTGAATGAACTATTTTCGATTAGGGAACAGAACAGAAATGGTTCAACTTAACAAGATGTGTGTGATATGCGGCATACAGTTCACATAGATGAACTGTTTGCGATGAGCCAAAAGAACACAAACGATTCGTGTAAACAAGATGTGTGTGATATGCGGCAAACAGCCCACTCGGGTGAACTGTTTGCGATGAGAAATTATAACACAGACGGTTACTACAGTTAATTCGTGTGCGATTCTGTGTGTACAAAAAACTTTGAAAAATACAAACTAGTTGCTTGCGGTGGCTAGGAGTATCGCACATGATGCGTCTAAGAGTACTTGTGTGCGATGATTAGTAAGTTACACATATGTTTCCTTATGTTAACACGTGTGTGATAGATAACACGTGGCACCGCATACGGTATTCGGGTTGTGTGCTCCACTTAGTCTTCCCGTGCTCCACATGGGTGAATTGTAAAATCCCCGCCCCTTTCCTCATCGGTTTCCCACCACCAGCTAATGGATTGCTGCATATAACCCAGGCGGCAATAAACCGTCGCGACACTGTGCGCAGATCTAGTATTCACCCATCTACCATTAGTTATTCCAAGCATGCCAGGCAACGGCCAAAGCTTCAATGTCGACCCCTACTTGCATTACATCTTCGGCGAGGAGAACGAGCCGGAGCAGATAGGGGAGCAAGAGCTTCATCGGCCGGTGCAGGCACCACGGCCCATCGGCAGCGATATCGGCGTGACAGTCCTTGGGCGCACAATTGACATATTGCAGAGGAAGTGTGATGAGCAGTTTGCCATCCACCGTGCAAAAGATCCAGAGCTGCTCGGCGGCATGATCGATGACCCACCCAAAGAGCCGCCATCACCAGTGCTCATCGAGAGCCTGATGCCCCGCAAGGAATGGTCAGAGGACCTCTGCGATTCAGTCAAGACACAGCCAGCCTACGGCTTCATCATTGCCGGCGGCGGCCATGTCAACCTTGATCCCGATGATGTGGTGGCTAGGCTTGAGCGCATCCTTGGCGGAGTTGACGTCCCCGATGAAGTAGAACATCGCCAACATGGTATCTTGAGGATGTAGGTGATGGACGGAATTTTCTACCAGGCCAGAGACATAGAAATGGAGGGGTTCCGCGGAGATGTCATGCGCGCGATTGCATGCTGTCAAGCTCTTCTAGAAGAGGCCCAGCAGCCCCAAGAGCCTCCCAGCGCCAGCAGCTTTGTAGGCGGAGGCGGGTCGGGACACTTGGAATGAACGGCCGCAAGGGTGCTATGCTGATCATGGAGTCCGAGAAGACCATCGTCGGAATACGAGTTATCCGTTGCCATTTTATTTGTCGTCATATTATCCGTTGCCATTTTCTTTGTCGTCGTATTATCCGTTGCCCTATGTGGCATTTTAAATTATCCAGAATACGAGTTGAAAACACGAACAAAGCAAATGCTAACGTTGAGAGGGGCCATGGGATCACAAGCAAACACCCTCCGTCTAGGTGCTTTAATTAACCACGTGTTAAATAGCGGCTCGGCCGCCATTAATGGAGAAGTTGTGAGCGAGGCGGGCGGCTGGTGGATGGAGGTCAAAGAGCTCGCTTCCCGGTGAGCATGGGTGGCCTTGCTGCTCGCACATGTCCCGTCGAGCCTATGAGGTGGACAGGATGGACGCGTCCCATCGAGCCTACACGGGGAACTGCTCGCACGCGTCCCATCGAGCATGCACGGCGGACTTCTCATGCTCGTCCCGTCTAATCAAACAGCTGCACGCACGCCACCGAGTATGGTTAAATTTTGGCACAAAATACAAAGATGACCAATGAACGAGGACGGAGGTAGTACTATCCCATAAGAAAAGAGGGACGTGTGGCCGCACTTAAATGGTTATGGGAACACACGGTTCATATAATACAACTGTTTGCGATATTAACGTGTCAGCTATTTGTTTCAAAAGGACTTCGTTGGCTCTTAATGTGTGCGCCTTATCTCAAACTGGACGATTTTTTTACCACGGCATATATGTGCCATGTCATGAAACCATGCCAAGTTTCATGTTTTTGGGTGAGTTTTCGATTTACTGGGATTTAAAAACCGAGATTCCTTCAATGAGACCTAAACATGCACCCAATGACACATGTACGATTTTCCACCCATTTTGCTTCACTGGAGCATGTGCTTGTAGTTCAAATGTGAATTATGGACTACATTAAATGCCTAGAAAACTCAATTAATATATAAAATGGCCAAACGAACAGTTTCAAATTTCAGCATGACACTCCTGTTATTCTATGTTGCCTGTAGAAAACAAAATTCAAGGCGAGAAGAGGCAGCGATTATCGTTTCGCCCACAAGAGGGGCATGTTTCCCTACCGGAACCATGAGGGTTGCAAGAA
Organism: Thinopyrum elongatum; assembly: GCA_011799875.1. Lineage (NCBI taxonomy): Eukaryota > Viridiplantae > Streptophyta > Magnoliopsida > Poales > Poaceae > Thinopyrum > Thinopyrum elongatum. The sequence continues at coordinate 390,901,106 of CM022299.1, forward strand.
GCTTCGGTTCGTAAGAGGCTTGTAATATAGCTTGGCCCAAATTGGACAATTTTTTTACCATGACATATATGTGCCATGTAGTGACACCATGCCAAGTTTCATGATTTTCTGGTGAGTTTTGGATCTACGGAGATTTAAAAACCAAGATTTGCAATGTTTGAGGCTGAGCCAGGACGCCGAGACAGTTGAATTCATTCCCATTTTTTCCATGGGACATAAACATGCACCCCAAGGACACATGTACGATTTTTCTAGCCATTTTGGTGCACTGGAGCATCTATTTGTAGTTCGGATTTGAATTATGGACATTAAATGCCTACAAAACTCAGTCAACGAATAAAAAAGGTCAAACGAACCCTGAATAATTTCAAAGTTCAGCGCGAATCTCCCATTGTTCCATGTTGCGTGTAGAAGAAAATACAAGACTAGAAGAGGGAGCGATTATCGTTTCGCCCACAAGGGGACATGGTTCCCTTCGAAACCACGAGGGTTCTTGCGAGAGGCTCTAGTTTGTAAGAGGTTTGTAATAAAGCTTGGCCCAAATTGGACAATTTTTTACCATGACATATATGTGCCATGACGTGACACCATGCCAACTTTCATGACTTTCTGGTGAGTTTTAGATTTACGGGGATTTAAAAACCGAGACTCCAAATGTTTGAGGACGAGCCAGGACGCCGGTACGGTTGTAATTCATTCTCATTCCTTGCATGGGACCTAAACATACACCCAAGGACACATGTATGATTTTTCTATCCATTTTGGTGAACTGGAGCATGTATTTGTAGTTCAGATTTGAATTATGGACATTAAATGCCTAGGAAACTCAATTAATGTATACAAAGGCCAAACAAACCCTGAATAATTTTAAATTTCAGCACGGATATCCTGCCGTTCCATGTTGCCTGTAGAAGAAAATACAAGGCGAAAAGAGGCAGTGATTATCGTTTCGCCCACAAGGGGGACACGTTTCCCTATCGGAACCACGAGGCTTCTTGAGAGAAGCTCTGGTTTGTAAGAGGCTTGTAATAAAACTTGCCCCAAAATGGACAAAAAATTCCTCGACATATATGTGCCATGTCGTGACACCATGCCAAGTTTCACCATTTTTGGGTGAGTTTTGGATTTACGGGGATTTAAAACCCGAGATTCTCACGAAATGTTTTCAAATAGCACATGATTCACTCACGAAAGCCGTGTGCCTACCAAACCGTGGCCGATGCCCCCCTGTTGCGCACGCGATCTGAGTTGTGCATTCTGATTGGCCAGAACCCAAACCCCACGGATCGTACGTCTGCATCGTTGGATGCTCCCAGATCGAACGACAATCCTCATCCCTTTCAACAGCACATGCAGTTCCGGTTGTGATTTTATTTATATGGGTAAGCACTGTGCGCATGCGTCGTGCTAGCTCACGCTTCCTTCTCTACTAAGTTTTCCATATTCATGTCAAAAAAAAGTTTTCCATATTAATGTTGTTATATATCCAAACACGCTACCGTTTCCCGCCACTCCTCCCATCGGTTTCCCGCCTCTTCTCCCATCGTTTTCCCACTGCCAGTGTCAGTGCTCATAGAAGGCTAGACGGCGACACACCAGCCCTGTTAATATTGCACGCTGTTTCTAAAAGCACAAACGTGTGTGATAGTAGGGAGTAGGTCCCATAGGGTGACCAGCGTGAAACGCCTTAAAGGCAAGGAGGCAATTCCTATCAGCAAGGGGCGGCTTCCCATCTGCTAGCCTAGTCAAATAGAACGCAGAAGTTAAGCGTGCTCGGGCTGGAGTAGTCTAAGGATGGGTGACCCGGTGGGAAGTTGCATATCTCAATCTTCATTTAAATGCTATGATAAGGTCATTATAGACATTTATCATCTAAATGTCTCTATAGTGACCTGTCAAGACGATTATATAAACCTTGGGATCCTTGTTTTGCTAATTTGTAGACTATGTTTTTATTGGTTATTTTTTTCTTCTCAAAAATCAAAGAATGATCGACATCTGTAGGCCCACACAAATTATCCCTTTGACCCAACGCACGAGAAGGGTTTACTTTTTGCTCCGTGTGCTATGTTAGAGCAAATCAAGTTTCAGTACATGCGTTGGACGGCACTCGGCCCCTACCCCCCACCCGCCTCGAAGTTGCGTTCCCAACATCGTACGTCTTTAAACTGTCTGTGGGGGTACGATGTTCAGCTTGTAATGTTACTGATGTAGTTGGTGCCCCATCGAACTTGTGCTTTCGGGATTTGAACAAATCACACACCAGACCCATACATTTTTTTCGGGATGCATGAAGGGTATAGGGGGCCGGGCGTTCTCATCGAGCATGTCTCCCTTGTGCGGTTTATAGATGCTGCACATATATGTGGGCTCACCGAGGTATATATATATATATATCATCCTTGATCGATAACGAGGGGGGCCCACACAATCTATCCCTTTGACCCAACATACGAGAAGGGTTTGACCATGATGGTTTCCTATTGCTATGTGTGCCATGTTAGACCAAATAAAGTTTGAGCGCATGCGTTGGACGACATCCCCCCTCGCCTCGAAGTTGGGGAACCGACGTCGTACATATTGAACCTGGCTTGGGGTCGGGTACGGTGTTCGGTTTTTAATGTAGTTGGTGCCCCATCGAAGTTGTGCATTCAGGATTTGAACACATCACACACCACCGTACCCATACATATTTTTGGGCCATATGTAGTGTATAGGGGGTCTTCTAATCGACCACGTCTCCCTTGTGCGGATTTTTGTGACAACACACATATTTGTGGGCTCCCCGAGTGTATATATATCATCCCTTCGACCGATAACGAGAGGTATGTGTTGGCCATGAATGGATTCCTCCTAGTTCGTGGTAGGGCCGGTCACCGTCACATGTCGTTCAACCAAAGCTCGAGCTCATGTGTTGTCAGGATTCCCTTCCACACGCTCGGATTGCTGGGTTTGACCGACACCGTACCCTGTGTATCTCGTCCTTAACTACCTGGCTTTCATGGTTGTTGTATGTATCGAGAGGCAGGCGCCACATCTAAATTGTACATTATTCGATATTGGAAACACACATCACCCCTTCCAATGTACATCATTTTGGGCCGCATGCAGGCGGTGCTGGTTTTGTGGTCCCTCTCGTGCGATTTTTTATGATGGTTCAATCTATTGGCCCAAGCGGTTTATACATATATATATTCTATCCATTTTTCATCGACAACAACAGTTGTTGTTTGACCAAGCGATAGATTCACTGGTCTGTCTTATGGTAGGTCATGGCGACATGCATGTATGACCAAAGTATCACTACATGCATCTGCCCCGCTGACACGAAGTGGGAGGTGGGTCAAGCACCCTAGCTAGGTAGCTATGACATTATGTTGTGCATTGGGTATCCAAGGGTGCTTTCGGGTTTGCGAGGCAGGTGCAACCAAAGTTGTGCATTGTGTATTTAAAGTTTTAAACATCACACCCTATATTCCTACAAATATTTGGCCACTTCCAGGTGGTTCTTGACTTCTGGCCCCTCTCATCGATCTTCGACGACGCGCCCAACCGTGGGCCCGCGTGGTCAAAGTTGTGCATTGGAATTTTGAACATCACACACCACCCTTTTCACTCATATATATTTGGGCCACATGCTGGTGTGGCTGTCTCCTGACCCTCTCTAACGTTTTTTCGCTGCAAAGACTCGGATGACGCTCAATGGACATAGGTGTACTGGCTTAATCGTGTACGATGCAAGTGCGCTGTGAATCACCATGACTGCGCAAGCGCGAGCAAAGGTGGAGATACTGGTTTAACCGTGTGCGATGCTAGTGCGCTGTAAAATCACCACCTGCGCAAGCTAAAGGCGAGTAGTTTATTTAGATTGAATTCCACGTCTGTGTCTGAAAATTAGGACAAACCGTATGCGATAGACCAACTAGCTAGAAATCTAAAAACAAACTACCCGCCTTGAGCGTTGCAAAAATCGGCGGTTTCGGCGCTTTTCCTTATTATCATACACGCATATTCTTATGGGACCGTGTGCGATCTTGGGTACTCCCGCCCCGCATCAATTCCTTTACCCAAATTTTAGTAGCGTCGTACTTCAACCATCGCTCCCACTCCTCCAGCACCGACCTTATAGTAAAATTGCAGTAGCCGAGGCATATGAACAGTCGCCCTCCCTCGTCCACCACCATCTCCACCCACCATTACTAAAAATTTCAGTAGCCGCGATGTATCCTCAAACACCACCCCGCCCTCCTCCACAGTCCCCCCAGCCGGCCCCCTCCCCCCCTCGAACCCGAGCTCACCGCCGCCGCCAACCCCTGCCGGTCTGGCCGTTCCTCCTAGCTTAGATAATAAAGTTCAGGTTACCCAGTGATTCCCATACCATCGCCCCACTCCCCTGAGTTTTTAGATGAGGCCTGCGGTGTCCCTCCACGCCAGATCCACATCCCCTGCTCCAGAATGTCACAGCCTAAGCCTAACCGCGTATCCCGAGGAGCCCGACGAGTGTTCGGCCAAGAAGAGGTTTATCATGGCCTCTCCGGCGGACGTTGGCAAGGTGGCCGCCGTTCGCGCCGACCTGTCAATCCCAAAGCAACACCTCGCCATGGAAGCCGGCGAAGACGTTGACTACGTTCCCATGCCAAAGGCTTCATGTTAGCGGGCTAGCATATTACTGTATCTCAGGAAAGCTGGCTACGACATCAAGCTCGTCGACAGTGACTGCTTCACGCGGGCCATGTCACAGGTTAAGTGGTCCATCCCCAACCCCTCTAGTTCAACCGCCGTCGATCTCTTCGACGGCCCTGCCACTGATCTCCTCCCCCACGTGGTCAAGGATCTACGATCCTTGTACGCCATCGAGCCCATTTTGTCATTTTTGAAGGACACGTTCTACAACGGCGGCTTGGGATCCTCAATTGCCAAGTCAGATCTCATCGACCACGACCACGAGGATGGCACCCACAAAGGTTCTTCCAAGGTGAAACAGCCCATCTGTGACATCAAAGAGTGCACCATGGGTCTGTGCTCTTCCAACTGGAAGGATCCCGTCCATGACATGTGAGGCAACATCCTATCAGCAAATCTTACCTTTTCTAGCTTGCCAACCCGTACCCTTAGCTTTGGCCATGCGGTGTTTTAACTGTGCCGTGTTTAATTATTTCAGTTATGCAAAAATGTAATGTTCAATAGGGCTATGTGATGTTTAAGTATGAATTGTCCACTTCAGTTTCACGAATGGCTATATTTGGTTGTTTATAGTGAGTAGATGCCTTGTTTATCTGTATTTGGTTGTTAGGTTGGTTGCAGTGAACATTTGTCCAGTTATCGAGCAGATTCCTTGTTTATCTGTATTTGGTTGTTAGGTTAGTTGGAGTGAGCATTTGTCCAGTTATCAAGCAGATGCCTTGTTTATCTGTATTTGGTTGTTAGGTTGGTTGAAGTGAGCATTTGTCCAGTTTTCAAGCAGAAGCCTTGTTTATCTGTATTTGCTTGTTAGGTTGGTTGCAGTGAGCATTTGTCCAATTTTCAAGCATATGCCATGTTTATCTGTATTTGCTTGTTAGGTTGGTTGCAGTGAGACTCTATCCAGTTTTCAATGGCTATATTTGGTTGTTATACTGATCATTTATGCCTTGTTTATTTTAGTCATTCACAATGTGATGTTCATTATGTGCAAGTCGGAACCATGCTGCTCGATTGCATCAATACCAGTTTGAACGGCTATATTTGGTTCCAGTTATGCCTGGTGTAGTTAACACATGCCCTTTATTTCAGTTTTACACATTTATCCAGTGTGATGTTTAAGCATGACCTATGTTCTATTCATTTTCAACAATACCAGTTTGAATTGCAATATTTGATGGCTGTTAAGCCTGTTGTAGGTAACATTCCCTTCCATTTTATATCTGCTTTAACAGCTTGCTGAAACCAACACATTCAAGCTATCATTTGGAGATGATGTTGTTTACCTTTGCTATATTTGTTTGATGTTAAGGTTGATGTACTTATCATGCCTTTCCACTACTTATGCAGGACAACAACGGGAGTGGCCACCATTTTCCATCGAGGTTAGTTTTATCCCTCGGCTTGTACTCCCCCCGTCGTTCCATAATGTAGTGCATATAGATCCAGGCCTGGACACTTGTTAGCTTCTAATATTGACTTGTTGCTTGTAGGTACATATGCCCTTGGCAAGGATCCACGCATCGACCCTTTTTGCATATGGGGCAATGAGATATTCATGAACAAGCATCAAGTGAGGAAACTGATAAGGATTATTAGCAATAAGATACGAATGGTGGCAAGCAAATTATTTGTTTACACTCTATCCAACACAACAGTGAGCTGTAGGATGGTAACTACAAACTCTGCAGCCTTCTCTTTTTACTGCCCATAATGAGTTGTTAGACAACAATGTTTGAATCTTTTACGTTCGCAGTGGTTCTCGAAGTAGTTTACTCAAGATTACCTCGCAAAGTACATGATTGGTGGACAAGATTACCTCGCAAAGTACATGATTGGTGGACACGCATTGAAGGTTAAAGTATTTCATCCAGACTACAATGACCATCGAGAAGTCCTAATGAAGACAATGAAGGATGGACGGGCAGCCATCACATGGGGTTAGCCTAGAGTTGTTCGCGCATTACGCATGGAGGAGGGCACAATATAGGCATTCCGCTTCACCTTCTCCAGCAACCAGAATGTCTTTCGCCTCTCTCTTTACAGTCTTTAGTACAACTATGGTTCATCATTCTTTACACACCGCCAGGTCACTGGCACGCTCCTCCTACAATGCCTTCTTGAATGCCACATGCCTGGCTTTCTCAGGCGGCGGCTGCCTTCGACATAGCCAGGTTGAACTGGCCCGAATACTAGTTTTTCGTTGGGGGGTCCGGCGTGACCTCGTTTGTTGGCATGTAGGCATCCTCCTTATCGCTGATTGACGCCTTGATGTCCTCGCAGGGTGGCACCTCCTCCTCGGCGCATGGGCATACCGGTGGCACCATGACAGAGTTTTGTGTAAGAGAGGGGGCGAGCGAGAAGGAGATAATGCAGATGAGAATGCAGACGGGACAATGTGGGTGGCGTGGTATTTATAGGCGGCTGGAATCTGGATGGCCGTGAGCGGGATAGACATGGTGGTAAGGGATGCACCTGTTGCCAAAATTCAATGCCTTCAATTACAGATGATTTCCAATAAGAACATGTATGTGATAATAGGCTATGGCCGACAGTTACCAACCTAGAAACACGTGTGGTTTATAACCCGGCCATCCTAACCTTCCCGCCCTCGAGACGCAAAGCAGGGGGAACCCCTTCAATTTAAAAAAAGAAGCGAAGCAGGGTTGCCAATCATGTGGGACCCAGTTGTCAGATATTTGCCTTTTCTTTGTAAATGTATAATGCATAAATGCTATACGTTTTTACTCTGACATTAGTGTTAATGTAGTAAAAAATTACCACAGCCTCTTGGTGCCATGTCATAACATCATGCAAATTTTCATGTATTTTGAAGCATTTTTCAATCTTTTGGAATTTAAACACCAAGATTCTCAATGTTTGCGCTCAAGCCATGACACGAAGATGTTTGAAGTTCCTTCCAATTTCTTGCATGGGGCCTAAACATGCACCCTAGGACATAAATATGATTTTTAACCCATTTTTGTTCGCTACTACATGTGCATGTATTTCAAATTTAAATTGCACTCATTAAATGACTAGAAACTCATTTAATGTCTTAAAAAGTCCAAATGAACCCGGAAAAATCCAAATTTTAACATGACAGTTCTATTCATGGATGTTGACGGTAGAAAAAAATTTAAGGCCAGAAGAGGCAGCGTGGTTCGTCGTCAAACATGCCCCGTTCCCTCTCAGAATCACGAGTCTTCTCGTGAGATTCTCCGGTTTGTGAAAAGTATGTGTGAAAAATTATCTTAAATTGGACAAGTTTTTAAGCATGGCCTCTTGGTGCCATGTCATGACACCATGTAAAGTTTTTTGTATTTCAGACCATTTTTTGATGTTTAAGAACTTGACAACCAAGTTTCTCAATAATTGTGTCCGAGCCATGACACCAAGATGTTTAAAATTCCTTCCAATTTCTCACATGGGGCCTAAACATGCATCCAATGATAGAAATATGATTTTCAATTCATTTTGGTTCGCTGCTGCATGTGCATGTAGTTCATATTTCAATTACACTCATTAAATGACTGAAAACTCAACTAATGTCTTAAAAAGGCCAAATGAACCATGGAAAAGTCCAAATTTTAACATGACAGTTCTATTACTACACGTTGACTGTAGAAAAAAATTGTGGCCATAAGTGCCAGCGATTGTCGGTTCGTGTCAAACATGCCTCATTCCCTCTCAGGACCACGAGTCTTCTTGTGAGACTAGTGGCTGGGGCGCCACCTTGTGGCACCTCTTGAGGCGGGATTGTGCGCACTAATCAAATTATCGTATTTGTTAACATGTTGATAGTGAATTCGGTTACATGATCTTTTCAACCATGTGAAAATTTCCAAATCTTAAATGGCAAGTCATTTGTTTTCTTTTCTGTAAAAGGGATGAAAACTTGGCTTAACTAGAAAAATCAAGTTTTATTGAGAAGCACATAAATGTAAAAAATGACAACATGAAATGAATCAATATTTTCCATGCCATCCAGATCAAAAGAACAAACAAACGAACTTACTTTACAAACATTGTAAATTATCTATAAACCAAGACCCTTGTAAACACCATTTTGATCACACTACCTATAAAATAAAATTGTTCAGCTTCGATCATACATCACGAAGCAAAGAACAAAGGTATGATTGCAAAACATGAAAGCACCTTGCATGAGGTGATTTTACCAAAGCTAGCGAACAACTATGGTAGTTGATCATCTAAAATGCCATTGCCATAATTATCCAAGAACAACTTCTTTGATATTTATCTGCTGCATTTTTCATGCTTTACTCAAATCTTCTCTTCAAGTCCATCTCTCTTCCAAGTTTCTTCTGAGCTTTATTAACATACCACATGAAAGGGAAACAAGAGAGAATTCAGACCTGAGATTGGAGTTCTAGGGCTGTAATCAACTTCACAATAGCCACGATAAAAGAAGTTAAGATAATCTAGAGGCTCATATATCACCAATTCCTACTTCTTCCATGGCCCTGTATATTTCCAAACACTTCATTTGCATTGTTTTGTTCTACCATATTAGAGAAAGACAAACCAATTTTTACTTACAATTCCAAAGAGTTTTTGAGATATTGTACACAAGATAATTTTGGATCAGATTCTTTTATTAGGGATTGGCACATAATAGGTGGGTCATGCAAGAACTATTTTAGCTGAAATGTTGCCACAACACAAGAGGATCAGGAATTAGTGTATAATGTCGTAATACTGAAATGACAATGAAAATAAAATGCATTGTTGGTTCAAGTCCAGAAAAATAATACCTGTAACTGAATAAATCCATCTGCATCATGAAGGACCTGAAGAGCAAGGGTTCCTTGCACATCAAAGTTATTAACACCTCCATCTATTTTAACTATTACATTAAATTTCTCTTCAATAGTCACTGTGATGGGATCACTTGGTATAAGAAGCGAGGGCCTTGACGAAAGTTAACTTGGTTGTTCATCCTCCAAAATGAATTCTTCAGCTTTGAAATATTCTAGGAACTAGTTTGTTTTATGTGTTTTGCCTAATTTCATATCAAACCTCTACCAGGAGCAGTAGCAGCTGCTGACTGGAGATACGTCTCCAACGTAACTATAATTTTTTATTGTTTCATGCTATTATATTACCAATCTTAGATACTTCTATAATTTTATATCATTTTTGGGACTAATCTATTAACTCAGTGCCCGGTGCTAGTTGTTGTTTTTTTGCTTGTTTTTGGCTTTTCAGAAAATCAGTACCAAAGGAAGTCCAAACACGACGAAACTTTACGACAATTTTTCTGGACCAGAAGGGACACTAGAACATTCGGGAGGAGGCCAGAAGATAGAGCGATGAGCTCACCCAGCGTGCCTAAGAGGGGCGCCCCCTGAGCTCGTGGGTCCCACCACTACAAAAAAACACTTCCGTGATGATATGTGTTTGTCACAGTAGGTCACGTTTTCTGTCATGCATGTACATCCATGACGATTTTATGACAGAATCAAGATAGTCATACATGTGCTGTCATAGAAGTGTTCCATGACAATACCAAAATTATCATCACGGAAGTGTCCACTTCCATGACGATAAATGGCGCGTCATGGAAGTGGTTTCGTCAAGGGTAACCGATACGTGGCATCCACCGTAATGGGTCGCCGTTAAGCTATCGGGTTCCGGTTTGGATTCGATAACCCGTTAACAGCCCAGACCAATGGGGATTTTCCACGTGTAAAATTCTGATTCGCCGGAGTATCCACGTGTCAGCTTCGCGTTGGAATAGGTGTCATCCAGCGAGTGGACGAGACAAGCCTATGGTACGTCGACATGTGGCTCGGCCCAACAGTGGACCATTTAGGTTAAAAGGCTGGGCCTGTCAAAATAAGCGGGCCGGCCCATTAGGGGCCTACTTGAGTCAGGCCCATTCACAAGCACGGCCCATATGAGTTACACAGAATCGGCCCACCAAAGGCCCATTCTGGATTTGACAATTTCCAGCCCATCGTCAGTTCCAGCCTGTTAACGGCCCGCTATGTTTTTAGGCTCAATTATGGCCCGACCTTCTTTCGGCCTGTTAGCAGCCCATTATAGATATGGACCAATATGCCGCCGGTACGTCTTTTGGGCTTTTCTCGGCCCATTCTGTAGTTGGGCCAACTTCTAGCCCGTTGTGACTTTCGGCCTTTCCTAAGCCCATTCTGTACATGGGCCAACCTCTAGCCCATTTTGTCTTCGGCCTGTTAACGGCCCGCACAACAGTTGGGCCTTTGACGGTGCCACCTAACTTTGGGTCCATTAGCGGCCCATGTTTTACAGGGCATAATTTCTGCCGGACGCGACTTTCGGCCTGTTAAAAGCCTAGTTTGTAAATTGGGCCTCTTTGGCCCAAAACACTTTCGGCCTCTTACTGGCCCGTCAAGTAAAAGGGCCGAGAGAAAATTGACATTTATTTCGGCCACCTAGAGGCCCGCGGGCCATTTCCATTTATACGGCCCTATCGAGCTTTCGGCCTGTTAACGGCACATCGATTGGGATCCACTAAATATTAAGTTGACCAACCCAATTAAGGCCCACTTTGACTACACATGTTTGTTCGTTCGGATGGCGTCCATGTAATGTTTGGGCGTGTTGGCCCCCGTTTCAACGATATAGCATATACAAAGAATTATCCTACTCTATACTATCGCCTCTAAAAAACCTACACTATACAATAAAGAGACATAGAAACGAAGAACAATCCTACATTGTACAATAAAGAAATTACAGCAGATTATATCCACTGGGCATTATAGTTCGGCACCAGTGATAATAAAGCGTACACAAACAACAAATTACATACACTCGGCAAATAAAGTTCATACATCATGGACATGCATCAACAGAACTTACCATTTGAACTATAATCTCTTCTGAAAATAGGATTGACCGGATTTTGATAGCACAAATTTCAGTCTACAAAATTTCTAATTCCTCTGTGGTTACCTCAGTGTCTTGTTTCATTTTTTGACTCCTGCATCCAATACCTACAACTCCAGTCTCAACATGTTGATTACATGTTGAGAATCATATACACATTGTCTTGCCACCTCTAGTTGATGCTCGAGAACATCAGCACATTCCAATTTCAATCCATAATCATTTGACGCACTGCTCTCAGATCTTTGTGTTGATGTCACTTCATCCTGAAATGTTTCTGTAAGTACACATGACTAGGGCAAAAATATAGTTACAACAGTGAAGCGAGCAAGACAGACTATCTTGTACATGGCAAAACAGGACTAACAATAATGTTACACGTCATGAAGCATAAGCATGTGATATTTTAAAAATTATAAAAATGGTAGTCTGTGCAGCCCGCATACAGAAATCTCTCTTAGCTCACCAGAGGAGCATGATGTTGGGGCCAAATCCAAAATATAGACAGGTTACAAATTTAGACCACATGCAACTACTGAACATTATATATATATCTTGCGTATAAGTAAGCAAGCAGTTGGCCATTCTGTAGCTCAATTAAAGTCTTAGGGAGCATAATGAACAGCAGAGGGATTCATACAAACCTACTACAACAAGCAAAACTATGCAATCATTAGCCTCGTATAAACTGAGCATCATGCAGTAATAGTTGGTTAATAGACTTCAAAGCTTCAGGCACACTTCGCCAGAGTAATTAAATGGTAAGGCCTTTAATTATGTCAACTAATAGTTATACAAGTACCCTACATCAGACATCATTGTTTGGGCATCTCATTAAATGAGGACAAATAAAGCAATTGAAAAGAGCAATTTAACTATGCCTGAAACAAACAAGCAATTGACATGTTGAGTTGGCAGCATGCAAACATGCACGCCTGAATAACATACATGGCCTAGCTACATTTACTATATAAAGGAACAAGTAATGTAATATTGTTTGCCCCCTATGAAGTATCTCGACTAGTATGTAATCAAGATCCTAGTAATGATAGGGAGCCTAATGATGTGAATATGCATTTGGTTATGACATTTATGACATCGACAACTCTACCAAAGCAGGAAGCAGTTTCACACTGTTCACTACTATAAGATGTTTTAGATATTTAAAAGTAGACTACATCCGTAATGAGTGAACAGACACATTAAAATGTGTTTACATACATCTGATTTACAAAAAAGTTAGAACATCATATAGTAGTGAGCGGAGGGAGTTTTAATCAATGGCCCAATGACTAGGTTACAGGTGAAGAACCCTACGCAAGCACAATGTCAGACAAATAGGATGTCCTGGTAATTTTAATATAGTGACTTACCATAACTGGTTGTACAGGCTCAGCACTGCTCCTCCTTCTCTTGCAAGGCTCCTTCCTAACATCTTGTATTTGGAAATCCTCAATCTTATCTTCATTGCACCCCCTCTGCAAGGTGACACAAACTAGTTACTAGTCTCCTTGGAAGATAAATATGCATACTTTCTAGTCTGTGAACAACACCAAAGGATGAGTTTATAACAAAACAACACCACATAATGAAACATGCCACATCTCTTGCACACAATGAAATGAGCATTTACTATGTGTGCGCTGTGTAAAAACTAGGCATACCTTCGAACTGGACCTCCAGGTACTCTTGGAGAGCCTACTTTAGTGTACAACCAAACCTTTATGTCACCTATGAGTTATACAAGCCCCCACTACAGCAACCCTTAGTGTTTAAATCATTGACAAGCTATGTTAGGTCAAGAACAACAAGTAATCAAAGCAAACAGTCCTAGTATGGCTGGCTGATACAAACAAGCAATTGAACAAATGTGTGAGCAAATCTTGCACAACACTGAATTACATATCAGGAAAAGAAGCATAGAAGGAGGCTTAAAGACCATCACTTGACTAACTAGATTTAAGGGGCATTTAAACATCATGTGCAACGTATGAACTAACATAAACATTACATATTTCAGATTCTATAATGAAATGCGCATGTATTAGGTTATGCCATGTATGATGCCTAAATGTACACTATAGCAGGCAGGAGTAATTCATCATTGCACGCACAATTGAATTGCAGGTTAAGGGCCAGTTCTATTCCACCTTTTTAGAGCTTATTGTCAAAATAAGCCATAAAAGATGTAAAGAACTCATTTTTGAGTTATGGGCTTGGGCTTAACTTATTTCGCTTGGGGGGGTGCTTCGCATAGAAGCTCACTAAAAATTGAAGGGAAGGGGAATAGCAAAATGACTCTGTTGTCTGCCTATATTACACTCAAAATGCCACTGCTCACGCCCGCGTCACACCTGACCCTCAAGTAAAAACAAACACGCAAGTGTTCATTGCCCTGCCCGCTTGCATCTCCTCTCCCCTTTCCCTCTACCTCGATCCCCTGCATGCAGCGCTAGGGTTCCTCCAGCGAGCCGCCGCCACAGGTCCCATCTGGCCTGCTCCTCGATGATGCTCTGTCCAGCTAGGCTACATGGCCGGTGAGTAGGGCCCAATCTCCCCGGCTGCTCCTCCCTCTGGCGCCGCCCCTCACTCTCATGGTCCCCAGCAGCTGCTCCGCTATGGTCCATCCAACACACTACTCTGACAGTCGCCGCACAACTACGGCTGATGCCCCACTCCGGCAGAAGGCACCTCGTTCCCCCTCCCCTCCTCCCAGGCTGTGGCCTTGAGGTGCTGTTGAAGGATGAGCTCATCCAACAAGGTGAGGATCTCCTCTGATTTTTTGCCAAATTTTCATTCTGATCCGCTATACGATGAATTTCTATGAGCTGCTGCTATATGATGCATTGCTATGAGCTGCTCCTGCTGCTACTATATGATGAATTGCTATGAGCTGCTGATGTTGTATGATGAATTGCTATGAGCTGCTGCTGCTACTATATGATGAGTTGCTATGAGCTGCTCCTGCTGCTGCTATATGATGAATTGCTATGAGCTGCTCCTGCTCCTGCTATATGATGACTTGCTATGAGCTGCTGCTGGTATATGATGAATTGCTAGCTGCTGCTAGTGCTGTTGTTGTATGATGAGTTGCTATGAGCTGCTGCTGCTATATGATGCTTTCAGGTGGTGCTGCTATATGATAATAACCAGCCACTTGGACCATCGAATTTCGATAAATAATGGTTCTTCATTTAAATTTAGGCAATGCGTTCTTCATTTAAATTAGGCAATGGGCTCTCTATGGAAGATATTGACCAAAGTAGATTGTGCCAAGTAGATGGTATCTTTGTATTTGCATTTTGCACAAATATTGATGGTCTGTTTTCCTATCATATTAATTACTACACTGGGTTCAATTTGTGATGTTTGCAAGTCAAATTAATTTTCATATGGGCAGCAAAATGACAAAATATAATGCAATCTAGACTTTTCACTAAATATACCACAGATAAACTGAAAAGGCAGGCAATGAAAAGAACTGGTTGGCTTATTATCTGGAGCTTATATTCAAAGGGGCTTATTTTCTTAGGATAACTCGAAACTGTCCCTAAGAACCCTGGCCAACAACACTAACATACAAATAACATGTCACGATGATTGCAATGGAGTGACCTACCATAGCACACTGTATAGGCTCACCACTGCCTCTCATTTTTTTTTGCAATGTTCCATGAAATTGCGACATACATCTTGTACTAAGAAATCTTGTACTTTTTCATTGCGGCACCCCATCTGCAAGTTGACATGGCTAATTTGAGATATCTCTACATGATAATACATTACATATCCCTTGCGCATATTTAAACCACCAATTAATGATTGTGTGCATAGCATAAACTAGCCATGACTCTGTGTACTGGACTCGCAGGCACTCTAAGGGAGCCTAATGTAGTGCACTGGAATTCCTACATGCCACCTACGATTTTGTGTAATGTACTACCTCTGTTCCTAAATATATGTCTTTGTAGAGATTCCACTATGGACCACATACAGATGTATATAGATGCATTTTAGAGTGTAGATTCACTCATTTTGCTCTGTATGTAGTCTATAGTGGAATCTCTAGAAAGACTTATATTTAGGAACGGAGGGAGTATCATGTATGACATATACATCTCTAATTTAGCAGCCAGTAGTGGAAATTATTGTCTGCACAAAGGGATTACTGGTCGAAAATCCTAGCAAAGCACGCTGGCAGGCACACAACAATACAAGAGAGATGCACTTACAAGATCATAGCAATGCCTCTGTCCAGGATCTTGGTCGGCCAAGCTGTTAGATCCAGAAGAAACATCATCCTTGTAGTTCTTGCTAGCTGCATAACATGTAACAGCGACCTGTTAGTATATTTGAAGTACATCGGGCAGGTGATGTTGGACGGGTTTAAAGGTGACAAGTACCTAGGACGCGGTGGGTGCTTGGAATCTTGCCAGACGGTGGGAATTAGGTTAGAAAGGTCAAGGGTGATGATGATGCGCTGGCTGTCGGGGTCTGGTAAGGAGATCTAGAACCGTGGAGTAGGGTGTTTGTGGAGCGGCTCCGGTAGGGTGGACTACAGTGTGGGTGAAGCGGATCTGAGGCCGTGGACGAGGGCGTCAGTGAAGCTGCTCCGGTGGTTGGGTTCAGGATGGTGTTGACGATGCGGATTTGTGGCCATGGACAGGGCGTCAGAAGCTGCTTCGGTAGGTTGGACGAGGGTGTGACGAAGCGGATCTGAGGCCGTGGACTTGGGCGTTGGCAAAGCGGTCCCGGTAGGGTTGATAATGGTATAGGCGAAGCTACTCTGGTAGGCTTGAGGATGTTGTCGGCGAAGCGGCTCCGGTGGGGTTGAGGAAGGTGTCGGCGAAGAGGATCAGAGGCCATCTACGGGGGCGTCGGTGGGGCGGCTCTGGTGGTGTGGATAAAGCATCTCCCGTGGGGAGTATGAAGGAGCCGCTGCAGATGCGCTGCGGTTGACGAGAGTACCGGCGAAGCAGATCCAGCGCCGTGGACAGGGCCGGCACTGAATGGGCTATGGTACAGTGGTGGATGAGTAGTCTACTTGTTTCTAGGGCAGGTGGGAGGGGTAGATGCGGCCGCAAAAGCAGATCCGGCGAGGTGAACGACGCTGGTAGTGAATGGGCTCTAGTACGCCGGTGGATGAGCAGTCTAGGGTTTCGAGAGGGGAGGGGTAGAAAGGCCGATGAAGTATGGACGGTGTGATGTAAGATGCTCTGGTGCTGTGGAGTAGTCATTTTTGTGGGATGGGGAGAGGAAATGGGGGTGCCGTGTGGTGGGGGTAACCGGAAGTTACCAAAGCAACCCCGACCTATTATGTAAATGAGGGTTGTATTATAACTATTGTTCTCCGTGCGCTAAGGACAAAAGGGGAATTTTGCATGCTAAAGACTAGGTGGCGGAAATTTTAGAAGGAGGCGGGAGATTTTGCCGCCCGTGGGATCGTTCGTATCCAATTTCAACTAATTTTGGACAGTGCTAGCGGGAAGGTCATGCGAGACTATGTACACGGGGCACACGTTACCAGTTAATAACTGGTATGAAGTCCACCCTAGAAAAAAAGACAATAACTCGGGATGATGCACCAATAACTTGGACGTTCACACGGGGGCGGCCAATCGTACGGGTGTAGAGGCGCATTCACAAAAAAACGGATCAAACACTCAGCCTATGTATTTCTCGTGTAAATATATAATTTAGTGCCATTGGTTATTTATTTTAAACACAATGCATTGACGTGTTAATTTTAATTATATTGCACAGTAACAAATGGATAATATAGATGCACAAAAGAAACGGATATTGTAGTCCGCTACTTAAAAGTGTTACCTCATATGATTACATGGCCTCCATTTCATAATTTGCGTACCCGTTGAATTCATATATGAATATTACATATATTACTTCATACTAGAACCTTAAATCATCCAAGACTAATGAATTTGAATGCAAAACTAACCATGGTGCATGTACATGATAACTACAGTGGTTGTTTGAAACAACATCACTATAACTTTGGCATGCACAATTGAAAAAGACTATTTGAAAAAAATGCGATATGTGAGTGTCCAATCTTTGTAGCGTTGAATCGATATTGTATCGTTGGCCACGATACGAAGTAGATATTGATTATGTTCAAGCGATGCATGTCCACGATTGCTAGATAGTGATACATGAATGAATTGTGCAATTTATCTCACACGCATACATATCTCATTTCTCCGTGGGCATCGGAATCACACACGCACACTTCGTGTATTTCTCTCCCTCCGTCAAGGTTAGAATTCGTCTTTCTACCCCGTCCTACAAGTCTCTCACACAAAAACACACACGCTTTCTCTATGGAACACGCCCACCCCTTTAATTCCGCCCACCCACCGCCACTAATGTCTCAAAGTATAACTATGTCTCACACACATATGCATAAGATTAACTCAAGTCCCGGAACCATATGAATACATACAATGGGATTCCAGCAGAGCACCTTTTGTTATGAGATTTCGCTCACACACACACACGCGTGCACACATTGTTTCTCTCTTCATTTTTTTCCAGCACTTGCATGCACACCGCTTGTTTATCTCCGTGATGCTTTAAGTATGCCTCGCACAAATGTTATCTACCTATCCCTTGATATAGATATGTATCACACAAACTCCTTCTCCCTATATCTAAGTGTCACTAGCACCCCCCCCCCCCCCAACACACACACACTTCCCGACACCGAAGGAGTAGGGTGACACCTCGATCTTGATACTAATCTATCTACTGGCTTCTCTCTCAAACACACACACACACACTCGTTAGGTGTGCCTCTGTGCCTACCACGCGCACACTCTCGATACGTCTTTCTCTCCCTCCCCCCTCCCCACCCCCCAACAATGACAGCAGAAGGGTGACACCTCGATCTTGATCTTAATCTATCCATTGGCTTCTCTCTCAAACACACACACACACACACACAAACACACTCGCTAGTTGTGTCTTTGTGCCTCGCTCACACACACTCGATACGTCTATAGTGATGATGATGCTGAACCCAGTGTGCCTTGTTTTTACCGACCTCATGTGATAGTTTTCACCCTGTTTTCTGTTAATTAACAAGGCAACCTTTTCTTTGTTACTACTAGTGAATTTGAGATCATTCGGGGTAGACATAAAATATATCACTTCAACCCAATTATCGCAGTAACTATATAAAAATAAATATATCTCCTGCATCATCCACAACGAACATCTGGTGGACTGGTTAGCGCCGGATGCTCGCAACGCGATGACTTGAGTTCGAAATCTGTCTTAAACTTTATATATTTTTTTATATATACTTCTTTCGCTACTGTACTGACAGTGGAACCCACAGAGTACTTAGAATACAAGATTAAGGATGGATTTGTTTCTTTTTAACTTTCTGTATGAATCTGTAGCCACCCTGCAAGTCATGTACACTGTACATGCAATTAACTTTTTATAGAGGGAGAATCATACACGCAATTAACTCAAATGGATTGGATGTGACTCTATTATTTCCAGCATAAGAGCATCTCCAACGGCAACCGGCAAATTTCCTCCCGCTTCCTTCCGCGGAGGACGACATCCAACACCAGCGGCATACATTTTCACAACTCTAACCAACCAGAGGAAATTCGTGCAAACACGGACTGATTTCATATAAGCATGAAGGATTTCGTATAAAAAGTCGGATCTTCATATAAACATGATGGATTTCATTACATTTACATGAACTAAGCGGTGCTAATCCGGCTCTCATAGTATAATTAATACCTAATCTAAATGGCCGCCCACGGATCCCTTTGTCTTCCTCATGTCCGGCAGACACTTGCGGGGTTGACGAAGGTCCTCGCAAGAGACCAAGTAGCCAAGAGACCACCTATATACGCAGTCGTCGCCTCGACGGTGGCCTTCATGGGACCCAAGCGGCAGCGGCCTCTCATCTTCTACTTCTCCTCGATGATGGCGGCGGACACGGAGAAGCTGGCCACCGACTCATGGCTCTCCGCGCACCCGACTTCTGTATCTGCCTGCATGGTGCTGCCGCAGGCATGGGAGGCGCGGCCACAGACACGGGAGGCACGGCCATCGCAGACACGGGAGGCGCGGCCGCAGACACTGGTGCTGCGGTATGATGTGGCAGCGACAACGCCCATGCCTCCGTGCTCGCCGCCGTGCCGGTGTTGAGGAACTCGACACTCCTCAACGAGCTGAACTGCAGCAACAAATAGCTAACCACGCGCTGGCTTGGGGCGGCAACTGGCTCCGTCGGGCCAAGCGAGGTAGGTGAAGCACCGAGTGGCCTTGCTCGTATCCGGAGGGCTCGGCGGGACACCCAGCTGGCTAGTATGCCGGAGAACGGCTCCTCGGAAAGCATCGGAAGATTGGACAAAATTGTGAAGGAGGAGATGGGGGAGCGGCGGAGGGGTGCGATTCTTGCCCGCCGTCTGGCCTCGTTTAAATAGAGGGCGGACGGTAGGAGCTTGGCCAGCGTCTGGCCTCATTTAAACTGAGGGCTGACAGGAGGAGCTCGGCCAGCGTTGCGTTTAATTCCGGCCTGCTCATGAACGAACGTGTGGCCGGAGTAGGTTTCTCGGTTTGCATGCAGGTTTAACGAAGGCGTTTGATGGAGGCGATGAGGCGTGTTCAGCCGGGAGTGCAGCGGGCAGCGCAGTACTATTCGATTTGATAGCTAGTACTAGTAAACCGGGACAGTAAAAATATACTATTAAGTAAACCAGGACAGTTCCCGATACGGCTTTAATGCAGACAAGGGAGAGGGTAGCGGTTCCCGAAATGTTGAACGGCCAATGATGCATCCTCCTTCAATTAGTATCATGCTGAGGGAAGTAGGGAAGAGGACGCGGAAAGGAGGCAGCACGACGTGAATGCAACACAATTTGCACTCATATAAAGGCACCCCTCCATTCCAATGCATCCACCACATTGTACGCACCTACGCAACAGTACTCACTTCATAACCATGGCGGCGATGCGATCGACTGGCCAACGTTTGTGCCAGATGGTCCACGACACCGGCCTGCGGCATGGCACCGAGGATCATCTCCAGATGGTGTTGGCAACCGGCTGGTTCATGGCCATCATCGATGCCAGCTACGACTCTCAGTTGGACAAGATGATCGTTGCCACCATCAACAAGTTCACCGTCGTGAAGAAGCTCGCGGACGACATCGCCGTACTCCTCCAGCCTGTGCACCCAGGTTCCTCATTGCCTGCCACCCTAATCATCCTCCACGGTGAGAAACTCTTTCAAGCACTGGTGGCCCTGTGACTACCCGCCGACGCAACGAAGAATGTCCACCTCGAGGTCGCGCTCGCGGCTAGGCGCCTCGCCCTACAAGAATTCATCAACCTACACATCCATGTGTACGAGGAAGTCATGTACATAGGCATCTACAAGGCCGGTGAGGATGCTACGACGCTGGCCTTCGTCAACTGGCTGGAAGCCTTGGACGCCTTTGTTGAGAAGCACCTTGACCTCGCCACAAAAGCCGCTGCTCCTCAGCCGCCGGTCGGTGGCCCGGCACACTGAGTCGAGGAGGAGGAGGTCGTTGATGGATGCATCTTTCTTCTTGCCTCCTATAATTACCACTGCGATCGCGTCGTCGTGGCCTTAATTCTTATTGTACTATTGCATTCCTGTTCCAATCGATAAAGACATGTGTGATCCCTTTGCTCACATTTGGCGTCAATTATATGCATCTCTGTAACTAGTACTCCCTCCGTCAATTTATAAGTTGTGCTTACCTTTTGCATCAACTTCGTAATTTACGTACGATGCTTGACCCGACCTACGAACTACTCATAAATTCAAAAACTACGACCGAACTATCGGCAAACCGCACTCCACCCGCCACGTTGGAAAACAGAAACAAGGAGGGGAAGATCTAGCTGTAGCACGAAAGCCAAGAAATATGGTGTCAGATAGGACTCGTTGATATAGTAGGAGCACTCCGTACCACTCCTACTATGAAGTTTGTACTACTACTACAACTATACAACTAGGTACGTGCACAACACAACATCGTAGGAACAAAAAACGAGAAGATCTTGTTTTGGGTGATTTATCTTTTTTTTCAGTCAACGTAGTATGAATAATATGATGTGGGGGCACCCATGAAGCCACGTGGCACGTCTGGAGGTTTCTCTAAAGTCAAACTTTGTATACTTTCAACAATTTGTAGGAAAAAGTATCAACAAATACACCACCAAATATATATCATTTGATTCATCGTTGCTTTTATTTCCACATCATGTAAATTTGTTAGTGTAAATGTTCATATTGTTTTCACCAAATTCGGTCAAGTTTTATAAAATTTGGCTGCAGTCAAAGCTATATATGTGTGGAGTAAATTACAAACGGAGGGAGTGGAATAGATATAGATATAACTATAACTATACAAATAAAAAAATATAGTAATATAGTCTATAGATATAAATAAGGCTACTACCCTTTTTCTAGGTTAGAACTCGCGTTGTTGTGTACACATTGTTTTGCTTCGCTATAATTTGCATTTGCGGGGTGTGTGTAGGACTACTGCCTTGTTCAGATCCTATACCAGCAACCCCACCATTATCCTTAATTAATTCATATTGGCAATTACGATTGCATTATCTTAGTTCTAGCCGGTTCTTCGGTTGCTTGGAGGAACTCCATCTCGTTATTCAGGTTGATTTTGTGCATACGACAAGATCATCGACCATTGAAGATTTGTTTAGTAACGATTGTTGATTTGTATCACCGGGTACGATATAGCTAGATCATCAACATCAAAATCCACCAAATCGATACTTACCCCCACTCTCATTGAAAGATTGGGTCGCCGTCATAAGACTACCACGTAGACAATTCCTTCCCTATAACATACACATGAGCACCCATCTCATTATTCAGGTCCACGCCTCCCTCTCTCTCTCTCTCAAAACACACACACCTCTCCACACGATGCGTGTCTCTTGGTCTCTCTTCCATCCCATGACAAAAAGGCACACCACCATTCTCTTCTTCTTGCTACCCCCATCTATGTAGTTAGGTCTCCTTGCAACAAACAAGCATTCATCTCTCTCTCTACTATCTCTTTCTACCACACATAACCTTCCACCCCTAGCCAGTCGTGCTGTCGAGGTCTATCCAGCTCTCTCACATGCAAACAGACAATGTATGTGTGTCCCTTCATCGCACACACACTATCGCTCTCCCATATCCGCAACCTTGTAACCTTGTCAATCCCGACGTTACACACATCTCTCTCTCTGTAACACACACACGCACACACACACACCCTCTCTCTCCCTTTCGGACACTCCTCTCTCTACGACACACACAGTCTCTCGAACACACATATGCCCTTCTCTCGTTAGGTATCGCTGCCCCTGCCCCCCCCCCCCTCTTTATCACACAAATATTCTCTCTATATCTATCTCTCGCAATAATACATGCATAGTATAAATTGAAACCAACTACAAAAATGAGCTTCGATTACAAAAATAAAATCCACTCCAAAACAGAATATGAAAATAGGGTGAAATCATGCACACAAATGTTTGTTGCGTGCATGAATGCAATGATATGGATGTACTACTCGTACATCCACACAGACCCATTTCACACAAATTACATTAAACCCTTCTCAAAATATGGTGCGCATGTGATGTTTGTTGTACTGCTTCTTCCTCCGACACGTTCCAACATATTGTGCTACTTCCGATTCTATTTTTCTCCTCAAACCATGTGAAACCATGAAAAGGTCACCCCTCGCCCCCACTGGTACTGTAGCTCAAAGCTCCTGTACGGACACAACACCCACTGGAGCATGCAGTCGTTGCCAAAGTGGACGGCGCCGTGACTTGGGAAGAGGACGGAGTCTCCGACATCGCCGAGGTGGAGCACGCCCTCTACGGCCGCAAGTAGCGCACGCTGACTGTCCACACGGAGGACAATGTGATCTAGCGGCTCGCCCTCATTGGCCACGAGGGGTAGCTGTCCTCCAGCAGCACGCCCTGGTCGGTCACGAGGAGGTGCATCGCGTCCTCGCCGCTCATAATGTGGACGAGCACGTTCTCCAACAGCATGCACACGAGCATCGCATTGTCGAGAGCACGCCCATGAACATCGCATCGTCGCCGCTCTAGACATGGATGAGCGCGTGCTCTGGCAGCACGCCTGCGAACATCGCATCCTCGCCGCTCACAATGTGGACGAGCGCGTTCTCTAGCAGCATGCCCGCGAACATCGCATCGTTGCCGCTCTCAACGTGGACGAGCGTGTGCTTTGGCAGCACGCCTGCGAACATCACATCCTCGCCACTCAGGCGCACGAGCGTGTGCTCCAACAGCACGGCTGCGAACATGGCATCCTCCCGCCTCACGAGGTGGTTGAGCGCGTGCTCCAGATAGTGCCCCAGGAGTCGAGACGCGAGCACCACGCCCCCGGCTACGAGGAGTACTGCATGGTGCCCATCGTGGTTTTGGAAAATCCCATGACTCCGCCGCTCCCTGGAGGAGCGCGAGCTCCAGCGGGCACTCGAAGAGTCCCACGCCGATATGCAGGTGGCAGCGGACGTGCAAGATTATCCTTCGAGCTCTCCTCCTCTTACGACACCGCCCCCATCGTACGTCCTCTACCTCGGCTCCGGCGGACATTTGGAGTTTAGTTTTATGGAACATTAATATTTGGATTAATCATACCTCTACCAATTTGTGAAGGATCAAGACTAATACAAAAAACAACCAATGACTAACAGGCATAAATAGATGATGTGGCGGCATTGCATGCTGGAGTATATTGCAATTTATGGATTGCATGCGTGACTAGCTTATGTGGCTTGGTTGCATGGCTAGGAAAGGCTAGAGAAAAATAAATAGATAATGTGTTTAGAGTGCACTCCACTAAATGGGAGCATGTAAATATCTTAAGAGTGCACTCCACTTTTTTTTCAGACGCTTAGGTGCACCGGATGTCATGCCACGCTACAAAATGTTAGAAAAAAATCTGCTCCAATGTTTTAAAAATCTATTATTATCTTGAAACCAGCCACACCCGCCCCTCACCTCATCAAAACAGCCCGAGGAATATGTCTTCAGTGAAGCATAATTTATTTTTACTGATATATGTATATCAAAACTAGAGTGTTTATATTTCAAGTTTGTGAACAAGTATTATTCTACTACTTTGGATCCATTGCAACGCACGGGCCGTTACATTGGTAGTAGTAAGAAACAAATTCTGAGTTTGGCATGAGTTTGTACTGTGGGAGCACCACAAGGCCTGGCGCAGGAGTTACATTTCCCTCTCGGGGCCCATGGGACCGAGCTTCAGCGGCTTAGTGCACCTTCCTTTGAGTCAATGACATGTGGACCCTAAATGCGGCTGGCCAACATGTCATTCTCATAAAAGTAGAGGGGCGGTGGGACCGAGAGGGGTGAGGCGCAGGTCGGGGGACGTGTGGTGTCATGGGTTCGAGCGGCGTCGTGGGAATCGCATGTGGCTGTGGTAGACACTTGATGGTCACCGCAGTTCAGCTGGCCCGCATGCCATGCACACAAAGGCAGAGGAGCGGTGGGGCCGAGAGGGGTGAGGCGCACGTCGGGACGTGGTGCCGTGTGTTGGAGCGGCGTCGTGGGAATCGCGTGTGGCAGTGGTAGAAACATGTTGGTCGCCGTAGTTCAACTTCCATGGACAAGCTGTCATGTCTACTGACACATGCATTGCATACCGCTCACTGCAAGGAGTAGTAGTAGAGAAAACTAGGCGGATAAATAGTTCATATAGTCAAGCGGACCTATATCAATGTACACAGAGTACACTTGTTCCAAAGACATGCACACCAGCGAAATAGTTCATCTATATCAATGTACACAGAAAGGAAATATAATTTTTACAAGAGAGGAAATAGTTCATCCATCTATAATGCCCTGCTGGTGGTGCAGCTTCTTCTTCTTCTTTCTTCTTCTTCTTCTTCTTTTTCTTCTTCTTCTTTTTCTTCTTCTTCTTCTTCTCATTTTCTGTGGGAGACAGCTTCACAACAAGCTCTTTTGACCTTGCAGCTATCTCGAAACTCACACGGGCATCGAGGGCAGCATATTTTATCCGCTCGTAGGTCAAGGGATAATTCTCCCATCGAGATGACCTTAATCCCAGCGTCTCATCACCCTTCTCAAGATTTGTTCCGAGCACAGAATTTGCTCCGTCGAATAGGGATGGTGTTTCTTTATCACAATCATCTACAGGAATTCTGATTTGTAGGTCAGCGATGTTTTTCAAGTCAAGGTTGTACGGCGCCAGCTTCTCTTTGTCCCCTTCGATGGATGCCCCACGGAAGTATATGTCCTCCCGAGACATGAAATCGTGGAGCTCACCTGGTATGGAGGGTGTGTGTATGATGTGATACACCAAAACTTCATCTGCGAGGCACAGTTGAAGGACGACGGCGCGTTGGATCATCTCAGTGGCACGCTCCATGTACTCTGCGTCGAGACCGATGACCTTCATCTCCACCTTTTGGAGGGAGTTGGATACATTGTTGATCCACTCCCGAACAACCCTTGGGTGGTCGGTGACGGTGGCAACTATGCTCAATGAGCCTTCGACGAGCACATGTTTGACGCTAAAAACCTGCATAGGGATCTCTTTCGCCATTTGGAACCGCTGGACCGGAGGGCTATGGTTTGGAGAATTCGGATTAAGATGGCTAGTCTAACTGAAGAAGATGATTATTTCAAGGCGCTTCGGAATTACTACAGGAGGATGTGAATCCAGTGGGGTTTGAATGCAAATGAAGGAGAGGTGAAGAAGCCGAGGAAAATCGGTTCCCGATGGAGAAGTAAATGGGAGAAGTGGCATGCACGCAGTTGATTAGACGGCTAGGTAGACCAACCTAAAAAACAAAAAGGCTATGCGGGTAGCGTACTGAGGAGTGGTCCGTGTCCGTGTACGTGCCCATCCTTCTATCGCTACATGCGCCACTGGTTAGTTGAGGTCACTCTTTCGAATCACCGTGGCGAAACATTTTATGATTCCTTTTTATTTCTGCACCCCTCCTGACAGGTGGGACCTACGCAAAACCCACTTGGGTGGACAAACAAATATACAAACATATCCATCTCTTTGCACACAAAAAATGTGTCGTAGCTGGTTCGGATTGATATTGGCGCGTGCCTGCGAGACAAAACCTTTTCTGGTTAAGGAATATGCGGTTATCCTAAAAAATAAAAAGCCCTTCTTCGCGCTTCCGCATGCATGAGAATTTGGTTCTGCTCGCAATATGGATGCTACCTGGAGGATGAAGTGAACCCAGAGGCATGCTAGCATGGGAGACCTATTTCCGCTGTACAGTACTACTCCGTATGTTACTACTAGTAGTAGTACAACTGTGGTACACTTGATGGTCAAAATATTATTCATCTGGTCCTCACAGTGAAGTGGCAAGACCCTGCGCCCAAGGTGACACTAGTCCAGGCGGCGTGTTCGGGTTACCAAAGTCAGCCTCACCTTGTGCACTGTGCAGTCGCTGTCACCGCCGTTGTATAGCATGCCTCGCCTCGTCTCCCTCTCCCCTAGCACCACTCCATCTCCATCTCCGTCTCGCCGGAGATCCTGAGGTCACTCTTCATCAACTCACTGTGCCCCCGCGTACCCTCGCCTCGCTCGCCTCCCCCAGTACCACTATTCCCTCGCTAGCCGCTCCAGCACCGAGAGCCTTCTCCCCCGTAAATCAAGCCCCAAAAAACCCCACCTTCCAAACTCCACCATGGACGAACATGAACCGTGCAGCATCCATATGAGCCGTGACTAGAAAAATCTCCCAGTGACATCCTCGACCTCTGTTCGTGTATGGATATGTTGAGCACTGTGCAGCTGGCTGCATGCTCGAGGGACATGCACGTGGACATTGTCGAAGCAAGGCCTGAGCTTTTCAAGACACCCTGCTTGCTGCTATCTAGTCTTGCGAGATTTGCTCACCATGATACGGAGACGTACATGATGCCCCTCGACTTCAATCCGACCTTCATTATCCGAAACTTCTTTGCAGGTATGTACTGGGTCACCGTACATCATGCCCCTCGACTTTGATCCGATCACCATCACCCAAAACTTCTTAGTAGGTATGTACTGGGTCGGCATGAACTCCCACTGGATGGCTGCCGTCAGAGAAGACCGAAAAAGGTTGGTGCTCATGAACTTCCACACCTCCCATGAGATTATCCTTCCTACGTTGGATTATATAGGGTTTTACCGTCGCGGTCCAAGTTATCTAGATTACGTTGTCAGTTAGATGGACCTTGTTTTGCAGAAGATTGTAATCTGCTAAGTGCCCACATGATATGCGGATTACGCAGACTTCAAGCTAATTGCCTTGTTCGACCGCGGACTCGCCTATCTTTCTGCCGGTGCCTTCTTTAGCTAGAGACAACTCACCTCGCAGTATATCATCAAAGCTGATACACACTTCTGTGATGCTATTGAACAGAATGGCATCATCTACGCGATCGACAAAGTAGATGGCACCACGTACTGCTGGGACGGCGTGTGTAAGTTGTTTTCTCTGATGTTAATGATAACGCCATGACACTGTTTGAACTTTTTGTGGTGATTGGCATATCCCTGTTTGAGCAGAATTTGAGTAGAACTATGGGAATGTATTAGACATGCAGTAAATCAGCTATAATTGGAATGAGTTAATTCAGGCGATTGTGACCATGTCATTACAGCCAATTTGTGCCCTTGAATAATCAAACGGTTAGGAAGATATGGATATTCTCCTAACTTTATAGTATCTATATACTACTCCCTCCGTAAAGAAATATAAGAGCGTTTGGGTCACTACTTTAGTGATCTAAAACTCTTATATTTCTTTACAGAGGGAGTACTAAATATGAGTGTGTATCAATAGCCATGTTAGTTTCCTCATTTTCATGATGTAGAAACATGCATCACACTGTTGGTTTCATGTAACCATACATTAGGGAAGTAAATGTGCATATGGAGAACTCTATATTTGGAAGTAGTGAAATCCTGTAATGCTTACCATGTGTACATACCTATATTCGCCCTTCAGCAATCAATGGCTAGAATAATATCCTCACAAGAAATTTGCCCACAGAACATGAGTATATAAAAATGCATGGTCTGTTAGTTTCCTTGAAGAATTTGTTTGAGAGGACAGAACATGATTACATAACATGCATGACACGGTAGTTTCCTGTGAAGAATCAATTGCGAGATAACATGAGTATAACCATGCATGGCACTTCTATATTTTCGAACCCAGTATACATGTCCCGGTATTTTCCTCTTAGTTCCAACAGGCACAGATCAATGTTGTTTCTTGCATTATCCTACTCATACTCTGAACAATGTTGATCTTACATTAACAATGCATGTCCTTTTTTATGTGATGCAGTGTCCCTACAGTTACTGCCCTTTGTAATCATACCACCTTTGCCAAAAACAGGGAAGCACAACTGGTTCTTCGCTTGATCAGACGATGGTAAAAGACTGATGATCATTCGCACACATGAGCCGGAAAAGTTACATTGCAAAAACCCCACTGTGTACAAGCACCGTGAAATACGTGAGTATCCGAAGAGTGGCTGTTACGTCTATGAACAGGATACCAGCTTGTTGGGGCCTTTAGGATTTTTGAGTTGGAGGCGGGTAAACAGCCTTGGTTCACACTCTATGTTTCTCGGACTCAATTATTTGATTAACCAGGAGATCACCGTTCGCAAGGACCTTGATGGCAGAGAGGCTCTGTTTGCTAGGGAAAATTGTGTCTACACGGCGAGCCCTAGGACTTCGGGAACAAACTCCCCTGATTGTCAATGATACAGCCTGCAGCCAAAAGAAGGTGAGAATGACAAAGGCATCTGGATTAACTTTGATCCTTGGATGTCTCAAGTCCGACAGGCAGTGATGTGGTTCAAGCCTTTAGGTTGATAGGTAATTGGGCTATTGCGTTGAAAGGGTGGAGTTCTGGTGTCTCCGAATCACTGCTAGCTGAAGCGGGGCTGTAAATTATGATGGTGTTGGATCATCCCTCTTTGAATGACTTGTGGTCTTTGCTGCTTGTTCTGGATGGGTAGTTCTCTCTTTTGTTATGCAGACTCCTTGTCATTTGGTCATCCTTGTCTATGTCACTCTTACTATGTAATAGTTGCCTCTCTTTAGAATGTCATTCTCATCTGGATCACGAGAGTCTGAGCACTGCAGATGGGTGCATTTTGGTGGTGTAGCAAGACTTCTTATGAACTATCATAGCTTGCTTCTTATGTCAGTGGTAGTCACTAGTCAGTGTTTGAATGTTGTATATATCGTTGTTTTGAACTGTTTATTGTCTCGAACTGCTGGTGGTCTAAATGAGGGCATCACCATTCTCCAGTGTTCAGAGTATATCTCCTTTTTTCAAGCTATAATTTGAGATCAGTGTATTTTCAATGATGTACACTTGTTTGGGCCAGTGAAATGTCATTGAATATGGGCCGAGTAGTAACGCAATGCCAAACAGGTCAATTATGACTCTCAGGCTGGGCGCTCAAAAAAAGAAAGAAAAAGGACTCTTAGGCCGACATGTGGGCGCCACCGGTGTTTTCGTGCGCTTGCGTGCCAAGAGCGTATTGGCGCGTGTTCGAAATTCATGCGACCTTTTCATCCCCTATCTCTCGCCCCTCCCCCACCTCTGGAATCTCGATTCCTACTCCAGTTCCCCCAAATCCCCCTCCTGTACTCCTTGTACTCAAGCGCACTATCATGTCGCCGGTCAACGCGGATCTCCGAGCTGGAGATCCTGAGGTCCGTCCTGCCTTCGGGCGCTACATGCTGTCGCTCAACAGTGGCATGGCAGCGCTTGACGACCTGTTTGCCGGCAAACTACTGATGGTAACCATCAACGGTGACCGGTCTCCCGTCTCGCCGGACAACCTTGTCAAAGCTCTTGGCATTGCACACGGCATCCAAATAAGTGACTTGCTCGTCGAAGTCTATCCTCCACCGGCTGATTTCTTCGTCAGGTTCCGGACAACTTTCGACTGCAGTCGTGTGTTCGAATCTTCTCGGTGTTTGTTCTGCGATGGTGCGCTGGTGAGCTTTGATCGGTGGCACCCAGGATGGGGCTCGGTGCCCTCTGAGCTTGAGTTTTTAATAAAGAGTACCTTCCATGGCATGCCTCGACATGCTTGGAACAGCAAGTCCATGAATGAGCTTATCAATGACCTAGGAGGTGAGCTCGTAAGTATGTTTGTTCCTCCAGATAGCTGGGTTCTGACAGTTATGGCATGGATGAAGAAGCCGTCCACCATACCGAAGGTGATTGCTGTTGAGATACCGATTCAGGAACCGGGGTTGTACTATTCATCGCTACCAAGGCCGCCGCGAACCACATTAGGGATGTACCTGTATTGAGTGTTCGTGCATGTCGAAGAAGTGGTCAATCCATCAATCAAAGTCCTGCCGCCACCGCTGGTGACAGGGTCCATCGACGACGTCCATTACAGGAGTCAATGTCAGACTTTCCCTATGTTGCTTGGAACGATGGATGGCACAGGGCCTACTCCATCGCGCGGCGGAGGCCACTGCTTCTTTGGGAGAAGAGGCAGGGCTGGCTGCCTGGATGTGCTCTAATTTGAGGTAACAACTGAATCTTCTTAGATACTAGTTAAATCCAAGCTATCAGTGTGAAGCACTGATGTGCCAGTACATTTGATTGTGACCTGTTCTATTTTTGGACCTGAACTTTTTTAGAAAGGGGTGTACATCAACTTAATGTGCTAGCAGAACTTATTGTGTTGTCTGTCTGTTTTCTTTGCACATCATTCAAGATATTTCCTTGTCATTGATAAAGACGATGAACGGCAATGTACGAGTTTGTTGGTTTCAACATAGCCCTACCCGTAGCGATCCAATGCTTCCACCCTGATTATGCTGCCTGCGTGAAATTTTTGTATGCAGGTTCAATGTGCTATGATGTTCTATATGATTGTGTCAACTATATAAGTTTTTACTGACCATCAGCAATGCATATGGCTGAAAGATGTATTTACGAGCATCGACCGATGGGTCTCTCTCTCTCTCACACACACACACACAGACACAAGTGGGACCCGTTGAATTATTTCTTCGCTCATGACAGTTTTTAATTAGGTTCCACTGTACTCTAACTTTTTTCTTAAGTTATTAATTGAGCTTAGTGACTTCAAAAAGTTGTACAGAAGCCTTGTTTGGGCCTTTTCTGGAGTCATTGAATGTGGGCTGAGTAGCTATGTAAAGTTGTACTGTACTACACAGGCCTTTTTCATTGAACATCAGCAATTCAACTGGGCTGACAGTTGTACACAAGATCCTAAAATAAGTGCAGCCTAGCCTATGTTTCTTTTAATAAAATGCACAGCTCAGCTCATTTTTTATATAATAAGATTACCAAGCCCAACTTAACTTTTTTAATAATATTCCTATCTCAATATTATTTTTTATACGAAATGCTCAGTCTAAACCATCATTGTTTTTCCACCCATCCCAGAAAATGGGTCCATTTCTACTAAAATCAAATGGCTTGTAAATTATCAGAAATGGTAAATGGGCTGCATGTACGCAATATTATTTTTCTCCCAGCCCAGTAAATAGGTGTATTCGAATAAATAATCAAATGCACTGTAAATTATCATAAATAGTAAATTGGCTATTATTATTTTTGCCCAGCCCAGGAAATAGATTATTAGTTGAGTCAAAGCCCAGGAAATATATGTATTGGCAAACAAAATGAAATGGGCTGTA
Source organism: Thinopyrum elongatum (assembly GCA_011799875.1). Taxonomy (NCBI): domain Eukaryota; kingdom Viridiplantae; phylum Streptophyta; class Magnoliopsida; order Poales; family Poaceae; genus Thinopyrum; species Thinopyrum elongatum. The sequence goes on from CM022299.1 coordinate 390,933,480, forward strand.
AAACCTAAATAAATGGGCTGCATTCCGCCACAGCTGTCGAAGCTGACTTTGTTGGCCCACTAGACGAAGCCTGCGCAAGCTGTTGTCTATTTAGTGAACAAAACGATTTAATGGCCTAAAACAAAAAGTCAACAAATTATTCTGACATCTGTAGTCGTTGGATTGACATCCAACGGCAATCCTGCTTCTTCAATCTCTGATCTAGTTGCTCTTGCTCAAGCCGACAAAACCATCGCTGGCTGGTGCGCCTGTATCTGCCTCCCAAGGCCGGTTGTGCTGCCGCACAGGCCTCGCCGCCCCACCCTACTCCCAACGGTGGCCAGATCATACATGTACTCATCCACACCTTCTGTTATTCTCCGGTGATGGCAGCCTCACCCGACAGTCGAACCAGTCCCTCATACTCCCCTCCGCCAGGGACTACAGTGCCCCTTGTTCCATGACTCTAGATCATTCCCATCTTAGGCCTCGCCATCGTCCATCGCCGTGGTCCGCTCGATGATGCGTGGTCAACAACGAGAGCCAACATGGAGTACATCGAGAGTCTGACAGCTCGGAACCACCAGCTACATCTTCGCACACAAGCTAGTGCCTCCTTATTATACGGGAATAAACGATTCCTCCCCCTGACAGGTTGGACCCACCAGCTACAATTTTCGCACGCAAGGATGCTCATTCTTATTACGCGAAAAAACCCATGACAGCTGGGACCCACGAGCTACATCTTCGCATGAAAGGAAGTGCCTCCTTATTACGCGCAAGAAAAATGATTCCTCCCCCTGCTAGCTAAGACCCACCTAATTCGGAGGCTGACTTGTGGGCCTACTAAGTTGACACGTACGCAGGGCTTTGTTAACCTAGTTAACAAACAATTCTAGCAGTAGTGACCATTGGATTAACATCCAACGGCCGCGCTGCTTCTTCAATCTCTGATCTTCTTGCTCCAGCAGCCGAAACCAGCGCCGGCTGGACCGCCTGCTCCTACCTCCCGTTGCCGGCTGTGCTGCCACCACTGGCCATGCCATCCCTCTACTCACCCAGACCTTCTGTTATTCTCTGGCGACGGCAGCCTCACACCGCAGCCGAAGCAGTCAACCCTCGTACTCCCCTCCATGTGGGCATCCACTGCCTCGTCTTTCCCGGCTCCACGTCGTTCCCTTCCTAGGCCTCGCCATCGGCCACCGCCTTGGTGCTCTCGGCGCGGCGTGGTCAACGTGGTCAACGAATGACAGCCATCGGAAGAGGACTTTAGGCGGTGAGGCTGATAGCTGGACCCACCAGCTACATCTTTGAACACAAGGAAGTGTCTCCTTATTACTCGCAAAATAAAAATGATTCATCCCCCTGACAGCTGGGACCCACCAGCTATATCTTCACACGCAAGGAAGTGCGTCCTTATCCTCCCTGATAGCTGGGACCCACCCGATCGAAGCGTATGTAGCGTTGTCTGTCTGGTCGCGAACGTGTACGTACATACTGGTCGATCGGTCTCCCTGCAATGATGAACCGTGGCCGAGCAAGCAGCGGCACATGTAGTAGTTCAGGCAGTCCAGTCTAAACCGTGTCCACGTACGTAGGGCCACATGCCAAAAAATATGGCCACGTACGTACATACGGGCGGGGTCTCGAACGCCTACTAGCGCATACGTACGGCCAGGGCTCATGTACATGGAGAGGCAGCGGACGGCAGCAACGGCGTCCTGTTCATCGGCAGCCAACTGGCTGGGTCGGAACGGAGAAACTGCGTCGTGTTCATCGGGAGGCAACGGAACGCGTCGTGTTCATCGAGAGCCAACCGGCTTGGACGGAACAGCCGAAACGGGGCCTGGCATACCACAGAACGGAGGAAATGGCCTTATGTTCAACCGCGTACGGTCGAGACGGGGTGCTGTTGATCGGGAGGGGTGTGGCGTACCGCAAAACGAAGGAAACGGACTTGTGTTGGAGCGCCTACGGTCGAAACGGGGTCCTGTTCATCGGGAGGGGTGTGGCGTACCGCAAAACGGGACTCCACGGGCTACTGTTCATCCACCGTCTACTGCCTTGCTCCAGCCTTCATGGGGCTACTGTTCATCCACCGTCGACTTCCTCCAGCCTCCACCTGCCACTGTTCATCCACCGTCAAATTCCTCCTACTTCCACTAGCTACTGTTCATCCACAGGCTACTGTTCATCCAGCATCCACCGGGTACTGTTCAACCAGCCCTCCATGGGGTCCTGTTCATCCACCCACAACCGGCTCGGGTGTGGCGGCCTCCTCGATCGGGGTCTTGTTCATCCGGCGGCAACGGCCTACTACTACCACGGGGTCCTGTTCATCCAACCCCCACCGGGACCTGTTCATCCAACCCCCAACAACGGTCAATGTTCATCAAGAGGCAGCAGGTTCGATCGGCTTCAGTTAGCAGCAGTAGCGAAGGAATCGCTCGGGTTCAGTTAACAGCCAAGGGATCGATTGCTCGGGTTCAGTAACGTAGCTAGTGCAATCGCTCGGGTTCAGTAAGCGAACGCCTTGCTATGGTTCAGTTAGAGCCCAACGCCCCGCACACACGCGCGTACGTGTACGAGAGAAACGCACAAACCTCCGTGCATCACTCGGCCCCGACCACCCACCGTAACCGGGAACTCCCTGAAATTTTCCTCGCCCTTGCTTCTACCATGATTTTTACCGTCATGGATGGCCCAAAGAATGTCATGCAGGTGCGTCCCCGGCCCGCCCAGGACGAAAAGCCCATTTTCTGTTATGTTTTTTTTGTCATAGAAGTAGGATCCCACCACATCTATGATGATACGTGGTTTTGTCACAATTATCGTCATAGAAGTGTCATAAGCATGACAGAAAAAAAGAACGTTCGGGCCTAAATGTCACGGATGTGTCTTTTTTTTTGTAGTGCACGCAACTCCGTTTGACCTAATTCTAACTCCATAAATTCCCAAATATTCCCAAACCGACAGAGAGCCACCCAAAACACTTTTTCCACCACCACAAGCTTCTATTCTTCCGCGATCCCGTCTGGAGGCCTTTTCCGGTACTTTGTCGGAGGGGAAATAGATCACGGAGGGCTTCTATACTACTACTTCTTGAGCTTGTGTTGATTTTTTTCCTTGAAGAGGAAAGGGTGATGCAGCAAAGTAGAGATAAGTATTCCCCTTAGTTAAGAACCAAGGTATCAATCCATTAGGAGGCACAAGCAAGTCTCCAATATATGCACCTGCACAAACTAACAAACACTTGCACACAATGCAAAAAAGGGGTTGTCAATCCCTTCACGGTCACGAACAAGAGTGAGATCTGAAAGAGATAGGTATAAAAGATAAATAAAAAGGCAAACTAAAGTAAATGTAAATAAATTGCGGCAAGGTATTTTTGGGTTTTTTGGTTTATAGATCTGAAAATATATGATGGAAAATAGACCCGGGGGCCATAGGTTTCACTAGAGACTTCTCTCTCGAAGAAAGCATACGGTGGGTAAACAAATTACTGTTGAGCAATTGATAGAAAAGTGCATAATTATGAAGACATCTAAGGCAATGATCATGAATATAGGCATCACGTCCATTGGTCCATGACAAGTAGACCGACTCCTGCCTGCATCTACTACTATTACTCCACACATCGACCGATTCATGCCTTGAAAGGATCGAGAAGAGGTGTCTAGAGGGGGGTGATTAGACCCTCAACAAATAAAGGTGGCAATTTTTAATTTCTTCAAGTTAAGGTGGAGTTTTAGCACAAGTTTAAACATTCACAATACATATCAAGCAAGCATGGCAAGAGTATATGAGCAGCGGAAAGTAAAGCATGCAACTTGCAAGAATGTAAAGGGATGGGATTGGAGTGTGCAAACACAATTGGAGACACGGACATTTTTGGCATGGTTCCGATAGGTGGTGCTATCGTACGTCCACATTGATGGAGACTTCAACCCACGAAGGGTAACGGTTGCGCGAGTCCACGGAGGGCTCCACCCACGAAGGGTCCACGAAGAAGCAACCTTGTCTATCCCACCATGGCCATCGCCCACGAAGGACTTGCCTCACTAGGGTAGATCTTCATGAAGTAGGCGATCTCCTTGCCCTTACAAACTCCTTGGTTCAACTCCACAATCTTGACAGAGGCTCCCAAGTGACACCTAACCAATCTAGGAGACACCACTCTCCAAAAGGTAATAGATGGTGTGTTGATGATGAACTCCTTGCTCTTGTGCTTCAAATGATAGTCTCCCCAACACTCAACTCTCTCTCACAGATTTGGATATGGTAGAAAGATGATTTGAGTGGAAAGCAACTTGGGGAAGGCTAGAGATCAAGATTCTTATGGTTGGATTGGAATGTCTTGATCTCAACACATGAGTAGGTGGTTCTCTCTCAGAAAATGAATGCTGGAAGTGTAGGCACGTTCTGATGGCTTTCCTCTCGAATGGAGGAAGGGTGGAGGGGTATATATAGCCTCCACACAAAATCTAACCATTACACACAATTTACCAAACTCGATGGGACCGAATAGTGAAACTCGGTCAGACCGATTTAGTTGAAAATGTGAACGTTAGGATTTTCGGTGGGACCGATATGATCAACTCGGTGGGACCGATGTGCTAGGGTTAGGGTAAAACCTCAGCTCGGTTTGACCGATTACACAAACTCGGTGAGACCGATTTTAGTAATAAGCAAACAAAGAGTTGGCCAAGCAAACTCGGTGGGGCCGACTACCTATTTCGGTGAGACTGAAATAATTGCAGTAGGCAACACAGAGTTTGCAAGCCCATCTCGGTGAGACCGAGATCCCATCGGTGAGACCGAACTGATTAGGGTTTCTGGCAGTGGCTATGTCAAGTGAACTCGGTGGCGCCGGATAGATCAAATCGGTGGGGCCGAGTTTGACTTTAGGTTTAGGACATATGTGGATATGAGAAAGTGGTTGAGGGCTTTAGGAGCATATCACTAAGCACTTTGAGCAAGCAAGCCATTAAGCAACACCTCATCCCCTTTTAATAGTATTGGCTTTCCTATGGACTCAATGTGATCTTGGATCACTAAAATGAAAAGAGTAGAGTCTTGAGCTTGAGCCAATATGTGTCCTTAGCATCTTGAAGGGGTTCCACATCCTCTTGTCCTGCCACTCCACTGTTGAACTTATCTGAAATATACTAGATAAAAGTATTAGTCCAACAAGAGATATGTTGACATTAATTACCAAAATCACCCAGGGAGCACTTGTGCTTTCATGCCTGCATCTAGAGTATTAAGTTCATAAGAACAGAGTAATGCCTTAAGTAAGAAGACATGATGTAGAGGGATAAACTCAAGCAATATGATATAAACCCCATCTTTTTATCCTTAATGGCAACAATACAATACGTGCCTCGCTACCCCTACTGTCACTGGGTGAGGACACCGCAAGATTGAACCCATCACAAAGCACCTCTCCCATTGCAAGAAAAACCAATCTAGTAGGCCAAACCAAATCGATAGATCGGAGAGAAATACAAAGCTATCTCAATCATGCATAAAAGAGTTCAGAGAAGACTCAAATAATATTCATAGATAATCTGATCATAAATCCACAATTCATCGAATCTCAACAAACGCACCGCAAAAGAAGATTACATTGAATAGATCTCCAAGAACATTGTATTGAAGAGCAAAGAGAGAGAAGAAGCCATCTAGCTACTAGCTATGGACTCTAGGTCTGTGGTAAACTACTCACACATCATCGGAAGGGTAGCAAGGTTGGTGTAGAGGCCCTCCGTGATCGAATCCCCCTCCGGCGGAGTGACGGAAAAGGCCCCAAGATGGGATCTCACGAGAACAGAAGCTTGCAGCGGCGGAAAAGTATTTTTGGTGTGTCCTCTATCATAGGGGGAATATTTGAGGATTTAAAGTGCAGAGATTAGGGTTGGAAGGTCTTCGAGGGGCCCACAAGCTCTGGGGGCGCCCCTGTCGGATTCAGGGCTCCGCAGACCCAAGAAAGGTTCGAACTCTCGGGCGTGTGCGAAGAACTCAACCTATCCAGCCTACCAGCCCGACGCCCCACGGCCTAGCTCGATTCACATGAACAAGGAAGAAGATGAACATGGCAGTTTACCCAGGTTCGGGCCACCTTGTGGTATAAGACCCTACTCCTACTTTGTGGTGGATTGGCCTCACGAGGGGATGAGGATAGACTAGTACAAGGGATGAACAACCTCACACGGTTCAGGGGTGAGGGAATAAGTCGACCCCTTCTACGGTGGTGGCTAACCTATATTTATAGTGGCCTCGGTCCTCTTCCCCCAAAACGTAGGCGGGAAGGGATCCCACAGTGGCCAATTTGAAAGGGGACAAGTAGTACATCTTATCCTAATGAAAGGTGGTCTTCGTCTGCAAAGCTTCTGGTCGTGATGCAGCGGTGGGCTCGGCGATGACATCCGACCTGCCGTGCTGGCGGCCTTGGTCTCGTTGCACCAGAATGGAAACCTTTGCCAGATTCCTCGGGAACCCACGCCTATCGTTGCCTCCTTAGCACCAAAGAGGAAACTGCCTCCTCTGTGCTCGCTGGTGCCCACCTACCTTGGTCGTCATGGCTTGCGTCATGGTAGCCTCATGAGGCTGGGTACCTGCATAGAAATCTCCGCTCCTCGGGAGGCCGCCTGGGGAGGCCACTCCCATGGGAGGTCTTGCTGTCGTCTGCCTCGTGAGGCTTGGCCCCTCGCGAGGGTCTTGCCTTGGCGGTCTTGTAGATGGGCCGTACCAGGCCGTCGATCGAGCCACGCCGTGGACCGCAGGCAGGCAAGTCTAGGTACCCTGGTTCCCAAAACGCCGATAGTAGCCCCCGGGCCCATGGCGCGCTCGGACTTGGCTTCGAGGTGAAGCCAAGGGGCAAGAGCAAAGCGCCGCGGGCCCCAATCACCTGCGGGCTAGGCTGACGCGTGGCGCTCGATGGGACATGGGCGTCTCCGCTTCCCCATGCCGTCTCGGCAATTGCCCGGCTTGACAACTACTTGGTGCATGCAGAGGGGCCATCATTGCTTGGAACGCAAGAGGCCGGCGGTCAGCCTTCCTCCGGCTATAAATGGGGGAAGGGGGCGGAGCCCCGAGCCCATCTTCATCTTCTTGCTGCTCGCTCCCTCTTCTTCTTCGCCGTGCCGCCATCTCGCCAGGGCATCCATGACTCCAGTGAGGAGGTTCTCGGCCGCCGAGAAGGGAAAGGCCCCCAAGGAGGGACCAAGCTCACCACCGCCCAAGAGGGGCCGCGGCCGTCCCCGCAAGTACGCCGCGACACCGGCGGTGGCTCCCCGAGGGCGTGGGCACACCCCCTTGAAGGCTAGCACCACCTCTGGCAGTCGTGGGAAGGCTCCCTCCCGTGCTGAAGGTTGTCATGGCTGACGCGGCCGCAGCCAAGGAGGGAGGCATGTGGCAGCTATTCAGCCACCGCGCCCGCGATCCCATTCGGCCGACGCGTCCTCGGAGTTCGCGGTGTGGGCGGAGAGGCCTGCAGGCGTCTGGTTCCAGCTCCCACGCTTCTTCGCGGGCGCGCTGCCGGGTGGGGGACCTAGCGGCCTCTGGCTGCAAGCCGATGGTTGCTGCAGCAAGGCCTCGTGGGTGGAGGTCGAGGTCAACCCCGCCGGTAACATGTTCCTGAACTGCGGGTGGCGGCCGTTCTCCCGCGCACGTGGCCTGCAGGGGAGGTGTACTCTACACTTCAGGCATGACGCCGCTGCGACCCTCTACATCAGGGTCTTCGGGGAGGATGGCGGGCGTCGGGGGTGTTGCCCCGAGGGCGATGACGACGTCCATTCCTCCGACGGCGACGGCCGGGGGGCGCCAGCATCCTCGGGGGTGAGCTCGCCCTTGGCGATGGTCGCGACACCTCCAGCAGTGGCGGCTCCCCCTCTGGGGAGAGTACAAGCGACGACGATTACGACGAGTCGCCACACCGCCGAGCTCGGACCTGGGAGGGCGACGAGCTGCCTCGCCATCGCGCTCCGATGAAGCAGGAGGATGACTCCGACTGAGCGCAGGCGTCGCTGGAGCCGGGCCTCGGGAGCTGTGGTGGTCGCGAGGCTGCTTTTTTTTCTTTTCCCTGCATCAAGAAGTAGAAAGCCCTGCCGGGGCATGTAATGGACCATGGCGCTTGCGCCGTTATATTAATGTTTTTATATCGCATCCTGGCATTCATGTTGCTATCAATCGACAGGTTCTTGTTGATCGTGGTCAGGATAACTTAGCTTAGTGTGCTTGTGGTAGACTCTTGCACCTCAAGGGCGTGCTCCTCCGGAGCCTAGGTCCCCTGCGTGCTTCTCGTTCTAGGAAGATCCTGCCGGGGGTTTTCCTCCCGAGGATCCGAATGTTCCCAGGCCTCGGGAAGCGCCTAGCGGATGGGAGGCCGGTCTTTAGTGGGACATGAAGGTACGGGACCTCCGGAGGTGCCTCACAGGGTGCCGCGCCCTGCGCGAGCCCCTGAGCGAGGGCCGATTGCCAGTGGTACGCCGGGTCACGATGCCCGGCGAGGCCAGGAGGTGCGGACTCAGGAGGGCGTACATGCCCGTTGGCTCATTTAAGGGCGTCGTGCAAGGATCAAGACGCCAAAGGCTAGGGCACCAAGGCTTTGGCGAGGTGTGTTCGTGGGCGGACCCAGACATACACACCGTGCCCAGCCCCCGCTCGCAAGACACGCGGGGAAGAGCGACGGGCAGCTGCCGCTCTTCGAAAGCAAGGTTGAAAAAGTAAACGCTGCAAGCAGAAAAATTCCGATCCCTTTCAAATAAAGACGCGAGAACTTCGAATTTCATTCCAAGAAGTGGCAAACTAGCTACAGAAAGCAAGCAAAAGAACAGCCGCATCTGACACCTACACTAGTCTTCTGGTCTTCCCGCCAGCGCGGAGCATGGGGCTTCCACTAAGACATGGGTGGGAGCCCCCGTGAGGCTTAGGGGCAGCACTCAGGAGACTCCGAGGCATGTACAACCCCACTCATTATTACGTGAGAGTGTCACGAGCGGAGACTTGAGAGGCGCAAGGCGCTCGCCTGTTATGGGTAGAACTTCCGGAGGTGCTGGATGTTCCAGGCATTCTGGATGGGGACCCCGTCCTGCGTCTCCAGGCGCGCGGCGCCAGGCCTGGAGACACAGGCGATCCTGAACGGGCCCTCCCACATAGGCGAGAGCTTGTGAAGCCCCTCCCTGGAGAGCACCCGCCATAGGATGAGGTCGCCCACCTCGAGGGTCCTGGAGCGGACGCTGCGGCAGTGATACCGCCGCAGCGCCTGTTGGTACCTCGCGGCACGGAGCGAGGCTTGGCGGCGGGCCTCCTCCCCGAGCACGAGATCTGTACCCTGCGAGGTGTCCTGGCGTGCCTCGTCAAACGCCAAGACCCTCGAGGAGCGATGTTTGACCTCGTGTGGGAGGACCGCCTCAGCCCCGTAGACGAGGAAGAATGGGGTCTCACCGGTGGGCTTAGTCGCGGTGGTGCGGATGGACCACAGCACGGACTGAAGCTCACCGAGCCAACCCCTGCCATAGGCCTCGAGTTTCTTCTTGAAGCTCCTCGTCTTGAGGCCCCTCAGGACCTCTGCGTTGGCGTGTTTGGCTTGGCCGTTACTCCGTGGGTGCGCTACTGAAGCGTAGCATATCTGCATTCCAAGGTTAGCACAATATGTTTTGAAGAGGTTGCTCGTGAACTGAGAGCCATTGTCAGCGATGATATGGTTGGGGACCCTGAAGCGGCTCACGAGGCCCTTGATGAACTTGATGGCCGAACCAGCTGGGATGGTGTGCACGGGCTCCACCTCCGCCCACTTGGTGAATTTGTCGATGGCGATGTAGAGGTAGCGGTAGCCCCCGGCTGCTCGGGGAAACGGGCCCAGGATATCCAGCCCCCAGACCATGAACGGCCATGAGAGCGGGATGGTCTGGAGGCCCTGAGCAGGCTGGTGGATCTGATTCGCATGGAACTGACAGGCCTCACATGATCGCACCAGCTCGGTGGCATCATTGAGCACCGTGGGCCAGTAGAACCCGCTGCGGAACACCTTGCCCACGAGGGTGCGCGATGAAGAATGGTGCCCGCAATCCCCGCCATGGATGTCAGCCAGCAACTCGCGCCCTTGCTCCTTGGAGATGCGTCGCAGCGAGACGTCGTTTGGGCGCCTTCGGTAGAGCTCACCGTCCTGCAAGCAGTAAGCGGTGGCCTGACGGGCCACGCGTTCTGCATCTTCCTCCTTCTCCGGCAGGGTGCCTCAAAGCAGGTATGCCTTGAACTCTTCAGTCCAGCACCCCTCCTAAGGTTCGAGCGCCAGGTGCAGGCGGGCTCCTGAGGTCGGACTGTAGGCCGAGGCGCCTGTGGAGGGGCCCAGGGGCAGCTCCTCCCGAAGCAGCGCAGGGCCTGCAACGGGAGGGGCTGCCGATGGCTTGAAGAGCCGCTCCTCGAAGACACCAGGCTTCTGGGGATTGCATCGGGACGCCCTCTTGGTGATGTCACCTGCCTCCTTGTTTGTGCCACACGGGACGTGCTGCAATTCCAAGCCCAAGAATCATTTTTCAATCTTGCGTACCTCTTCTAGGTATGCCTCCATGTGCTCGTCCTTAGGCTTGCATTCCTTGTTGGAGAAGTTGACGAGGAGCTGACAATCGCCCTTGATGGTGAGATGCTTGACCCCCAGGGCCACCGCGGCCCTGAGGCCAGCGATCAGGCCCTTGTATTCCGCGATGTTGTTGGAGACCTTCTCACCATGCTGAAAGCAGAGCCGCACGACGTAGTATAGCTTGTCCTGGGTCGGCAAGATGAGTACGGCCCCAGCCCCTGCGCCGCGTTCGTCGAAGTACATGACCCAGCCATCAGGCGCCTCGTCTCCGGGCACGAGGGAGCGATCTTCACCCATCCCCCAGTTGGGGGTGTCAGTCCATTCCGCCACAAAGTCAGTGAGGGCCGCGCCCTTGATGACCCTGGTGGTGCTGAACTCCAGCTGGAACGCCTGCAGCTCGATGTTCCACTCGGCAACCCTCCCCGCGGCATTGGGGCTATGGAGCACCTTCTCCAGAGGGTACGCAGAGACGACCTTGATTGGGTGTCCTTGGAAATAATGGCGTAGTTTCCTGGAAGCAACGAGGAGCGCGAGCAGGAGCTTCTGTGGCATGGGGTAGCACACGCGCGCGTCACGTAGCACCGTGCTGATGAAGTACACGGGGTGCTCGATGAGGGAAGAGGTGTCGACGGTGTCCCGCTCCACTTGAGACGAGGGGGCCTCGGGAGCCTTGCCGCCCGATGAAGCAGCTGACGCCTCAGGAGCACCACCTTGAGGCTGCGAGGACGCAATCGCGCGGAGGGTGCTACGCCGCGCACCCGCACCTGCGCGCTCCTCCCTGACTGCCACGAGCGCAACACTAGCCGAGTGGGGCGTGGCGGCCAAATAAAGCACCAGGGGTTCAAGAGGGCGATGCACCACCATCACCGGCGGGCTCGTGAGGTACGTCTTGAGGTCTTGGAAGGCCGCCTTGGCCTCCGGAGTCCACTCAAAGGGGCCCTTCTTCTTCATCAGCTTGAAGAACGGGAGGGCTCGCTCGCCAAGCTTGGAGATGAAACGCCCCAGCGAGGTCACTCAGCCCGCGAGCTTCTGAATCTCCTTGAGGGTCTGTGGCGGGCTCATCCTTTCTATCACCTTGATCTTCTCTGGGTTATCCTCGATCCCTCTATGCGATACCAGGAAACCCAGCAACTTGCCGGATGGGACACTGAACACACACTTCTCCGGATTGAGCCACAGGTTTACCTTGCGCAGGTTGGTGAATGTTTCTTCCAGGTCTTCGACAAGGGTCCTTGCTTCCCGCGACTTGACCACTATGTCGCCGACGTACGCCTCGGCGTTCCTCCTGAGCTGCTGGCCCAGGGCGATGTGCATCAATCGCTGGAAGGTCGCGCCGGCATTCCGCAGCCCAAAGGGCATGCAGGTGTAGCAGTACACCCCGCATGGGGAAAGGAAGGTTGTCTTCTCGACGTCCCGCACCGCCATCTTGATCTGGTGGTAGCCTGAGAAGGCGTCCAGGAAGCACAGCAAGTCGCACTTGGCGGTGGAGTAAATGATCCGATCAATGCGCGGAAGAGGGAATGGGTCCTGAGGGCACGCCTTGTTGAGGCTCGTGAAGTCGACACACATGCGCCGGGTTGGCCAGCCAATCCGGGTGCCGCACCTCCCGAATGACGCCGGCCTCTTGCAGCTTGCGGACCTCTTGGACGATGAACGATTGCTTCTCCGGGGCTTGCTGCCGCGCCTTCTGCTTTACCGAGCGCGCACCGGGGCACACCATCAAATGGTGTTCGATCACATCTCGCGGGACGCCGACCAGGTCCGTCGCCTCCCATGCAAACACATCCTTGTTCGAACGGAGGAAGCCGACCAGTGCCTCTTCCTGATCTAGGGGGAGGCCGGCGCCTATGGTGAAGGTGGGGCCTGAACCCTCGTTGTCGACGGGCACCTGCTTCGTCTCGGCCCGATCCTGAGAGAACAATTGCTTCTTCTTTGCGGGTGTGGCTTCCGAATCTTTGGAGTGTCTTTAGCGCCTGGTCGTGTGGTTGTCGTGGCCTTGAAGGCAAGCTTGAGGGCCAGGAGTGCATCCTTGGCGTCCCCTGCCACGGTGATGATGCCGCTACTTCCTAGCATCTTGACAACGTTGTAGTCGGGGTGCGCCGCCGCCATGAACTTGGCAAGGGCCGGATATCCAAGGATGGCGTTGTACGGGAGGCCGATGCGGGCGACGTCGAAGTCAATAAGCTCGGTGCGGTAGTTGTAGCGCATGCCGAAGGTGACTGGGAGGCGGATCTACCCTAGGGGGACAGTGGAGCCGTCGACCACCCCTGAGAAGGGCCTGGTGGGGGTGAGCTGGCCGTAGGGCACTTGAAGCAGACCGATGACTTGAGGATGCGCGCGGTATGTTCAATCTCACCCTACGTCGGTTGGCATGGCCTACTTTCCTAAACATATACTATATATTGCTACATTTGGATAAAAGGTGCCACATGCAGCATATATGTCAAAGGGGATTTTTTTCCTCTTATTTCTATATTAGGCAAATTAATGAGGTATTGTTCTTTCGATTACTCTCATATTTCCATGACATCATGGTTACCCTATCTGTTTAATTATAGATTTTTGTCCTTTGATTTCAACTGTTGTACGGTTCTTTCAATTTCGCCCATATTTGCATGTTACAATATTCTTTAACAATCCTACCATTTTCTGCAGCGCGTCCCTTGCTATGCAACAGCATCTGTAATACACAATCTTGCCCTTTACATAAATCAAGACTGCAGGGATGTCATACTGAATACAAACCATGGATTTACAATCGTTGCTTCTGTAAGACTTGATGAATGTGGTCACTCCTATTTTGCCACGGGCCTTTGGACAGAAATTTCTAAGTTTTATGTACTGAAAGCTGGCACTAAAATTGCACTGCACATAAAAGATCCTGGTTATGAGATATATGCTAACTCCCCGGCGATATCATCCGTCCAGACTTTGTTCGAAGTAAGTGTTCTTTTCAAGTATGTGCATGTTGACTTACCCAACAATATCAAAGGAATTGTGTAGTATTTAAGCAACCAATTTTTATTCCATTTTCTTACTCTATTCCTACCTACTAACTTCTACTCCCTCCGTAAACTAATATAAGCGCGTTTAGATCACTACTTTAGTGATCTAAATGCTCTTATATTAGTTTGCAAAGGGAGTATTTACCAATACACTTTTCTTTTGCCCTGTTTTAACTAAATATTCCCTGTACTCCCACTTCTATCAGAAAGCGCCGCTAACGATGAGACTCCGGAGGTGGAGAACGAGACTGCCAACAAGCGGAGGTGGGTCGAGCGAGAACCGCACGCGACTCCAGCAGGCGTAGACTTCATCAGCAGCCTCCCCAATGATATGTTGATAGTCATCATATCCCTCCTCCCAATCAAATATGCGGGCGCGGACAACCGTCCTTTCCCGGTGGTGGCGCCCCCTATGGCACTCCACCCCTCTTGACCTCATTGACGCCCATGAGCTCTGCCATGGCTATCGCAAAAGCTTGGATGCGTTCTCCCAGATCCTCAGTAGTCACCATGGCCCAACCAGAGGCCTTAGCATGGGCAAGTTCCGTTCCAACGGCAAGGACCGAGCCAAGATTGACGAGCGGTTCCAATCCCCCGCCCGAGATCAGCTCGAGGAGCTCACTTTTAATGATGGGCATATGCGCTCGCTGCCAACGTCCGCGCTCTGCCTCGCGCCCACGCTGCGCGTCGCCAAGTTCATGAACTGCCATTCCCCCCCACCCTTAATGACGCGCCCGCTCTTATTCTACCATGACTGAAGTACCTCAAGGTCACCACTGTCTGCCTCCCAAAGGATGACATGGAGCGCCTGCTCCACGGCTGTACTGCACTCGAGTACCTTCGTCTTCAGGCGATCAATGGGTTGAGTAGCTTCCACATCACCTCCATGACTCTCCGGACTATTTATATGTGTTGTTGGTGCTCCAACAACAGATCACAAAAGGTGTACCACAGTATGGTCATTGAAGACACACCTTCACTTGAGAGATTACTTGTAGTTGATCAAGAAGGTCCAACAAGAATCAATGTCATTTCTGCGCCGAAATTGACAGTGGTGGGCTACTCGTCTGACAAATACTCCGAACTTGTTCAGGTACAACAGTCGCCTTCTACCTCTCCTTCTAGAAATTAACATTATTTCTAATTTTGAAGATGTATGTTCGTCTGTCATCCAGAAAATGATTCTGACAAGCTTGACCCTGAAACTGCGCATAGTGAAGGTCATGGCACTAGAATCTATCGGCCCCAACCTGGAGCAAGTTGTCAGTTTCCTGAGATGCTTTCCATGCCTGGAGAAGCTATATATCAAGGTGATGTTCCTTTCCTGTTAAATGTTAACCATAAGGGAGTTCAATTTTTGACACCTTTTCCCAAGTTTACAATAACAATGTACTATGATTTCTGAAGGAATTTTGGAGGATTTCAGTACATACATGTTTGCCCCCCCCCCCATATTGGTTGCTTGATCCATATGGTTACAATCCATAAGCATTTCTCCTTTGGATTCATCTGTACTAGTTTTCTTAGGGAACTTTTCATCCAGTCCAACCTCTTGTGAAGAAGGCTACATTTTTCTAGATTGTAATCAAATGCCCATGTTAATCATGTCGGATCAAAGATGGCACGTTAGTGCATTTTACAAATCCTGCAAACCAAATAGGCCTGTAGTAGTGTTCAAAACTGCATGTAGGCAATAACACATTTTCTTCTTTTGCAGATAAGATTAGGCCCGGTGGTGGATAATGTGATACAATATAACAATCACATCGAATGCCTAGATCTGCATCTCTTAGAAATTACTTTGAGCTCCTACCGAGGGAACTTACCCGAGATTATATTTGCTAGGTTCTTTGTTATCAGAACAAGGGTGCTGAAGGTAATGAGATTTGCCCTAGATTTATTTCGCAAAAATGAATGGTTTGTTGATCAGCGCCGGCGGCTGCGGCACAATGGAAAAGGCTCCGAAAAAGCTGAATTTCATTTTGGAACTTCAGCTGACAGAGTAATCGGAAGTCATCGTGTCAACCCCATACATGACTTGTCAGTGGCTGATCCCTTTGCAGAAATGATGAGGTTTCAAAACCAGCCTTACTAGTGGTAATATTAGTTTGAACCTCTCTTATATCCATGTTTAGCTGATCAGCGCGGACGTTTGCAGCTAAATGAGCTGAATTTCATTTCTAATATCAGTTTGAACTTTGTAATCTTCGAATTTGAGACATATAACTCTGGAATTTGAACCTTGTAATATTTGGGGCTTTTGTGGTACAATTGTTGAAATGGCATCATATGAGACTCGTATATTGGTAGCACTATTTTGACCTTAATATGCAATGGACTTAGATTTTATTAACCATTCTCGAATGTGTTTCCCTTGTCGATCTCATAGCACATGATCTGTATAGCTAACTCGACTGCGATCTTCGACATTATTGCACACAGTTGGTTTCTTCAACCGTGTGCCCTGTAGAGCGCAGAATTAATTATCATGCTCGAGTGTCCATCATCACCCTTCTGTGTAACTTTGACCTCATCACCCACGGGTAAACTTATGATTGAAGTCATTCCACACACACTTCATTTTTACAAAGCTTTTTGCCAATAAATGCCCATGATTTGCCCCTCTTCTAGCCGACGCGTGGCCAAACTAGCCGGGCGTGAACCTTGCGCGGTAAACTGCGCGGTTGCGCGGAACAGGCTCACCAACGATACATTTGGCGCCTTTTCGAGCCCACGCGTGGTCAAATGAAATGTGTGCGGGGTTCTCAAGCGTGCACTGGAATCCTCCGCTATAAACGCGGTGACAAGATGTGACGATTACAAGTCGGCCGGCCCCCATTTATTACGGTGGCCATTTAACCCTTGTGTCTCTTCAACCTTTCGATCGCGCCCCACTATTGCAAGAAGCACACCCACCATGAAAAATTCTTAGAGGGTATCATGCGCGGCTCCAATGGCGCTCCGAGCGGCTGCCGACGATGAGCAGCAGTTCACCATGCATGCTATGGTGGACACCCACAGTAGGTTCACGGATCTCTCGGTGGTGTACACCAACAACCCGGTCTGGGTGGAGCACTCCATCCATGTCATGGAGCTGCTGCTTGCTGAGGAGAAGTACAAGGTGGTCGGGGTTCGACCTCGAGTACACTCGCGCTCGTGCCGGGTCTCGTCCCAAGGTCGTTGTTGCCTAGATGTGCGTGCGCAATCACGTCCTCGTCTACCACTATTGCCTGGACACAAGGCCTTGTGAGCGTTTCGCCAGGTTTGTCAACAGCCCCCACTACATGTTCGCTATGGTGGACATCACCAATGATGTAAAGGTGCTCAATAATTCGGGCATCGCCTGCCAGAATCTTGTCGACATCCAGGGCCAATATAAGATCTGGGGCAGCAACGAGCATGAGAACGACTCACCGGTTCACCTCGCCGAGGCCATCATCGACCCTTACTATAGAGACATGAAGGATTCCTGCAACAAGGACAAGCGTGCCTGGCACTCGGCCTGGATGGAGAAACTCGACAAAGTTCACGTCGTATACACGGCCAAGGAGGTGTACACGAGCTACAAGATGTACAGGCGGATCGTTGACATGAAGAAGTGCCTCCTTCACCAAAACAGCCAGGGATCTAGCCGGAAGTAGAGCAATGGCAAGCGTCGTCACAACAAGAAGTAGATGATTAGATCCTCGTTTCTCCTAGTTTAGTATGCATGTAATTGCTTACTTTGGTGTGTGGAAATGTTATGTGTGTAGTCACTTTTGTAATTGTATGCTTAATTTGGTTATGCAATGCTGTCTTTTTAAGTATATATGTTGATGCTCTGTAGAAAGAGCGTAGATGTTGTGCAGATAGAGCAAATCACATCGCACACGGACTAAACAATGGAACCCGTCGGTGATGTTTTCATCAATCATTCACAATTGTATACCAGCAATTGTTTGCGCACAACACACACAGGTTGTTAACAGGAATCGTCTGTGTTGTTATCGATCTTCCCACATATTTCCGATTACAGATTTGTTTGCCGCGTATCACACACATCTTGGTAAGTTGAACCATTTTTGTTCTCTTGGCTCAACGCAAACAGTTCATTCGAGTGAACTGTATGCCGTATATCGCACGCACATTCATCGGGCTGACCGTTTCATTTGTGTTGCCTAATCACAAACAGTTCATCCGAGTGAACTGTATGCCGCATATCACACACACCTTCAACTGGCTGCCCGTTTATGTTGTTCCGCCTCATCACAAACAGTTTATCAGGGTGAACTGTATGTCGTATATCGCACACGCCTTGATCTGGCTGCCCATTTCTGTTGTTCTGTCTCATCGCAAACAGTTCGTATGTATCAACTGTATGCCCCACATCGCACACGCATCTAAAATCTAAACCGTGTTTGATGTATCCACCATCGCAAATGTTTTGCATCTTTTTTGACGGGTTTTTTTACATCACCGTTTGCGATTAATGCATCGCACACAGTTTCGTCGAAGGGTCTCTGATTGTAGTGTCACGTTAGCAGCATCCTGCAGTAGTGTGTGGATCCGCTTTGTGAGGGCGCCTATGGTGGCCGCCTCCACCCCGAGCGTAGCTGCATCCGCTGACAAGGTGTCTACCGCAGCCGACGGGGCAGCAGCATCAGCCGAGATAGCGACAACAGCTGTTGCGACGGTGGCTGCAAACACCGAGGTATCAACTGAAATCATATGTTGCACCTCCACTATATATAGGCATCCATCACAGGCTCAACAAATGGGCCCTGCATGCATCCTGAAGCCCACAAGTCTACTCGGCCCAGATCAAGGTTACATCGAATCACATCCGACGAGTGAGCACGGATCCTACCTCATAGGTTCCTTCCATTAAGCGTGCGACCCCTTAGGTTCAATTCGGCTTGGTCGCAGGTCGGATCACATCCGACCTACTCGATTGGTAGTGGCCTCTAGCAAAGCATGTCGACTGCCAAGCAGACAATGAAGCCGTTTTGGCGAACTTGTACAACATGTCACAATTCTATTCCCTTTGCCACACGATATAATTTGTCGGGCTCATGGCGAATTGGTCATCCTTGTTGTAGCCCGACCTCTTTCTTGTTCCTGTGATTCCGACTTATGATACACCCATTTTGCATCATGTTTTCTTACTGTTATTTATAATGTTTTTATGCATAATAATGCTTTATGGAGTGATTCTAATGCCTTTTGTCTCATAAAATGAAAGGTTTACACAACGAGGGAGAATACCGGCAGATGGAATTCTGGACCTGAAAAAGCTACATCAGAGACACCTATTCTGCACATCTCCAAATAAGCTGAAACTTCACGGAGAATTATTTTAGATTATTTAATAATTATTGGACCGAAGAACTACCGTAGGGGGTCCACCTGGTGACCACAAGACACCAGGGAGCGCCAGGGCCCCCAGGCGCACCCTGGTGGCTTGTGGCCAGCCCAGCCCACCTCCGGTGCCCATCTTCTTGTATATAGGTCATTTTGACCTAGAAAAAATAAGGAGAGGACTTTCAGGACGGAGCGCCGCCGTCTCGAGGCGGAACTTGGGCAGGAGCATGTTTGCCCTCCGGCGGAGCGATTTCGCCGGGGGAACTTTCCTCCCAGAGGGGGAAATCAAAGTCATCGTCATCACCAACAACCGTCTCATCTTTCGGAGACCAATCTCCATCAACATCTTCAACGGCACCATCTCCTCTCAAACCCTAGTTCATCTCTTGTGTTCAATCTTTGTACCGGAACCTCGGATTGGTACCTGTGGGTGACTAGTAGTGTTGATTACATCTTGTAGTTGATTACTATATGGTTTATTTGGTGGAAGATTATATATTCAGATCCATTATGCTATTTAATACCCCTCTGATCTTGACCATGAATATCATTTGTGAGTAGTTACTTTTGTTCTTGAGGTCGCGGGAGAAATCATGTTGCAAGTAATCATGTGAATTTGATATGTGTTCGATATTTTGATGATATGTATGTTGTGATTCCCTTAGTGGTGTCATGTGAACGTCGACTACATGACACTTCACCATATTTGGGCCTAAGGGAATGCATTGTGGAGTAGTTATTAGATGATGGGTTGCTAGAGTGACAGAAGCTTAAACCCTAGTTTATGTGCTACTTCGTAAGGGACCGATTTGGATCCATATGTTTAATGGTATGGTTAGATTTTATCTTAATAATTTTCTTGTAGTTGCGGATGCTTGCGAGGGGGTTAATCATAAGTGGGAGGCTTGTTCAAGTAAGAACAGCACCTAAGCACCGGTCCACCCACGTATCAAATTATCAAAGTAGTGAACGCAAATCAAACCAACATGATGAAAGTGACTAGATGAATTTCCCGTGTGCCCTCAAGAACGCTTTGCTTATTATAAGAGACCGTTTTGGCATATCCTTTGCTACAAAAAGGATTGGGATACCTTGCTGCACTTTATTTACCATTACCGTTACTTGTCCGTTACAAATTATCTTGATATCAAACTACCTGTTACCGACAATTTCAGTGCTTGCAGAAATTACCTTGCTGACAACCACTTGTCATATCCTTCTGCTCCTCGTTGGGTTCGACACTCTTACTTATCAAAAGGACTACGATTGCTCCCCTATACTTTTGGGTCATCAAGACTCTTTTCTGGCGCCGTTGCTGGGGAGTGAAGCGCTCTTGGTAAGTGGAAATCAGTAAGGAAAAACTTATACTACGTGCTGAAATTTATTGTCACTTGTTACTATGGAAAGTCATCCTTTGAGAGGCTTATTCGGGGTATCTTCACCTCGACCGGAAACACAAAGAGTTTCCCCTACTAAAAATATTGGTTATGAAATTCCTTCGGGTATGATATAACAACTGCTAGCTAATCCTTATCCAGGAGATGAAACTGAGCATCCCGACATGCATCTTATACATGTGGATGAAATTTGTGGATTGTTTAAGCTTGCAGGTTTACCTAGAGATGAAGTCAAGAAGAAGGTTTTCCCTTTATCTTTGAAGGGAAAAGCATTAACATGGTATAGGCTATGCATGATATTGGATCTTGGAACTGGAATAGATTGAAATTGGAATTTCACCAAAATAATTATCCTATGCATCTAGTTCATCATGATCGGAATTATATATATAATTTTTGGCCTCGTGAAGTACAAAGTATCGCTCTAGCTTGGGGGAGGCTTAAGTCAATGTTATATTCATGCCCCAATCATGAGCTCTTGAGAGAAATTATCATTCAGAATTTTTATGCTCGGCTTTCTCATAATGATCAATCCTTGCTCGATACTTCTTGTACTGGTTCTTTTATGGTGAAGACTATTGAATTCAAGTGGGATCTCTTAGAAAGAATTAAATGCAACTCTGAAAATATTGATGGGCATGTTATTTACTTCTGTAATGAAGCTACTAGAATTGCCAAACCCGATTAAAAAGATAAACATAGACCCGTAGTTGGCATGCCTGTTGTCTCAGTTAAAATAGGAGATCATTGCTATCATGGTTTATGTGACGTAGGTGCTAGTGTGAGTGCTATTCCCTTTACCTTATACCAAGAAATTATGAATGATATAGCACCCGCTGAAATAGAAGACATAGATGTTACTATTAAACTTGCTAATAGGGACACCATCACACCACTTGGGATTGTTAGAGATGTTGAAGTCTTGTGTGGGAAAGTAAAATACCCTATTGATTTTCTAGTCCTTGGTTCCCCAAAAGATAACTTTTATCCCATTATGTTTGGTAGACCTTTCTTGAACACCGTCAATGCTACGATAGATTACCAAAAAGAAATTGTCAGTGTTAGCTTTGGTGATGAGTCTCATGAATTTAACTTCTCCAAGTTTAGTAGACAACCCCGTAATAAGGAATTGCCTAGTAAGGATGAAATAATTGGTCTTGCTTCTATTGCCATGCCTCCTACTGATCCACTAGAACAATATTTGCTAGACCATGAAAATGATATGCACTTGTGTGAAAGAAATGAAATAGATAAAATATTTTTTGAACAACAACCTCTCCTTAAACACAATTTTCCTATTGAAACTCTAGGAGGTCCTCCTCCACCTAAAGGTGATCCTGTGTTTGAATTAAAACAATTTCCTGGCACTTTGAAATATGCTTATCTTGACGAGAATAAGATATATCATGTTATTATTAGTGCTAACTTTTCAGAACATGAGGAAGAAATATTATTAAAAATTCTGAAGAAGCACCGTGCTGCTATTGGATATACTCTTAATGATCTTAAGAGCATAAGTCCCACTCTATGTCAGCACAAGATTAATATGGATCCTGATGCTAAACCTGTTGTTGATCACCAACGACGTTTAAATCCTAAGATGAAAGAAGTGGTAAGAACTGAAATACTAAAACTTCTGGAAGTAGGTATAATCTATCCCATAGCTGATAGTAGATGGGTAAGTCACATTCATTGTGTCCCTAAGAAAGGAGGTATTACTGTTGTTCCTAATGATAAAAATGAACTTATCCCACAAAGAATTGTTACTGGCTATAGAATGGTAATTGATTTTAGAAAATTAAATAAAGCTACTAGAAAAGATCATTACCCTTTGCCTTTTATTGATCAAATGCTAGAAAGATTATCTAAGCACACACAATTTTGTTTTCTTGATGGATATTCTGGTTTCTCTCAAATACCTGTTTCACACTTGATCAAGAGAAAACCACTTTTACTTGCCCTTTTGGAACCAATGCTTATAGACGTATGCATTTTGGTTTATGCAATGCACCAACTACCTTTCAAAGATGCATGACTGCAATATTCTCTGATTTTTGTGAAAAGATTGTTGAGGTTTTCATGGATGATTTTTTGTTTATGGATATTCTTTTCATGATTGCTTAAGCAACCTTGATCAAGTCTTGCATTGGGAAAAGTGCCACTTTATGGTAATAAAGGCATTGTTTTGGGGCATAAAATTTCTGAACGAGGCATTGAGGTGGATAAAGCTAAAGTTGATGTAATTGAGAAAATGTCATGTCCTAAAGATATAAAAGGTATTCGAAGCTTCCTTGGTCATGCTAGTTTCTATAGGAGATTTATTAAAGACTTCTCTAAAATTTCTAGGCCTCTTACAAATCTTATACAAAAGGATGTTCCATTTGTTTTTTATGATGATTATGTAGAAGCCTTTGAAACACTTAAGAAAGCCTTAACTTCTGCACCTATTGTTCAACCACCTGATTGGAATTTGCCTTTTGAAATTATGTGTGATGCTAGTGATTATGCTGTTGGTGTTTTTCTAGGACAAAGAGTTGATAGAAAATTAAATGTTATCCATTATGCTAGCAAAACTCTAGACAGTGCCCAAAGAAATTATGCTACTACTGAAAAATAATTTTTAGCAGTTGTGTTTGCTTGTGATAAATTTAGATATTACATTGTTGATTCCAAAGTAATTGTTCACATTGATCATGCTGCTATAAAATATCTTACGGAAAAGAAATATGCTAAACCTAGACTCATTAGGTCGGTTCTCTTGCTACAAGAATTTGATTTACATATCACTGATAGGAAAGAAGCTAAGAACCCCGTAGCTGATAACTTGTCTAGGTTAGAGAATGTTCTTGATGACCCACTACCTATAGATGATAGCTTTCCTGATGAACAATTAGCTGCAATAAATGCTTCTCATAACACTCCTTGGTATGCTGATTATGCTAATTACATTGTTACTAAATACATACCACCTAGTTTCACATACCAACAAAAGAAAAAATTCTTCTATGCTTTAAGACATTACTTTTGGGATGACCCACATCTTTATAAAGAAGGAGTAGATGGTATTATTAGACATTGTGTGCCTGAGCATGAACAGGAATAAGTCCTACAGAAGTGTCATTCGAAAGCATATGGAGGACATCATGCAGGAGATAGAACTGCACATAAGGTACTACAATCTGGTTTTTATTGGCCTACTCTTTTCAAGGATGCCCATAAGTTTGTCTTGTCTTGTGATGAATGCCAGAGAATAGGTAATGTCAGTAAGCGTCAGGAAATGCCTATGAATTATTCACTTGTTGTTGAACAATTTGATGTTTGGGGTTTTGATTATATGGGACCTTTTCCTTCCTCTAATGGGTATACACATATTTTGGTTGCTGTTGATTATGTTACTAAGTGGGTACAAGCTATTCCAACTAGTAGTGTTGATCATAACACCTCCATTAAAATGCTTAAAGAAGTTATTTTCCCAAGGTTTGGAGTCCCTAGATATCTAATGACTGATGGTGGTTCACACTTTATTCATGGTGCTTTTTGTAAAATGCTTGCTAAATATGATGTTA
This sequence comes from Thinopyrum elongatum, assembly GCA_011799875.1. Taxonomy (NCBI): domain Eukaryota; kingdom Viridiplantae; phylum Streptophyta; class Magnoliopsida; order Poales; family Poaceae; genus Thinopyrum; species Thinopyrum elongatum. The sequence continues at coordinate 390,957,349 of CM022299.1, forward strand.
ACCATATAATTGCATCGCCCTATCATCCTCAATCTAGTGGTCAAGTTGAACTTAGCAATAGAGAAATAATATTAATATTACAAAAAACTGTCAATAGGTCCCGGAAGAATTGGTCTAAGAAATTGGATGATGCACTTTGGGCCTACAGAACAGCTTATAAAAATCCTATGGGTATGTCTCCTTATAAAATGGTTTATGGAAAAGCTTGTCACTTGCCTCTTGAGTTAGAACATAAAGCTTATTGGGCAATCAAAGAACTCAATTATGACTTCAAACTTGCCGATGAAAAGAGGTTATTTTATATTGGCTCATTAGATGAATGGAGAACCCAAGCTTATGAAAATGCCAAATTATTTAAAGAAAAAGATAAAAGATGGCATGACAAAAGAATCCAAAAGTGGGAATTTAAGGTTGGAGAATATGTTCTTTTGTACAACTCTCGTTTTCGATTTTTTGCAGGAAAACTTCTTTCCAAATGGGAAGGACCTTATATTATCAAAGAAGTTTATCGCTCTGGAGCTATCAAGATTAATAATGCCGAAGGTACTAACCCGAAGGTGGTCAATGGGTAAAGAATTAAGCACTATATCTCAGGTACGCCTATTAATGATGAAACCAATATTATTCAAACCATGACACCGGAGGAACACATAAAAGAAACCTTCTAGAACACTCCAGAACCCTAAAAAGGAAGAGGTACGTGATACGGTAAGTAAACGGACTCCAAAAAATCCGCAAAAATATTTTCTGTCAGTTTTTGAATATTAGAAAAAATAGGAAAATAAGAAATAACTGGGAAGGCAACCGAGGTGGCCATGATACACCAGGGCGCGCCTGCCCTTCCTGGCGCGCCCTGGTGGGTTGTGGTGCCCTTGGACACCTTCCCGACTCCGTTTTTCTTCCGTATTCTTGTTTCCCAAGATAAAAAATCTTTATATATACCCCCGGTCGATTTGACCACCGCATCACAGAAAAATCCTCTGTTCTTGTTTCATGTTGTTTTCTCATCAGATTTAAATCTCTATGGCTCCACCAAGCTCCTCCAAGGACAAGTTCTTCGAGAGGGTCATCAACCCGTACTTGTCGGAGGTGATGAAGCACCCTCAAGCCATTGAGATGCGTGAGGGGGTCCTCCACATCTGGGATGTTCAGGGGCCCAAGAGGACGGGAAGCGTGGAGGCCAGGCTCGAGGCGGTGAAATAAGACATCTTCAAGTGCCAAGGGATGGTGGAGCGTGGACTCAGTGCCAATCACTCCATGATCACGGAATTCACCCATTATCACATGGTGGATGGCCGGTCCATGAAGGACATCGTCTTCACCTTCAACGAGCAAATCAATTTTCTGCAAAGCCAAATCTATGATCTTCAAAACCAAGTTTTTGAGTATGAAGCAAGGTTTAAAGGTATGAGTTTAGCTGCCAGTTGCAGGACTCGGGAGACTCGTGCATCCTCTTTTGATGGTGAACCCCTACCCTGGAAGCCAGAGGACAAACTCACTACCTCATCACCGCCACCTTCATCATCTTCCCCGCCAAAGGAGACTTGAGTACACGGGTATGGGCACTCCCCTTGGCTTGTGCCAAGCTTGGGGGAGGTGCCCCGGTATCGTATCACCATCACTTTTATTACCTTTACCTATTTTTAGTTCGATCCTTAGCTATTTCGTGATCTAGTTGAATAAAAATTTAGTATGATCTATATTCGAGCTTTAGTTTCGTGATTTATCTATCTATGTAATCGAGTGAGAGTTATATAATAAAGTTTAGTTTGAGTTTTTGCTTCTTTACTTTTATGTTTCAACCAAAATAAAGGAGATAAATGAAAAAGATCATATGCTAATCTTATGGTAAGTAATGACATCACATAAGTAAAAGTATAAGTGGTAAAATTTATTGAAGGTTGACAAACATAGCATTGGTCAATGATGCAATTCATGAAAGAATTAATAAGGGAAGAGAAGATTTACATGCAAATACACTATTTTGGACATCTTCTATGATTGTGATCCCCCATTAAATATTATATGCCAAAATTGTTGACATTGGACAAGGAAGACAACATAATGATTTATGTTTGTTCATATTCACATAGAAGTTATATTGTCATAGATCCTTCAACATGTGGTGCTTGCTCAATATCCTTGCTAGACAAATTCCGCACTAAGTAGAGATACTACTTGTGCATCCAAAAAACCTTAAACCCAAACTCATGTTTTGAGAGTCCACCATACCTACCTATCAATTGAGTAAGATCCTTCAAGTAAGTTGTCATCGGTGCAAAAAGGCAATAAAAATTGCTTCTAAATGTGTTTGATCATTTAGTGTAAGAGAAATTAAACATTGTACGAACTTGTGATGGCAAAGTAATAGAGGTGACGGACTGCATAATAAAGGTTGCTATCATAAGGGGCAATATAACGTGACGTTCTTTTGCATTAAGAGATTGGGCATACAAACCAATAAGCGCATGACAACCTCTGCTTCCCTCTGCGAAGGGCCTATCTTTTACTTTTATGTATTTACTTTTATGCAAGAGTCAAAGTACTTCTCTCTATTCCTTTTTATTTTCTCTTTGGCAAGCATCATGTGGTGGGTAAAGATCTAGGCACATATATCCAGTTGGATGTGAGTGATCATGAGTTATTATTGTTGACATCACCCTTGAGGTGATAAGTTGGGAGGTGAAACTACAAGCCCCTATCTTTCTATGTGTCTGGTTGAAACTTTTTGCTCATATGTATGCTGTGAGTGTTATCAATCATAGAAGATTAAATGATGGTTGAGTATCTGGACTTGCCAAAAGGCTCCGATATGTGACCCTTCCTGAAAATATGATGAATTGTAGTTGCAAAGTTAACTGAGAACATATTTTGTTGGTTTTCAATAGATTTTATGCTTTTTACTTCGATGTTGTGATGAATTGTTACTTGCTCATGAGAAGTTATATGATAGAAGTTATTTGATAAAAGCTTTATGATAAAGTTTGTTGTTGTTATAATAATATGCATGATGCTACTATGTCTGTATTTTGTTTTTATCGACACCTCTCTCTCTAAACATGTGGACATGATTTTCGATATCGGCTTTCGCTTGAGGATAAGCGAGGTCTAAGCTTGGGGGAGTTGATACGTCCATTTTGCATCATGTTTTCTTACTGTTATTTATAATGTTTTTATGCATAATAATGCTTTATGGAGTGATTCTAATGCCTTTTCTCTCATAAAATGCAAGGTTTACACAAAGAGGGAGAATACCGGCAGATGGAATTCTGGACCTGAAAAAGCTATATCAGAGACACCTATTCTGTACATCTCCAAATAAGTTGAAACTTCACGGAGAATTATTTTGGATTATTTAATAATTATTGGAGCGAAGAACTACCGGAGGGGGGCCACCTGGTGACGACAAGACACCAGGGCACGCCAGGGCCCCCAGGCACGCCCTGGTGGGTTGTGGCCAGCCCAGCCCACCTCCGATGCCCATCTTCTCGTATATAGGTCATTTTTACCTAGAAAAAATAAGGAGAGGACTTTCGGGGCGGAGCGCCACCATCTCAAGGCGGAACTTGGGCAGGAGCACTTTTTCCCTCCGGCGGAGCAATTCCGCCAGGGGAACTTCCCTCCCGGAGGGGGAAATCGAAGCCATCATCATCACCAACAACCCTCTCATCTTTGGGAGGCCAATCTCCATCAAAATCTTCAACAGCACCATCTCCTCTCAAACCCTAGTTCATCTCTTGTGTTCAATCTTTGTACCGGAACCTCAGATTGGTACCTGTGGGTGACTAGTAGTGTTGATTACATCTTGTACTTGATTACTATATGGTTTATTTGGTGGAAGATTATATGTTCAGATCCATTATGCTATTTAATACCCCTCTGGTCTAGAGCATGAATATCATTTGTGAGTAGTTACTTTTGTTCTTGAGGTCACGGGAGAAATCACGTTGCAAGTAATCATGTGAATTTGATATGTGTTTGATATTTTGATGATATGTATGTTGTGATTCCCTTAGTGGTGTCATGTGAACGTCGACTACATGACACTTCACCATCTTTGGGCCTAAGGGAATGCATTGTGGAGTAGTTACTGGATGATGGGTTGCTAGAGTGACAGAATCTTAAACCCTAGTTTATGCGCTACTTCGTAAGGGACCAATTTGGATCCATAAGTTTAATGCTATGGTTAGATTTTATCTTAATACTTTTCTCATAGTTGCGGATGCTTGCGAGGGGGTTAATCATAAGTGGGAGGCTTGTTCAAGTAAGAACAGTGCCGAAGCACAGGTCCACCCACATATCAAATTATCAAAGTAGCGAACGCAAATCAAACCAACATGATGAAAGTGACTAGATGAAATTACTGTGTGCCCTCAAGAACGCTTTGCTTATTATAAGAGATCATTTTGGCCTGTCCTTTGCTACAAAAAGGATTAGGCTACCTTGCTGCACTTTATTTACCATTACTGTTACTTGTCCGTTACAAATTATCTTGCTATCAAACTACCTGTTACCGACAATTTCAGTGCTTGCAGAAATTACCTTGCTAAAAACCACTTGTCATTTCCTTCTGCTCCTCATTGGGTTCGACACTCTTACTTATCGAAAGGACTACGATTGAACCCCTATACTTGTGGGTCATCAACTTACAAACCAGATTATCTCATAATCCATGTCGCATGGCCATGCTTATCCAGGTAGGATCACACAAGGGGCCTAGAGTGTATCTCTCGGGGTTGGAGGGGGAAGTCCCAACTTTCTCGACCATGTCTCGTGGCATGGGTTCTGACAAGCCTAAAAAACCGAGCACGCCAGTCACAATCCCGAGCACATGCTCCATCTCAGGTCTTAGGACAGAGAAATTTGTTATACTAGAGACTCATAGATGACCTATCATTGCATCTCATACTCTCATAGCTAGTGAGATCAAGCCATCCACTGTATGCATGTTGGTCTTGTCCGATGTGCGTCCACACATCACGTTCTGACCAGGGACCTTTTAGAACATATCATACAATGTAAGATCTCACAGACAAGTTATGTACTTGCCGACATGCATCATTGATATCATTCAAGGACTGTATTGATTCATAAACACATCGTAAATATCATCATACTTGATTGTCTCTAGGCCATACCTCCAACAGTCCCCACCGCCATTTTTGGTGTTTGGCGTGTCCACCATGTAGATGTCGTAGGTCGAGGTCCCCTTCCACTTACCCGTGGACGCTGCTACTCTCGTAGGAGTTGTTGGATTTCCCCGAAGAGGAAAGGTGATGTAGCACAGAAGCAAAAGTATTTCCCTCAGTTAAGAACCAAGGTTTAATCAAACTAGTAGGAGTCAACAGGATAACAAGTAACCAGCACATGCACACAAACAAAATAAATACTTGCACCCAACTTGGCAAGAGGGTTGTCAATCCCCTCATCTTCTAGTTACAAGGTTAAAAGTGATACATCTACAATGTATCTACAATTTATGAAGTATGAATGCTATATTTTCATGATTTTTCTACATGGTTTTGGCACACTTTTATATTATTTTTATGGACTAACATATCCTATATACTTAAGAAGTTCACCCCCACTACTTGATTTATCTCAACATGCAGCATAGACACCTCATCATCCAATCACACCAAGCCACGTCACATCTTCTATGCACTTGCATGCACCAGCGTTTGTCTCCTGTCCCCCATATTGTCCCGCGGTAAACCATTACTCTGCCATGTTCCCTTAGCCTTCCGCTTCCTCTCCCCTCTGAGTAATAAAACCTCCACCGCCAGCCATGGTTACTCCTGACGCAAAAAAAATCTACCACCGCCGTGGCCAACTCCTTATCCCGTGTCCACTTCAACTCTCAGGATCTGTCGTGTCCTTCTCTGCTTACGGCGCTGGCTGCCTCGTGGCCCACGGGCCTCCGCTCCCATCCTCCTTCCTCGTGCACCTTGCCGACGCGCCATGCCACGCCATCGATCTACCCTGCGGAGGAGGTGTTGTGTTGGCCATCGTCCGGCCCACACAACTCGGGATAGCGCCGCCATCTGGACCTCCCCTCTCTGACCTCCGTGGCCTCTACCTCGACTGGATCCGGGCTGCTCGCCGCGGCCTCCAGCCCCAGCTCCTTCGCCTCCCCGGCCTTGCCTATCGCCATGCATCCCCTAAAGCTCTTGCCATCGTTGTGAGCTCAACTTAGGATGCTGCCCTGCGCAAAGCTGGATGCTTCACCCAAGATCTACGAGGCTGCTGGTGATTAAAGTGTTTCCTCACACTTTGTTGGTGCTCCAACCACAGGGTATTGATTCAAGGCACACCTAAGGTCATCTACGATTAGAGGAGCACTTTCTGTACATACTCCATGAAACCAAGGAGACTTCTATCTTCAACAAGATTTGTTAGTGATATGAGATGGTCACTTTCCATGATTTTCTTCAGAGTTGTGGATCAGTTATTTTTATTTTATCCCATGATATCTCTTTGTTTTGTGGAACACGAAAATGCATGCATCATCATTGACCATGTATTGTCATTTTGCGCATCCCAAGAACTGATGAGATTAAAAGAGAAGTATGATGTCCAGTTGTATGGAACTATTCGATATATCCAGGACTACAGTCATTAGAAGATTGTTTCTAAAGGACCCATGAAGATTTAATATAAATCCTTAGTGTACTTTGCATGCTTGATATCTCTAACATTTGACATTTGTTATGTTACAACCTACAGTTTGCAGAAGTTAATGAAAGTAGTTCTTCAAATGTTGAAACAAAGTGCAAGGAAATTTACGAGAATGGCATAAATAATTTTGATGCTTTTTCAAAGAAGGTAGATGTATTTGGAAGTATCATCAGCACCATGTGTTATGTATGGTATGTACTCAGTTTGAGTTTCTACACTTTTATTTTATATTTTTTTGCAGTTCCAATTTGCCACTCATCTATTTGCACTAAGCCTTGATGGATCATACATCCAGGTGCAGCAAAGATGCTTCACATTCACTACAGAATTGTTCTTATAGATCTACAACTGTGAGCCTCCTATTTAATTTATGAAGATGGAGCAGAGGGAACACAGATTCGTTTTTAGGAAGTATAGGTGTCTGACAGATTAAACTATGAGAGAGGCATCTTGCCTCAGATCATTGCGTCGGTGTACGACATGATGTGCCGTGGAGGACAAGCTAAACTGTCTTTCCCCCCACATTCTGGTCCCCTGATGGCAGAAAAAGAATCATGTCAAAGAGCAATCCAGATCATGTGCAAGCAAGTGTAACCAAAATGGAACAATAAAGAGAGAAGCCTGAACTTTACCTGATCAATCAGAGGATACTTGCTCTTCACCTGCACTTGAACATTTGCTTGGTCTTTGCCAGTATTATGTTGTCCCATAATGAACCAGTCATACGGAATAATGTGGATTCAGTCACTACCTATTGTCTTATTGGGAACAACACGATGGAGTTTTTCACTTCTCGGCAAACTAAAGGTAGTTATTTTGAGTATGATTATAAATCCAAACAAAATAATCCCTGTTATATGTTGTCTTCCCAAGTATTTTGCATTTTGCACATGCTGAACTAAGTGGAAAGCTAATTGCGTTTCTTTGATTCTAAGTAAATGTTTGTACAGCTTTTCTACTGGCATTTGTGTTTCAGATATAGTATCCAAGAAGTTTATTTAACATAGTAGGGAATATATTCATCTCATTCTTGATAATGGATGGAAAGGCCCATCGTAGCCTCCATCTCATCCGACCTATGTCCTGGAGACAATCCATTTTCTCATTTATACGAAGAACATGTGGCGCCAGACAAAATATTGTGAGGTTCACCATTGGGATATTGCTTCAGTGTGGATACTATCTCCTGCTGCATTTAGTGTGTTTTCGTGTGACATGATTATTTTAGGTAAATACTTTTGCTGCCACACAAATAGATATCGACACTTTCTAATCAGTTGGAGTAATTCAATATAGATGGGAACTTGAACACCACATCTCAAATCAGCTCAAATCCTATAATTTGTGTGTAGTATCTGATTCACTAACTCCATGCTATATGTGTTTAGTTTTCACATGTTGAAATTAAATATTCGAAAATCTTTTTACAAAGGAAATGCTGATTTTTTTTGCCTGTTGTCCGAGGTTTGAACAAAAGAATTCATCATGTTTGCGATTTTAAACAACAAAAATTACAATTCTTTCTTTTTATTTATTTATTGTGGCTTATATTTTTTTCATTTATAGTGTCTTTTTGTTGCAAACAAATTCCAGCTTCAGAGGGACAAATTTGGATCTTGGTGCTTATGTGTATATAAGTATACTCATGCTCAGTGGCGGAGCTAGAGAAGAAATGTTGCAGGGGCGAAAGACAAATACAACAATCTTGAGGGGTCCAAAGACTATACTTTTTCTAATTAAGCACTTCCAAAAAAATGTTCTTCAGACATTTTGTCAAAGTTGGGGGGGGGCATGGCTGCTATAGGAATACATGTAACTCCGCCAGTGCTCATGCTCTTTCAGCCCAACGATTTGAGACAAAGTAATTGGTACTCACTTTGGTTAAAAAAGGAGGGAAAGGAATATGTACAGTTTTGCTCCAGTTATAATGATTGGTTATTTTCTTATTGTTGACATTGGAGTTGCATCACTCATTGTCAAGTGTTGCAAGCAACTACAATGACCAATATTCGTGTTTACCTTTCATTCTTTGGTTTACAACAACGGTTATAGTAATTATCAGAAACAGGCATTTGTACATAAACTGTATAGTGTCCATTTCGGAATCCCTGTTCTTACCGTGTCTATAACTTTATATGCATTAATATTCATGTACGTCAGATGAGATTGCCCATGTCATATCACTACATTATGTAAAAATACTTGATTGCATAATTCACATTTTTGCAAAATTTGTGATTAAATTAAGTATTATGTCCCTTGCAATATTTTCATCTTGAGTTCGTTTATACAGTATGCAAAAGGTTATTCAGTTTATCAACTATCATGTTCATATGACTAAGAGTTACCGCAGCAACGCGTGGGGTATCATCTAGTTAATCTAGTTCCTAGTGCTAGTTCCTGTTTTTTTTGTATGTTTTTTGTTTCACAGAAAAACAATACCAAACGAAGTCCAAACGCGATAAAATTTATGGTGATTTTTATGGAATGAATGAGACCCAGGAAGCTTCAGGGAGGGTGAAGGTGCCTAGGGGCCCCACAAGATCAAGGGGCTCCCCCCTCGGGTGCGCCATTAGCACTTGTGGGGCCCACTGGACCCCCCCCTGACGTGAATCCAAAGCTGAAAAATCCTAGAACTTTTACTCTGCCGCCGCAGGCCTTTGTTCCAAAGCGATCACATCTGGAGGATTGTAACACCCCTGTGTAATAAGCACTGTGACTTTGTGTTAATTCTGCCAAGTCATCTTTATTTACATTGCATGATCATAGTGGTTAATCACTCCAAACTCAAACTCTTCTCTGAAACCAATTCAAACTTCAAGTGCAAAATAAAGTTGCCCAAAAGTTGCTGGCAAAATGTTCACCTTCTAGCAAATATTCCAAAACAAATGGTGTTAAGGCAAACAACATCACCATCAACCTGAAATGGGCCTCAGCATTTAAATCAGTGCCAAAACAGCACTATAAATGCCTAAATTCATTTTTGAAAAATGCCAAAGGATTCCAAAATTTCCCAAACTTTCTGTGACAATGTGGAATATACCATAGTATTTATGTGACCAAGTTTCACATTTTTACTGGGTCATTTGATGACTCAAATTATTGCAAAATTGTCTCTGAAAATAAAACAAAAATAAGAAATAGAAAAAGGCCTAATTGCTACGGTGCCACTGGGCCTAAGTTCAAATAGTAGAGGCCCAGCCCACCAGCCGGTCGTCCTCCTCCTCGGGCAGGTGTCACCTAGCGCGCGCGCCCGAGCGCAGATCATCGCCGTGTCATTGATCCCGCGGCTCCCCGACGCCGTTAAGTGCTCCCCGAGCCCCTCTCGCCCTCCCCCGAAACCCTAGCCCCACTCCTCTTTCCGCTCGCGGCGCCAGATCCCCTTTCCCCAACCTCACCGAGCGCCGCCATGACGTCGGCACCGTGAAGCTCACGACCACAATGCTCCTCGTCGCCTAGGACCCTGTCCAGGAGGCTCACCAGCAACTGCTGCTTCGACTACGCCAACGAGCCCGAGCCAAGGACGCCTTTTTCGTCGGAATCGAGCCGCCGCTTCCCTTCGGCATCTCCGGCAAGTTCCGTCGACGCTGCCCCCCTGCACTACTAAACCCACCGCCGGGCCTACTTGAGCCCCCTCGGTGAGCTCCAAAACCCCCTAGCCTCTCCCTTCTCCTCCCCGTGCATCGTAGATAGCTTCCCCACGCGCTCAAGCTCCGGCCGCCGTCGGTCGACGTCGCAGCCGACGTTGTGGGCAGTTTCAACGGCCGCCGTTGCCGCCGCTCGACACGGTGCGATGCCCACGTTCGAATGCACTAGGTTCCGCATCGAAAGAACCCCCGCAGCCCACTTCTCCTTGTGCCACCGCCGCCTTGCTTGTCGCCGGCGATGCTCCAGCCGCCCCCGAGCCCTCCCGCCGGCACCGTTTGATGCGTGGCTTGACGCTCGTTCGAACGAGCCTACGCGCAGGCCGAACGGCCCCTTGTGGGTGATTTCCGGTCAACTCCGGCGATGGAACGCTGCGGAAGTGGCTCGCCGGAGCTCTCTCTCCAGTGGCCGCCTACGTGGCACCCCGGGGCCACCCCACTGGGTCACTGACCAGTGGGCCCAGGGGCCCCTGTTGACCAGTTGACTTAGTCAACTATGCTGACAGGTGGGTCATCCCCCTCTAATTAAATCTGATGCTTAATTATCTTAATTAAATTAAGTTGTTAGCTAAACACCCTATGACATGTGGGGCCCCCCTCTGTTTAATTAGTTAAGTTCAAATTTAAACACTGGATTAAGGCTGAGTCTATGACAGTGGGGTCCCACATGTCAGTTTGCCTCTGGTCAGCGAGTCCGTTGACTGCTGACGTCATCCCCACGCAATGCTGACATCATATTCCTTTTCTGGAATTCATTTAATTTAAGTAATTCCAGAATATTGCTAAAACTTTGAAAAATTCATAGAAATTAATCCGTAGCTCGGATCGAAAAACTTTATATATGAAAGTTGCTCAGAACGACGAGACGGATCTGAATATGCCCTCGTCATACCTGTCACATGCCTCTAGCATGATGAACATGGAACTTTCCCCTCCGGTTCATCTGACCGATAATTGCCCGAAGCTGGTAAAATATCTCCGGATGTTTTGCCGCTCCGTCTGCAACGTGTAGCCCTTCGTCAAGTCTCCCCTAGCACCGTGTATCTGCCTTGTTACGTTTTGTGATGCTTTGATTGTTATGTTATTTATTGTTTCTTCCCCCCTTTCTTCCCGGTAGACCCCGAGACCGCTGACGATGCCCTGGTGATCGACTGCTTCACCGTCGGAGTTTCCTTTTCCATCTGCCGAGCAACCAGGCAAGCACCCCCCCCCTTTGAACATGCCGATATCGCCTATTCTTTCTCTCTTATGCTTGCATTAGAAATTGCTGCTGCTACTGTTTATCCTATTCTGATGCATAGCCTGTTTTTGTAACTGCTGTTGATACCTTCCTGGTTATCCTAAACTGCTTAGTATAGGCTAGGTAGAGTCCCACCAGAGACCCCCATTTTGACCCAGTTGCCCCCGCTGGAATATCAGATGACTCGATCAGCGTGATCGACAGCCAGGCCCCGGCACCGCACATCACCCCCTTAGTTGTACGACACTGCAGCGTTACTATCGAGTGCCGAGGGTGATACCTCGTTTAGCACTTCTGATGTTAACTCTGTAGAGTAGCTATTCGGTCGTGGTCCTCGAGGGTGATTCCTCCTTCACCACTTCCGATAACGACGCTGTCGTGCAACATCTCAAGTGTGAACCCATCGAGGGTGATTCCTCTGAGTTCACCTTGACGGATACATCGAGTAGGAATCCAATGAGGGTGATACCTCGGATTCCCCAGATGTTATGGGCACACGGATACTTGGACTTTACAACTGTTACTTGGAAAGGCGGGTCGACCCTGAGGAGTACCCGCGAGTGATGTGGGGACGGGTTGACCTGGAGGATGCCCGTGAGATAACTACGAGGCGTGGCCGAGCATTCTTAGCCCTTGTCACAAGTCCTCGAGACGGGGCGACGGGGTCACATCGATCGTGAGTCTCTGCTCGTTACCGCATTACCAATACAATAATGATTTGGATATGTGATCTGAGTGGGACTCTGGCCCGATAGCACTAACCATCACGCGGGAATAAGTTATGGGCACTCTGCGTCGTACGTTTCTTCTGAAAGCTCTGTCAGATGTCCAGCTCAGCATCACGGCTGGGACGGACCGGCGCCACCCAGGAGAAAGGTGGTGCCTGGCTTCACCCTGCTCGCAATGACCCGGAGTGCACAGGGCGATGGCCCAAGACCCCTGAGCGCTTAGGATATAGACTGACGGGGACCTCTCTGCTGAGCCTAGGTAGGACTACGACGTGTTGTTTAGCCGAGGCCGGGCATGACCCCAAAAAGTGTGTCCGGCCGGAGTTAAGTGAGAGTGGTGGGTAAGTTGGTGCACCCCTGCAGGGAAGAACTAATCTATGCATAGCCGGATCCTCGGTAACGGACGCTCGGAGTTGTATCCTGATCGATACAACTAGAACTGGATACTTGTGATGAGAAATGGAAAGTATGGCTCTGGGATTGCTTTCTCGCAGGGAGTCGAGAAAGGATCTCTGGCCGAGGTTGATATTTAATACTGATACTACTTTATACTGTACTAATCTACACTCTTCTAATGCTGCAAGACCGCTGAAGATGCTAGTCTTCGATAGGACTAGGCCTTCTCTCTATTCTGGCATTTCTGCACCCCAGTCCACATATACAGCTTTTCTTTGATAATGTTCCATATGTAGTGTAGATCCTTGCTTGCTGAGTACTTCGGATGAGTACTCACGGTTGCTTTGCTCCCTCTTTTTCCCCATTCCCGATTGATGCGACTAGATGACGGATCCCAGGAGATAGCTGCCCCGCCGACGACTACTACTACTACCCCGAGGATGGTTACTACTACGAGTTGGCTGTCGACCAGGAGTAGGTTCGAAGGGTCCCAGGCAGGAGGCCTGCGCCTTTTCGATCATAGTGTTTTCTTTTGCCCCGCCTTCTTAAAGGCTTGTCTGTTTTATCTTTTATATCTGTACTCAGATATCTGATGCTTCCGCTGACGCTTGTATGCGAGCTTATGTATTCGAGCCCTCGAGGCCCCTGGCTTGTAATATAAAGCTTGTATGACTTTATTTATGTTTTAGAGTTGTGTTGTGATTCCTTCAAGTGAGTCCTTAGGCTTGATCGTGTGCATTTGCGTGTATGATTAGTGCACGATTAAGCCGGGGGCGTCACAGGTTGGTATCAGAGCCGATTGCCGGTAGGAATCCCCCTTTCCAACTCCTTGGCCGAAGTTGAGTCTAGTCGTCCAAAAACTATTTTACTAACTTGGCTGTGTGGCTTACGGGCCCATGTCGCCAATTGGGTGGTATTAGGATCTTTTATTCCTCGTCTTTACTCTGGGACTTTGATCTCTCTACTATTCGGGTTAAATGGTTTTACTAACTCCAACATTAGGTTCTCGTGATCACATCCACCCGGAGTTCTGAAATTTCCCCCCTTTCTTCAAGATTGTGGGCCAGGTTCTGCTTACAGGATCCTTTTATCGAGGGCACCCTGTATTGTCACTTGCAGATTCCTCGCTTCAACAGTTTTCTTTGACATGATGTAGCCTTTGCTATGTCTCATTGTGTACTTCCTCACCGCGTGACTGCGCGCTGCCTAGTTTGTCTAGCTGCGAGCGTTCCTGAGCGCGTACTATCCGTTTGAATCTAACTCTGTGCATGGATTGGTATGTCTTTAACAACTACTATCATATATCTAATGCCCTTCTTGTTCATTTCCCGTGTTAAATCATGAATAACTCCATACACATGCAGTTGTTATTACTAAACTGCCCCTGTTATTTTTGGTAGGATGGCTGACGATCCTCCACCTCCACCTTATATTGTCGCAATGATGCAGCAGTTTGAACTGAACCGTCATGTTATGACCGGGATATTGGCTCAGTTCCCAAACCAGAATGCTCATCAACAGCCTACCCCAATAACACTGCAAGAATTTGTGCGCCTCAACCCGTCTGTTTTCCGCAACTCCACCAATCCTATGGATGCTGATGAGTGGCTTCATGACATCCTATTTGAGATGGAGTCAGCTAATGTTGCTCCTGACAATTACGTCACCTTTGCGACACTCCACTTGAAGGGCCCAGCTACTCAATGGTGGGAAAGCCACAAGGGTATGTTGCCTGCTGAAACTGTAACCACTTGGCAGGAATTTCAGTCAGCTTTCTGTGCACGGCACATTCCTCAAGGTCTGATGGACCAGAAGAAGCAGGAGTTCCGCAAACTAATACAGGGCACAATGACTGTGGATGAATATCAGAGGAAATTCCTTGAATTATCCCGCTATGCTGCGGATGACGTCTGCACTGACGCTCGCAAGCAGGAGAAATTCTGTGAAGGACTGTGTACTGATATAAACCTCGCACTTGTTGTCCATGATTGCATAGACTTTGCAATGCTTGTCAGCCAATCTTTCCAAGTTGAAACTGCTCTGACTAAGTACTAGGAGTCGCTCAAGCGCACTCGTGATGTTGGCTCATCCGCGGGTCAGCCTGTTCAGAAACATCGAGTGTGGATTCCGCACAATGTACATCACCGACCTGCCCCTGCACCGAGACCTTCTTATGTTGCACCTTGTCTGCCTGCGCTGCCTAGACAGCTCATAAATCAAAGTGGACAGCTCAATACTATGGCTCCTCCCCATAATGATAGTTTATGCCGCAAGTGTGGACAGCCAGGGCACCATCCTAATAACTGTCGCTTGGATCAGCAGCAGAATGCATCTCGTTCTACTGTTCGCCGTAGGAAGGGCCATCGAACCCATCATTCTAGAAATCATAAGGCCAGGCCACTTACTATGGGTCGTGGCCAGGTCACTCATGTCGAAATGGAAGAAGCTTGAGAGTCCCCTAAAATCGTGATGGGTACCCTTCCAGTTAATTCAGTGGCAGCTTCTGTTCTTTTTGATTCAGGTGCATCACATTCCTTTGTGTCCCAGCAATTTGCACAATTGCATGGGTTAGCTATGAGCTCATTACCCACTCCTTTAGAAATCAGCACTCCCCGTTCTAGGTGGCAAACTCAGATGATAAGTCACAAAAATCATATCAAGATTGAAGGATTGATGTTCCCTGTTTCACTCATTACTCTCGGACCTTCTAACATAGATGTTATTCTCAGTATGGATTGGCTGGAAGCCCATAATGCTATGATTAACTGTGCCGCCAAGTCGGTCTAGCTCACACATCCTTCCGGTCAGAGAATCAACTACTCCGCCCGGATAGTCCAGAACGCTGAGAGCCAGATTTATGCTCTGAATGCATTGAATGCTTCACCTCTTGAAGGCATCGAGAACGTTCCAGTTGTTTGTGATTTTCAAGATGTCTTTCCAGAAGAACTTCCAGGAGTCCCCCCTGTTAGAGCTGTCGAGTTTGTCATCGACTTGAAACCAGGCACAACTCCTATTGCGAAGCATCCTTGTAAGATGCCTCCGCACTACCTTCTCAAGCTTAAGGAGGAAATCGACAAATCACTCCGCAAAGGCTTTATCCGTCCAAGTTCCTCTGCTTGGGGAGCACCTTCCCTCTTTGTCAAGAAGAAGGATGGTACAAATCGGTTGGTTCAAGACTATCGACCAATCAACCAAGCAACAATTCAGAACAAGTATCCGCTTCCCAGAATCAATGATCTGTATGATCAACTTGCTAGTTCCTCAGTATTTTCTAAGCTCGATTTGAGATTGGGATACCACCAGATCCGAGTTCGTGAAGAGGATATTCCCAAGACTGCATTTGTTACTCGCTATGGCTCTTATGAGTACACTGTTATGTCATTTGGCCTAACAAATGCTCCAGCTATGTTCTCCCGCCTGATGAATTATATCTTCATGGATTACCTCGACAAGTTCGTCGTAGTATATCTGGATGATATTCTGGTATATTCGAAGAATGAAGAAGAACATGCTGAACATCTTCGGCCTGTATTGGAAAAGCTGCGTGAACATAAACTGTATGCCAAGTATTCCAAGTGTGAACTCTGGTTGTCTGAAGTGACATATCTCGGCCACGTGATCTCCAAAGATGGCATTGTTGTTAACCCAGAACGAGTTCAGGCTATTCTTGAATGGACTCCACCGAAGAATGTCAAGCAAGTCAGAAGCTTTCTCGGCCTTGCAAGCTATTGTCGTCGCTTTGTTGAGAATTTCTCAAAGATTGCTAAGCCTTTGACTGATCTGCTTCACAAAGGCGTTAAGTTTGAGTGGACAGAAAAATGTCAGGAAAGTTTTCAAACACTCAAAGACAAGCTAACATCTGCCCCAGTACTTGCTCCTCTAGATTCTCGCAAAGACTTTGCGATTTATTGCGACGCATCCCGTGAAGGATTAGGCTGTGTCCTAATGCAAGAGCATAAAATGATTGCTTATGGCTCTCGACAGTTGCGTCTGCATGAAGAGAACTATCTAGTACATGATCTAGAACTAGCTGCTGTCATCTATGCATTGAAGTTGTGGCAACATTACCTCCTCGGTAATCGTTGCGAGATCTACACGGATCATAAAAGTCTGAAGTACTTGTTCACTCAGCCCTCTCTGAACCTCCGTCAGCAAAGATGGATGGAGACCATTACGGACTATGATTTGGGTATTTCTTATACCCCTGGCAAGGCTAATGTAATGGCTGATGCTTTGAGCCATAAATCCTACTGTTGTGAACTTGAAGTCCAGCTACAGCAACCACTACTGTATGAAGAGATTCGAAAGTTAAATCTCGAGATAGTTCCTCAAGGATACCTAAATACCATGGTTGTTGAACCAGACCTTGAGAAGGCTATTAAGAGTGCGCAAGCTAAAGATGCTGAAGTTGATCTGATGAAGAAAGATCTTCACCTTGAAAAGTACAGGGATTTCTTGTTGTCTGAAGATGGAACCTTGTATTTCAGAGACCGCATTGTCGTACCTCGCTTCGAGCTTATGACTGACAAGGTCATGAAGGAGGCACATGATACACCACTGTCTATTCATCCGGGTAGCACCAAGATGTATCGTGATCTTCGTCAAAGGTACTGGTGGTCCAAAATGAAGCAGGATATTGCTCGATATGTTGCTGAATGTGATGTGTGTCGTCGCGTTAAAGCAGAACATCAGAAGCCTGCTGGAATTCTGCAACCCCTTCCTATTCCTCTATGGAAATGGGATAAGGTTCAGATGGATTTCATTACTGGCCTTCCCATGTCACAGAAGGGTCACGATGCTATTCTTGTCGTCGTCGACCAACTCTCTAAAGTTGCACACTTTCTGCTTGTCAAGGAGACTATCACTGCTAGTCAGTTAGCAGAGTTGTATATCTCTAGAATTGTTTCACTCCACGGTATTCCGAAGGAGATCAGTTTGGACCGTGGCGGGCTTTTCACCTCCAAGTTCTGGGAAAGTTTCCAAGAAGCTATGGGAACTCATATTACTTGGAGTTCAGCTTATCACCCCCAGTCCCAAGGCCAAGTCGAGCGAGTCAATCAAGTGCTTGAAGACATGCTTCAGGCTTGTGTTATATCTTTCAGCAAGAAGCGGGAAGAATCTCTCCCGTATGCTGAGTTCTCTTATAACAACAGCTATCAAGCCAGCTTGAAAATGGCTCCCTTTGAAGTACTTTATGGACATAAGTGTCGAACCCCTCTGAATTGGTCAGAAACTGGGGAACGACCGCTCGTGGGTCTGGATATTATTCAACACGCCGAAGAGCAAGTCCGTATCGTTCGAGAAAATATCAAGGCGGCTCAGGACCGCCAGAAGAGCAACTACGATCGCAAACGCTGGGGTTTGACTTATCAACCTAGTGATCAAGCTTATCTACATGTCACTCCTATGAAGGGCACTCACCGTTTCGGAATCAAGGGCAAGTTAGCTCCACGCTACATTGGTCCTTTTCGCATTCTTACCAGACGTGGTCAGGTGGCGTATAAATTGGAGTTGCCGCCGCAATTCTCTCATATCCACGACGTCTTCCATGTGTCGCAACTTTGTCGTTGCTTCAAGGAATCTCCGCACATAGCAGTGGATCACAATTTGCTCGAATTGCAAGATGACCTATCTTATAAGGAGCATCCGATCCGCATTCTCGATCACGCTGAACGTCGGATCCGTCAGAAGACGACCAAGTTCCTCAAAGTGCAGTGGTCAAATCATACAGAAGATGAAGCCACTTGGGAACGCGAGGATCATCTTCGGGAAGAATACCCCGACCTCTTTCCTTCTACCTCCTGAATTCTCAGGATGAGAATTTCTTTTAGAGGAGGAGAATTGTAACACCCCTATGTAATCAGCACTGTGACTTTGTGTTAATTCTGCCAAGTCATCTTTATTTACATTGCATGATCACAGTGGTTAATCACTCCAAACTCAAACTCTTCTCTGAAACCAATTCAAACTTCAAGTGCAAAATAAGTTGCCCAAAAGTTGCTGGCAAAATGTTCACCTTCTAGCAAATATTCCAAAACAAATGGTGTTAAGGCAAACAACATCACCATCAACCTGAAATGGGCCTCAGCATTTAAATCAGTGCCAAAAACAACACTATAAATGCCTAAATTCATTTTTGAAAAATGCCAAAGGATTCCAAAATTTCCCAAACTTTCTGTGGCAATGTGGAATATACCATAGTATTTATGTGACCAAGTTTCACATTTTTATTAGGTCATTTGATGACTCAAATTATTGCAAAAGTGTCTTTGAAAATAAAACAGAAAATAAGAAATAGAAAAAGGCCTAATTGCTACTGTGCCACTGGGCCTAAGTTCAAACAGTATAGGCCCAGCCCACCAGCCGGTCGTCCTCCTCCTCGGGCAGGTGTCACCTAGCGCGCGCGCCCGAGCGCGGATCGTCGCCGTGTCATTGATCCCGCGGCTCCCCGACACCGTTAAGTGCTCCCCGAGCCCCTCTCGCCCTCCCCCGAAACCCTGGCCCCACTCCTCTTTCCCCTCGCAGCGCCAGATCCCCTTTCCCCAACCTCACCGAGCGCCATGACCGTGGCACCGTGAAGCTCACGACCACCATGCTCCTCGTCGCCTAGGACCCTGTCCAGGAGGCTCGCTGGCGACTGCTGCTTCGACTACGCCAACGAGCCCGAGCCAAGGACGCCTTTTTCGTCGGAATCAAGCCACCGCTTCCCTTCGGCATCTCCGGCAAGTTCCGTCGACGCCGGCCCCCCTGCGCTACTAAACCCACCGCCGGGCGTACTTGAGCCCCCTCGGTGAGCTCCAAAACCCCCTGGCCTCTCCCTTCTCCTCCCCGTGCGCCGTAGATAGATCCCCCGCGCGCTCAAGCTCTGGCCGCCGTCGATCGACATCGCAGCCGACGCTGCGGGCCGTTTCAACGACCGCCGTTGCCGCCGCTCGATGCGGTGCGATGCCCACGTTCGAATGCACCAGGTTCCGCGCCGAAAGAACCCCCGCAGCCCACTTCTCCTTGCGCCACCGAACGCCGCCGCCGCCGCCTTGCTCGTTGCCGGCGATGCTCCGGCCACCCCTGAGCTCTCCCACCGGCACCGTTGATGCTCCGGCGATGCTCCGGCCGCCTTGCTCGTTGTCGAAACGCGCGGGCCTAACGGCCCCTTGTGGGCGATGCTTCGGCCGCCTTGCTCGTTGCCGGCGATGCTCCGGCCGCCTTGCTCTTTGTCGAACGAGCCTACACGCGGGCCGAACGGCCCCTTGTGGGCGATTTCCGGTCAACTCCGGTGATGGACCGCCGCGGAAGTGGCTCGCCGAAGCTCTCTCCGGTGGCCGCCTACGTGGCACCCCGGGGCCACCCCACTGGGTCACTGACCAGTGGGCCCAGGGGCCCCTGTTGACTAGTTGACTTAGTCAACTGTGCTGACAGGTGGGCCATCCCCCCTGTAATTAAAACTAATGCTTAATTATCTTAATTAAATTAAGTTGTTAGCTAAACACCCTATGACATGTGGGCCCCTCCTCTGTTTAATTAGTTAAGTTTAAATTTAAACACTGGATTAAGACTAAGTCTATGACAGTGGGGTCCCACATGTCAGTTTGACTCTGGTCAGCGAGTCTGTTGACTGCTGACATCATCCCCACGCAATGCTGACATCATATTCCTTTTCTGGAATTCATTTAATTTAAGTAATTCCAGAATATTGCTAGAACTTTGAAAAATTCATAGAAATTAATCCGTAGCTCGGATCGAAAAACTTTATATATGAAAGTTGCTCAGAACGACGAGACGGATCCGAATATGCCCTCCTCATACCTGTCACATGCCTCTAGCATGATGAACATGGAACTTTCCCCTCCGGTTCATCTGACCGATAATTGCCCGGAGCTGGTAAAATATCTCCGGATGTTTTGCCGCTCCGTCTGCAACGTGTAGCCCTTCGTCAGGTCTCCCCTAGCACCGCGTATCTGCCTTGTTACGTTTTGTGATGCTTTGATTGTTATGTTATTTATTTTTTCTTCCCCCCTTTCTTCCCGGTAGACGCCGAGACCGCTGACGATGCCCTGGTGATCGACTGCTTCACCGTCGGAGTTTCCTTTTCCATCTGCCGAGCAACCAAGCAAGCACCCCCCCCTTGAACATGCCGATATCGCCTATTCTTTCTCTCTTATGCTTGCACTAGAAATTGCTGCTGCTACTGTTTATCCTATTCTGATGCATAGCCTGTTTTTGTAACTGCTGTTGATACCTTCCTGGTTATCCTAAACTGCTTAGTATAGGCTGGGTAGAGTCCCACCAGAGACCCCCATTTTGACCCAGTTGCCCCCGCTGGAATATCAGATGACTCGATCAGCGTGATCGACAGCCAGGCCCCGGCACCGCACATCACCCCCTTAGTTGTACGACACTGCAGCGTTACTATCGAGTGCCGAGGGTGATACCTCGTTTAGCACTTCTGATGTTAACTCTGTAGAGTAGCTATTCGGTCGTGGTCCTCGAGGGTGATTCCTCCTTCACCACTTCCGATAACGACGCTGTCGTGCAACATCTCAAGTGTGAACCCATCGAGGGTGATTCCTCCGAGTTCACCTTGACGGATACATCGAGTAGGAATCCAACGAGGGTGATACCTCGGATTCCCCAGATGTTATGGACACACGGATACTTGGATTTACAAATGTTACTTGGAAAGGCAGGTCGACCCTGAGGGGTACCCGCGAGTGATGTGGAGACGGGTTGACCTGGAGGGTGCCCATGAGATAACTACGAGGCGTGGTCGGGCATTCTTAGCCCTTGCCACAAGTCCTCGAGACGGGGCGACGGGGTCACATCGATCGTGAGTCTCTGCTCGTTACCGCACTACCAATACAATAACGATTTGGATATGTGATCTGAGTGGGCCTCTGGCCCGATAGCACTAACCATCACGCGGGAATAAGTTATGGGCACTCGGCGTCATACATTTCTTCCAAAAGCTCTATCAGACGTCCAGCTCAGCATCGCGGCCGGGATGGACCGGCGCCACCCAGGAGAAAGGTGGTGCCTGGCTTCACCCTGCTCGCAATGACCCGGAGTGCACAGGGCGATGGCCCAAGACCCCTGAGCACTTAGGATATAAACCGACGGGGACCTCTCTGCTGAGCCTAGGTAGGACTACGGTGTGTTGTTTAGCCGAGGCCAGGCATGACCCCGAAAAGTGTGTCCGGCCGGAGTTAAGCGAGCGTGGTGGGTAAGTTGGTGCACCCATGCAGGGAAGAACTAATCTATGCATAGCCGGATCCTCGGTAACGGACACTCGGAGTTGTATCCCAATCGATACAACTAGAACTGGATACTTGTGATGAGAAATGGATAGTATGGCTCTGGGATTGCTTTCTTGCAGGGAGTCGAGAAAGGACCTCTGGCCGAGGTTGATATTTAATACTGCTACTACTTTATACTGTACTAATCTACACTCTTCTAATGCTGCAAGACCGCTGAAGATGCTAGTCTTCGATAGGACTAGGCCTTCTCTCTATTCTGGCATTTCTGCAGCCCAGTCCACATATATAGCCTTTCTTTGATAATGTTGCATATGTAGTGTAGATACTTGCTTGCTGAGTACTTCGGATGAGTACTCACGGTTGCTTTGCTTCCTCTTTTTCCCCATTCCCGATTGATGCGACCAGATGACGGATCCCAGGAGATAGCTGCCCCACCGACGACTACTACTACTACTACCCCGAGGATGGTTACTACTACGAGTTGGCTGTCGATCAGGAGTAGGTTCGAAGGGTCCCAGGCAGGAGGCCTGCGCCTTTTCGATCATAGTGTTTTCTTTTACCCCGCCTTCTTAAAGGCTTGTTTGTTTTATCTTTTATATCTGTACTCAGATATCTGATGCTTCCGCTGACGCTTGTATGCGAGCTTATGTATTCGAGCCCTCGAGGCCCCTGGCTTGTAATATAAAGCTTGTATGACTTTATTTATGTTTTAGAGTTGTGTTGTGATTCCTTCAAGTGAGTCCTTAGGCTTGATCGTGTGCATTTGCGTGTATGATTAGTGCACGATTAAGCCGGGGGCGTCACAAGGATTTTGTTTCGAAGCGATCTCATCTGGAGGCCTTTTTCGGCACCTTGCCGGAGGGTTAGCCATCACGGATGCCATCTTCATCATCCTTGCTGCCTTCATGGTGATGTGTGAGTAGTTCATCCTCGGGGCTGAGGGTTTGTACCAGTAGCTATGTGTTTGATCTCTCTCTCATGTTCTTGATTTGATTTGATCTTGATGTATCATGAGTTTTATCAATATAATTGGATCACATGATGTTCACCTCCCTCTCTTATTCCGTGGTGAATTGAGTCTTCCTCTTTGAGGTTTCATTATGTTGGATTGAATATTTTTTATTTGAGATCTTTGATGCATGTCTCACTCACGGATACTCGTGGTGGCCTCAGGGTATCTAGGTGACATTAGAGTTGATTGATGTGTATCATATGGTGTTGTCGTAGTATGACCTTTAGAACTATTCTTGACACTTTGGGGTGGTTCATAAGATTGATTGGAAACACAACTTTGAGGTGGTTTACTACCTACACGATTTCATCCTACTTTCTCCAATAGGAATAGAGGCTTTGGAGTGATTCTTTTCCGCACTTTGAGGATTGTTATGTGATTCAATTATGTTAATGATGTGAGAGATTGCACAGGCAAAAGTATGAACCCTAGGCCTTGTTTCTATGCATTGAGACACCATTTTCACACATTTTTGTTACTTGCTACCTCGCTGTTTTTATTTGTTCAGATTATAGAAAGCTATTTCTACCATCCATATTACACATCTAAACTAGTGCACCTATACAACTGACAATTGTATTGGATGTGTTGGGACATAAGAGACTCTTTGTATTTGATTGCAGGGTTGTTTGAGAGAGACCATCTTCATCCTACACCTCCCACGAATTGATAAACCTTAGTTCATCCACTTGAGGAAAAATTTCTACTATCCTACAAAACTCTGCTCTTGGAGGCTGATACGTCTCCAATGTATCTATAATTTTTTATTGTTCCATGCTATTATATTATCCATC
Organism: Thinopyrum elongatum; assembly: GCA_011799875.1. Classification (NCBI taxonomy): domain Eukaryota; kingdom Viridiplantae; phylum Streptophyta; class Magnoliopsida; order Poales; family Poaceae; genus Thinopyrum; species Thinopyrum elongatum. The sequence continues at coordinate 390,981,092 of CM022299.1, forward strand.
TTGGATGTTTTATATGCATTATTATGCTGTTTTATATCATTTTTTGGGACTAACCTATTAACCTAGTGCCTAGTGCCAGTTGCTGTTTTTTTCATGTTTTTATCTTTTACAGAAAATCAATACCAAACAGAGTCCAAACGGAACGAATTTTTTTGACGATTTTTCTTGGGCCAGAAGACAACTAGGAAGCTTCAGGAGGAGGCCAGAAGGTCCATGAGTGAGCCACAAGCTCACCAGGCGCGTCCTAGGGGGGCGCCCTATGAGCTTGTGGGGCCCCCGTGGCTCTTCTAACCCTAATCTCAGCTCTATAAATACCCAAACATTCCCCGTATACCAGAGGGCACACCAAAAATACTTTTCCGCCACCGCAAGTTTCTGTCCTCGTGAGATCCTATCTGGAGACCTGTTTCGGTACTCTGCCGAAGGGGGATTCGATCATGGAGGGCCTCTACATCAACCTTGCTGCTTTTCCGATGATGTGTGAGTAGTTTACCACAGACCTATGGGTCCATATCTAGTAGCTAGATGGCTTCTTCTCTCTCTTTGATCTTAAATACAATGTTCTCCTCGATGTTCTTGGAGATCTATTCGATGTAATCTTCTTTTGCGGTGCGTTTGTTGAGATCCGATGAATTGTGGATTTATGCTCAGATTATCTATGAATATTATTTGAGTCTTCTCTGAACTCTTTTATGCATGATTAAGATAGCTTTGTATTTCTCTCCAATCTATTGATTTGGTTTGGCCAACTAGATTGATTTTTCTTGCAATGGAAGAGGTGCTTTGTTTTGGGTTTAATCTTGCGGTGTCCTCACCCAGTGACAGAAGAGGTAGCGAGGCACGTATTTGTATTGTTGCCATTAATGATAAAAAGGTGGGGTTTATTTCATATTGATTGGATCTATCCCTCTACATCATGTCATCTTGCTTAAGGCGTTACTCCGTTCTTGTTAACTTAATACACTAGATGCATGCTGGATAGCGGTCGATGTGTGGAGTAATAGTAGTAGATGCAGGCAGGACTTGGTCTACTTGTCACGGACGTGGTGCCTATATTCATGATCATTGCCTTAGATATCGTCATAACTTTGCACTTTTCTATCAATTGCTCAACAGTAATTTGTTTACCCACCGTATGTGTTCTTTCAAGAGAGAAGCCTATAGTGAAAACTATGGCCCTCGGGTCTATTTTTATCATATTATTTTCAGATCTACAAAACCAAAAACCCAAAAATACCTTGCTGTAATTTATTTACCTTTACTTTGTTTTGCACTTTTATTTATCTTTTATACCTATCTCTATCAGATCTCATCCTTGCAAGTAACCGTGAAGGGATTGACAACCCCTTTATCGCGTTGGGTGCAACTATTTGTTTGTTTGTGTAGGTGCAGCCATTGGTGACTTGTGTGTTCCTCCTACTGGATTGATACCTTGGTTCTTAACTGAGGGAAATACTTATCTCTACTTTGCTACATCACCCTTTCCTCTTCAAGGGAAAAACCAATGCAAGCTCAAGAAGTAGCAGAGGCCCAACCAAGTCTACAAGAATAAAATTGCATGGTAGACATCAAAAAGCAAATAGATGGATAGATAATGGTATAGTGAAACAGAAATGGTAAAAGAAAATAAAAGAGGCAATTTTGTAGAAGCAAGTGTCTATGAAGAATGGACCGAGGGGCCATAGGTTCACTAATAGCATCTCTCTCGAAATCAGGTAATGGCATGGTACACAAGTTACTGTTGGGCAAATGACAGAAATGCAACATTCATAACTATGATCATTCATGGCATAATCTTGTATAGGCATTACGTCTCTGATAAGTAGACCATTATCCAACTGCATCTACTACTACAACTCCACCCCGAAACCGCTATCCAGCATGCATCTCAAGGTATTAAATTTACTAGAAACAGAGCAACGCAATAAGCAAGATGACATAATGTAGATAGGAAGAAATCTAGCAATAAGATTAAACCCCGTCGTTATCCTTAGTAGCAACAATACAATATGTGTATCCGTCCTTATTTTGGCCACCGAAGAACATACTACTATGCGCCACTCTCACTGAAGAATTACCCATCTATCTTGGCCAGAGAAGACAAATAACTTAGAAAGCATAAATAGCTACTCAATTATACAGCAAAGAAACTTCAAAAGATTCAATAATATTCAATGGATAATCTTATCATAAACCCACAATTCATCGGATCCCAACAAACACACCATAAATTACATTGGATTGATCTCAGAAGAGAACATGGTATTGAAGATCCGAGAGAGAGAGAGAGAGAGAGAGAGAGAGAGAGAGAAGCCATCTAGCTACTACTATGGACCCATAGGTCCTAAAGGAATTACTCACACATCATCCTCGAGGCAGCAAGGTTGATGAAGAGGCTTTCGGCAATGGTTTCCCCCTCGGTAGAACTCCGGAATAGGGCTCTAGATGGGGTCTCTTCGGAACAAAGGCTTGTGGCAACAATAAAATTCTCCTTAAGAAAAATGATGAATGGTTTTGGTATTTATAGGGAATATAGGCGGTGGAATTATGTCAAAAGGTTGCACGTGGGCCCCACATGGACAGGTGATGCCGCCACCCCCTGACCGCGCCATGTGTCCATGTGGCCACGTGGTGGCTCGTCTAGATGTCTCCCGAAGCTTCTAGGGTCCCTTTTGGTCCAGAAAAAATCATCAAAAATTTGCATCGTATTTGGACCTTCCTAGATACTGATTTTCTGTGAAACCAAAAACAAGCAAAAAAATAGGAACTGCCACTGGGCACTAAATTAATAGGTTAGTCCAGAAAAATAATATAAAAATGATAATAAATGTATATATAAATGATAATATAATAGCATTAAACAATCAATAATTATATATACGTTTGAGACATGTCAACGTCCCCAAGCTTAATTCCTGCTTGTCCTCGAGTAGGTAAATGATAAACAAATATAATTTTTGATGTTGAATGCTACCTACCATGTTCTTGATCAAATGATGTAACAATTATGGTGTGCACTTAGGATAAAAGTGATTCAAAGTAATAATCTATAATTGACAACAAGTAAGTACCATCAAAATGTGTAAACAAAATTACTATTGCTTTTCATGGATCAATGCTTTCAAGTAATACCAATCAATACTCATGATGTCATATTCATGTCCCCAATTAGTCAATGTTTTATCATATTCAAGCATTTTATCATAACAACAACCGAGACCATCGGTCAAGTAAATGAATCTATGGTGAACCCTTTTCAACTACTTAGAACTTCAATTCGTTCAATGTTCAGACTACAAGCCTTGGTCTTAACACTTTGGATGGCAAATAGAAAAATGATGGGAATTTTATAAGAAGATAAAAATTAAGAAAGTCTCGCATCAATGCAGCTTGATCGTTAGACAAGAGGAACTCTTGCAATCTAATTAATGCGAGGAGTAGGGATTGCATTGCTAGGGATGCACTAGAGCTATAAGTTTATGAAAGCTCTCCTAATGTAGCTAAGTGGGTGTGCATCCAACTTACTTGCTCATGAAGACCTCGAGCATTTTAGGAAGTTCGTCATTAGAATATGCCAGTCAAGTTCTAATAATGTAAAAATCCCACTAGCATATGAAAAAGAATAACATGAAAACTCTCTATATGAAATACATGGTGCCACTTTGAAGCACAAGTGTGGTAAAGGATAGTAGTGTGCCCCCTCGCTCTTTTTCTCTCATTTCTTTTTTTCGATAGGCTCTTTTAGCCTCTTTTTTATTCCTCACATGTAGGGGCACACTCTAGAATGCATCACACTTTTATTTACTTACAACTCTGAAAAGAAAATTAATGACTACAAATGAATTCCTCTGGCAGTGTACCAGTATGTGCAATGTATAAAAATGATGAACGGTGGCCTAGCCACAGATATCATGTTAGCTCTATGATCATGCAAATTAAAATGACAATGAATGCTCAAGTCATATAATGAATAGCAACAATGAAAGTTGCATGGCAATATAACTCGGAATGGCTATGGAAATGCCATAATAGGTAGGTATGGTGGTTGTTTTGAGAAAGATATAATGTGGCTTATGTGTGAGAGAGTGTATCATCCCATGGGGTTTGGATGCACCGGTGAAGTATGCACCATGTCTCAATGTGAGAGAGGGCAATGCACGACACCGAAGAGGCTAGCAAAATATGGAAGGTGGAAGTGATGTAAATACCTTAACTCATAACCCAAAAACATTTCGCTAATACTTCATAGTCTACATCGGGTAACCATGAGACGTACTACTCCTAGGGGAAGTGTTTGGCAAAGCTGAAGCCCGTTGCACATCTCGACCCATGATACGTGAGAGTGTCATTTACAGTGCCTTTCAACTTAGACCCTTCATAATCAGTTTCACTTAAATGACCACAAGTACTAATGTGTATGACTTTAGGACACCTTTCCACTATCTCGCGCTAGTACTTAAGGCTACAGAAAATTAAATTACCTACTTACTATCTCAAAATCATTGCAAAGAACCCAATTATAAAAGTTCAATTGATCTACAAGTTCGTGCAAGTTTTATTATACCATTCGTATATACCTATTACTTTTAGACCACCCATATAATTCATACAAATTACCAATTCTCATTCAACTATCTAAAAAGATTTAAGTGAAGCAAGAGAGTTATAATCTTTTCTATAAAAACATAATATTTCACCGTGCTCTAACAAGTTTAAGTGAAATACTAGAGAAATTTCTATAAGCGCCTCTACTCGAATTGATATAAGTGAATAACAATTGAGCATTCTATAAATATAAGGTGAATGTGTGTCTCTCTTAATAGGTGTGATCAAGAAACAACGATTGCAAGCATCAGCAAATAAAACCAAACAAAAGAAAATAGCGCTCCAAGCAAAACACATATCATGTGAAGAATTAAAATATAGCTCCAAGTAAGACATACTGATAGTTTTAAAGACGGAAGAGGAGATGTCATCCGGGGCACCCCAAGCTTAATTGCTTGAGTATTCCTTAGATATTACCTTGGGGTGCCTTGGGCATCCCCAAGCTTAGGCTCTTGCCGCACCTTATTCTTCTCATATCGCTATCTCACCCAAAACTTGAAAACTTCGTTCACACAAAACTTAACAGAACCTCGTGAGATAGGTTAGTACATATAAAAATAAATCTTATAGCCATTTACTGTCAATACAAGAATCATATTTATTTCCAACTAATTTCTATTGTATCTATCATTTCCACAATTTATATTCCCTAATATATGCCATGGAAACTTTAAAACAGCTGACAAGGAAAACATAACAAAATCTGTCAAAAACATAATAGTACGTAAAGATCTAATTAAAAAGTATACTTATGTAACTCGGAAAAATCTGAAAATTTTGGACGCTACAGACAATTCCTGGTTCAGTACTGTGTACAAATTTCAGTATTTTACCACGTTCAAGTACAGAATAAAAATTCAAACACTGGGTGCAAAAGTTTATGTTTCTTCACACAACCTAATAAACCAGCATTTGCAACATCCCAAAGGTCTAAGTTGACACAAAAATAAATGATACTGACATAATTACTACAGTAAAAATAATCATGTTGACACACTTAAACAGAAATAAAAATTTATGATAAATATTGGGTTGCCTCCCAACAAGCGCTATGGTTTAATGCCCTCTAGCTAGGCATAATGCAATCTATCAAGTTTTATCATCTCTTAGTGATAGATTATACGTGGCTCTCATGATAGAGTCACAAGAAGGCTTTTTTTGAGGAAATTTTCCATACATTTCTTTAATGGAAATTGGAACCGTATATTGTCTTCCTTCATATCGATAATTACACCTACTGTTCTCAAAAAGGGTCTCCCAAGTATAATAGGACATGCGGGATTACATTCAATATCTAAAATAATAAAGTCTACAGGAACATAATTTCTATTTGCAATTATAAGCACATCATTTATTCTACCCATATGCTTTTTAACAGTTGAATCCGCAAGGTGCAAGTTTAAAGAACATTCAGTCATATATCAAAACCAAGAACATCATACAACGCTTTAGGCATAGTAGATACGCTAGCTCCTAAATCACATAAAATGTTGCATCCATAATTATTAATCTTAACTTTGATAATAGGTTCCCACTCATCATGCAATTTTCTAGGGATGGAAACCTCAAATTCAAGTTTTTCCTCATTAGCTTCAATAAGAGCTTCTACAATATGTTTAGTAAAAGCTTTGTTTTGACCATAAGTGTTGGGTGAATTAATCATGGACTGTAACAAGGAAATACATTCGGTAAGAGAAAATTATCATAATTAAAATCCTTGAAATCCAAAATAGTGGGTGCAACACTACCTAGAGTCTTAACCTCTCCAAACCCACTTTAATCATTTTTAGCATCAAGATTATCACCCTCCGAACAATTGGGTCGCCTTCTAGCTAAAGTTGACTCTTCTCTAGTCCCATTATATCAACTTTAATATTTCTAAATAATGATTCAATAGTTGATATACCAATAGTTTTAACGCCGTCATCATTATTAGCAAGATAATGTAGCTCAAGTTTAGCTGCCATTCTATTAATTAGCATGGTTTGCTTATCACATATTTTTCACAAAATACTTTCAGTTTGCACAAGTTGTAGTTGAAGATTAACCACTTCTCTATTAATATCATCGAGTTGCGTCTTCATCATTATTAGCAAGATAATGTAGCTCAGGTTTAGCTGCCATTCTATTAACTAGTGTGGTTTGCTTATCACATATTTTTCACAAAATACTTTCAGTTTGCACAAGTTGTAGTTGAAGATTAACCACTTCTCTATTAATATCATCGAGTTGTTTACTAATAACTTTAAGCATAGAAGAGTGTTCCTTAATCTCTTTAGAAAAATATTCATTTTGTTCAAATTGAGCACGCGTAAAAAAATTAGTGTACTTCTCAATTTCAAGCAATCTTTTATCATAAGAATTATCATAAGTATTTGAGGGATTACCGGGATACGGTCTATAATTATTATTAAAATTCCCTTTATAAGCATTATTATTCAAATTGCTCTTTGAAATAAAATTTACAACAACATTATCCTTATGTTGCTCAATCAAGGTAGATAAAGGCACATCATTTGGATCAATAGTAGTACTCTTAGTAGCAATGCTAGCATGAACATAATCGCATCAACTTTACCACTCGGCGTGCGCTCGGTGTGTCATTGGGAATAAATGGTGGTCATGTTGTTGAGAAGCTTGGTGGCTTCTCTAAGTGTTATCCTCATGAACGTACCACCTGCAGCAGAATCTAGAAGATTTCTGGAAACAAAGTTTTGTCCTGCATAGAAATTGTGTATTACCATCCAAAGACTTAATTCATCCATGGGACAAATTTTTAGCATAAGTTTCATTGTTTTCTATGATTGCGCAACATGTTCTTGATCAAGTTGCTTAAAATTCATAATTTGATTCCTCAAAGATATAATTTTAGCGGGAGGAAAATATTTACCAATAAAAACATCTTTACACTTACATCAAGAATCAATACTATTTTTTGGTAAAGGCACTAACCATTCTTTGGCTCCATCTCTCAAAGAAAATGGAAATGACTTCAATTTATAACATCAGTGTCCATATTTTTAGTTTTTTGCATATCACATAATTCAACAAAAATATTAAGATGGGTAGCAGCCAGGGCGGAGACAGGCTAGACCCCCCCAATGGATCGCCCCCTCAACAAATTAGCGCGGGTACTAGGCTGCCATCGGCGCAACGTGTAGTTGATTAGTTTTTTTAGGCAAGTGTAGTTGATTAGCTGATTAGATCGGAAGCTTAACTGATGCATGCTATGGACCTCTGTGTGCAGCGAAGTAGTGTCGCGTATAATAATAAGCCCAGTAAAACTAATAGCCCATATCCTTAACTTTCGGTCGTCAATCGCGGGCTGCTTGGAAGTTGCCAGTTCTTTTCCCAGTTGCAATCTACCACCATGCGTCCTTAGTCAGTTGAACCCTGAACTTTGGGCTTCGCTGCTAGGGCACTAGGGCGCCCGCCGCCGCTCGCCGGCTCGCCCGTCCGCACGCCCCAGGAGGCCAAGAGATGGTCAAAACCAGGACGCCATCAAGCCGTGGTGCCAGATCATGCGCTTCGTTGATTTTGCGCTCCTGTTGTCTGTCGGGGTGCCGGTATGCATCGAGTCCGTCCATCAGATCATTTATCATCATAATTATTTTGCCTTGTACCTGATTATCTCATCTAGGACTTAATTGTACAGCTCTAATGGTATACGCAATGTACCACTAATAGCTACTACTAGTTACTATTGTTCTGTAAAATTACAATATACTAGTCTGGTTAATTCGTACTCTTGCATATATACGGTGGTATAGTAATATGCTGATTAGATGTGTTTTTATCGGAAATGTATTGTGCGTTACATAATTGTTAGTATTGGAAAGTAGCCATAAACGGTCACATCAGAATGATCAGATGAAATCGTCAACATGTTCACGGAGCGAGGTGTGGTCGTAGAGACTAAGCTAATATAAATGAATATTGCCAAATATATATGGATGTGATTTGCATCAATATCATACACCGTTGTCTTCTTCGCCATCCTCATGTTCAAATCTTGGCTCCGCCCATGACAGCAGCATCTTCATTATAATTCGCAGAAAATTGATCTTTCATCACAAGATTTAATAAAGCAACTTTAATTTTATAAGACTCCGCACTAGTGGCAGAAGAAGAAATATGAGTACTAACAAAATCATTATTATTAGTACTAGAAAAATCACATAGCTTGGTATTTTCAGGAGTAGACAATGTGGCAATGAAAGCAGAAATAGCAACACAATAAATATTTTTAGTATTTTATTAGCAAGTGAGATGCAATCAAATAAAAAGACAAAAGTAACCAACAAGAAAATAAAACAAGCAAAATAAAGCGTCTCTGTGAAATTACCTGATTTGGTAGATGTAGACTCCACCGCCTCAGCTCCATCCACTTCTAGGCTCTAGATGAACGGCGTCGTCCTCACGGAATTAGAGCTGGTATTGGATGCCCAATTATCAAGAGGAAACGCTGACTTTGTGAGCTCAAGCTTACATGAGCTTGGGTGAACAGTAAATTCCGAAAAATAGTTAAAAAATACAAATTTTCACAATGAAATCACATTCGTGGAGGTGTGGGAAAAAATCGATGTTCCAAAAGTGTGTTTTGGGGAGCATTTTGAAGCAATGATTTTGTTTTTTCGCCCACACCTCTACAGATGTGATTTCATTACGAATTTTTGCATGCATGTGAAAAAAAAAATCAATGTTTCTTGAAAAAAAAAGATTTTTTAAAAAAATACTATTTTTCAGAAATTACTGTTCACCCGAACCTCACAATAGCACTTTCGATCCACTAGCTTCTGCTTTCCAAAAGATCATCGTGAGAACGTCCATGAATGAATGGCAGCAGGATAGGTGAATCCCCTAGTGATCTAAACGCTCTTATAGAGTATACTACCAGTGTCGTCGACAACTGAAGCCCGACAAATTGGCGAGGCGTCCTAAAAAAAGTGAGGTGACATGCAGAGAACGGCGGAGGCAGCACTGAGGTTGTCACATCCACCAGAACCGGATGTACCCAGGCTACAATTTCTTGGAAAAGCAAATGATAGATCCGAGGACACGCTAGCTTAGCCCTGCGACATTCTTCTATAAAAGGAGAGAATTTTCCTTTACAAATTTGAAAGAAAGGGTCGCCGATATACAGCCGAATTACAAGAGTTCAATATATGTATCCCTGCCGTTCTGCAGGACCAACCGGCTAGATTTTTACAAGTTTTATACAGAGAAACGGTTCCACCTCTCAAGGCACTGGGAGGTTGGGAGTGAAGCATTCGCCAGGTTCGTCTCAGCTATCAGCGTACTCGCAGTCCAGCAAGCGAGTGAGGATCTCCTGGCAGCTCGGCCGATCCTGGGGCTCTGCCCAGCAGTCTGCAGTAAACAAAACAATTGTCCATAAGCTGAAACTAAAGAACAGAATAAGCTGAAGAACGACTCAAAAGTGATCCCAGACTTATTCCACTGTTAACCTGGAATAGAAAAACATAGCATCTCACAGCATCATTACCTGCAATTAACTTGCCAAGAGGTCCTTCCGGAATTTCAAGCCGCGACCCTTCAGTAACTGCGTACACCACCTATAAAACGCCAATTCTCAAGTTCAGTCAACAGCTCTTGGGGCAAAAGAACTGTTTTACCTACTAACATGTATAAGAACCATCAAGAAATAGGGATGCACCAGACAGGATTAATGATCAGCACGGTAGAGATCAGAATGCCGCATATGGTTCAGTTAAGAGAATCTCTCTAGATAATTCGGTTATATTGCAGACGTTTTGATGAAAGTCAATGAATGCTTACTTTAACTGGGCCGATCCCATCCCATGGGCGGCTCAATGTGCACAGCTCCCACATTATCACACCAAGGCTGAAAATGTCACATTTTTCTGAGAAGGGTTCGTTCCTTATGAGCTCAGGGGCCATCCATTCTGGTGTGCCAGCAGAGGAGTTATCAGTCATAGGACTATCTGTGATCGCTCGAGAAAGGCCAAAGTCACATATCTTGACAGTCCAATACTTGTTCACCAGACAGTTGGCACTTTTCAGGTCCCTGTGAACTATCTTCATGCGGTGTATGCACATCAATCCCCTTACACAAAATAATTCCTTTTAGACGGGCAATTAATGATAAAAGGTGGTTGGAGCTGGAACGAGATTGGGGATTTGAGCTCTAAATGATAAGAGAATTACATCAAATGGATTGAGTGTTTTCTAAAGTTCCAGCACATCAAATAACAGCTAATAGACATGTATAGAGTAACATCACTTATATACAGGGAAAGAGCTAACCTGCATATATCACGAATAATTTTCAGCCTCCTGCGCCAGCTGAGTTTCTTTTTCTGACCACTCATATGGATGAGATAGTACAGTGATCCCATTTCCATATATTCAGTAACCATTGACAGGTGCGGAGGTACCATGCATGCCCCAAGGAACAATATTACTACAGAACAGAATAGAAAAAGATCGTTTAAGAGCCCTGTTCCTAACATATGGCAGTTGATGCTGAGATTGTAGTTTCATGCTATAGTTTGCATTTGTCAAAATGAGCTCTTACCATTTGGATGCCGCAGCCGGCTGAAAAGGAATAGTAAAATTATTAATGCACACGTGCAGATAACGGAAAACAGAAGGTTATCCACATTAGTGAATCAAGAGTGGCTCAGGTACCTCAGGATGTATATCTCATTGGCAAAATCTTCCATGTTTTCAGTCGTCAGATCCTGCTCCAGAAATACTTTGATGGCGACATCAGTGCCATTCCATATACCACGGAAAACCTCTCCAAAGAATCCTGGAGAAGCATTTCGACAAAGGTGAGCCTGCACTTTTGTCAGGCTAAAAAAATGCTGACGAATAAAAACACAAAGAAAAACAGACAATTTCAAGCTAGAGCATTTGAATATGAAACAGAAGACTGCATTATGATGACTATCAAATGATCCAAACAAGTCTCCATGTTTATTAGCATGTCTACTCTCATTGTTTCTAACTATCAGAGCGGAATAGCCGCCATTTAATGGTGACATCGTTAAATTCTCAGAAAAATAAACCAATGTCAATTACACAGTTCGACCTGAATATTTGATTTATTTTAATAAACTTTCAGTAAAACAATAATAAGATTTCATGAATAGCTTTGGGGAAGTCAAAATATAAAGACAGATATAACAATATCAAGACAGTGTGTAAGACTTAGGATATAACTGAATCCGATTCATTTGATTATCAAAGCATTGTAGATGAGTCATACAAAAAAACACTTTTTGTTGATCGTTTGATTCTGAATGCATACTACAAACATATCATATACCATACTAAAAGCAGCAAACACTTATCATTGCAAAGGACACAAGCATAACAACAAAAGAATGGGAGAGGTTCATTTCAAAACACATGCATCAAGTCGACAATAGTAAATTTGTGTGAGGAAGTTCAAGATGACTTGCCTATTCCAACCCGTGTACCAATTGTAAGCTCGGAGAAATCTATGTTCCACTCTTGGAAAGGCGATAGAGGCTTATTAAAAGGAGAGCTTTGCAAAACCTTGTTCCATGCGAATACCATCTTCTCTTCGCTTATAAAATCACAATTATTGCTTGTTTCAGAAATTTCGCCCCCATAGTCATGAGGAGAAGTAGGCAATGACATAGCCTTCTGAGTAGAACCAGCTCGGTTTCTCAAGCCATTGTTCGTCCCAGATTTATCATCCTAAGAATGAAACGAAATTAGGATCCCAAGCTGATGAAATTCATAAGGGAATTACACGCACAGGAGATAAAAAGGCAATATATATAACATAAAACAATGAAACAACAATGTACATTATTTGGGCAGTCATTTGCATTGCTTTCGTCTGCCCCAATATACGAACATGAACCATCATTAACATGATCCCTTTGGAGGCGATTCTGCTTTAGTGTTTCATTCATAGCCCGAACTGCCCTGTCAAGATTTAAGATTTAAACAGTTAATACCTGATGCTCGATGAGCATATCTAACAGAATACAGACACATGCTCTAGGATATCTAGCATCTATGCATGGCCATGAGCAAAGTATTCAGCGACGCTTGAATCTTGCTATACTGGATTGAAGGCAACAAGCAAGCGCACCTACACAACTTCTAATACGACCATGGAAACTCCAACCCCATCATATAGTTCAAAACAAGAATTACCTCACAATGTCATCTCCAATCTCAGGTGTGATGCTAATGCTTCTTCGTCTTATTCTTCGAGGGTTAGGTGTAGTAGTGACACCCTGATCATCTGATCTGCAAGTGTGTAATGATTTATTCAAAAATAAAATGGGGTTGCTATCCGAAGTATTTTCACGATTATGAAAAGAAGCTTCAGAAAAGAAAAGCAAAACTGACATAAGACAAGTTCTTGGCCTTTACAAGGGTAAAGGATGCAAATTAATTTGGCTTCTCAAAAACTAACGAGGATTTTGAGTCCACAACCATGGACATGGACATATGGATGGAGATAAAAAAAATCAGAAATGTAAGAGAAACATATTTCAAACTAGTTTCCATTACGAAGAGCAACACAAAGGTAATATTATGATTGGGAATAAGGTTAGTGGTTAACTAAAAAAAGGTAGATTTCACCATCCATCATGCGCAAAACTTGCATTGGTTGCCCCTTTTCTTTTAGAGAGCTTGCATTTACCTCCTAGATACATATATATGTATATTAAATCGTATGGTTGCTACTAACAGTGAATAAGAGGAAGAACATAATGGAATAAAGGCCAGCAGTTTGTATTTGTGGCAGTAGGCAGTCAAGCTGACCAACTGAAACAAATTGGCCAATCGATATACAATGGAAAATAGTTGCGCCAACATTAAGAAATGCAACACCACACCGATAAAAAAACACTGGCAAACCTTAAAGTAACTCTGTCGGTGTATTCTTGAAATGATTGCCGGTCACCACCAAGTATAGATCTTCCCTTGGCCCTCATTAACGGATGCTCAGGACTACAACAGGGGAAAGCGACAAAAGTATCCTGTGAGAACATATATACCACCAGAAACTGGGAGGAAGACACAATGAAACAATAGATCGATGCTCATAGTTCCTCTCATGTAAGAGAATACTCATACTAGGTAAACATTTGGTAACACAGAAAAGCATATAAACTATAAGCATGCACGTAATATGGTAATATTAGTGCAAGTTTTCGTGAATACAAAATAGGATGATTTTAGGAAAGGCGTGTATGAGTGCAACTGCAAATCAAACAAAAAAGAGCATGTAATTCGTCAAAATGGAATTTCCCAAGCCTATGAACAATGCATAGAACCTAAAAATCAGTGCATTAAACCCTCGTTAAAACCTTAGTACCTCTCAGCAATAAGGTTGTAGGAAAAGAACTACGAACAGCAATACAAGGGATTACAGAATTTTACTGAAGCAGTTAATGCGAGTCGAGTGGAAACCTTGAGCTAGCACCACGAGGTTCTTCAGCAACTCCTCTCCTCTGGCTTCGCCTCCAGAAGGCATTTGCGATGTTTGGCTCACTACATGATGTGCTGGTTTAAAAAACCAACAATTTCTTAGAAAATGCAATGGAAAAGGCAGTAAAAACTCAAAAATATTGACACAAGTATTAGATTATTACATAATATTCTGACAAAACAAACAAGACATCTCGGCAATAGCAACTTTCATTCTATGAAAGAGAAGGAAGAGCTCCATCTTATTGGTGAAGGAGGAATCAATGTTCTGGTAGATGTCAAAGATCTTTGCCACTCTTGACGGCGCGCCTGCCTAGGCATCACGCCAAAACACGCTCCCAACCCCCTCGGCGGGGAGCGCAATGCGGCATGTGGTCCCACATCCTGCAAGGGGTGGTGGGCTGAAGATTGGGATGCCGGCTTACCGTGCCAGGCACAGCGCGTGGTGTGCGGCATTTTTAATAGTTTACGAGTTTTAATGCAGATCAAAGGTGGGGATTAAACTAGTCCTTAATTGGTCATGTGATGAATTCCAGTTTTGCAACACCACTCGGCTCACCCCTCTGTCATGGCCTCCTTCACCCGACTGACTCCCGACTCATCTTAGTTACGTCGAACTACTTCCTACACTGACAGGCATGTTCCAGAATGTGCAAGATTCTCCACCTCCCGCTGCGAGACACTTGTCCAGCAGCTTGTCTCGCGCCCCTTCCACGAGACCCTCTCAATGTAACATGGGCTGGCCCAAGCCAAGAAGCTATCGCGGCTATAAGATGGATGTTGAGAACTTGAGATGACCCTAGTGTATGACGTAAGCGTTGGGTTGGAACGCTAACTTGCTTCAAAATTCTGCATGCAGGCATGGAAAAATCCACTGCATGCATGTGCACATTGATTTGTGTGATGTAGTATGTACTTTGCAATAAAACTGATTATTATCCTTGCAGTAATACTGACAATCAGAGAAAAGTATGGAACTGTGCTTTGTAAGTGACTGGAATTCAAAAGCCATATCTCCGAAGGGGTATATACGAAAGCAAAATTTACCAATCAACGGACAGTGACTAATATTATATCATTAGGTGATACCTTAATTTCCCCTCTGAGAATGTTCTCGATCTCAACATTGTATTACGCAATGAACGCCCAGATAGATTTGATGAAGCTTCGATTCTGTACTGAGATAGAGATGGAATATTTTTATCTTGCTCAAATATAAACTCTAGAAAGTTAGGAAAAATTAACAGAAGAATTGCACACACAAAAATGAAAGAACCAATACAGCTGATAGGTGCCTTTTTCTCCATATATGATATACCTGAGCATGTAACCTATTATTCTACGAGATCTCTTTGCCTTCTCTAATGGTAATTTCAAGTTCAAAATATCGGATACCGTGCTCATAGATTTGGTGTAGAAAGAGCGATAGGTGCCTTTTTCTCCGTACTTGATATAAGCAGGCAGCCGAAACCGCAATATCAGCGATATATCAGCCGATACAGACGCTATTTAGAACCATAGCACAACAACTATACAATTAAAATATCCATGACTGATTTTCTTCTGTACAATTTCTTTATTTGGTTAATGTTGTCAGATATAAACTTCCGACGTAAATTTCTCAAATATTCTGTATTTTCTGTTCATGCAAATAACCTATCTCAGCTTCTATTGCGGCCAGTGTGAAGGTTCACTGTTGTAGCCACCATACAATCAATAATGTTCCAACCAACCAACCTAAACCAGCAAGGGGCATACATCACCATGTCTTATAAAATTATTTGTTTCAACAAGCATATGCTAGAATAATTATCAATCTTACAGTTCTATTGCATGATTATGTTTAAAAGTCATTAATAGCCTGCCCAACAACACAAACTATGATTTTTTTTTCTCTATAATCAGATCATGCCATCTGTTTATTTTAATTTTTTTGAACTTTAATGACAGTGGGAGGCCATGCTATCTGTTCAAAGGTTCACGGTATAAGTTCATCCATAAAAGGGTGTGAGCCACTCAATATGCCAACTAACATTTTGTCCAGTGAGTGAACTATCAGCTCTCTATCATGATACGATATTGAAAAAATAATAAAGGCCTGAATTGCATAGATATTTAATGCATAAGCATACCCTTCAGCTTCAACTTTATCAGATAATCCATATAGAGGACTGTTGGGCTCCAGGGGGGAATCACACGAGTCATTTTCAGCTGAATCACTCTCACCCGCAGAAGAGATATGTGATATAAAGATGGCCTTGGCTGAAAAAGGAATCAACTGGCCGGGAAATCGCATAAGGTCAACTAGTAGCTCCATAGAATTCAGCGGAACTACCACAGACATATGTTTGTAGGAGTCCACAAATCCAACTGCACCGTCATCAGGTAGACCCTATGAAGGACACAATTTTAAGCATTTGAACTTATTTTTATCCTAAATATAACATGAACACGGAATATTATTCGATGCGCAAAGAAATATCTGAAATATACAAAAGATTGAAAAGGGATGTCAACATACCACAACAAGTTTACTCTCAAGGCCAACAGCATCTGCAAGAACTTTAAATAGGATAGCTCGGGGTCGGCATGATCCATGCCTTATCTGCCCAAGAAGTTGTGGTCCTCTATTTCCAAAGAAGTGAGTATCTTCGGTTGAAGCTCTTCCTGGACTTGCATCAGAGTTTTGGCCCTTGAAGCAGTCAAAAACCTGTTCGAGAATAACTTGCCAAGTTCTATTAGATACATCAAGCAATAAGTTAATTCTTTCTTACTTAAGCATCAATTCAATAAGAACGACTTGATGTAACTAATGCAAGGACTAACTAAAATATCAGTCACCAATACTACTCTAACCGAAAGTTTTAACCAAAATTGGTTTTACATGTCCATTAAGTATCAAAAGTATCCCAAGATCATACCGTAGCAGTGATCAACCAAGCCCCCAATGAGGAATTGTACATGTGAAAAATAGACAGTTGTATCGGGTTATAATTTCTAGAACTTACCAAACCTGCTATCTTCTTTATCACTAGAGCTGGATTGTTCAATCCTTTCACAAGTGCGCCACTAAGCTGCTTCAACATGAAAATCTTCTTATCCTTTTCAGCATCTACAACAATTATTTCAGGCTTAAGCCCGTCTGCTTCAAGACTTTGAAGGTCAGTTAGTGATGGTATTGTTGGGAAACTCTCCTTCAGCTTTTTATCCTGTATGAGAGCATGACAGGTGGAAAAAACATAACCACGAAGAACTGAACAAAAGCAGAACATCCTCTAAATCATTGGGGACTTAATAATCAGATTGAGAAGAGAAGTAAAAATTGTTGCGAAATCATAAGTCCAAATTCTAGTGTTTTTCCAGTGATCCACAGTTTTATGACCTAGGAACTTGATTCCTCATTTTCCGAGAAAACAACTTGAGAAAAGACATTGGGAAGGTTGACATGCTTCACATGCTGCAAAACTGTAGCACTTTCTGAACCATATGAAATGTGATGGTCTAAAACAATGCTGCCCTTCAAAAATATAGGCAGTTTGTTCCATTTTCAGATTTATCGTTACTACACCGAAATAATACAAAGCCACCAAAGGAACTATCCATCGAGACCCGCAGAACACAAGAAGGAAAATATGGGCAGGATAACATGTGTTGTCTTACATAGAGTCCTGGAAACAGCAGCAGGTGAAGGACAACAAAAAAATTCTAATTAAGTCCACTTTCATAGCCACCAGTTTAGATGGAGCATTAAGCATCTTCTTCAGAAAGCGAGTGCTTGACATGAATTTGGGAGCATCTAACTCAAAAGCCACATGACATGCACAAATAATCTAGTGTGGCTCTTTTATAAGGACTATGTCTCCAAGGAACAAAACATGCTTACTGGGGGAGGGGGAGATACTCACCGGGATGATTGAATAGAAACCATTCGGAATAAACCCTGAATAAGTTCCAGTTGACCACAGTAACTGAGAAGCCTTCCAGGATGAGGACCTTGAATTTGACAGACTGAATCGCGATTCTTTTTCAGCCAAAACTTCTTGTTCTCTTGCTAAGGCAACAGATTCTATCTTCTCCAAAAAGTCTGGCGGCCACCAACTAGGTTCACATGAAGTAGCTTCAGATCGCCCAGAACTAGTTGGTGTTTCATCCATTTCTAGGTAGTGTAGTCCCTCATTCCAAACCCATGGGCACCATCTTTTGCATGCTAACAAAAGACATACGAGAAAACTTTGTATTCAATATGACCACTGATCAGTCTGGCTGATATCTGCAAAATAAAAAAGAAACTTAATACAGATCTCAAGAAAAGCAGAAACCACTCAGACAAAGTTTAGTAGAGACCAGAGCTTTTCTTATATCTAATTATCTGCACGGGGATTCTTTCACCCCATCTGCAGTACTACTAAACTGATTGGCAGTTCTGCAACAGAAACCAAATACTTTGACTTTTTAGCAAGTCAGGGTTTGCTTAATCTAAACCCATCTATACACCTTGTCCACTTCTGATGGTGAGAATGGATTGTCTTTTCAACAACAAAATGCATGATTGATTAACAGACTATTTAAAAGTACAGTGATAAGTGCAAACTTGAGACAAACAGTCGGCTACTTGTTACTTTTCAAAATTCAAAAAAAAAAAAAAACTTGATAGAAACATCCAACTGAAAAGAGTGAGGACATGTGAACTGTGTGAGGCTTTGGCTTTGCCCAGGGGAAAGGGCAACCTTTGTGGTTAGTAAAGCTCAGTTAGTGGTGTACAATGAAGGATTACTAACTAAATAGAAGTGAATCACGTATCATCAGCTGACGTGCATCCTGATGGAAATCAGCTCCCGGAAAAGAACCCAACCCGCAACATCACATGAAAGTTTGCCATGTCTCATCAGAAACTTCCAGGGCAACCTGCATATTCTGTTGCATACAACCAAGCATAGCATGATGTACAGTTCCAGTTAACTCCATTTTATCCACTAGATGCTATGACGAGTGGGCGCTGTTCATGCTGGCAGCCAAAAAATGTCGGCAATAATCCTATCCACGTCACTAACTGGGCCCACTCCCGGTATGAGTACATGGGGGCATACATACACTCTAACTCTACGGTGTAGATCCAGGCTCTTATTTAACAAAATTTAGCAACTCTGTAAAAACAGTGGGTAAAAATGGAAAAGGTAAAACAGACCACTCTACGCACCAGCATACAGTAACCATAGTACAGCCCACAATCCCATAGACGACCATGTAATGGCGTCGGGCTGTAGCTCAAGCCTTCCCTCCGGCGGCTATTTATGACCGAAACGGGAGGAATCAGGGGCGCCCGCACCTCGAGCCCGATTCTCTGGGGTCGCAGGACAATAACACCCCTGCCTGAGATGCTGCGCGCGCTGAGCAACAACAGGAACCGAATCATACGGATGGGCGGCGTACGCTGGCGGAGTACCAGGGAACGAATCCGCACTTGCAGCGAGTATATTTCCCGGTACGGACGCATTTACACGGATTGCACAGGGTGTGGCCCATATATTCGGATTCGAATTCTCGGAGGCCAGGACAGGCCGGCCAGATCAGAGCGGAACGAATCCAGGCAGGCAGGTGAGGGAGGGCCGGCTTACCAGCAGGAGGAGGAACAGGTCCAGGTGGATCTCCACGCCAATCCAGCACCAGCGGCGCAGTGCGGAAGGAGGAGGACGCGGTGGCGGAGAGCCCGAGGCGGCCCGCTTCGCTTCGGCGGAAGGAGTTGCCCGGCGGCTTCGGATTCGGATGGGCGCAGCGCGGCGCGGGCTCGATCGCGGACGCGGGGGGGTTTGACGGTGCGGGCGAGAGAGGCAGTGGGGGAGAGGGGCGGTAGGTGTGATGGTATGTATGGTAGGTAGGTAGGCGAAGATCGTTCAGCGTGCGGGCGAGGCCAGTGGAAGGAGGAGGAGGTGGAGGAGGAAGTAACTGGGAGTTGAGAGCTGAGGCCCGGGAACTTGGAGGGAGGAGAGCGCGAGACGGCGAGAGAGTGAAAAGTACGGCGGCTCGGCTCCAGGCTCAGGCTGTGGGGGAAGCGTCGGTACGCACTGGCTTTGTGCGGGGAATGGCAGGGCGGCCAGGAGGGAACCCTGGCGACGGGGGTTTCGTGGGAGCACCTTGCTCTCGTGTGGCCGACCCGTACGGTTTTTATCGCAAGCGTAATGCGCATTTACTTCGAGGTCTTCGTTCGGAGCGTAATTAATGTTGGCTCGCTCGTTCGGTGCATTCGAGCTTTAGATATTCTCGCGCTGCTTGTTTCGATTTAATTGTACGGCCATGAGTATTGGAGTGGAGTGATATGCTCACTTGATTTTGAACGTTATAATAAATATTACTCCCTCTATTATGTCTTAAAATGTAAGACACTGTCAGCTATTATTGTGATGGTATATGGAGAGGTTTGTAATTTTGTACAACGACAATTTATGGATTTATCAGACAAACTGAGTTTCATGTGCTATCCTTAGATATGAGTGCAGCTTGCTATCATGTTTATCACTCCATGTCGGACTTGTAGACTTTCCGCGCCGAAAGTAGATATTTATATGAATTATTAGCTTTCGCAAAAGGAAGATATATATGGATAGATATCTTGCTTATCTTGCACCGAAGTCACAAAACCGTACACGTGGTTATCTTAGCGATGCATGCTTGCAATCTGTCGTCCACTGTAACCTTTTTGCGTGACGTGTCTTCTGCCCCTATGTCATCATGTTGTCAGTTTTGATTCACTCGTCATCGAGATAAAGAGGTTGTATCCAGATATGCGTTAGGTTGCAGTTTTGTACCAAAATCACGTGTATACTCATCAAGAAAATCGTGTCCTTCACCAACCCCAGATATTGGCTTACTATCATCTTAAAGATAAACAATGAACAATATATTTTATATGTTATTTGCATATGGATAAGTATGAGGAGCAAAAGGAGTAATTATTTGTACAATAGTTTTTCCATATCTCACGAAATTGCATATCCTTCGGTAACCTTTCCAAGTGTGTGTTTGATTGAAACGCAGACATGGCATTTTTCATGGTCAGTTAATTGATATCTTACTTACATTACACCATGTATCCAATTATGGTAGAACTATATTTCCACTTGATTTTGAAAAGGTTATCATGATTACTGCACACTTTCGTACAAAGTCGTCTATGTTGGGAAACATTGCATGGAAAACAAAAAAAAATCTACGCACACGCAAGATCTATCCGTGGAGATGCATAGCAACGAGAGGGGAGAGCGTGTCTACGTATCCTTGTAGACCGTAAGCGGAAGCGTTTAGTAACACGGTTGATCTAGTCAAACTTCTTCGCGATCCAACCGATCAAGTACCGAACGTACGGCACCTCCGCGTTCAGCACACGTTCAGCTCGGTGACGTCATCGCCTTCTTGATCCAACAAGACGGGCGAAGTAGTAGATGAGTTCCGGCAGCACGACGGCGTGGTGACGGTGGTGGTGATGCTATCTCCGCAGGGCTTCGCCTAAGCACTCTGAAAATATGACCGAGGGACGAAACTGTGAAGAGGGGCGCCGCACACGGCTAAGAGATTGTCGTGTCGTATGTGTGGCGCCCCCTCCCACATATATATAGGTGAGGGGGAGGGAGGAGCAGCCAAGGAGGCGGCCCAAGTGGGGTTGAATCCCACTTGGGGTCCTGCCCCTTGTCGCGCCCCCTTGCCTTTCTAGGCGCGCGGGGAAAGGCAGGGGAGGGTGGCGCCCCCCCCCCCCCCCCCCCCCCCCCCCCCTCCCCCCCCCCCCGCCCCCCCGCCTCCGCCCCCCCCCCCCCCCCCCCGCCTTTCCTTTCTCCCATGTGCAGGGGAAGGCAGGAGGGGCTAGCCCTCCCCCCTTTCCTTCCCTAGGGCCGGTGGCTAGGGAGAGGGCGCGCCAGCCCCCTTGTGGGTTGGTGTGTCTCTCCCCTTGGCCCATTAGGCCCATAGATCTCCCGGGGGTGTCCGGAACCCCTTCCGGTGACCCGATGACTACCCGGTGCATTCTGAAACTCTTCCGATGTCCGAATATCATCGTCCTATATATCAATCTTTACCTCCGGACCATTTCGGAGCTCCTCGTCATGTCCGTGATCTCATCTGGGACTCCGAACAACATTCGGTCACCAAATCATATAACTCATATAACACTATATCGTCAACGAACGTTAAGCGTGCGGACCCTACGGGTTCGAGAACTATGTAGACATGACCGAGACACCTCTCCGGTCAATAACCAATAGCGGAACCTGGATGCCCATATTGGTTCCTACATATTCTACGAAGATCTTTATCGGTCGAACCATTATGACAACATACGTAATTCCTTTTGTCTGTCGGTATGTTACTTGCCCGAGATTCGATCGTCGGTATCTTCATACCTAGTTCAATCTCGTTACCGACAAGTCTCTTTACTTGTTCCGTAATACATCTTCTCGTAACTAACTCCTTAGTCATTTTGCTTGCAAGCTTGTTATGATGTGTATTACCGAGAGGGCCTAGAGATACCTCTCCGATACACAGAGTGACAAATCCCAATCTCGATCCATGCCAACTCAACAGACACCTTCGGAGATACTTGTAGAGCATATTTATGATCACCCAGCTACGTTGTGATGTTTGATAGCACACAAGGTATTCTTCCGGTATCAGGGAGTTGCATGATCTCATAGTCGAAGGAATATGTATTTGACATGAAGAAAGCAATAGCAATAAACTGAACGATCATATGCTAAGCTAACGGATGGGTCTTGTCCATCACATCATTCTCCTAATGATGTGATCCCGTTATCAAGTGACAACTCATGTCTATGGTTAGGAAACCTTAACCATCTTTGATCAACGAGCTAGTCTAGTAGAGGCTCACTAGGGACACGGTATTTGTTTATGTATCCACACATGTATTTAAGTTTCCGGTCAATACAATTCTAGCATGAATAATAAACCTTCATCATGATTAAGGAAATATAATAATAACCATTTTATTATTGCCTCTAGGGCATATTTTCATCAGTCTCCCACTTGCACTAGAGTCAATAATCTAGTTCACATCCTCATGTGATTAACACTCATAGTTCACATCGCCATGTGACTAACACCTAAAGAGTTTACTAGAGTCAATAATCTAGTTCACATCGCCATGTGATCAATACCCAAAGAGTACTAAGGTGTGATCATGCTTTGCTTGTGAGAGAGTTTTAGTCAATGGATCTGCCATACTCAGATCCGTATGTATTTTGCAAATTTCTATGTCTACAATGCTCTGCATGGAGCTACTCTAGCTAATTGCTCCCACTTTCAATATGTATCTAGATTGAGACTCAGAGTCATCCGAATCGGTGTCAAAGCTTGATTGACGTAACCCTTTACGACGAACTCTTTATCACCTCTATAACCGAGAAACATTTCCTTAGTCTTCTTAGGTAACTAAGGATAATTTTGACCGCTGTCCAGTGATCCACTCCTGGATCACTATTGTACCCCCTTGCCAAACTCATGGCAAGGCACACAACAGGTCCGGTACACAGCATGACATACTTTATAGAACCTATGGTTGAGGCATAGGGAATGACTTTCATTCTCTCTCTATCTTCTGCCGTGGTCGGGCTTTGAGTCTTACTCAACTTCATACCTTGCAACACAGGCAAGAACCCTTTCTTTGACTGGTCCATTTTGAACTTCTTCAAAAACTTTGCCAAGGCATGTGCTTTATGAAAGTCCTATTAAGCGTCTCGATCTATCCCTATAGATCTTGATGCCCAATATATAAGCAGCTTCACCGAGGTCTTTCATTGAAAATTTCTTATTCAAGTATCCTTTTATGCTATCCAGAAATTCTATATCATTTCCAATCAACAATATGTCATCCACATATAATATCAGAAATGCTACAGAGCTCCCACTCACTTTCTTGTAAATACAGGCTTCACCGTAAGTCTGTATAAAACCATATGCTTTGATCACCTCATCAAAGCGTATATTCCAACTCCGAGATGCTTGCGCCAGTCCATAGATGGATCGCTGGAGCTTGCACACTTTGTTAGCACCTTTAGGATCGACAAAACCTTCTGGTTGCATCATATACAACTCTTCTTTGAGAAATCCATTAAGGAATGCAGTTTTGACGTCCATTTGCCAGATTTCATAATCATAAAATGCGGCAATTGCTAACATGATTCGGACAGACTTAAGCATCGTTGCGGGTGTCTCATCATAGTCAACTCCTTGAACTTGTCGAAAACCTTTTGCGACAAGTCAAGCTTTGTAGACAGTAACATTACCATCAGCATCAGTCTTCTTCTTGAAGATCCATTTATTCTCTATGGCATGCCGATCATCGGGCAAGTCCACCAAAGTCCACACTTTGTTCTCATACATGGATCCTATCTCAGATTTCATGGCCTCAAGCCATTTATCGGAATCTAGGTTCATCATAGCTTCTTCATAGTTCGTAGGTTCGCCATGGTCTAATAGCATAACTTCCAGGACAGGATTACCGTACCACTCTGGTGCGGATCGTGCTCTGGTTGACCTACGAGGTTCAGTAGTAACTTGATCTGAAGTTTCATGATCATTATCATTTGCTTCCTCTCTAGTTGGTGTAGGCATCACGGGAACGGTTTTCTGTGATGTGCTACTCTCCAATTCGAGAGAAGGTACAATTACCTCATCAAGTTCTACTTTCTTCCCACTCACTTCTTTTGAGAGAAACTCCTTCTCTAGAAAGGACTCATTCTTAGCAACAAAGATCTTGCCTTCGGATCTGTGGTAGAAGGTGTACCCAATAGTTTCTTTAGGGTATCCTATGAAGACGCACTTCTCCGATTTAGGTTCGAGCTTATCAGGTCGAAGCCTTTTGACATAAGCATCGCATCCCCAAACTTTAAGAAACGACAGCTTAGGTTTCTTGCCAAACCACAGTTCATACGGTGTCGTCTCAACGGATTTAGACAGTGCCCTATTTAACGTGAATGCGGCTGTCTCTAATGAATAACCCCAAAACGATAGTGGTAAATCGGCAAGAGACATCATAGAACGCACCATATCTAATAAAGTACGGTTACGACATTCGGACACACCATTACGCTGTGGTATTCCAGGTGGCGTGAGTTGTGAAACAATTCCACGTTGTTTTAAATGAAGGCCAAACTCGTAACTCAAATATTCACCTCTACGATCAGATTGTAGAAACTTTATTTTCTTGTTACGATGATTCTCTACTCCACTCTGAAATTTTTTGAACTTTTCAAATGTTTCAGACTTGTGTTTCATCAAGTAGATATACCCATACCTACTCAAATCATATGTAAAGGTTAGAAAATAACGATACCCGCCGCATGCCTCAACACTCATCGGACTGCATACATCGGTATGTATTATTTCCAATAAGTCATTAGCTCGCTCCATTGTTCTGGAGAACGGAGTTTTAGTCATCTTGCCCATGAGGCATGGTTCGCAAGTATCAAATGATTCATAATCAAGTGATTCCAAAAGTCCATCCGCATGGAGTTTCTTCATGCGCTTTACACCAATATGACCTAAATGGCAGTGCCACAAGTATGTTGCACTATCATTATCAACTTTGCATCTTTTGGCATCAATATT
This sequence comes from Thinopyrum elongatum, assembly GCA_011799875.1. Taxonomy (NCBI): domain Eukaryota; kingdom Viridiplantae; phylum Streptophyta; class Magnoliopsida; order Poales; family Poaceae; genus Thinopyrum; species Thinopyrum elongatum. The sequence goes on from CM022299.1 coordinate 391,006,772, forward strand.
ATGAATATGTGTATCACTACGATCAAGATTCAATAAACCATTCACATTGGGTGTGTGACCATAGAAGGTTTTATTCATGTAAACAGAACAACAATTATTCTCTGACTTAGATGAATAACCATATTGCAAATAAACATGATCTAATCATATTAATGCTCAACGCAAACACCAAATAACATTTATTTAGGTTCAACACTAATCCCGAAGGTAGAGGGAGTATGCGATGGTGATCGTATCAACCTTGGAATCACTTCCAACACACATCGTCACCTCGCCCTTAACTAGTCTCTGTTTATTGTGCAACTCCTGTTTCGAGTTACTAATCTTAGCAACTGAACCAGTATCAAATACCCAGGGGCTACTACGAATACTAGTAAGGTACACATCAATAACATGTATATCAAATATACCTTTGTTCACTTTGCCATCCTTCTTATCCGCCAAGGATTTGGGGCAGTTCCGCTTCCAGTGACCATTCCCTTTGCAGTAGAAGCACTCAGTTTCAGGCTTGGGTCCAGCTTTGGGCTTCTTCGTGGGAGTGGCAACTTGCTTGCCATTCTTCTTGAAGTTCCCTTTCTTTCCCTTGCCCTTTTACTTAAAACTGGTGGTCTTGTTAACCATCAACACTTGATGTTCTTTCTTGATTTCTACCTCCGCCGATTTCAGCATCGCGAAGAGCTTGGGAATCATTTTCGTCACCCCTTGCATATTGTAGTTCATCACGAAGTTCTAGTAGCTTGGTGATAGTGACTAGAGAACTCTGTCAATCACTATCTTATCCGAAAGATTAACTCCCACTTGATTCAAGCGATTGTAGTACCCAGACATTCTGAGCACATGCTCATTGGCTGAGCTATTCTCCTCCATCTTGTAGGCAAAGTACTTGTCAGAGGTCTCATACCTCTCGACACGGGCATGAGTCTGAAATACCAATTTCAGCTCTTGGAACATCTCATATGCTCCGTGGTGTTCAAAATATTTTTGAAGTCCCGGTTCTAAGCCGTAAAGCATGGTGCACTAAACTATTAAGTAGTCATCATATCGAGCATGCCAAACGTTCATAACGTCTGCATCTGCTCCTGCAATAGGTCTGTCACCTAGCGGTGCATCAAGGACATAATTCTTTTGTGCAACAATGAGGATAATCCTCAGATCATGGACCCAGTCCTCATCATTGCTACTATCATCTTTCAACTTAGTTTTCTCTAGGAACATAAAAAAATAGGGGAGCTATATCGCGAGCTATTGATCTACAACATAATTGCAAAGACATTTTGACTATGTTCATGATAAATTTTAGTTCAATTAATCAAATTACTAATGAACTCCCACTTAAATCAACATCCCTCAGGTTGTCTAAGTGATACATGATCCATATCAACTAAACCATGTCCGATCATCACGTGAGATGGAGTAGTCATCAATGGTGAACATCTCTATGTTGATCATATCTACTATATGACTCATGTTCGACCTTTCGGTCTCCGGTGTTCTGAGACCATGTATGTACATGCTAGGCTCGTCAAGTTTAACCCAAGTATTCTGCATGTGCAAAACTGTCTTACACCCGTTGTATGTGAACGTAGAGTCTATCACACCTGATCATCACGAGGTGCTTCAAAACAACGAACTTTGGCAACGGTGCATACTCGGGGAGAACACTTTTATCTTGAAATTTAGTGAAGGGATCATCTTATAATGCTACCGTCGTTCTAAGCAAAATAAGATGCATAAAGGATAAACATCACATGCAATCAAAATATGTGACATGATATGGCCATCATCATCTTGTGCTTTTGATATCCATCTCCAAAGCATCGTCATGATCTCCATCATCACCGGCTCGACACCTTGATCTCCATCATTGCGTCGGGGTCGTCTCGCCAACTATTGCTTCTACAACTATTGCTAACACATAGCGATAAAGTAAAACAATTACATGGCGATTGCATTTCATACAATAATTAAGAGACAACCCTAAGGCTCCTGCCGGTTGTCGATATTACAAAACATGATTATCTCATACAACAACGTATATCACATCACATCTTGACCATATCACATCACAACATGCCCTGCAAAAACAAGTTAGGCGTCCTCTACTTTGTTGTTGCAAGTTTTACGTGGCTGCTACGGGCTTCTAGCAAGAACCGCTCTTAACTACGCAAAAACCACAACAGTGATTATCAAGTTTGTTGTTTTAACCTTCTTCAAGGACCGGCCGTAGTCAAATTTGATTCAACTAAAGTAGGAGAAATAGACACCCGCCAGCCACCTTTATGCAAAACTAGTTGCATGTCAGTTGGTGGAACCGGTCTCATGTACGTGGACATGTAAGGTTGGTCCGGGCCGCTTCATCCCACAATACCGCCGAATCAAAATAAGACGTTGGTGGTAAGCAGTATGACTATCACCGCCCACAACTCTTTGTGTTCTACTCGTGCATATCATCTACGCATAGACCTGGCTCATGATGCCACTGTTGGGAAACGTTGCATGGAAAACAAAAAAAAATTCTACGCACACGCAAGATCTATCCATGGAGATGCATAGCAACGAGAGGGGAGAGTGTGTCTACGTACCCTTGTAGACCGTAAGCGGAAGCGTTTAGTAACGCGGTTGATGTAGTCGAACTTCTTCGCGATCCAATCGATCAAGTACCGAACGTACGGCACCTCCGCGTTCAGCACACGTTCAACTCGGTGACGTCCTCACCTTCTTGATCCAGCAAGATGGGCGAAGTAGTATGTGAGATCCGGCAGCACGACGGCGTGGTGACGGTGGTGGTGATGCTATCTCCACAGGGATTCACCTAAGCACTCCGAAAATATGACCGAGGGACAAAACTGTGGAGAGGGGCGCCGCACACGGCTAAGAGATTGTCGTGTCGTATGTGTGGTGCCCCCTCCCACATATATATAGGTGGGGGGGAGGGAGGAGCAGTCACCACTTGGGGTCCTGCCCCTTGCCGCGCCCCCTTGCCTTTCTAGGCGCGCGGGGAAAGGCACGGGAGGGTGCCCCCCCTTTCCTTTCTCCCATGTGGAGGGGAAGGCAGGAGGGGCTAGCCCTCCCCATTTCCTTCCCTAGGGCCGGTGGCTAGGGAGAGGGGCGCGCCAGCCCCCTTGTGGGCTGGTGTGTCTCTCCCCTTGGCCCATTAGGCCCATAGACCTCCCGGGGGTGTCCGGAACCCCTTCCGGTGACCCAATGACTACCCGGTGCACTCCGAAACTCTTCCGGTGTCCGAATATCATCGTCCTATATATCAATCTTTACCTATGGACCATTCCAGAGTTCCTCGTCATGTCCGTGATCTCATCCGGGACTCCGAACAACATTCGGTTACCAAATCATATAACACTATATCGTCAACGAACGTTAAGCGTGCGGACCCTATGGGTTCGAGAACTATGTAGACATGACCCAGACACATCTCTGGTCAATAACCAATAGCGGAACCTGGATGCCCATATTGGTTCCTACATATTCTACGAAGATCTTTATCGATCGAACCGTTATGACAACATACGTAATTCCCTTTGTCTGTCGGTATGTTACTTGCCCGAGATTCGATCATCGGTATCTTCATACCTAGTTCAATCTCGTTACCGGCAAGTCTCTTTACTCGTTCCGTAATACATCATCTTGTAACTAACTCCTTAGTCATTTTGCTTGCAAGCTTGTTATGATGTGTATTACCGAGAGGGCCCATAGATACCTCTCCAATACACGGAATGACAAATCCCAATAACGATCCATGCCAACTCAACAGACACCTTCGGAGATACCTGTAGAGCATCTTTATGATCACCCAGTTACGTTGTGATGTTTTATAGCACACAAGGTATTCTTCCGGTATCAGGGGGTTGCATGATCTCATAGTCGAAGGAATATGTATTTGACATGAAGAAAGCAATAGCAATAAACTGAACAATCATATGCTAAGCTAACGGATGGGTCTTGTCCATCACATCATTCTCCTAATGATGTGATCCCGTTATCAAGTGACAACTCATGTCTATGGTTAGGAAACCTTAACCATCTTTGATCAACGAGCTAGTCTAGTAGAGGCTCACTAGGGACACGGTATTTGTTTATGTATCCACACATGTATTTAAGTTTCCGGTCAATACAATTCTAGCATGAATAATAAACCTTTATCATGATTAAGGAAATATAATAATAACCATTTTATCATTGCCTCTAGGGCATATTTCCATCAGTCTATACATTCATATGTTGGGATGAGCAATGTACTTGGTATCCTAAAGTTAGACGCAGATTGATGGCTTTCTTATCTCGTGTCGGTTACTAGAAAACGTACACGGCCTGTCTTTTACATGTAAAGCTATTTTACCTTTTATTGATGTTGTATTTACATGGTTACCCATTTGGTTGCCATGAGCCACACTTAGTTGCCTACTAGTGGTATGGAGTGTGACACAACCTTTGTACATAGTGTTTGTGATCCTATGACATCTTACTTTCTCTTTGGATTGTTGTTGAAACTGAAAAAAAGGTTTCCCACTCTGCCTCAAAATCATGTGAGAATGAGAATGGCATGAGGGTTCTAAAAGAAGAAAGCTTAAAAACGTACTAACAAACCATAAAACATAAAGCTAGGGGCCTTTATGGTAGAAATGGAAGGGGGTGCGTACATAGGTTATTTGCATTTCTTGAAGAAAAATTATTATATCATGATGACTTTTGATATGATTCGATGTAACTGTTTTTTTAGATTAACCCTTGTGTGGGTCCTAATGATATATGGTTTATATGGGGTGGTTTGTAATTTTGCACAGTGACCGTTTATGGATTTATCGGAGAAACTGAGTTTCATGTGGATTAGAGATATCTTAGATATGAATGCAGCTTGCTACTATCATGTTTATCACTCTATGTTGGACTACTGGACTTTCCACACCGAAAGTAGATATCCCAGAGGTTTATATGAATTATTAGCTATCGTAAAAGGATGATATATGTGTATGTATGGATAGATATCTTGCTTATCTGCACCGAAGTCACAAAACTGTACACGTGGTTATCTTCGTGTTGCATGCTTGCAATCTGTAGTCCATCGTAACCTTTTTGCGCGGAGGTGTCTTGTGACCTATGTCATCATATTGTCGCTTTTGGTTCACTCGTCACCGAGATAAAGAGGTTGTGTCAGGATATGCGTTAGCTTGTAGTTTTGTACCGAATCACATGTATACTCATCAAGAAAATTGTTTCTCCGCCAACCATTGATATTGGCTTATTATCATCTTAAAGATGATAAACAATGAACTTGATATTTTATATGTTCTTTGCATATAGATAAGTATGAGGAGCAAAAGGAGCAATTATTTGTACAATAGTTTTTCCATATCTCATGAAATTGCATAGTCCTTCGGTAAAAGAATTCAAGTGTGTGTTGGATTCACATGCAGACATGGTATTTTCCGTGGTCAGTAAATTGATAGCACAATAGTCATGTATGCAATTATATAGTAGAGCCCTATTTCAACTTGATTTGAAAAGTTTATCACGATTACTGCACACTTTCGTACAAAGGTCGACTATACATTCATATGTCAAAATGAGCAATGAACTTGGTATCTTAAAGTTAGACGCAAATTGATGGCTTTCCTATCTCGTGTCAGTTACTACAAATGTACGCAACCAGTCCTTTACATTAAATCTATTTTACCTTCTATTCATGTTGTATTGACATGTTTAAACATACGGTTGTCGTGATCCACACTTAGCTGCCTTAGCGGTACATACTAGTGGTATGGAGTGTGACACAACATCCATACACAATTGGTGTTTGTGATCCAATGACAGTTTACTTTCTCGTTTGCATGTTGCTGAAATTGAAATGAAGACTTCCCACTTTACCTAAAAATCATACAAGAACGAGAATGGCATGAGAGTTAAAAGAGAAGAAAGCCTAAAAACACACTAAGGGCATATCCAAAGAGGACCCTCAAACCGCCCGCAAGCGTCCAGACCGAGCTGTCTGGGCGTAGTTTGCCATCCAACGGTGTCCCGCATCTGTCCACGGACCAGTCCGGATGTCTGTTTCCCCGCAAACCAGAACAAAACCACAGGGTTTTGTGGGAGTCCGGACACCGGTCATGTACGACTCTGACACCCTCGGCCCACCCAAAACCCCTCCCGTGCCCGCGTATCCATCCTTTCCTCTTTCTCTTCATCCCTTTTCTCTCTCGCCAACGCTATCGCTCAACCACCCTTGTTGCCGCCAAGCCCTTCTCGGAACTCCGTGACCTCCACCGCTACACCTGGGCTCACGCCGCTTGTCCTTTGCCGCCGGTCCACACCTCCCGTCCGTCCGCCGTGTAGGTATACCATCCCCCCTACGATAGTCACCACACCCGGCAAGTGTTTGCTGAAAATGCTTGTGCTAAATTTTTTATCCCTTCTTTGAAGCAATGATTTAGACATGGAGTGCATATAGGAGAACTAAGTTGAGTCGTCTGATGACTTGTCCGACGAGGAGGACTACACGGATGAAACAATGATGATGTAGGCGGTCCTTGCAGATGCAGAGCGTACGAAAGAGCATGTTCTTAATTTCAAGCGATCAATCAAGGGTCATTGAGAGCTCAATCGGAATAGGGCATGGTGACGGAGTCGATTCCAGCGAATCTCGGGTAGGGGGTCCCGAGCTAGTAGCCTAAGTATGATGGTAACGAGAGACACAAGGTTTTACCCAGGTTCGGGCTTTCACGAAGAGGTAATACCCTACTTTCTGCTTTTGATTGTATTGAATGTGGATAGAGTACATAGTATAGGTGTTTCTACCATGATATTGTCTACTGCTTGATTGCGCACTTGGCCCCTACGTGCTCTACCCTGTAGGTATGTCTAGAGGGGGGTGATTAGACTACTTGACCAAATAAAAACTTACCCTTTTCCCAATTTTAGTTGTAGGCAAGTTTTAGCAATTCTACCAAGTCAAGTACGCCCTACACATGCAAGTCGAAGAGTTGAGGAGCGGAAAGTAAATTGCATATGAATGTAAAGGAGGGATCGGAGAAATCAAACGCAATGAAGACACGATGATTTTTGTCATGGTTTCGATAGGTGGTGCTATCGTACATCTACGTTGATGGAGACTTCAACCCACAGAGGGTAACGGTTGCACGAGTCCACGGAGGGCTCCACCCATGAAGGGTCCATGAAGAAGCAACCTTGTCTATTCCATCATGGCTTGCACCCACGAAGGACTAGACTCACTCGGGTATATCTTCACGAAGTAGGCGATCTCCTTGCCCTTACAAACTCCTTGGTTCAACTTCACAATCTCTTGGAGGCTCCCAAGTGACACCTAACCAATCTAGGAGACACCACTCTCCAAAAGGTTATAGACAGTCTTGTTGATGATGAACTCCTTGCTCTTGTGCTTCAAATGATAGTCTCCCCAACACTCAATCACCCTCTCACAGATTTGGCTTTGGTAGAAGAGAGGATCGAATGGAAAGCAACTTGGGAAAGGCTAGAAATCAATGTTCAAATGGTTGGATTGGAATCTCTTGATCTCAACACATGAGTATGTGGTTCTCTCTCAGAAAATGAGTAATGGAAGTAGTGGTTCGTTCTGATGGCTCTCTTTGAGAGTAGGTGGTGGTGGAGGGGTATAAATAGGCAGCACCAAAAATCCGTTACAAGTCTTTGACCCAACTCGGTGACACCGACATGAAAATCTTGGTGAGACCGACTAGTGCAAAAGACTTGACTGTTAGGCTTTTTGGTGAGACCGAACAAAGTGACCAAAGTGCAATGGCTAGGGCAAGACTTCATTTTGATAGTTCCAATCATTTCAACTCGGTAATTCCGAAATGAAACAACTTCACTACAGAAACTTGGTCAGGCAATCTCCGTGGGACCGAGATCCACATCGGCTGTATCGAAACATTAGGTTTTGGCATGTGGCAGTGTATGGGGTCATCTCGGTGGGTCCAGATGGGAACATTTCGCTGGGACCGAGATGGACTTTAGGGTTTTGGATGAAAGTGATGTAGAGAAGTGGTTGAGGATTTTGGAGCAATGTCACTAAGCACTTGAGCAATTGAGTCATGATCAAAACCTCAACCCCTTTTAATAGTATTGGATTTCCTATGGACTCAATGTGATCTTGGATCACTTAACCAAAAATGTAGAGTCTGGGAGCTTTGCCAATCCTTGTCCTTAGCATTTTGAGGGGTCCACAATCACTAGTCCTTGCCATGCCAATCATTGAACTTCTCTGAAATCTATTATCAATGAGCATTAGATCAATGACTTATATGTTGTTATTAATTACCAAAACCACCCGGGGATTAGTTGCACTTTCAATCTCCCCCTTTTTCGTAATTGATGACAACATATAGATCAAAGCTTTGACAAAATAATCAATGAAATGCATCATCGCTTTGAGAAGTATGTGATAAGCAAGAGCTCCCCCTAAATTTATGCGTTAATAAAAATTTGCATTTGAATGCAAATGCACAGTTGATTAGGATCATGGGTTACTCTTCCATGTCACATACATCTTGATGGAGCGCTCAAAATATATGATTGCAATATAATAAGCACTCATCACCAACCAAACTAGTGAAAGATCATACAAAGAGAATGTGAATAGATATTCAAGCAAGCATAGCATCAAAGTACAGTATGATCAAGCACATAATGTAACATAATGTCATACATGCATTAATCAAAAGTATCTCAAAGTAGCACGAAATCCAAAGAAACCAAACAAGAAAAAGAAAAAACACACTCTCTCTCTCTCTCTAAGCCTAATGATCTATACTAATTCCCCCCCTTTGCCAACAAGTACCAAAAAGTTTGAAGAAGTATAGAGCTAATCGTCGCTCTAGGCCTGATCTCCGACAGCTCCTGGTGGTGAAGTCCTCTGACTTGCAGCGCCGGTGTGCATAGACGTTGGAGTGGAGAGAAGAGCGTCTGCGAAGATCTCTGCAAAGGTCTGCTGAGCTAGAGGAGTGGAGACAGTAGGAGGCACCGAAGGAGCAATCGTAGATGCAGCAGCTGGACCTGAGACTGTAGCTCTGGAAGTGACTGGTACTGCTGCTGATCTAGGCATCGTCTGGAGCTGAGTGGTTGTCTGAATACATGTGCCATGGTGCTCATCATCATCACTGGAAGATCGTGCCTTGGCTTCATCCACCTCTTTCTTCAGGCTCTCGATGATGCTCTGCATCTCTATGACCTTGACGTCTAGATCATAGAACTTCATCTCAATTATCCTCCCAAGACTCTTATGGTTCTGTGCGAGGTCTGCCAAACTCCGCTCGATCCTCCGAGTAGCTTGAAGGAGATAGTTCATTTCATCCGTCTTGGTCTTGAGCAATGGTGCGGTGGGAGCACTTGGCTCTGTAGTCCTAGCAACCTCTGCCTTTGCCTATACTGTAGCCGAGGTGGGATGGGATGGATCCATCATCACAGTGTTATCCTCGAACTCTGGCTGTAGCAGAAAATGCTCATGATCCAGCAGAAATGACTTATTTGCACCCTTTGAGCTGATAAGCATCTGAATATGTGGTGCAAAGCCACATGATCTCTTTTGGTCTGCAGCAGTTCTCTTGACGGTTTCCACAATGAGATCCATGACCTTGAATTTCTGATGTTGGTCAATATGATGCAGCATGTTGATAGAGTGACCTCAAATCATCTTCTCATCGCCTGACTTGGGCATCCAGGTATGCCTCATGATGGTATTGGAGGTAGCAAGACCTGCTAATAAGTGATATACTGAGCCAGCTTATTAGATTCCTTATACTTGTTGGGGATCTCTGTGTACATGTTGGCCATGGAGTTGCGGTCCATCTTGGGCTTGGCATATACATCAATGTCGTCATCATCAGCCTCGAGAACGCCCAACGAAGTAGCGCATTCAAGCACACTAGACTAGTGCCTGACTCCTTCAGTCATCCATATTATCCTACCATTGGGATAGAAGTGAGTTGTAGAATAGAATTGCATGATCATCTCATCATTCCATGCAGTCAGCTTCTTTCCGATGAACTCATCAACACCAATAGTCCTGAAATCCTCATGAACATGGGGGAAGTGATCCTCATGCTTGTCAATGTACTTCCAGTCCACCCACGTCATGTCACTCACTACAGGTTGCTTGTCGAGAAGCACTGTCTCATAGAAGTCATGCTGCTCCTTGGTGTAGTAGTTGTAGTCCACAACAATACTTCTCCTAATGGAATATGGGTCAGACTCTCTCCATTTCCTCAGTCCTTTATCCTTCCTTTCCTTCATGTTTTCTACCATAGGATGTGTATCATCATGTTCTGGCAGTCTGGCTCTTAGCTTCCTCAGCACTGGGGCATCATCTTCTTCTATTTTAGGCACTGGGGCCTTGTCCTTTTCTGTAGCTGAGATGTTTCTTGTAGTCCTCCCCTTAGGCTTGGGGGCAACAACAGTCTTGGAGGTTGTAGCAGCTTTCTTGGGCATGGCATGAGCCATAAGCTTCTGTTGCTTGGCAGGGGGCTCGTTAGCAGCTGGAGCATCATCCCTCCTCATAGATGTGGGTTTGAACACCACATTAGCAACTTGTTTCCTCTCCCTCTTCTTTCCTGCCTTCTTAGCCAAGGACTTGGTTGGAGCTGGCTTGGAGCTGGCAGATGTGCCATACTCCTTGGCAACAACAGCTTTCCTCTTCTTGGAAGTAACTTCCTCAATAAGGAAGTCCTCATCATCAGAATCTGAGTTTCTCTTCTTCCTTGTCCTTGTGCTGCCTTTGGTAAGCTAGGAGAACTCATCTCTCCCTCATAACAGCTCTCCTCTGCACTTGTTCCTACATCAAGATCCACACTGACCTCTCCAGACACATTCTGACTATCACTGGCCTTTGACATACTGGCAACAGACCCTGTGAATAGATTGGAGGAGGCAGAGTAGATGAGTATCACAAAATGTAGCTTGTTTTTGAAAAAAATCGAATTCAAACTTCAGTTTTAGGTTTTTACAGAGAGCATTTCGTAGTGACTGATTTGAAATTCTTGGTAGCACCAAGGCAGCAACTGAAAATAGGGTTTGCATTTCGGTCTGACCGAAGCAGCTCCTAGTTCCACCCAAGTGCACATGATGCTACAAAGGAACCAACTCGGTGACACCGACCCAGTACCACACGGTTTCATCGAAGCGTACTGTGTGCAATGGCCGAGGCCAAATCGTTGACACCGGGTTGCTTCAATTCAGTCGATCCGAGATGAAAACTGTAAAACCGTAAACCTAAAATTCTATTCGAGCTAATGCTAGGAATCTCTCAATGGATAATGAAGTGCAATCCGTGGCAAAATCTAGGCGAAACCATCCATGCATTGAATCCTATTTGGGGGCACAGAGGGGGTTGAATCTCACCCTAACTTGGCGGAGATCCTCTACAGCGGCAACGACAGAGAAGATTCCCGTTGATGGCGACAGAATCCAACGACGAGAGGGTGCTGGAGACAAAGGCGATGATCCAAAGACCAGGGGCGATGGCAGCAACGGGCACTACAAAAAAACACTTCTATGATGATACATGTTTGTCACAGTAGGTCACGATTTCTGTCATGCATGTACATCCATGACGGTTTTATGACAGAATCAAGATAGTCATACATGTGTTGTCGTAAAAGTGTTCCATGACAATACTCAAATTATCATCACTGAAGTGTCCACTTCCATGATGATAAATGGCACGTCATGGAAGTGCTTTCGTCAAGGGTAACCGACACATGGCATCCACCATAACGGGTCGCCGTTAAGCTATCAGGTTCGGTTTTGGATCTGATAACCCGTTAACAGCCACGACCAATGGTGATTTTCCATGTGTAAAATTCTAATTGGCCGAACGAACCACGTGTCGGCTCCCCATTGGGACAGATGTCAATCGTCCAATGGACAGGACGCGCCTATGATACGTCAACACATGGCAAGGCCCAACAGTGGCCCACTTAGGTTAAAAAGGCTGGCCCAGCCAAAGGCTAGTGGGCCGGCCCGTTAACAGCCTGCCATGCTTTAGGTGAAATTATGACCCATATCAGATCTGGCCCGTTCATGGCCTGTCGTGTTTTGGGCTAAATTATGGCCCATATCAGATCAGGCCCGTTAACAGGCCACTGTGCTTTTGGGCCCATTGTAAGTCAGGTTTGTATTTTGGCCTGTTAAAGGCCCATTTAACAGTTCAACCCGATAATCATTTCGGACTGTTAGTGGCCCTTGGTGCATCTGGGCCATTGTCGGCCTGGTTTCACTTTAGGCCATTTAATGGCTGTGCTGCAACTGGGTTATTTCTTGTCCGAAGTGACTTTCGGCCTCTTGATGGCCAGTAGTCTTCGGGGATAAATTTCAGCCCAACGTGCCTATCGGCCTCTTAATGGCCTGTGACATAGTTGGGCCTAATTACGGCCCACGTTGAATCTGGCCTGCTTACAGCCCATATTTTTATTGGGCCAAACAAGGCCCGAGATAAATTTTGGCATGTTAACGGCTAGTATGTTATTGGGCCAAACATGGGCCTACGGATGTTTCGGCCTGTGTTGGCCCGTGAATTTTTTGGCTCAACTCTAGCTCAATCTAGTTTTTAGCCTGTTAAAAGCCTATGGTATTTTCTGGCCCAACAGGCCCAATTTTACTCGACCTCTTAAAGGCGGGAAACTACTTTATGTTTAGGCCTGCTAATGTCCCAAGATGATTACATGCACATGTTTCGGCCCATATATAGCGAGTTACGAGCCGGCCTGACAAACCGACAACGTTGAGCTCCTGTGAAGCTTTCGGCCTAAATTACAGCATACAGACTAAGAATAAGCCTAGACTAGACAATAAAGAAATTACGGCATATTACAACCACTAGGCATCAAAGTTCGCCACCAGTGATAATAAAGCGCAACCAGATCGCGTATTACATACACTGGGCATCAAAGGTCGCCACCAGTGCATATAAACGCACTGACAAAAGAATATACAAAACCATCAACACTTCAAAATAGTTCAAAAGACATTAGCCCTGTCCCGGAGGTGCACTGCAAGCAGCAGAACAAGCTGATGAGACCTCAGTTTTTTCAACGATAGATCCTCAAACTCTAGCTGCGTAGCAAGAAAGCACACATGGCTGTCCTCTGATATCTTCGTTAGGGAATTGACATCAAGTCGGACATGAGTTGAACCATGTCTTTCCACTTTAAGTTGAGACCGAAGAAGTCAAACTGATTGAGGCAGCAACTTCACCGAGGTTGTCTCACAACTGTTGGTGAGTAGCTTGAACTCACTGTCTTCATCAAGACATGACATTGGGGTCATCTCGCTCTCTTCAAGATGGTTTGGCTCACTATCTTCCCTAAAGTTCCGCCTGACATAAGAGATATGACTTTGAAAGAGAAACAAGGAGATGGATAACAGGTTTCACAAATATATAAGCAATGATGGTCAGTGTGCTGATAATTCCGTCCCATTTTATATTGGCAAATTCAGAGATATAATTTAAAATAACATTAACATAATATGGCATTGTCCGTATCATCGGCAAAATCAGTTAAGACAAAGCAGGAAATGAGATGATGTGTCACATCCCTAGTTCTGGTAATGCACTAGGCTAGCTTTCTTGTGTTGCATCATGTTTAAACTTGAATGAATTTTGAAATGGGGATTGCATAAAACCTAGCACCACATTAACAAACTAGGTTTTATTAAAATAATTTTCAATGAGCCCAAAATGCCCTTAAAAATGTTCATGATTTAGGGAAAAAGGTGAAAACCCTAACCATAAATGGTGCACATTTTTGCAGGACCAAATGGGCTTTGAATTAATTCATATGCTATTTGAATTGGGGCTGTTTAAATACTATATATATTTTAAATGCTACAAATAATTTGAAACTTGGAGAGGGCCTCTGGAATATTTCAGTGAGAGCCCACAAAAAGTTTCAAATTTTACTAAAATGTTTTAGTGCCTAAACTAAAACAAAAAAAAACAAAAAAATAGAAAATAAAAAAGGAAATAGGAAAAAAACAGAGAGAGGGATTTTACCTGGTGGCCCAGCTGGCCGACCCAACATTATTGGCCCACGCCAGTTGTCCCTGACCTCACGCCAGAAGGACGCGGGCGCGTGTCTGACGCACGCGCACTCCCGGCGCGCCACCTCCTGCTCGGATGCCTGCCTCCCTCGACACGTCGACGCCGCGGATAGACTCGCTGCTTGCGTCTGGTTCGAGCCAACCGCCCCATTCGTCCCCTCGCCCTCTCCCTCACTCTCTTCATCCATGGCCGAGCCTGCCATGGCCGCGCCGCCGTGAACCCCCGCAACAACCGTGCTGTTTTTCCTACGGGGTTAAGGAACTAGGCTTTCTCTTCTTTGTATCAGGATCATGAGTTACTATTCTGTAGACTTATAGGAATGGTTGATCAGAGTCGTATTCCAGTTTTTGAGTACTTTCTGTGCAGTTGTTTAGTACTATCACAGAACCTCGAGTGATGATGTCGAGTTGTTGCACTATCCCTTTTCCTGCAGGATGTCTCATATTTTGAGCATTTTACTGCTGTTATGCTGCCCAAATTATCCTAGGATTTTAGAGTTACTGATGCATTTGCATCATCCTTATTTCAGATGGCCTCTTGCACTCCTTCATAGGTGGTCCGTTTGACTAGGTGCATCGATGTACCGGGTCACACGGCCATGTTGGTTCGCCTCATGGTTGAGGTTGGCTACTGCTGGTATCCAGAGTATATTGTGGTAGAGCAGTACAGAGATTTTAATCAGAGTTAGTACCTCTGTACTGTCAGGATCTATCCCTCAGACATCAGAGTCATAGAGCTGTCATACTGGTCGTTTGGTGTGGGAGTCACGATAAACATGGTTGTGCAGGATGCAACCTATTCCCCCTTGACTATACTTCGAGCTATTCAACCCTTGCTGCAGAACACAGAGTTCAGATACGTCCCAGCTTCGCTTCCGGGCGAAGAGGGCTATTTCAGTGGCCTTTATACTAAGTCTTGTTTTGAGGAGCAGTGGATTCAGACCACCACCCAGCTGTTGGAGGACAGGAACCATGAGGTTCGTGCCCTCCGTATGGAGCTCTACGCCACCCGAGACCGTCACTGGTCAGCTTTGTTATAGCTTGCACCTGCCGTCCAGTCAGGTTATCATGATATGGGTGTGATGTACCCTGAGCGGACTCATATGCCAGCTCGCGTTGCTTGGCCAGAGGTGGGAGGCATTACCCCTCCGCGTGGTCCTCATTTACCGCCACATGTGGGGCCTAGGCCACATCTGTGCCCATATGGACCCTAGGATTCCCAGGCTGGTCTGTTTCCAGATCCTCATGTGCAGCTTCCGGGTTACGGTGTTAACCCTCGTGAGACCTACTATGGAGTTGACTGAGACCGACTATGGTCTAGAGTAGAGTAGTAGCAGTTGTATCCCCATGGTCCTGCGTGATTTGCGGGATATGACTGAGGTGTGTACTATGTTCCAGAGGCGTAGTTAAATAATGTATAGGAGCTTGGAATGCCTCTGATGAGATGTATCATGTTTCACCGCAATTTGTACTTCAATTTGGGCTTGTACTAAACTATGTTATGGTGTGTACGACCGATGGTATATATATGGCAGTTGGCTTGTTACCATGTTGTACACATGTTCATCTCTGCATTCCCTGGTTGTCCATTACATTCCGTACCCTTATGTTAGAGTTGATGCCATCCTTGTATAAACCATGGTTTTGTTTCCAGGATGGTTAACACCCGAAGCACCCCCGCTGCCACCCATGAGCAGGGTGAGGGTAGTGGGGCAGAGGTCATGCTCGAGGCAGAGAGGAACAAGCGTGAGACTAACTGCTTGTTGGAGCGCATTGAGCAGAACACCGCCTTTCAACATAATGCGGTGGTGTCTATCCACGACTTTATCAGATTGCAGCCACCTATTATCCATCACTTAGTGGAGCCACTTGATGCTGATGACTGGCTCTGTAGCATCACCAACAAGCTGCGTTCTGCGAACATGGCTGAAGGTGACAAGGTCACCTATGCTACCTATCACTTGGAGGGTCCTGCCAGTCAGTGGTGGGCCAACTATGAGGCCATGATTCCAGCTGGCCAGATTCCTCCCCGAAGAGACTTCACCGAGGCGTTCCATGAGCATCACATCCCTCAGGCCCTCATGGACCATAAGAGGGAAGACTTCTGTAATCTTGTTCGGGGCAAGATGACTGTTGATACTTACAGCAGAGAGTTTGGGAACCTCGCCCGCTATGCTTTAGAGGAGGTGTCATTTGGATGCCAAGAAGCAGGCTAGGTTCATGAAGGGGCTCAACCCTGAGTTGCGCCGGGAGCTTCACTTACACGATTGTGCTACCTTCCAGGGTCTTGTGAACAAGGCCATTAATGCTGAGACAGGATAGGCTACTTATGAGGCGTCTCACAAGCATTCACGTGATACTAGTTCTTCTTCTGGTTCGGGCTCTCAGAAGCGCCAGATCTGGGTGCCTAACACAGCTCTTCCACTGCGATATGCACCGAGGCCATCCTATGTGGCGCCTCACCCAGTTCAGCAGTACCCACCACCCAGGCAGTATGGTGGACCGCCTGCCAATGCGGGTCCATGTCCTTCCTCCGTCACTTGCTTCAAGTGCGGAGGGCCAGGCCACTATGCACGTGGTTGCACTCAGGACAGCTCTGTTCCACCCCCTTCTGGGAAGTCTGTTGGTCATGGTAAGCCAATAGACAAGGTGTTCTATGCCAAGCCAGCCACTTTAGGACGTGGTCAGGTGAACCATGTCTCAGCTAAGGAAGCTTATGATGATCGTAACATCGTGCTTGGTACGCTTCTTGTTAATTGTCATCTAGCATCTGTTCTTTTCGATACTGGAGCATCTCATTCGTTCATTTCTGAAAGCTATGCATGCTTACACAACATGTCATTTTGTGATATGCGTGCTCCACTAGTCATTCAAACTCCTTGTTCCAAGTGACAAATTTCTAGCGTATGCCATGGAAATGAAATTCTTGTTGATAGACTTCTATTCCTTGCATCACTTATAGCTCTCAAGTCTTCAGACATTAACATCATCTTGGGTATGAACTGGATGTCATCTCATTATGCTAAGATTGATTGTTTCACTAGGTCTGTTCAGCTTACACATCCATCTGGCAAGATAGTCCTTGTTTCCACTAGAGTTGCAAAGCGTCAGCTCTATGCACTTAATGCCAGTCCTCTCCCAGACCTTGAAGATATCCCGGTAGTCCGGGACTTTCCAGATGTCTTTCTAGAGGAACTACCAGGCATTCCACCTGACAGGGATGTAGAGTTTGTCATAGATCTCATTCCAGGAACCGCCCCAATTTCCAGGAGACCTTATAACATGGCACCCTTAGAGCTAGCTGAGCTTAAGAAAGAACTTGATAAGTCCTTGCAAAAGGGTTTCATCCGTCCTAGTTCTTCTCCTTGGGCTTGTCCCGTCCTCTTCGTTAAGAATAAGGATGGAATGGATCCGATGGTTGTAGATTATCATCCCGTTATTTTGGTCACGATAAAGAACAAGTATCCGCTCCCCAGGATCAATGACCTGTATGATCAGCTCACTGGATCCTCTGTCTTTTCTAAGATGGATTTGAGGTTAGTTTATCATCAAATCAAGATCATAAATGGGGACATCCCTAAGACGGCTTTCGTTACTCGTTATGGCCAGTACGAGTACGCCGTCATGTCCTTCGGACTAACCAATGCTCCAGCCACATTCTCCCGCTTGATGAACTCGATCTTCATGGAGTATTTAGATAAGTTCGTCGTGGTTTACCTCGATGACATACTTATTTATTCGAAGAACGAGGAAGAGCATGCTAAACATCTTAGACTTGTGCTAGAAAAACTTCGAGAGCACCGCCTTTATGCCAAGTTCTCCAAGTGTGAATTTTGGTTGCCGGAAGTGACCTACCTAGGCCACGTGATTTCTGTTAAGGGCATTGCTGTCAACCCCGAGAGAGTTCAGGCTGTTCTTAATTGGACTCCGCTTGAATCAGTTAAGCAAGTTAGGAGTTTTCTTGGTCTAGCAAGCTACTGTCGCCGCTTTGTTGAGAACTTATCCAAAGTGTCCAAGCCTCTCACTGAACTTCTCAAGAAAGATATGAAGTTTGAGTGGACCCCATAGTGCAAGATTAGTTTTCAGGAACTGAAAAGACGCCTGACTTCTGCTCCTGTACTTGTGCCACCGGATTTCTCTATGGACTTTGTTATCTACTGCGATGCCTCGCGACATGGACTAGGTTGCATACTTATGTAGGATCGTCATGTGATTGCCTATGCATCTCGAAAGTTGCATCCACATGAGGATAATTATCCTACACATGATCTAGAGCTTGCAGCCGTAGTCCATGCACTTAAGACATGGTGACATTACCTTCTTGGTAATCATTGTGAGATTTACACCGATCACCAGAGTCTCAAATATATCTTCACCCAAATGGATCTGAATCTCAGATAGAGACATTGAGTAGAGTTGATCATAGATTACGACGTAGGCATAACCTACACCACAGGCAAGGCCAATGTCATGGCCGATGCATTGAGTCGTAAGTCCTATTGCAACAATCTCATGCTGCAACAAGGCCAACCACTTCTCCATGAGGAATTTCGTAAGCTTAATCTTCACATTGTTCCGCATGGCTACCTTTCTACCTTGGTGGTGAAACCTACCCTTGAGGATCAGATCATAGCTGCCCAGAAGCAGGATACGGGAATTTCTCGGATCAAGAAAAACATTAAGAATGGATTGGTTGGTTGCTTCTCAGTAGATGATTGAGGTGTGGTTTTCTTTTAGAGCCGCTTGGTGGTTCCCAAGAATCAACATCTACGGCAGTTGATCCTTAAGGAGGCTCACGAATCTCCTCTCACAATTCATCCTAGTAGTACCAAGATGTATCAGGACCTACGCCAGAGGTTCTGGTGGACTAGGATGAAGAGAGAAATTGCTCAGTCCATTACTAACTGTGACATTTGTCGTCGCGTTAAGGCAGAGCATCAGAGGCCTGCTGGCACCCTTCAGCCTTTAGCTATTCCTTAGTGGAAATGTGACAAAGTTGGTATGGATTTCATCACCGGCTTTTCGAGGACCAATAAAGGGAATAAATGATATCTTCATGGTCATTGATCGTCTTTCCAAAGTGGCTCACTTCCTACCTGTTTGAGAGAGTATCACTGCTAGTCAGCTAGCTGACTTATATATTTCTCGGATAGTGTCACTACATGGTGTTCCACTAGAGATCAATTCTGACTGTGGTAGTCTCTTCACTTCTCATTTCTGGGAGAGCTTCCAGACTACCATGGGAACCCATCTTTCCTTCAGCACTGCTTTCCACCCACAGTCTAGTGGTCAGGTGGAAAGGGTCAATCAAATCCTCGAATACATGCTTGGAGCTTCTGTCATATCCTTCAGTATGGATTGGGAGAAGTGTCTTCCTTCACTGAGTTTGCTTATAACAACAGCTACCAATCCAACCTCAAGAAAGCGCCCTTTGAGATTCTTCATGGGCGAAGATGTCGAACACCTTTGAATAGGTCTGAAACCGGTGAATGATAGTTCTTTGGACCGAATATGATCCAGGAGGCAGAAGAGCAAGTTCGCATCATTTGTGAGAATCTAAAGACATCCAGTCTCGTTAGAAAAGACAGTATGATCGTCGTCATAAGGAAGTGACTTTTGAGGTTGGCGAGAAGGCTTACCTTCGGGTTATGTCGGAGTCTGGGGTTCCGCGGACCCAAACTAGGTTCGAACTCTGGGGCGTGTATGAAGGATCTCACTTCACAATGACACGCTGCTCGCCACCCTCACGGCCTGATCTCGTCGAGTATGCGCGAGCGGGAAGAAGAAGTGAACATCGTGATTTACCCAGGTTTGGGCCACCTTGCGGTGTAAAACCCTACTCCTGCTTTGTGGTGGATTGCCTCGCGAGGAGGTTGTGGATGAACTAGTACAAGGGCGAGTTGCCTCACGAGGGCTCGAAGGGTGAGAATCGATTGATCCCTCTCCACGGCGGAGGCTAACCTATACTTATACTAGGCCCGGTCCTCCTCCCTCATAACTTAGGCGGGAAGGGATACCACAGCGGCCAATTTTGAAGGGGGATAGGAGTACACCCTATCCTGACTAAAGGTGGTCTTCGCCTGCAAAGCTTCTGGCCGTGATGCAGCTGTGGGCTCGGTGATGATCTCTGTCCTGCCGAGCCCGTGGTCTTGGTCTTGTTGCACCGGAATTGAAACCTTTGGGGGGATTCCTCAGGAACCCACGCTTGTCCTTGCCTCCTTAGCACCGAAGTGGAAACTGTCCTGGCCTGCGCCTATTGGCGCCCTCCTGGCCTTGGTCATCATGGCTCACGTCACCGTGAGCCTCGTGAGGCGGGGTGCCTGCATAGAGATATCCGCCTCTCGGGAGGCAGCCTCGGGAGGCCGCTCTTCGGGAGGTCTTGACGTCGCTCGCCTCGCGAGGTGGTTGGGCCTCGCGAGGACCTTGCTCGTGAAGCTCTAGAGTTGGGCCACATCGGGCCGTCGGTGAAGTCATGCGCTGGGCTGCAGGCAGGCGGGCCTGGGTACCCTCGTTCCCAGAACACCGACAGTAGCCCCTAGCCCCATGACGCGCTCGGCCTGGCTTCGAAGGGAAGGCAAGGAGTGAAGGGCGAAGCGGCACGGGCCCCAATCGCCTGCGGGCTAGGCTTGACGCGTGGCGCATGACGGGACGCGGGCGCCTCCACTTCCCCATGTCGCCTCGACAACTGCCCAGGCTGACAAAAAGCCTGGCGCATGCTGCGGAGCCATCATTGCCTATAAGAAGGTGGAAGGGCGCCAGTTGGCCTTCTCCGATTGCCTATAAGAAGGCGAGGGGGCAGAGCCCCATCCCATCTCTGTCTTCTCGCCCGTTCGCCTCCAATCCTCGCCGTAGCAACCATGACGCCAGTGAGGAGGCTCACCGCCGAGGAGAAGGGCAAGGCCCCCAGGGAGGGACTGGAGTCGCCGCCGCCCAAGAGGGGGCGCGACCGCCCCCGCAAGTCCGCGGCTACGCCCGCATCATCATCTCGGGGGCGTGGGCACCCTCCATTGGCGGTTCGCACCAGCCCCGGCAGCATCGGTAAGAACCACTCCCGCGGAAGTGGCCGCGGAAGTCGTGGTGGCCATGGCCGAGGGGAAAAGGCGTGCGGCGGCCATCCGGCCACCTCGCCCGCGGGCCCATTCGGACAACATGGCCCACGAGTTCGTAGTGTGGATGGAGAGTCCACCTTGCACCTGGATCCAGCTTCCGCGCTCCTTTGCGGAGGAGCTGCTGGTCGGAGGACCCGTCGGGCTGTGGCTGCAGCCTAACGGTTGCTGCAACAGGTCCTCGTGGGCGGAGGTCGAGGTCACCCCCTCGGGCTACGTGTACCTGACCCGTGGGTGGCAGACGTTCGCCCGCGCCCGTGGCTTGAAGGGGAGGCACACCCTCCACTTCAAGTACGACGGGGCGACGACGCTCTTCGTCAAGGTCTTTGGGGAAGACGGCGGGCGCCTGGAGTGCTGCCCGGAGGGCGATGGCAGCGGTGGTGACCGCCTCTCCGACGACGACGACGGCCATCGTGAAGGCGACGTCCTCAGCGGTGAACTTGCGCTTGGCGACGGCCACGACACCTCCAGCAGCGGCGACACTTCCTCCGGGGGGAGCTCGAGCGACGATGACTACGACGAGCCGCCACGTCGTCGCGCCCCGATCAAGGAGGAGGAGGACTCCGACTAGGCGCCGCGATGCCAGAGTCAGTGCCTCAGGAGCTGCGGCCCTCAGGAAGCCGCTTCTTTTGTTTTTATTTCCTGCATCAAAGTCATGAAGGGCCCCGTGGGGGCGTGTAAGGAACTATGGCACTTGCGCCTTTATCTTAATGTTTCCAGCTCATGCTTTTAAATTATATTGGCGTATCTCATTCGGGCTCGGGTCCCCTTTTTTTCGTGAATGCTTAGTGCTCTACGTCGTCGGGGCCCAGTCCCGAGGCAAGCTTCTGCCATCGCTGGTATGCCAGGTCGCGATGCCGTGTGCAAGGCCAGGAGGTGAGCCACCCGAGGTCCGGTAAGAGCTCCCGAGATGCGATGCTCGAGAGGTCCCCCTTGACGCACAAGCGACTTCCGAAAGATAAAGGAGGGGTGATTCTTTACCCAAACGAGGTCGCGAGGGTCAAGGTAAAGCGTTAATGGTAGGGTTCACGGCTGGCGCGAATAGGATAACTTAGCTTGGTGTGTTCGCGGCCTGCGAGGGATTCCTGCGTCATGGGTGCACGTTTCCCTGGAGCTTTTCGATTCTATATACGCATCCTGTTCTGCACTGAGTCAACATAAGTCCCGCTAGGGGTGCGTGAGAAGATTGACGCCCAATATACTTCGAACAGCGCCTGCACTGCTGGGCCGCACTCCTCTTCCTGTATTCCCTCGCGAGGCTTACCCCACATCTCTTTGCTCACCATGATGCTCTACGTCCTCAGGACCCAGCCCTCGAGCGGTGGAGAAGGCCAGGGGGTGAGGGCCCGAGAGCCAGTAGGAGCTCCCGAGGCGCGATGCTCAAGAGCCCTCCTTTTAATGTGCAAGCGATTTGCGTGAAAAGGAGCGATTTTGCCTCGTGGGGGTCGCTAGGAAAGAGGGCCTTGGCCGGCAGCCAAGGAAAACAGACTAATTTAGTTAGCCTTTGTGGATCAAACAGCTGCCTGATCGAAGCGAACCCTCCTAAGGAGGCAGGGTGCCGTCAAGGGGTCGTCCGGACGCCTGTCTCCCAGGGTTCCTGCATATTGACAGACCACGAAATGCAGGGGCGGCGCGCGTTTGCTGATCTACTCATGATTGTTCCGTGAGAAGACAAAGGCACTAAGGACCTGACGAGGTGACGTGCACGGGGCCGGCCCGTGAGCCAGAGCTTAGTTGCTTGGATTTGTTCAACGCTGCAGGGACGGACCCGAGCACAGGCGTCGTGCCGGTAGCCCCCTCTCATGGGACGTTCGGGAGGAGAGCTCGCAACGCGAGAAGCTCGCGGAGTGGCGGCTTCGGAAGCGATGTGACACCAAATGCAGGGTTAATAGCCATAGCAACTCACGAAAGCATAACCGGTTTGAGGTACATGAGCAAAATGGTGCAGCTGCGGGGACGGGCCCATGCAGCCCGAGGGGCGCCCTCAGTTGAACAAACCAAAAAGTTAACTGACAATGATGTTGTAGGGGCGTCGAGGTAGTCGATGAAGCTTGCCGGGGAGGCTTGCTCCTCACGAGCCGGATGGCTCCGGAGGCATGCGAGGCTCGCGAGGGTTCGGGGCCTCCTGAGACGCCACCGCCAGGCGTCAGGCCTCACGAGATGCATGCCCGGCTCACGCGAGGCGCTGGTACATAGCGCCCTCGTTCACCAGGCCAAAAGGCATGCGAACATAGTTGCAGGGGTGGCCCCCGCTCCGGCCGACATGCGACGACCAGAAGAGGTCCTGAGATGCAGCCCTGTTGAGACCCGGGATGTTGACGCGGACACGCAGACCGTCACCCACGTCGGGGGCGGTGGCTGCACCGGTGGAGGGTGCGGGGCGGCGCTCGCCGCGCATGGCTTGCGCCTCCTGAAGCTCCTCGATTTGCCTTGGTGATGAACTCTCTTGCCCCTGGCGCCTCATGCTTTGCTCCTTGCTTGTGGGGGAGCGCGTCAAGGCACGCCTCCAAGTGGTGCTCAAAGACCTCCCTCATCGCACTGGTCAGGTCAAAGGCTCTCCAGACGGAAGCCCCCTAGCCCATCCTGAGGGAGGCGCCGGGCATGCCTTCCTATGCGGGAGGAAGGGGCGCCCCGTGCTACTTCTTGAGCTTGCGTTGGTTTTTCTCTTGAAGAGGAAAGGGTGATGCAGCAAAGTAGAGATAAGTATTTCCCTTAGTTTGAGAACCAAGGTATCAATCTAGTAGGAGGTACAAGCAAGTCTCCAATCTATGCACCTGCACAAACAATTAAACACTTGCACCCAACGCGATAAAGGGGTTGTCAATCCCTTCACGGTCACTTGCAAGGATGAGATCTGATAGAGATAGATATAAAAGATTACTAAAACGTAAAACAAAATAAAAGTAAATAAAATACAGCAAGGTATTTTTGGGTTTTTGGTTTTATGAATCTGAAAACATATGATGGACAATAGACCCGGGGGCCATAGGTTTCACTAGAGGCTTCTCTCTTGAAGAAAGCATACGGTGGGTAAACAAATTATTGTTGAGCAATTGATAGAAAAGCGCAAAGTTATGACGATATCTAAGGCAATGATCATGAATATAGGCATCACGTCCGTGACAAGTAGACCGAAACGATTCTGCATCTACTACTATTACTCCACACATCGACCGCTATCCATCATGCATCTAGAGTATTAAGTTCATAAGAACGGAGTAACACCTTAAGCAAGATGACATGATGTAGAGGGATAAACTCAAGCAATGATGAAAACCCCGTCTTTTTATCCTCGATGGCAACAATACAATACGTGCCTCGCTACCCCTACTATGTCACTGGGTGAGGACACCGCAAGATTGAACCCAAAACTAAGCACCTCTCCCATTGCAAGAAAAACCAATCTAGTTGGCCAAACCAAATCGATAGTTTCAAGAGAAATACAAAGATATCTTAATCATGCATAAAAGAGTCCAGAGAAGACTCAAATAATATTCATAGATAATCTGATCATAAACCCACAATTCATCGGATCTCAACAAACACACCGCAAAAAAGTATTACATTGAACAGATCTCCAAGAACATCGAGGAGAACATTGTATTGAAGATCAAAGAGAGAAAAGAAGCCATCTAGCTACTAGCTATGGACCCATAGGTCTGTGGTAAACTACTCACACATCATCGGAAGGGCAATAGAGTTGATGTAGAAGCCCTCCATGATTGAATCCTCCTCCGGCAGATCACCGAAGAAGGCCCCAAGATGGGATCTCACGGGAACAGAAGGTTACAGCGGCGAAAAAGTATTTTGGTGGACGCTTCTGGTGGTTTGGGAATATTTGGGAATTTATAGTGCAAGAATTAGGGTTAGGAGACCTCCGAGGGGCCCACAAGCCCTAGCAGGCTTGTGGCCACCTCGGGCACCTCCTGGCCCCCTCTCCAAGTCCTACTGGTGTCTTCTGGTCCAAGAAAAATCATCGCAAAAGTTTTATTCCGTTTGGACTCCGTTTGATATTCCTTTTCTGAAAAACTCAAAAACAAGGAAAAAAACAGAAACTGGCACTGGGCTCTAGGTTAATAAGTTAGTCCCAAAAATAATATAAAATATCATATTAATGCATATAAAACATCCAAAACAGATAATATAATAGCATGGAACAATAAAAAATTATAGATATGATGGAGACGTATCAAGCATCCCCAAGCTTAATTCCTGCTCGTCCTCGAGTAGGTAAATGATAAAAACAGAATTTTTGATGTGGAATGCTACCTAACATATTTCTCAATGTAATCTTCTTTATTGTGGCATGAATATTCAGATCCATAAGATTCAAAACAAAAGTTTAATATTGACATAAAAACAATAATACTTCAAGCATACTAATAAAGCAATCATGTCTTCTCAAAATAACATGGCCAAAGAAAGTTATCCCTACAAAATCATATAGTCTGGCTATGCTCCATCTTCATCACACAAAGTATTTCATCATGCACAACCCCGATGACAAGCCAAGCAATTGTTTCATACTTTTAATGTTCTCAAACTTTTTCAACTTTCACGCAATACATGAGCGTGAGCCATGGATATAGCACTATAGGTGGAATATAATATGGTGGTTGTGGAGAAGACAAAGAGAAGGAGATAGTCTCACATCAACTAGGCAAATTAATGGACTATGGAGATGCCCATCAATCGATATCGATGCAAGTGAGTAGGGATTGCCATGCAACGAATGCACTAGAGCTATAAGTGTACGAAAGATCAAAAAGAAACTAAGTGGGTGTGCATCCAACTTGCTTGCTCACGAAGACCTAGGGAAATTTGAGGAAGCCCATCATTGGAATATACAAGCCAAGTTCTATAATGAAAAATTCCCACTAGTATATGAAAATGACAAAATAGGAGACTCTCTATCATGAAGATCATGGTGCTACTTTGAAGCACAAGTGTGGAAAAAGGATAGTAACATTGTCCCTTCTCTCTTTTTCTCTCATTTTTTTTCTTCTTTTTTTCCTCTTTTTTCCCCTTTTTTTTCCTTTTTTTTTTCGTCCGGAGCCTCATCCCGACTTGTGGGGGAATCATCGCCTCCATCATCCTTTCCTCACATGGGACAATGCTCTAATAATGATGATCATCACACTTTTATTTACTTACAACTCAAGAATTACAACTCAATTCTAGAACAAGATATGACTCTATATGAATGCCTCCGGTGGTGTACCGGGATGTGCTATGATCAAGAGTGACATGTATAAAAATATGAACGGTGGCCTTGCCATAAATACTATGCCAACTACATGATCATGCAAAGCAATATGACAATGATGGTGCGTGTCATAATAAACGGAACGGTGGAAGTTGCATGGCAATATATCTCGGAATGGCTATGGTAATGCCATAATAGGTAGGTATGGTGGCTGTTTTGAGGAAGGGTATATGGTGGGTTTAATGTACCGGCGAAAGTTGCGCGGTACTAGAGATGCTAGCAATGGTGGAAGGGTGAGAGTGCGTATAATCCATGGACTCAACATTAGTCATAAAGAACTCACATACTTATTGCAATAATTTATTAGTCATTGAAACAAAGTACTACACGCATGGTCCTAGGGGGATAGATTGGTAGGAAAAGACCAGCGCTCGTCCCCGACCACCACTCATAAGGAAGAGAATCAAAAAATAAATCATGTTCCGACTTCATCACATAACGATTCACCATACGTGCATGCTACGGGAATCACAAACTTTAACAAAAGTATTTCTACCAATCCACAATTACTCACTAGCATGACCCTAATATCACCATCTTTATATCTCAAAACAAATGCAAGGAATCAAACTTCTCATCTATTCAATGCTCTTTATATGAAAGTTTTTATTATATCCCTCTTGGATGCCCATCATATTAGGACTAAATTCATAACCTAAGAAAATTACCATGTGGTTTAAGACTCTCAAAATAATATAAGTGAAGCATGAGAGTTCAACAATTTCTATAAAATAAAACCACCGCCGTGCTCTAAAAAGATACAAGTGAAGCACTAGAGCAAATTGCCTAGCTCAAAAGATATAAGTGAAGCACATAGAATATTCTAATAAATTCACGATTAATGCATGTACCTCTCAAAAGGTGTGTACAAAAAGGATGATTGTGGTAAACTAAAAAGCAAATAAAGCAAAGACTCATATCATACAAGACGCTCCAAGCAAAACACATATCATGTGGTGAATAAAAATATAGCCTCAAGTAAATTTACCGATGGATTGAAGACAAAAGAGGGGATGCCATCCGGGGCATCCCCATGCTTAGATGCTTGGTTATCCTTGAATATTAACTTGGGGTGCCTTGGGCATACCCAAGGTTAGGCTCTTGCCACACCTTATTCCGTTGTCCATCAAATCTTTGCCTAAAACTTGAAAACTTCACAACACAAAACTCAACACAAAACTCATAAGCTCCGTTAGTATAATAAAATAAATCACCACTTTAGGTATTGTTGTGAAATCATTCTTAATTTATATTGGTGTTATATCTACTGTATTCCAACTTCTCCATGGTTCATACCCCCGATACTACCCGTAGATTCATCAAAATAAGCAAACAACACATAGAAAACAGAATCTGTCAAAAACAGAACAGTCTGTAAAGATCCGAATATTACTCATACTTATGTATCTCTAAAAATTCTGAAAAATTAGGAAACCATAGTAAATTTGTATATAATTATTTTTAAAAAAATTCAGAGTTTTTTGTATGTCATGTGAATTATTAAAATTATGAAAATTGACGCTAAAGTTTCTGTTTTTCAACAGGATCAAATCAACTATCACCGTAAGCCATCCCAATGGTCTTACTTGGATAAAACACTAATTAAAACACCAAAATACAATTAATACATAGGTAATAATGTGTATTATCATAAAAACAGAAAAGAAAAATATTGGGTTGTCTCACAACAAGCGCTTTTCTTTAAAGCCTTTTAGCTAGGCATTGAGATTTCGATGATGCTCACATGAAAGATAATAATTGAAACACAAAGAGAGCATCATAAAACATGTAACAAACAAATCTAAGTCTAACATGCTTCCTATGCATAGGCATTTTATAGGAAAACAAATTAGCAATACAAGCAAGATCTAGCATATGCAAGGAAGAAGAAAGAAAAAATAGCAATCTACACATAATGAGAGGTAATTTAGTAACATGAAAATTTCTACAACCATATTTTCCTCTCTCATAATAATTACACGTAGGATTATAATCAAATTCAAAAATATAACTATCATATAAAATATTCTCTTCATGATCCACATGCATGCAAAGTTGACACTCTTTCAATATAGTGGGATCATCAAATAA
Source organism: Thinopyrum elongatum (assembly GCA_011799875.1). Taxonomy (NCBI): domain Eukaryota; kingdom Viridiplantae; phylum Streptophyta; class Magnoliopsida; order Poales; family Poaceae; genus Thinopyrum; species Thinopyrum elongatum. Next base: position 391,035,317 of record CM022299.1, read on the forward strand.
AGTCATGACCTCTCCAAGCCCACCTTTATCAAAAATTTCATATGATTGATCATTCTCCAAAGTAGTGGGATCATTATTACCTAGAGTAGGCACTCTTCCAAACCCACTTTCAATATTATTGCAAACGTATTCATCATGAGGCTTAAATAAATATTCAAGATCATAAGAAGAATCACCCCACTCATGATCATTGCAATATGTAGTGGACATATCGAAATTAGCATCCCCAAGCTTTGGGTTTTGCATATTATTAGCACAATTGACATTAATAGGATTTATAATAACATCATTGCAATCATGATTTTTATTCAAGGAGCTATCATGAATCACTTCATAAATTTCTTCATCACAATTTTTAGATTCACGAACTTCAAGCAAAACTTCATAAAGATAATCTAGTGCACTCAACTCACTAGCAATAGGTTCATCATAATTGGATCTCTTAAAAAGATTAGCAAGTGGATGAGGATCCATAAACTTTTTGTTTTTGATTTCAATAAACACACAATTATAACAAGCGAACAAGCAAACAAACCAAGTAAGACATAAAGGCAAACGGAAAGAAGGCAAATATTTTTGTGTTTTTCTGAAAATGTTTTAGAAGTGGGGGAGAGGAAAACGAGAGACGAATGGCGAATAATGTAATGCAAGAGATGAGATTTTATGATGGGTACTTGGTAGGCTTGGTGTAGAACCTCCCCGGCAACGGCGCCAGAAATTCTTCCTGCTACTTCTTGAGCTTGCGTTGGTTTTTCCCTTGAAGAGGAAAGGGTGATGCAGCAAAGTAGAGATAAGTATTTCCCTCAGTTTGAGAACTAAGGTATCAATCCAGTAGGAGGTACAAGCAAGTCTCCAATCTATGCACCTGCACAAACAATCAAACACTTGCACCCAACGCAATAAAGGGGTTGTCAATCCCTTCACGGTCACTTGCAAGGATGAGATCTGATAGAGATAGATATAAAAGATTACTAAAACATAAGACAAAATAAAAGTAAATAAATTGCAGCAAGGTATTTTTGGGTTTTTGGTTTTATAGATCTGAAAATATATGATGGAAAATAGACCCGGGGGCCATAGGTTTCACTAGAGGCTTCTCTCTTGAAGAAAGCACACGGTGGGTAAACAAATTACTGTTAAGCAATTGATAGAAAAGCGCAAAGTTATGACAATATCTAAGGCAATGACCATGAATATAGGCATCACGTCCGTGACAAGTAGACCGAAACAATTCTGCATCTACTACTATTACTCCACACATCGATCGCTATCCAGCATGCATCTAGAGTATTAAGTTCATAAGAACGGAGTAACGCCTTAAGCAAGATGACATGATGTAGAGGGATAAACTCAAGCAATATGATGAAAACCCCATCTTTTTATCCTCGATGGCAACAATATAATACATGCCTCGCTACCTCCACTATGTCACTGGGTGAGGACACCGCAAGATTGAACCCAAAACTAAGCACCTCTCCCATTGCAAGAAAAACCAATCTAGTTGGCCAAACCAAATCGATAGTTTGAAGAGAAATACAAAGATATCTTAATCATGCATAAAAGAGTTCAGAGAAGACTCAAATAATATTCATAGATAATCTGATCATAAATCCACAATTCATCGAATCTCAACAAACACACCGCTAAAAAGTATTACATTGAATAGATCTCCGAGAACATTGTATTGAAGATCAAAAAGAGAAAAGAAACCATCTAGCTACTAGCTATAGACCCGTAGGTCTGTGGTAAACTACTCACACATCATCGGAAGGGCAATAGAGTTGATGTAGAAGCCCTCCGTGATCGAATCCCCCTCCGGCAGATCGTCAGAAAAGGCCCCAAGATGGGATCTCACAGGAACAAAAGGTTACCGCGGCGGAAAAGTATTTTGGTGGACGCTTCTGGTGGTTTGGGAATATTTGGGAATTTATAGTGCAAGAATTAGGGTTAGGAGACCTCCGAGGGGCCCACAAGCCCTCAGAGCGCGCCCCCCAGGGGCGCGCCTAGCAGGCTTGTGGCCACCTCGGGCACCTCCTGGCCCCCTCTCCAAGTCCTACTAGTGTCTTCTGGTCCAAGAGAAATCATCGCTAAAGTTTTATTCCGTTTGGACTCTCTTTGATATTCCTTTTCTGTAAAACTTGAAAACAAGGAAAAAAACAAAAACTGGCACTGGGCTCTAGGTTAATAAGTTAGTCCCAAAAATAATATAAAATAGCATATTAATGCATATAAAACATCCAAAACAGATAATATAATAGCATGGAACAATAAAAAATTATAGATACGTTGGAGACGTATCACCCCGACAGTAGACGCGGAGCCTGAGGTATCACCGGCGGGTTTCTTGGCCTCTGGACGGCTCTTGGGGAGGAGCTGCTTCTTCTTCGCGGGCGCGACTTCAAAAGGCACGGCGTCACCTTCGCCATCTGAGTTCTAGGCGGCCACAACCCGGTAGGCATGCTCAAGGGAGCAGACCGCGTCCTTCTCATCACATGCGACAGTGATGACGCCACTGCACCCTGGCATCTTGAGGACGTTGTAGCCATGGTGCGTGGCTGCCATGAACTTGGCGAGGGCTGGATACCCCAGGATGGCATTGTATGGGAGGCCAATGTGGGCCACGTCGAAGTCGATGAGCTCAGTGTGGTAGTTGTCGCGCTTGCCGAAGGTGACGGGGGGGCGTACCTGCCCCAAGGGAGTGGTGGAGCAGTCAGTCACTCCAGAGAATGGCTTGGTGGGCATGAGTTGGTCGTAAGGCACTTGGAGCGTCTCGAATGTCTCCACGAAGAGGACGTTGAGGCCGGCGCCGCCGTTGATGAGGGTGTTGGTGACCGAGATGTTGCTGATGGTGGGCGTGCACAGCATGGGGAGCGCACCAGCGGTGGCCGAGCACTTGAGGCGGCCATTGGAGTCGAACGTGATGGCGTATTGTGACCACTTGAGGGGGCGCGCAGCTTCAAGCCTCGGGAGGGCCGCATTCACCTCCGGGAGAACTGCTTGAAGATGCGGTTTGAGGCGGGCGCCTGAGCTCCGCTGAGGATGCAGGCAACCGCGCGAGGTTCCTGGTAGCCCCCAACCCCTTCGTCTTGCTGGTTGTCGTTGTTCCTCCTTGGTGGCGGTGGCAGCGGAGGGAGGCCAGCGTTGCCCTGAGGACGGGCCTCGCGAGGCTGATCGCGCCAGGCGTCGTTGCGAGGCTGGTCACGCCTGCCACCCTTGTGAGGCTGATCGCGCCAGCCCTGACAAGGGTTGCAGCTGTCCCAACGGCCTCCGCCGCGGCCTCCTCCACGGCCAAAGCCACGATCATTACTCTTGGGGTGGTGGCCCAGGCACTCGTCCCGGAGCGCCCTGAGCACCTGGCAGTCTTCGGTGTTGTGGGTGTGAACATCATGGAGAACGCAGAACGGGCGAGCCTCCTTGGGGGGCCTGTCGCAATCACGGCCGCGCTTCAGCTCAGGCTTCGCCGCCAGCACGATGGGGCCCTTGCGCTTCACCTCCTTGGCCTTGGTCTTCTTGTCTTCGGGATCGGCTTCAAGGTGCTTGAGGAGGGAGAGGCGGCTCTCTTCAGCCCTGGCGGACTTGTCGGCCAGATTGAACAGCTCCAGCGCTGAGCACATGTCGTCATTGATGGCGAGCTCCTCGCTCATCCTGATGTCAGTCATGCCCTCCGTGAACGCAGAGATGATGGCTTCGTTGGATGCCTTCGGGACCTTGAGGTGGACTTGGGTGAAGCACTGCATGTACTTCCGGAGGGTCTCGCCTGGCAGCTGCTTCACTCACTGTAGGTCATTGATGGTGAGGGCGCGGTCGCGGGTCCCTTGGAAGTTGGTGATGAACCGCTCGCGGAGCTCATCCCATAAGGAGATGGATCCCTTGGGGAGGTGCATGATCCAGGAGCGCGCGCCATCCTTGAGGGCCATGGGAAACCAGTTCGCCATGACCTTGTCGTCGCCATTCGCCGCTTCAATGCTCAACGAGTAGAGCTGGAGGAACTCTGCAGGGTCATGAGTGCCGTCGTAGCGCGGGGGCAGGTCTGGCTTGAACTTGACCGGCCAGACGACACGACGCAGTTTGCGAGAGAAGGCACGGCAGCCCGCCACGCTCACGGGGGCAGCCTGCGCAAGAGGGGCACGGTCTTGACGTCCACCTACCGCGGCCTCCAGGGCGGCAGGGTCTTGACGCTGGCGCGGCGATGCTGGCAGCGCACGTGCGTCATACTGTGGTCGCTGCACGACCTGGCAGCTGGCCTTGTCCCGTGCCGGAGCTGACGCTTCGTGCAATGGGCCGCGCGGACGCGCGTCATGCCTTGGTTTGTCGCCTGTGCTGTGCCAAGGAGGAGGCGGAGGCGCGCCATGAGCCACATCGCCCGCACGAGACGGCGGGGGGCGGAGTGTGTGGGAGGGCGCCAGGGCCCCGCCAGTGGTGTTGACGAGCTCGGTGATGCGGCCCAGCCAGGCATCGTAGCCCTCGTTGGCGAGGCGGTAGCACAGCAGCTCGCATGCCATGAGCAGCGCAGCCTGCTGATGACCCACAAGTATAGGGGATCAATCATAGTCCTTTCGATAAGTAAGAGTGTCGAACTCAACAAGGAGAAGAAGGAAATGACAAGTGGTTTTCAGCAAGGTATTTTCTACAAGCACTGAAATAGTTGGTAACATGTAGTTTGATAGCAAGATAATTTGTAACGGACAAGTAACGGTAACGGTAAATAAAGTGCAGCAAGGTAGCCCAATCCTTTTGTGGCAAAGGACAGGCCAAAATAGTCTCTTATAATAAGCAAAGCGTTCTTGAGAGTACACGGGAATTTCACCATATCACTTTCATCATGTTGGTTTGATTCGTGTTCGCTACTTTGATAATTTGATATGTGGGTGGATCGGTGCTTAGGTGCTGTTCTTACTTGAACAAACCTCCTACTTATGATTAACCCCCTCGCAAGCATCCGCAACTACGAGAAAAAGTATCACTACTGCAGGATGCTGATAACACGACACTACAATCAGAGACCCTTCGATGAAACTGTGTGCGATGCATTAATCACAAACGGTGATGTAAAAAACCCATCAAAAAAGATGCAAAATGTTTGTGATGGCAGATACATCAAACACGGTTTAGATTTCAGTTGCGTGTGCGATGCGGGGCATACGGTTCAGTTCAATGAACTATTTGCGATGAGGCAGAACAATAGAAACGGGCAGCCAGATGAAGGCGTGTGTGGTATACGGCATACAGTTCACTCGGATAAACTGTTTGTGATGAGGCGGAACAACAGAAACGGGCAGCCAGATGAAGGTGTGTGCGATATACGGCATACAGTTCACTCGGATGAACTGTTTGTGATTAGGCAACACAAAAGAAACGGTCAGCCAGATCAAGGTGTGTGCGATATACGGCATACGGTTCACTCGGATGAACTGTTTTCGATTAGGCAACGCAACAGAAATGGTTTAGCCAGATCAAGGTATGTGCAATGGAGGGCATACAATTCATTCCAATAAACCGTTTGTGTTGAGCGAAGAGAACAGAAACGTTTCGTGTAAACAAGATGTGTGTGATACGCAGCAAACATCCAATTACATAGGTGGCTAGTACACACATGACATTTCCACACACCAAAGTAAACTATTACATGCATAATTAACTTGGATAAACGATCATCTGATCATCATCTACTTCTTGTGACGCTTGCCGCCACTGCTCTACTAGGATAAACGGAACAATATTTTTTACTGTGAATAGTGTGCTCTGTTGGGCACACAAGTATATGGATCATAGCCTTGGGCGAGCAATGTGCCCGCATGCGTCGTGCTAGCTCGATGTTCCTTCTATGCTAAGTTTCCATTAATTGATGCGTTTTATGAACACGCCACCATTTCCCGCCATTTCCTAACCGGTTTCCCGCTGCCACCCAGTGATATTGCTAATAAACCTAGGCGGCGCGCGACACACTGAGGCAACAAGCGCAGCCTGTACACTACTGGAATCAGGGAATTTGCCGTCAGCCATTTCTTTGCCGTCTGCTAGCTGACGGCAAAGAAGGTCTTTGTCGTCTGCTTACATAAAACAGATGGCAAAGAAATGGCTGATGGGAAAGATAATATTTGCCATCAGCCATTTCTTTGCCGTCTGCTAGCGGACGGTAAAGAATCTTTGTTGTCCGCTAGCAGACGGCAAAGAGGTGGGGGTGGGGTCCAGTGGAGGCCGGTACACTGTAACGATCCAGCCCACCTCTTTGCCGTCTGCTAGCGGACGACAAAGATTCTTTGCCAAGCAAACGCTACCTAATGGCTATACAGCCCACCCCCCACCCCACCTCCCACTCTCTGTGCCCTCTCACTCCACCGCACACCCGACCCCAACCGCCGCCACCGCCCCCGACCCCACCGCCCTCGCCACCCGCCGTGCCGTGCGCCGCCCCACCACCCGCCCGCGGCCTCGCCCCCCCACCCCACCTCACCTCTCTGTCCTCTCACTCCACCGCGCCCCGACCCCAACCGCCACCGCCGCCGTCCCCGACCCCCACCGCCCTCGCCGCCCCAGCATCCGCCCTTGCGGCCTCGCCGCCCTGCCGCCCCGCGGCCTCGCCGCCCCACTCCGGTGAGCCTCTCCCCTCTGTTTTTCTTTTTTTCTACTGTTAGTTACGTTAGTTACTAGTGTTAGTTAGGTTAGTTACTAGTGTGTTAGTTAGGTTAGTTAGATTAGTTCTAGGTTAGTTCTAGAAAAAAAAATATTAGGAGAAGAAAAGAAGAAGAATAGGAAAGAGAAGAGGAGAAGAAGAAAAGGAGGAAGAGAGAGAAGAAGAAGAAGAAGAAGAGAAGAAGAAGAAGAAAGAAGAAAGAAAAAGAAGAGAAAGAAGAAGCAAGAAGAAGAAGAAGAAGAAGAAGAAGAAGAAGAAGAAGAAGAAGAAGAAGAAGAAGAAGAAGAAGAAGAAGAAGAAGAAGAAGAAGAGGAGGAGGAGGAGGAGGAGAAGAAGAAGAAGAAGAAGAAGAAGAAGATGATGAAAAAGAAGGAAGAAGAAGATGAAAAAAAGAAGTATAAAAAGTAGAAAAAGAAAGAAAAGAAGGAAAAGAAGGTCGAGGGTCGAGGATCTCCGAGGGGTCGAGGATCGCCAAGGGTTCGAGGGTCGCCGGGGGGTCGAGGGTCGAGGGTCGAGGATCGCCGAGGGGTCGAAGTTTTTTTCATAGTTTGAAGTGTCGATGCTTTATGTGATGTGATGTCCTAAATTTTCTTGACTCGATCGGTAAAATTTATAGGCTTTGTGCTATTTCATCTCCTTAGAGTCATCGTGGTCGAAGTTTTTGGTTCGTGATCCTGCCGTTGTTCGACTACTTCCTCTATAGCCGAAGGTGAGCTACGAATCCACCTTCACCTCCTACGCTCTTTTAATCATGTCAGTAGATTTCATTTTCATGCTAAGTCGCGTAACCTAGGCGTCTCCCGTCCGAAAGGGTTGCATCGATAAATATGCATTCAGTTGCATATTTATCACCGTAACTCATTCGGATTGTCCAGCGATTTCCACGGACAGCCCGAGGATGTGTAGATTGGGTACGTTCTCCATGCTCTACCCCATTCCAAGACAAAATTTCGGTTGCGCCTCCCTGTTGTTCTCCGGATGCACATTCTCTCGGCTTTTTGCCGAGACGTGTATTTGGAGAACAGCGGGGAGGTGCTGCCGAAATTTTGTCTCGGAATGGGGTAGAGAATGGAGAACATACTCAATCTACACATACTCGGGTGGGATTAGGACCTATCTTTACCTATTAGAGTGTAGGTTGCATGGACGTAATAAAATTGACAAACTAGATTAACTGATGAATATACATGCTGATGGACCTATCTTTACCTATTAGAGTATAGCTAGCCAAGATATGTGATCATGCATGGATGTACACCGGTCACACTAGTCAGAAAGAGATGACCAATGAATGGTTAAGAAAAACCAAGGGGTTTGTGAAAGCCGCATTTGCAAATGGCCAGAGGAAAACCTGGTGCCCCTGTGTCCGGTGCGATAATTGGGAAAAGAGGACAGAGGATAAAATGGGCAAACACCTGCAGAAGAGTGGTTTTACGCCCGGTTATACGGTGTGGACATTTCATGGTGAGTCTGCCCAATGTGCCAGAGCTGAGGTGGTTCGTCGTTGCACCGACGAGCATGGTACCGGGATGGAAGACATGGTTCAAGACTTTGATGATGCTTGGGATTCGGACAATGAGATGGAGGAATCTACAAAGGCCTTCAATGAAATGTTGGAGTATTCAAAACGTCCTCTCCACGAGCACACTGAGCTTTGTCAGCTGGATGCCATCTCACAAGTAATGGCTCTGAAGGCTCAATTCAACTTGGGCAGAGAATGCTACGACGCGATGATGACAGTATTTGGACGCTTTCTACCCAAAGGCCATGTAATGCCCGCAAACCTGTACCAGTCGGACAAAATCCTCCATGCTCTTAAGATGCCCTATGAGAAGATACATGCCTCTGAGAAAGGATGTGCCTTATTTAGGCTTGAGTATGCGGACTTGAACTATTGTCCCATTTGAAAGTCTTCCAGGTATGTTGTGGTAGAAACGGTATGGGTGAGAAGACACATACCAAAATTCCCGTTAATGTTCTTCGGTATATGCCAATCGTACCAAGACTTCAACATCTTTTCATGGTCGAAGAGACGGGCAGACAAATGACATGGCACAAAATGGGCAAAAGAACCGAACTAGATGCAGATGGGAATCTGATGATGGTACACACATCGGATGGTTCTGCGTGGAAGCGCTTCGATGCATTACATGCGCAAAAAGCGGCAGATCCAAGGCATCCTCGAGTCGCCATCATCACGGATGGGTTCAATGTGTTTGGTCTGATGGCAACCCAATATAGTTGTTGGCCCGTATTTTTCATTCCACTCAATCTCCCCCCCAGACAGATTATGCAAAGAAAGAACATTTTCCTGAAGTTGATAATTCCAGGGCCCAACTATCCGGGGAAGAATATGAATGTGTACATGTAGTCGCTTAAGAACAAATTGCAAGAAGCTTGGGATAATGGGTTCAAGACATACGACGCCTTTAGCAAACAGAACTTCATAATGCGTGTCTGGTACATGTACTCGATGCATTACTTGCCGACGTATGCGCTATTCATTGGCTGGTGTGTGCTTGGAAGGTTCCCGTGCCCCACATGCATGACAGCTCTTCAGTTCCGTTGGCTGTAGGCGGGTCGCAAGTTTTCTTGCTTCGACTTGCATAGACAGTTCCTGGATCCTCACCATAAGTTCAGGAAAGACAAGAAGAACTTCATCAAAGGTAGAGTTGTCAAAAACTCTACACCACCTGCGTTGACAGGCCAAGAGATCCTGGATCAGTTAAACGCTCTTGAGCCAGATCCAGAGCGTCCAGGGTATTTCAAGGGGTATAATTCGGAACATGCCTGGACTCACAAGACATGCTTGTGGGATCTGCCTTACTTCAAAGACCTCCTTTGCCCGCACAACATCAACGTGATGCACACTGAAAAGAATATCGCCGAGGCCCTTTTTGGTACATTGTTCAGCATAGAGGGGAAGTCAAAGGATAATACTAAGGCTAGAGTCGATCAGGAGGCGCTATGTGATAGACCGTTACAAAACATGCAAGAACCGAAAGGAAAGCATAACTGGACGAAGCCAAAGGCATGGTTCAATCTTGGAAGGCCAACTATGAGGGAAATTATCTTGTGGGTGAAAATGCAGTTGATGTTCCCCGATGGGTATGCAGCGAATCTAAAGAGGGGAGCGAGTCTTGAAAAATTGAAAATATTTGGTCTAAAGAGTCATGATTGGCACATATGGATTGAGAGGGTAATGCCGATGATGTTGCATGGCTTCATCCCTGAGGATGAATGGCTAGTACTGGCAGAGCTGATCTATTTCTTCTGTGTTCTTTGTGCGAAAGAACTATCGCCTGGCGTGCTAGAAGAAATGAAAGAGTTGGCGCCGGAGTTGATCTGCAAGTTAGAGAAGATCTTTTCGCCGGGCTTCTTTAATCTAATGCAGCACTTGATTTTGCATCTCCCGACCGAGGCAAGATTGGGGGAAGGGGGTGTGCAAAATCATTGGTGCTACGCAACTGAGAGGATGCAGAAGACGCTTCGAGCAAAATGTAAAAATAAACGTAGAATTGAAGCATCGATGACCGAGGCATTCATTACTGAGGAGGCGGCAAACTTCGTGACAGCACACTACGAAGTCAAAAACCGTCATTTGCATAATTCGAAGCCTCGGTACAATGCTGGCGACCGTAAAAAAGGTGGATTCAACCTCAGCCTATTCAAAGGGAATCTCGCACCAGCCGGTGCTTCGAAACCATTATTGTTGGATGTCGAAAAATGGCGGACCATTTCGTTGTATATCTTCAACAACCTATCAGAAGTGCGGTCGTACATCGAGTAAGTTCTCGCGGTACATTGTTTCACAACTTCTAATTCCTTTGAACTGCTCTTATTCCCGGATATTTGATACAGTCGATACGTCACCAAATTCTCAAATGGAGCGGTGAACCAAAAGGAATCCATCGATGAGTATGAGCTTCTGGCAAATCATGGAGGCGGCTTTCCAGGTTTCATCTGTTGGTTCAAACAAACGGTAATTTCCATTAGACCATTCTCATTTCTTCATCCAATTTGTGGCTAATGCAACAATCCTTTTGTATTAAACTTGTAGGCTAATTCAGAGTCTATGGACGCCGAATTGAGACAATTTGCTAATGGTTTTGACTATAAGGTCCGTTCATTTGAAAAATATGACATCAACGGGTATCGCTTTCGTACCTTCGGCAAAGAGCTATCTATGGCCGACCGAGAGTCTACAAATTGTTGTGTCTCTGCTATCGGCGAAGAAGGTACCGAGTATTATGGGAGAGTTGAAGCAATTTATGAACTTCTATTCTATGATGAAAACCCACCGAACGTCGTAGTCTTCAAATGTTATTGGTTCCAGCCGAAGTAGACTAGAAGGACTAATGAACATATAGGGCTAGTCAAAATCAAATAAGCACCCATTTAGATGTCCCCGATGTCTATATTACGGTTCAACATGCGACCCAAGTTTTCTATCTACCGTGGGCCTGCCAAACTGATCCAAATCTGAATGGTTGGGATGTCGTTTATGAAGTGCCGCCACGTGTTAGACCACCTCCCCCCAATGAAGAGGATTATGAACCTCACATTAACCCAGACACATATGAAGGAGAATTCTTCCAAGAAACACGTCTTTCCAAAAAATGTTTCAAGAAATGCTCTACTTCACCCCAGAACATTGAAGTAGACAACGACAGTGAATATGACTTCACCCCTGAGCCGGAACAAGAAGAGCCGGAACAAGAAGAGGTTACTGCTGCAGATGACCTGTCAATGCTAGACCGATTACATAAAGGTGGCCTTCCACATGTTGATGCCGCTGAACCCGATGAGCACGTCATTCATGATAGTGATGATGATGATGCATTTATTGATCCCGGAGCATATATAGACAATCAAGATTATTATTAGTTCATGTCAGGTATTCAATTTGTATTATATATATATATATTGTTATTTCATGTTAGGTATTCAATTTTTTTATGTTGTACTTGATGATGATACACTTAAGTTATATACATATTATTATTCATGTCGGTATTAAAAAATTTATGTTGTACTAATTTCGTTTACTCTTTGTCATGGTAGGTGTTGAAAGATGGTGGGCGCGGGTAAGGAGCGCTCCGAGGCTCCTTCTTCATCGGCGCGTGGTGGGAATGGTACTTCCATTCCACCCGTACCTCTCCGGAGAGCGTTGTACGAGGGTTTGGCTTCACTGGTGGGCGCTTCTTCGTCGGCGTCGTTGCCCACCGGGAGAGGAGGTCGGGAAGGGAGGAAGAGAGGAGGTCGGGGAGGACGTGGCCGTGGGAGAGGTAGGCAGGCTCCTACGCCTTCCTCGCCGCCACCCCCAGCTGATTCACCCGAGCACAGGACTGCTAGGGTGGACACGTCTGAGGAGGAGGCTACGCGGACTCCAGTCCACGAGCCTCGGGTCGACGGGCCTTCGGCCCACAAGACTTCAGCCCATGAGACTCCGGACCTGGGTACGTCCCAGGAGACGTCCGGATGGGGTACCAGGCCGGATCCGCCTGAGGGGCCGAGTGGCCATGCTGATAGCGAGGGCGAGGTGGTTGAGGGGGCCACCGTCTACCAGCGTGGTTGTACACGGCTCCCGACCGTGCCGGCGACCCGCGAGCATAGGTGGTTGATTTTCCCTGATGGGGAGAGGTAAGTGCATTTACTCTTTTTGTACCTTTTGCCTTCACGTTTCTTCAAATATCTAATGCATTGGCCTTGTCATACTGCAGGGGTTGGGACCACCATCCGGATGTCCGCAGGCCCAATAGCATCCTTGGTGTGCTTTGCTGGCAAAACTTCCCGGGGTTTGTCATGTTGCCCGGTGAGGGTCAGGTTCCAGAGCTAGGATTGAGCTGGGAGCACTACTTGGCTGCCCCAGCCCTGCCGGAGGAGATGATCGACGGTGTCTTGTGCCACACGAGGGCAGAGATGGTGATCAGAAAGTTTTGGGTAATTTCTCCTTTACACAATTAAAAATCTTCAAATAGCTAGTTATTGTACTAATCAATGTTGTCTCGTTTGATTGCAGACCTTCTACAGGTGTGAGGAGGGATACGAGGAGGCCGCGGCACAGGTTATCGATGCCGAGTGCAGGCGCCTACTATAAAACTTACGACACGAGGCTCGGGTGCAGGCTGTTCGAGACTACTACACCTCGCGTGGTATTAAGAAGCCCAAGCCGGCGTGCCGCGAAAAGTTTCTAAAGAAGGAGCAGTACATGACGGTAATTACCTATTCTTAAGGCTTTGTGCTTAGTTTCCTTGATTTGATTCGTAGGCGTAGCGCTCAAGTTTCTCTTTACTAACTTAGGTGCCCCCGAGATGGTGTGCAGATCAGATGGATTATTGGGAGGTGTTGGTGGATGAGTGGTGCTCAGACCAATGGCTATCCGTCCACAACAATGCCAAGGACCGACGTGCCCAAATGGAAGGTGTGCCACACCATCAAGGCAGCGCCAACTTATTTCAGTTTGGGCGGAACTGGGTATGTGGTTTGCTTCATGATTCATGCAATTCATTCTTCATGCTAGCTTGAGCCCTTTAATTACTAATTTACTCTGTTCCTCTCTTTTAGGCGAAACATAATAAGGCGGAGGTGCCAGAGGTGTACGACCTCTATGCCATGGCCCATACTGCCTCGTACAAGAAGGTCAAGGCATTCTCTGCGTCTGACCTCGATCATCCATAGAACTTCACCAACATCTCCTCCCACAACAAGCTCGTGAGGTACAGAGATGAGGGGAAGGCGAGGAAAGGGGAGGACTTTAACCCGAGCCAGGGTCCCATTGATCTAGAGCTGGTGAAGATCTCTGGTGGCGGGAGGTCCCATGGCTCGGTAGCCATTGGTGATGGACTTATACGTTGTCCTAGCACTCTCCCGGAGATCAAGGCGCGCCAGTCGAGCTCCGCTCCTGAGATAAGGCCTCGTCGACGGCCAGTCGAGCTCGCCTTCGAGGTTAGTTTTATGGACTCAGCTATCTTTCCTCCATTACATTGTGTATGCGGCCATCGATGATTACAATGCTAACGAGGAGTGGTGTTGCAGGCTGCTCTTCAGAGTGAGAGAGATAGAACCCAAGCGCTTCTGGCGGAGAGGGACCGGCAGGCGGCGGAGAAGCAGCAGGAGTTGGAGGAGAAGACGACAAGGATGTTGGAGGAGGAGAGGGCACAAAATGACATGCAAAACGGGCCATGTACGAGCTCCTCGTGGTAAGTTTATTTTGCATATTAGCCAAATCATTCACGTAATGTTCGTTTCATTACTAACTAGTATGACTGACTCGTCAAAACCAAATGTGCAGTCTGTGTGCGAGAAGGCCGGTCAGACCCCTCCGCCGATGCCAGAGATTGCTCCGGGGACCACGGTGAGTTTAATTTGAATGGTCATTAGTTACTAGTCTTAACATTTCAGTGTCATCATGCTAACGAGACATTGCAAATGATCTTTGGTGCAGCGTAACTCCAGACAAGCATCGCACGATCCTTCTCCAGGTGGTACCGGCACGAGCCACCCCGGTGCTTCACCTCCGTGATGACGGTAAGTTTTCTCTAGTGTTTTGCTTAACAAATGCATAATGACCTAGACTTAACTTTATTTCCTCCAATATGCTTACCATAATGACCTAGACTTAGCTTACTTATGTCAAAAATGACATAATTAGCTTACTTAGGTTTGAAATGGCATAACAACCTTGGTAACCTCATAAATGTCATATACTTAGCTTATTTTCCTCGAAAATGACATAATAATCTTAATTAGCTCCAAAATGATCAACTTTACCTAAGTTAGCTCCAAAATGACCTAAGTTAGCTCTAATATGCTTAGTTACCTAGGTAGCTCAATAAATACCTATACTTAGCTTACTTATGTCAAAAATGGCATAATATGCTTAGTTAACTCTAAAATGGCATAATTACCTAGGTTAGCTCCAAAATGATGCATTTTACCTAAGTTAGCTCCCAAATGATCCATTTTACCTAGGTTAGCTCCAAAATGATCCATTTTACCTAGGTTAGCTCCAAAATGATCCATTTTACCCAAGTTAGTTCCAAAATGATCCATTTTAGCTAAGTTAGCTCCAAAATGATCCATTTTAGCTAAGTTAGCACATAAATGATCCATTTTACTTAGGTTAGCTCCAAAATGATCCATTTTACCTAGGTTAGCTCCAAAATGATCCATTTTAGCTAAGTTAGCTCATAAATGATCCATTTTACCTAGGTTAGCTCCAAAATGATCCATTTTACCTAGGTTAGCTCCAAAATGATCCATTTTACCTAGGTTAGTTCCAAAATGATCCATTTTAGCTAAGTTAGCTCCAAAATGATCCATTTCTATGTGGAGTTGGCTCAAAAATGGCATCATCACCTACGTTAGCACAAAAATGACCTATACTTACCTTATTTTCCTCCAAATTGACATAATAAACTTAGTTAGCTCAAAAATGCATAATTACCTAAGTTAGCTCTAAAATGACACAAATAAGGAATAAGAAGAAGAAAAACAGGAAGAGGAGAAAAAGAAAGAATAGAAGAAGAGAGAAGAAAAAAGATGAATAAAAGAAGAAGAATAGAATAGAAGGAAAAGGATAAAAAGATAGAAGAGAAGAAGAAAGATGAGAAAACAACAAGAAGAAGAAAATATCTTCTTATTCTTCCTTTTTCTCTTCTTTCTTTTTCTCCATCTTCTACTCCTTATTCTTCTTCTTCTTTCTTCTTCTTCTTCTTCTTCTTCTTCTTCTTCTTCTAGTCTTCTTCTTCTTCTTCTTCTTCTTATTCTAACTTTCTTACTCCCATTTTTGCAGGTTTTATTCACTTCATGGAAGCAGCACTGATGGACTGCTAGTGTTTAGTTTTTGTTTTCATTTGTATTGATGAACAATGTGAAACTATGTATGTATATATGGATGAACTCCGTGAAACTATGTATGTATTGGATTTTTTAATACCCTATGTGTTCTGTTGCATTGATGGGCTGCTAGATGTTGGATACATGGGCTATGTTTGAGGTTGAAACTATATATATCATATATTTCTTTTGAAAATGCAGGGATATAACAGAAAATAGAAAAAATAGTAACAATACAGGCACTTTGCCGTCTGCCACCGACGGCAAAGAGCCCTTTGTCGTCCGCCACAGACGGCAAAGTGGCCACGTGGCAGCAACCTATGCAACCTGGGAGCTAACCCATTTGGTCACTTTACCGTCTGTGGCAGACGGCAAAGGCTGGAGAGGTTTGCCGTTGATAACCCACAAGTATAGGGGATCAGTTGTAGCCTTTCTCAATAAATAAGAGTGTTGAACCCAACGAGGAGCTAAAGGTAGAATAAATATTCCCTCAAGTTCTATCGACCACCGATACAACTCTACGCACGCTTAACGTTCGCTTTACCTAGAACAAGTATGAAACTAGAAGTACTTTGTAGGTGTTGTAGGATAGGTTTGCAAGATAATAAATAGCACGTAAATAAAAACTAAGGGCTGTTTAGATAAAGAAACAACTACGTTAGTTTAACGAGTGTGGAAAAGTGGTGGTAGGAGTTGCGGAATTGTCCCTAAGCAATTGACTATGTTACTAGACCGATAGCAAGTTTTATGTGGGAGAGGTCACTGCTAGCATGTCATCCCTTACTTGGAATTCTATGCACTTATGATTGGAACTATTAGCAAGCATCCGCAACTACTAATGTTCATTAAGGTAAAACCCAACCATAGCATTAAGATATATTGGTCCCCCTTCAATCCCGTATGCATCAATTTCTATGCTAGGCTGAAGCTGCCGTCACCCTTGCCCTCCAATACATAGTCGTATCAACATACAACTAACCCTATGGTGTGATCCACACGCGCGCTCATATGATGGGCACCAAAGGACAGCAACATAACCACAAGAAAATTAAACCAATCATAGCAATTCACCAATCACCGATAGGACAACAAAAATCTACTCAGACATCATAGGATGGCAACACATCATTGGATAATAATATGAAGCATAAAGCACCATGTTCAAGTAGAGGGTACAGCAGGTTGTGGGAGAGTGGACCGCTGAATATAGATGGGGGAAGGTGATGAAGATGTTGGGGATGATGACAGAGGTGTTGGTGTAGATCGCCGTCACATGATGATTGCCCCGGCGGCGTTCCGGCGCCACCGGGAGAGAGGGGGAGAGAGCCCCCCTCCTTATTCTTCTTCCTTGACCTCCCCCCTAGATGGGAGGAGGGTTTCCCCTCTGGTCCTTGGCCTCCATGGCGGCGGAGGGGCGAGAGCCCATTCGAGATTGGATCTCTCTCTGTCTTTCCTTCTATTTCTGCGCTCCCAGATTCTGGCCTTTCACCGTTTCTTAAATTCCCGGAGATCCGTAACTCCGATTGGGCTGAAATTTTAACACAATTTTTATTCGGATATTAGTTTACTTGCGGCCGAAGAAGGGCACCAACCACCTTACGGGGTGGCCACAAGGGCCCAGGGCACGCCCTACCCCCTGGAGCGCGCCCCCTGCCTTGCCGCCGCCTCGGGCATCGTATCACGTTGATTCTTTTTCCCAAAAATCACATATATTCCAAAAAAAATCTCTGTAAGTTTTTATCGCATTTGGACTCCGTTTGATATAGATTTTCTGTGAAACAAAAAACATGCAACAAACAGGAACTGGCACTAGGCACTGGATCAATATGTTAGTCCCAAAAATAGTATAAAAAGTTGCCAAAAGTATATGAAAGTTGTATAATATTGGCATGGAACAATCAAAAATTATAGATACGATGGAGACATATCAACCGTCTGTGGCAAACGGCAAAGAGCTGGGTGGAGTGACGCGTCTGCTGACATCACAAGGCAGACGACAAAGGCTGGAGAGGTTTGTCGTCAGCTGGCAGACGGCAAAGCCTCCCGTTAGCCACCTAACATGGCTAACGTCTGTTCTTTGCCATCAACGTTCTTTGCCGTCTGCCACCGACGGCAAAGGTTCTTTGCCGTCCACTGTGAGAAAGCAGACAGCAAAGAAGCTGTTTACCGTAGCTTACTGTGCCGGAGAGGTTTGCCGTCAGCGGCTGATGACAAAGAGGTTTGCCGTCAGCTTTCTGGTCCTTTGCCGTCTGCCATGGCGGACGACAAAGAAGCTGATTCCTGTAGTGGTAGCACATCCACCTTTTCCAAGCATGCCAACCCACCAAAGCGCTGCCTCTTCCATCAACCTCCTCGATGAGGAAAACGAGAAGGCACCACAGCCCGTCGAGGCCGAGGCGCTCCCCGACAACGTGATGGATGACGCCGTGATGCGCGTCATCGCCATGGTTGAATAGACCCTTGGCACCGTGGATCAAGATAGGCATGCCAGCGCTAAGAGGCTGCATCTCACTGCACAACATGATCGATGGCGCGCCGCAGAGCAAGCTAGGTGCGTTCGAGCCGATAGGCTGCGGCTTGTCGCACAGCAAGACCGTTGGAGCGCCGCAGAGCGAGAGGCGCGGCACGCCGCACAACAAGAGCGGATCCATCGGTGCTTGCCTGTTGTCGACAGGGCGTCGCAGCTGGGTATACATCCCTTCAGTACCCCCATTCCTCGCTAGGACTGGACAGAGGCCGTCTGCACCATACTTGCACCAGAGGCCGGCCGTGCCGTACTTGCACCGGACGCCCGCTGCACCGTTCGCATGGGTCGCGCCGTTCGCCTTGTTCGCGGCCCGCTCGATGCCAACGCGCTTGTCGCTAGGCTCGACCGCCTCCTTGGCCCAGGTGTCCACCTGGGCGCAGTAGAGGAACATGGCCGTCGCATCCTCGAGCTGGTGATCTCCGATGAAATAGCCAACTTGGAGCTCGAGATCGCGCTCCAGATGTACCATGAGTGTGTCGACCGCTTGGACGAACGCCTGCACGAGTTCAGGCAGAGCCAAGAGCTATCGTAGGCAAGGGCTGCTGGTCATGGTCTCATGGACACGTTTTATTTTGTTGAGTCGTTTCGACGTGGATCGCTATGTATTCACAGCAATCATAATATTGCTCTGTTTATTGCTCTGTTTCAATGTGTGTACTCTGTTTTCCGTTATTATATGTTCGGTTTCAATGTGTGTATATATGCTTTCCATTCTGTATATGTGGATGATAACAGCTAGATACAAATTAGTATACGAAAACAGATAGAAAATGGAATTCATAATATATATTAATTGTTCATTACTTCATCATAAAATATATATAATATCATCACATATACGTGCTGATACTTAACTACTAGGTACAATGCATAAAATTGAAAACGAACAATACTAAAGCTAATAATCCCTCCTGGGGGCATTATTCCGGCAGCCCCTCGCTAGCAGCTCCCTGGTGCGCGGCGTCTTCCCAGCGCGGAGGCAGTACTCTGCCTCCTCCGCCTCGCAGCGCTTGACGTACCGATCTGCCTCTTGCTAGCGGATGAGCGCGAACGATCTTGCCATTTTGTTGGGCGCCCACCGGAGCTCCTCGTCGGTGGCACGCTGGAGCTTATCGGCCCACCTCCATGCAGCGATGAGGCGCCTAGCGCCTTTGACCTTCCTCGCTAAGTACCCGTCTTCGTACACCTCCTCCGCACGACGACGCGCCCGCTCCCAAAGCTCCAACACCTCCTTTTTCCAGGCGGCATCACGGGCTTCACAGGCCGCCTGGTACCTGGCTTCCTCCTCCTCCATCTCCTTCTTGAACGCCACTTGCCTGGCTTTCTCAGCCGGCGGAAGCGACTTCCACAGACAAAGATTGTACTAGCCCCAAAACCACTCCAAAGTTGGGGGGTCCGGCGCAACCTTGTCCGGCGACGCATAGGGGTCCTCCTCGTTGCTGCTCTTCGACTGAGCGTCCTCGGAGGGTGGCGCCTCCTCGTCGGCGCGTGGGCAGATCGGCGGCGCCATGGCAGAGATTTGAGAGAGAGAGAGAGAGAGAGAGAGAGAGAGAGAGGGCAAGCGAGGGGAGGATGTAGATGAGAATGCAGGCGGGATGATGTGAGCAAGGTAGTATTTATTGGCGGCCGGAATCTAGATCGACGGGAACAATACACACACCGGTCGCCGGAATTTATGAGTACTGTAGTTTGAATTACACACGATTCCCACAGCAAAAGCCATGTGTGAACTTAATAGCTGACGGTTTTCAATACAGAACCGCGTCTGATTAATAACCCGCGCCGCTCACCTTCCAAACCTCGAGGTGCGGAATAAAATGCCAATCGTGTGGGGCCCGGTTGTCATGCCAGATCTTTACATTTTCTTTTTTGAACACCAGATATTTACATCATCTAATCATTTTTTAATTTTTCAGAATTTAAATGCCATGGCACTCCATGCATGTGTCCAGGCCGTGACACCAATATGTTTGAAAATTCGTTCCAATTTACTGCACATGGAATTAACTCGCACACAAGTACACAAATATGATTTTTCAAACCATTATGGTTAGCCATTGCATGTAGATGTAGTTCAAATTTGGATTACGGTCATTAAATGGCTAGAAAATCACTTAAATGTCTTTAAAAGGTCAAATGACCCCTGAAATTTTCCAAGTTTAGACATGACAGTTGTATTACTGCACGTTAACTGTAGAATTTTTTTGAAGGCCATAAGAGGAAGCTATCGTCGATTCGTCATCAAACATGCACTGTTCCCTCTCGGAACCACGAGCCTTCTAGTGAGTTCCTCTGGTTTTTGAGGGGTGTGTGTCCAGACTTTTGTCAAACAGGCCAATTTTTTTACCACATCATCTTGGTGGCATGACATTACGTCAAGCAAGGTTTCATGTGTTTCTGATCATTTTTTAATTTTTTGGAATTTAAATGCCATGGCACTCCATGCATGTGTCTAGGCCGTGACACCAATATGTTTGAAAATTCCTTCCAATTTACTGCACATGTAATTAACTCGCACACAAGTACACAAATATGATTTTTCAAACCGAAATGGTTAGCCGTTGCATGTAGATGTATTTCAAATTTGAATTACGGTCATTAAATGGCTATAAAATCACTTAAAATGTCTTTAAAAGGTCAAATGACCCCTGGAATTTTCTAAAATTTAGCATGACAGTTTTATTAGTGCACGTTAACTGTAGAACATTTTTGAAGGCCATAAGAGGAAGATATCGCCCGTTCGTCATCAAACATGCATTGTTCCCTCTCGGAACCACGAGCCTTCTAGTGAGTTGCTCCGGTTTGTGAGGGGTGTGTGTCCAAACTTTCGTCAAACAGGCCAACTTTTTTACCACATCATCTTGGTGGCATGACATTACATCAAGCAAGGCTTCATGTGTTCTTTTTTTAATTTTTGGAATTTAAATGCCATGGCACTCCATGCATGTGTCGAGGCCGTGACACCAATATGTTTGAAAATTCCTTCCAATTTACTGCACATGGAATTAACTCGCACATAAGTACACAAATATGATTTTTCAAACCGTTATGGTTAGCTGTTGCATGTAGATGTAGTTCAAATTTGAATTATGGTCATTAAATGTCTAGAAAATCACTTAAATGTCTTGAAAAGGTCAAATGACCCCTGGAATTTTCCAAATTTTCAATGATAATTGTATTAGTGCATGTTAACTGTAGAAATTTATTGAAGGCCGTAAGAGGAAGCTATCACCCGTTCGTCATCAAACATGCATTGTTCCCTCTCGGAACCATGAGCCTTCTAGTGAGTTGCTCCGGTATGTGAGGGGTGTGTGTCCAAACTTTCGTCAAACATGCCAATTTTTTTACCACATCATCTTGGTGGCATGACATTACATCAAGCAAGGTTTTGTTTGTTTCTGATCTTTTTTTAATTTTTTGGAATTTAAATGCGATGGCACTCCATGTAGTGTCCAGGCCGTGACACCAATATGTTTGAAAATTCCTTCCAATTTACTGCACATGGAATTAACTTGCACAAAAGTACTCAAATATGATTTTTCAAACCGTTATGGTTAGCTGTTGCATGTACATGTAGTTCAAATTTGAATTACGGTCATTAAATGGCTAGAAAATCACTTAAATGTCTTCAAAAGGTCAAATGACCCCTGTAATTTTCCAAACTTTCAAATGACAGTTGTATTAGGGCATGTTAACTGTAGAATTTTTTTGAAGGCCGTAAGAGGAAGCTATCGCCCGTTCGTCATCAACCATGCATTGTTCCCTCTCGGAACCATGAGCCTTCTAGTGAGTTGCTCCGGTTTGTGAGGGGTGTGTGTCCAAACTTTCGTCAAACATGCCAAACTTTTTACCACATCATCTTGGTGGCATGACATTACATCAAGCAAGGTTTCATGTGTTTCTGATCTTATTTTATTTTTTTGGAATTTAAATGCCATGGCACTCCATGCTTTGTGTCATAGCCGTGAGACCAATATGTTTGAAAATTCCTTCCAATTTCTGCACATGGAATGAACTCGCACACAAGTACAAAAATATGACTTTTCAAACTGTTATGGTTAGCTGTTGCATGTACATGTAGTTCAAATTTGAATTACGGTCATTAAATGGCTAGAAAATCACTTAAATGTCTTAAAAGGTCAAATGACCCCTGAAATTTTCCAAATTTTGACATGACAGTTGTATTAGTACTACAAATTTTCTCATACATTTAAAACACCATCTGTTGCCACTTTACTCCAAATTCGTCTTTCACAGCTAATAAAAAACATCAACAACAACACACACAGTTTTATTGTAGGAACTGTTTGCGATGAAAATGCATGGGTCTATTTAAGTCTTCCTCCTTAAGCTTCGCCAGCTTCGTCTTCTCTAGTGCCTGTCGCACCCCAACTCAGGGTAAACCGGAACGCCCCGTATTCCAGCCCAGGGACAAGTCCTCTGGAATACGGCACTGTTGGCATAGAACAAATCAGCTCTTTATTATAATGGATATGGGTACAAAGGGTACATGGATTACATCGGCACGACGACACTACGCCGGCCCGGGGTAGTTCTATGCTAACAGCAGAGTAACTCTCTCGGCAGCGGAACAACGACGACGGTGATGGACTCCACTCCGCAGGGACTCTGGCTAGAAAGCGTATCCTAGGTCGCAAACTCGTGATCCTCGACAAGCAAGCAATCACGGCATGACCTGCAAACTGGCATGACACGCCAGGTGAGTACTTTGAATGTACTCGCAAGCTCACAGCAAACATCAACATTAAGGCAAGACAACATCATAGCAGTCAAGATTAACAAGCAGGGTCATCCAGCAAGATAACTTCTGAAGTAAATGCAGTAAGGTAAAGCATATTTAATTTGTACTCCGAAAAATCTCAGGATCAAATCCGAATCTGTTCCAAGTCCAATCCCAATCATGTGGTCATCCGACCACTCATCTTATTGCCATCCCATGGCTGACATATCATATACCTGATACCATATGCACCACAAGTCTGACAAACTTACTCTCTTCCGGGTCGTCTCAAAACCCTCAGAATACTCACAATCCACCGAGTACTTCTGATCTTACGACGAGTTCTTCCATCATTATTACTACTATGGTTGACCACCTAGTGAGGTCTGGTCGGACTGTCCAATACCGTGGACATGGCTATTCGAATAGATTTTACACTCTGCAGAGGTTGCGCACTTTACCCACACCATGGAGCACTGACCTTGTGATCCCATTCGGGTGGACCAGTGTTGCTCCAACGAAACCTGCCTGACCCGTGACTCTCCCATCGTACCACCGGCAATCATCCTCCCCCGGAGTCAAGCCCTGGGTGGCCCCGTGTCACCTCGTGACACCTGCCACCGTCGTGGCCAAACTAAATTGTCCCAAACGGGGACCTGGATCCAAATAACTCAACTGCGCTCACAAGGTTATCGCCGCCTACCGGGCCAGGGTAGCGCGCACGCATAACCTTCCCTGTCGGGCGGTACCGGTGAAAGAGCACGCGATCAGATCAAGTCAAGGCCGTCCCATACCGGCAAATGTGGTTGCACGGATAAGTCTGGACAGGTGACTCAGGATCAACCATGAAGCATCTAATCCCTGAATGATATTTGTCATGGCTGACACTCTACTAACTCATCTCCACGAACTGCCGGATGAAATCCAAAGTAATCATAGACAGTGATCTCAACATCATGGCATCAATGAGTGGGTAAACTACTAGTCACTAATAATCCGGTACTCAACATGGTAGTCACCTATCCAAGAATTCACTCAGGTATTGTATCATCCAATTCGTTTCACATATAACTCATACTTACTATTAAAGTAATTAGTTAAACTATGATATTGCAATGCAATGATGCAGATGAGAGTTGTGGCTTGCCTGGGGATGAAGAATACACCGGGGAGGAGTGCAGAAAGATCGCGGAAGGAATCGCCGGAAAAGTGGTCAAGGGCAAAATGGTCATTTTCATGGTGTGTAAACATTATGAAAATGATTCCATCGGAATGGGCTCAACGAGACGAAGATGTGGGCGTTGGAATCACCTCAATCGGAGTTACGAGCAAAAAGATACGAGGGGTTTTCTGCCAGGGACTTGTTTGCAAATAAAATATTCACAAAGGGGTCCCTAACAGCTCGGCGGGTCGCGCACTCCAGCAAAATACGTCTTCCCACGGGGAAATCGTAAAGCGCAGAATGCGCTTCCACTTATCCACGCTGGCAGTGGCAGGAACGGGCTTTGTTAGGCTGACAGGTGGGGTCCGCGGGAGGTGGGGACCGCCTGACCTGGCTCCTTCTTCTTCCTCCCGCTCGCCCGTGGACCAGAGGAGTGGCGCGATCGCCGGCGCTCGCCTGGCCGGCTCCGGCCACCGTTTGCCGCGCTTCGACCACCGACGTGCTTGTGGGGCCGAGCCGCTCCCATCCCTGCACCGAACGGACGCCGGGGAAGACCAGAGCGATGGTGGCCTCGAGCAGGGCGGACGGCGGTATCGGGCGAAGATGGACACGACGCTACGGGCGCGGAGACGAGGTGCTGGAGAGGTGGGGAGCTTCACCGGGGTTCAATGAGTTGAGTGGTGGTGGCAAGGGGAGGAGTAGGGCTCCGATTGTCGCGAATTTAGGAGGAGGCCAGAGGCGGCCATGGCGGCGATGGGGGTGGAGCAGGAGCAGCTCTGAGGCTCCGGGGAGAGGACGGGGAGGCGTAGGGAAGCGAGGTGGAGCTGGTGGTGAGCTCGGGAAGGCGCGGAGTGGCTTTATATAGGCGCAGCGAGCTCGCCGGATAAGCTCGGCCGCGGTGGCGAGCTTATCCGCGCACTGGCGCGTGCGGGTGGCGTGGCTGGTGGTTTGCGGCCTTCGGGGAGCTTCACGGAGGAGCGGAGAGGCTTCAGGAGCGCTCGGGAGGGATCGGGGAGGAAGGGACGGAAGAAAACGACAACGACGGTCACGGGCCGAACAGCGTCGGCGATCGCCGTGGCGTGAGGAGGAAGAAATTGGAGGGGAAGAGGCTTCCAGGAGATGGGCGACGACGAGGTGAAGCCCCTAGACATGGCTAGGTGGCGGGGGAGAGAAGGAACACGACGAGGCCGAAGGGTTCCATCGCCGTAGCGCGCTGGCTGACATGCCAGCAGTGTGGTCACCATGTGCACTAGCGCACGTGGTGCACCCTAGCATGCCAAGTCATGTCCAGCACAAAATACATCCAAGGAAGGGCCCCTCTGAAGTGATAGTTCATCAAAAGAGGCCAAGAGTGGATGTGAAGCTTCACTGCCAGTTTGCTGTAGCAAACTTGACCACCCCACTGTGATCCACAGGAAGTTGATAAGAACAATATAAGATGTCTGGGGGTTTTTGGGTAGGAAGGACTACAATCTTGTGAAATTTGGAGGGAAATGGATCAAGATTTAATATAGCTGCTTTGCAACTGAGCAATCTGGTTCACAAGCTCAATCTTGATGTGCCACTCTCATGGAGTATCAACTTGAGCTGAAATTGGGCATAGGATGATGATTTGGTCATATGAGAGTGCCATAAAAATTTCATGCCATTTGGACAAGCCAAAATGGTACTTCCTTCACAGCTATCCTCTCTGACCAGAATCCTAGAAAAATTCTAGAGAATTATTGGGAAGATGAAATGAGCCCAAATTTGGTGGATATGGGTTATATGGGTAGAAGAATGCTCTGGTTAATTTTCAGCAATTATGGAGCAATATAAAATATAGTTGCTTCACAATGTGAAAATATGTCCAGAAACAAAGATTTAATGCTGTGGTCACATAGATGATTGGATAGGGTTGAAACTTGGTGGAGAGTCATGATTTGAGCATATTAAGATGCTTGCAAAATTTCAACTTATTTGGATACTCCTAGCTAGCACTTGCTTCACAAAGATTCCAGTTGCCCAGAAACTTTGGAAATTAGCCAAGAGAGATTTAATATCCAAATAAAGTTGAATTTTGGCATGTGGCAATGATATGGATAGGAAAGAATGCCCAAAAAGTTTGAGAGTAAGCAAGCAAATATAAATGGTACTTGCTTCACAAACTGCCAGCTGGGGCAGAATCAGAAAAGGAATATTTGTGAAATATTTTTGAACATGGCAAGGAAGGATTTGACATATTTGTGGAAAATATGACCCAAACAATTTATGGGAATTATTTGGAAATTTTGGGAATGATGGAAATGTGGGTTGCTTCACAACTCAGAGCAAACAAGGTTATTCCTTTAATAGAAAAAGGAATATTCCCACGCAAAAAGAATATTGGGGTTGGTCCAAGATGGAAATGACATGGTCTTGGAATGATTTTGAGGTTGGCAAGCCACTCGGGAAGAAGAATGAAGGGTGATCCCTCCAGGTTTCAAGACTACTAAGCCATAGAAAAGCGAATCTGGACCAAATCAAAAGAAAAAGAAAATGGGCAAAATCCAGGGTGTTACAGTGCCGGCAACCCACGAATCCACGAATCCCAATCCCCATTCCCGCAACCCCTTCTTGCAAATATGATGCCGTGGAAGCGCTTCGTGAGGGCCCGTACGGTGGCCGCGTCCTCCCCGAGAGCGCGGCCACCTACGCCGAGAGTGCCACTGCATCCGCATTGAGCGCTCGCATTCGCCGAGAGGGCGTCTGTGGCAGCTGACAGGGCAGCTGCAGCAGCTGCTGCGCCGGCGGCTGCAAACGCCAAGAGTGCTCGAGCTGCCGTCCGTGCCGCCGATGTCGCCCTGGCCCGGGTCGAGGCCATCCACGCCAAGATCGAGGACGCACACGCCAAGATATTCCAGGCCACCTCGGAATCCAGCATGCAACCCACGTCCAAAAAGGCGGCGGTGGCCATGGAGCACCTCCTTCCTCATGAGATCGCCGAGCGGGAGCTGGAGATGCATGAGGCGGCGGAGATCGAGGAGCGCCGGGAGGAGGAGTTGCGCGTGGCCGAGGTCGAGGTAGAGAAGAGTCTGTCCGTCGAGGAATCGGCGGTGGAGTACCAACGCGAGCTCTGGAGCAGCCACTACTATGAGTACTACAACCTTGAGGGCGGTGCCGAGGACGAGGACGAGGTCGACTTCAGCAGGGGGATGAGGTCGACGTCTCATCTCACACCAGCGTTGCATAGGCCGGCGCGACGGCGGCTTTGTTAAAATTATGCGTACTTAGGCTTTGTTTTTAATGTTGGTCTTTTGTTAGAGCAATGTTTAGGCCAACTGGCTCTGTTTAATTACTAAAATTGCTCGATTCAGTAAGCGTGGTCTGTGTGCTGTACGCTCTTTTATGTGCCCAAATTAGCAAGCAATGTTAAATTATGCAATGACGTGGATGAGGACAGTACCCGGGGAAATTTCCTCCAAAATTTGAATTATCAAACTCATCCCATGCTCGTAAAGCAGAAGAATCGTTTGCGATGCACACAATCGTTCAAAGTGAATGGTGTCCGGCGACATCGCGCACAAAGTTTCCCTCCACATTTCGAAATTTTTGGCCTACCGCCGAAATATCTACCCCCGCCCCCTTTCCCACCCCTTTTCTCCCCATCCATAACTCACATTTCCCCTGTTTCCTCCTTCCTTCCTTCTGAAGCTATAGCCGCTTCCTCGCTTTCTTCCTTGCTGTCGCCGTCTCGCATCCTACCGCCGGGGTCGGCATGATCTTCTTCAATGACCTCTCCAGCGGTTCCTCCTCCGACGATGAATTTTTCACCACACGGATATGCCTCTCTTCTCTCTCTCTCGGGTTATGACTTGGAATGAAGGATTTTAACCCGGCGGTCGATTCGAGTCATTTCTTCCTCTTGTAGCTCCCTAGGACCATCAGTTGCAACGAATGGAGCGGGGTGGCTGAAGATCTGCCTGCTCGTTGTCACCATCAATCTCCATGCATGAAGTTAGTTGCGTTTGAATCTGTGGACAGTGGGAGGAAGTTTCTGGCATGTCCAGAGAAGGTTAGCCCCACTTTCGTCATTACAAATCATTTGTTAGATGTGATTCAGACACTGTCACTGTGCTATGTTATTCTGGATGTTAAGACAGTGTCACGGTTTGTACCTAGTATCTAAAAGTGTTGCCATCTCATCAGCGGTGCCATTAGAAAATTATTTGGCACCGCTTCAGCAGTTTGTGCAGCCAACTTAGGTCCACACATCCGAGCAGCCAAGCAGTAAAATACTAAATCTTTATGGCACAAAGGAACTGGGCATCAGAGCAACTAGGTGCTCCGGAGTCCGGTTCCCTGATTTTTTTCCACTCCATTGGCTCGCCAGTGCAGGGCACCGATGCCAAATGTAGCAATAGTTGTCTTGATACCAGTTCTGGCATACATAGTGGACGGTCTTAGTGCTATTAGTTCTATGTTACTAAATTTGTGTATGTACACACCTGTTAGTATCAATTTGATGTCATCCAAACACTGTCGCTGTGTTGTTGCAGTTATATTTAGCTTCCTCATAAAATGTTCAATTTGTTATTTATAGTACATGACTAAGAACTTGTAGCGTTGTTGTAGTTAATTATAGATTCTGATGTTTCAGAATTTGGTTGTTGTATCAGTAGCAATTAATTCATTTGCACATTGATCTTTTTCAGAAGATATGTCATAATTAACCTGTTTCTTCAGTTTTTCAAAATATGTATTTGGTGATTTTCTATGTTTCTAGAAACCCATTTCCCCTATAATTGTTACTAATGTAGTTTTAAATATTATAGGATGAACGGAAGTGTTCTTACCTGGAGTGGGTTGATCAAGAGTGGCCACAGTCTTTGAAGATGTGCCTAGCAAAGCTCTGGAGCATGTATGAGGAAGAGAACAGAGGTAGGCTTAGATAAAGTGTTGTCAATGCTGAAGAATATTTCAAGATGCGGGAAAAAAAGAGAGGAAGATGGAGAATGAGCTTAGATTTTTTAAATTAGACTTTGCTAAGATGGTGTTGGCGAAGGAGGAGGCACTTTCCCAGTTGGTCAGTGCAAAATAGGTTCTTACTGAACTGAAAGCAGAGGTGGATAAGCCGAGCCTGGATGATCTCGATTAGGGAAATGAATATATTGTTCTAATGAAGCTGAACTAGCTATATGATGTACTGTGTTGTTTTCAGGTAGCTATCGTACTATGATGTTAAAATATATTTATGTGCCTGATATGAAATTGGTAAACAGCTGTTCGATATGAAATGTGAATTTGCATAATACTGGAATTATTAATTGTAAACTAATAAACCTACTAAATGGGTCATGGAACTTTGCAAACGGTTCTAGCAGTAAAAGCGGTTGTGATGGATAGCCCAATGCCATACAGTTTTCTTCATCAAATCGTGTGTGATGTAGTTGAATAAAAGCAAAGGGTTAACCGAGGCAGAGCGTGTGTGATAGTTACACCTATCACACACGAGGCTATACGTAAAACTGTGTGGGACGTACGTATGAACGGAAACGTTTTCCCTGGATTGACTGTGTGGGATGTACATACGAACGAAAACATACTTCTTGGATTGACTGTGTGGGATGTACATAAGAACGGAAATGTATTCCTTGGATTGACTGTGTGGAATGTACATAACAAACGGAAATGTTTGTCTGGGACAGAATGTGTTGGATGTACTTATGACCGGAACCTATTGGGCCTGTATAACCGTATTTGATCGTTCGCCCGTCGCACACGATCTCATTTTGCCCAGCGTGTGTGACCGGAGGGCATATCCCCGATGGTTTCTGGGTCGTGTGGGAAGGACCCCCCTATCGCAGTCACTCACTTGGCGACGGTTCAAAACGCTGTCGCCGAAAGGGGTTAAAAACCGTTTGTATAGCACCTCGCTGTACCAATGTATTAAGATAAAATCTAACCATAGCATTAAACTTTTGGATCCAAATCGTTCCCTTACGAAGTAGCGCATAAACTAGGGTTTAAGCTTCTGTCACTCTAGCAACCCATCATCTAATAACTACTCCACAATGCATTCCCTTAGGCCCATAGATGGTGAAGTGCCATGTAGTCGACGTTCACATGACACCACTAAGGGAATCACAACATACATATCATCAAAATTTCAAACACATATCAAGTTCACATGATTACTTGCAACATGACTTCTCCCGTGACCTCAAGAACAAAAAAAATCACAAATGATAATCATGCTCAAGATCAGAGGGGTATTAAATAGCATAATGGATCTGAACATATAATATTCCACCAAATAAACCATATAGTAATCAACTACAAAATGTAATCAACACTACTAGTCACCCACAGGTACCAATCTGAGGTTCCGGTACAAAGATTGAACACAAGAGATGAACTAGGGTTTGAGAGGAGATGGTGCTGTTGAATATGTTGATGGAGATTGCCCTCCCCAAGATGGGAGGATTGTTGGTGATGACGATGACGATGATTTCCCCCTCCGGGAGGGAAGTTCCCCCGGCGGAATCGCTCCGCCGCAGGGCAAAAGTGCTCCTGCTCAAGTTCCGTCTCGAGGCGGCGGCGCTTCGTCCCGAAAGTCCCCCTCTATATTTTTCTAGGTAAAAATGACCCATTTACCAGAAGATGGGCACCGGAGGTGGGCCGAGGAGGGCACAACCCACCAGGGCACGCCTGGGGGCCCAAGCGCGCCCTGGTGTCTTGTGCTCACCAGGGTGGGCCCCTCCGGTAGTTATTTGCTCCAATATTTTTATATATTCCAAAACAATTCTCCATAAATTTTCAGCTCATTTGGAGATGTGCAGAATAGGTAACTCTGACGTAGCTTTTTCAGGTCCAGAATTCCAGCTGCCGGCATTCTCCCTCTTTGTGTAAACCTTGCATATTATGAGAGAAAAGGCATTAGAATTACTCTAAAAAGCATTATTATGCATAAAAACATTATAAATAACAGTAGGAAAAGATGATGCAAAATGGACGTATCAACTCCCCCAAGCTTAGACCTCGTTTGCCCTCAAGCGAAAAACCGAAATCGAAAAACATGTCCACATGCTTAGAGAGAGAGAGGTGTCGACAAAAACAAAATACGGACATAGAAGCATCATGCTTATTATTATAACAGCAAAGAACTTTAACATAAGACTTTAGCACACACTTTTATCATATAACTTCTCATGAGCAAGTAACAATTCATCACAACATTGAAGTAAAAAGCATAAACCTTATTGAAAACCAACAAACTATGTTCTCAGTCAACTTTGCAACTACAATTCATCATATTTTCAAGAAGGGTCACGTATCGGAGCCTTTAGGCAAGTCCACATACTCAACCATCATTTAACCTTCTATGATTGCTAACACTCACAGCATACCCCTAAGCAAAAAGTTTCAACCGGACACATAGAAACATAAGGGCTTATAGTTTTGCCTCCCAACATATTCACGTCAAGGGTGATGTCAACAATAATAACTCATGCCCACTCACATCCAACTGGATATATGTGCCTAGATCTTTCCTCACCACATGATGCCTGCAAAAAGAGAAAATAAAAAGGAATAGGGAAGAATACTTTGACTCTTACATAAAAGTAAATGCATAAAAGTAAAAGATAGGCCCTTCGCAGAGGGAAGCAGAGGTTGCCATGCGCTTTTTGTTTGTATGCCAAATCCCTTAATGCAAAATCACGTCACGTTATATTGCCCCTTATGATAGCAACCTTTATTATGCAGTCCGTCGCTTTTATTACTTTGCCATCACAAGTTCGTACAACGCTCAATTTTCTCTTACACTAAATGATCCAACACATTTAGAAGCAATTTTTATTGCCTTATTGCACCAATGACAACTTACTTGAAGGATCTTACTCAATCCATAAGTAGGTACGATGGACTCTCAAGGAATGGATTTGGGTTTAAGGGTTTTTGGATGCACAAGTAGTATCTCTACTTAGTGCAGAATTTTTGGCTAGCAAAGATATTGAGCAAGCACCACATGTTGAAGGATCTATGACAATATAACTTCTATGTGAATATGAACAAGCATAACTCATTACGTTGTCTTCCTTGTCCCACGTCAACAATTTTGACATATAATATTTAATGGGGGCTCACAATCATAAAAGGTGTCCAAGATAGTATATTTGCATGTGAATCTTCTCTTCCCTTATTAATTATTTCATGAGTTGCATCATTGACCAATTCTATGTTTGTTAATCTCCAACAAATTTTATCACTTATACTTTTCCTTATGTGATATCATTACTTACCATAAGATTAGCATATGATCTTTTTCATTTATTTTCCTTTCTTTTTATTGAAACATAAAAGTAAAGAAACAAAACTCAAACTACTCTTTGTTATATATCTCACACACGATTACATAGATAGGTAGATCACTTAGCAAGCACTCGAAAATTGATCGAACTAAACTTTTATTGAACTAAACCATAGGATAACTAAAGATCGAACTAAATTAGATAAAGGCAAAGATAGTGGTGGTGATACGATACCGGGGCACCTCCCCCAAGCTTGGCACAACCCAAGGGGAGTGCCCAGACCATGAACTCTAGTCTCCTTTGGTGGGGAAGATGATGATGGTGGTGGTGAGGTATCCCTTTTTCTAGCTTGTGTCGGAGGATAAAATTATCCACCCTCAAGTCATCGTTCTCCATCTCAAGCTTTAATATCCTCTTGCATAATGCTTCCTTGCTTTCCATCAGGAAACGAGGAGGGATAGGTTCATTTTCATCCTCCTCATCTGTAAGCCACATATAGGGAAAAGTCTTCTTGAAGATGTTTGGGTCCAAAGGCTTGTAAGAAATAGGGCTCTCTTCCTCCGAATCTTGAGATGACATATTTTCAGATCTGCCAGAAAAACAGCAAGAAAGAAGAACAGAAGATTTCTCCGCGATACGAAGGTCAATACGTTCGGGGGGTATATAAATATTTTTTTATCTTGGGAAACAAGCAAACAAGAGGAAAACGGAGTCAGGAAGGTTCCCGAGGTGGGCACAACCCACCTAGGCGTGCCAGGCATGGCAGGCGCGCCGTGGTGTCTTGTGCCCTCCTCGGTTGCCTTCCTAGTTGTTTTTTATTTTCCTAATTTTTGTATTATTCCAAAACTGATAGAAAATATTTTTGCGGATTTTTCGGAGTCCGTTTGCTTACCGTATCATGTACCTCCTCTTTTTTAGTATTCTGGAGTGTTCGGAAGGTTTCTTTTATGTGTTCCTCCAGTGTCATGGTTTGGATAATATTGCTTTCAACATTAATAGGCGTACCTGAGATATAGTGCTTAATTCTTTGCCCATTAACCACCTTCGGATTAGTAGCTTTGGCATTATTGATCTTGATGGCTCAAGAGCGATAAACCTCCTTGACGATATATGTTCCTTCCCATTTAGAGAGAAGTTTTCTTGCAAAGAATCTGAAACGAGAGTTGTACAAGAGAACATATTCTCCCACTTTGAATTCCCGCTTTTGGATTCTTTTGTCATGCCATCTTTTAACTTTTTCTTTAAATAATTTGACATTTTCATAAGCTTGGGTTCTCCATTCATCTAATGAGCTAATATCAAATAACCTCCTTTCACCGGCAAGTTTGAAATCATAGTTGAGCTCTTTAATTGCCCAATATGCTTTATGTTCTAACTCAAGAGGTAAATGACAAGCTTTTCCATAAACCATTTTATAGGGAGACATACCCATAGGATTTTTGTAAGCTGTTCTGTAGGCCCAAAGTGCATCATTCAATTTCTTAGACAAATTCTTTCAGGACCTATTAATAGTTTTTTGTAATATTAGTTTTATTTCTCTATTGCTAAGTTCAACTTGACCACTAGATTGAGGATGATAGGGTGATGCAATTCTATGGTTAACATCATATTTAGCAAGCATTTTACGGAAAGCACCATGAATAAAGTGTGAACCACCATCAGTCATTAAATATTTAGGGACTCTAAACCTCGAGAAAATAACTTCTTTAAGCATTTTAATGAACGTGTTATGATCAGCACTACTAGTTGCAATAGCTTCTACCCACTTAGTAACGTAATCAACAGCAACCAAAATATATGTATACGATTAGAGGAAGGAAATGGTCCCATATAATCAAAACCCCAAACATCAAATGGTTCAACAACAAGTGAATAATTCATAGGCATTTCTTGACGCTTACCGATATTACCAATTCTTTGACATTCATCACAAGATAAAACAAACATACATGCATCCTTGAAATGAGTAGACCAATAAAAACCAGATTGCAATACCTTATGAGCAGTTCTATCTCCCGCATGATGTCCTCCATAGGCTTCAGAATCACATTTTCGTAGGATTTGTTCATGTTCATGCTCAGGTACACAACGTCTAACAATACCATGTACTCCTTCTTTATAAAGATGTGGGTCATCCCAAAAGTAATGTCTTAAATCATAGAAGAATTTTTTGTTTTGTTGGTATGTGAAACTAGGTGGTATGTATTTAGCAACAATATAATTAGCATAGTCAGCATACCAAGGAGTATTACGAGAAACATTTATTGCAGCTAGTTGTTCATCAGGAAAGCTATCATCAATAGGTAGTGGGTCATCAAGAATATTCTCTAACCTAGACAAGTTATCAGCTATGGGGTTCTCAGCTCCTTTCCTATCAGTGATATGTAAATCAAATTCTTGTAGCAAGAGTACCCACCTAATGAGTCTAGGTTTAGCATCTTTCTTTTCCATAAGATATTTTATAGCAGCATGATCTGTGTGAACAATTACTTTGGAATCAACAATGTAAGATCTGAATTTATCACAAGCAAACACAACTGCTAAAAATTCTTTTTCAGTAGTAGCATAATTCCTTTGAGCACTGTCTAGAGTTTTGCTAGCATAATGAATAACATTCAATTTCTTATCAACTCTTTGTCCTAGAACAACACCAACAGCATAATCACTAGCATCACACATAATTTCGAAAGGCAAGTTCCAATCAGGTGGTTGAACAATAGGTGCAGAAGTTAAGGCTTTCTTAAGTGTTTCAAAGGCTTCTACACAATCATCATCAAAAAAGAAATGGAACATCCTTTTGTAAAAGATTCGTAAGAGGCCTAGAAATTTTAGAGAAGTCTTTAATAAATCTCCTATAGAAACTAGCATGACCAAGGAAACTACGGATACCTTTAATATCTCTAGGACATGGCATTTTCTCTATTGCATCAACTTTGGCTTTATCCACTTCAATACCTCGTTCTGAAATTTTATGCCCCAAGACAATACCTTCATTAACCATAAGGTGGCACTTCTCCCAATTCAAGACAAGATTAGTTTGCTCACATCTCTACAAAACTCGATCAAGGTTGCTCAAGCAATCATCAAAAGAAGTTCCATAAACAGAAAAATCATCCATGAAAACCTCAACAATCTTTTCACAAAAAATCAGAGAATATAGCAGTCATACATCTTTGAAAGGTAGCAGGTGCATTGCATAAACCAAAAGGCATACGTCTATAAGCATAAGTTCCAAAAGGGCAAGCAAAAGTGGTTTTCTCTTGATCAGGTTGTGAAACAGGTATTTGAGAGAAACCAGAATATCCATCCAGAAAGCAAAAGTGTGTGTGCTTAGGTAATCTTTCCAACATTTGATCGATAAAAGGTAGAGGGTAATGATCTTTCCTAGTTGCTTTATTTAATTTTCTAAAATCAATTACCATTCTATAACCAGTAACAATTCTTTGTGGAATAAGCTCATTTTTATCATTAGGAACAACAGTAATACCTCCTTTCTTAGGAACACAATGAACCGGACTTACCCATCTACTATCAGCTATGGGATAGATTATACCTGCTTCCAGAAGCTTTAATATTTTAGTTCTTACCACTTCTTTCATCTTAGGATTCAAACATCATTGATGATCAACAACAGGTTTAGCATCAGGTTCCATATTAATCTTGTGCTAACAGAGAGTGGGACTAATGCCCTTAAGATCATCAAGAGTATATCCAATAGCAGCACAGTGCTTCTTCAGAATTTTTAATAATCTTTCTTCTTCATGTTCTGAAAGGTTGGCACTAATAATAACAGGATATATCTTTTTCTCATCAAGATAAGCATATTTCAAAGTGTCTGGCAATTGTTTTAATTCAAACACAGGATCACCTTTAGGTGGAGGAGGACCTCCAAGAGTTTCAGTAGGTAAATTATGTTTGAGCAGAGGTCGTTGTTCGAAGAAATTTTTATCTATTTCATTTCTTTCATGCATATGCATATCATTTTCATGGTCTAGCAAATATTGTTCTAGTGGATCAGTAGGAGGCACGACAATAGAAGAAAGACCAATTATTTCATCCTTACTACATAATTCTTTCTTATGAGGTTGTCTATTAAACTTGGAGAAATTAAATTCATGAGACTCATCACCAAAGCGGACACTGACAGCTTGTTTATGACAATATATAGTAGCATTGACAGTATTCAAGAAAGGTCTACCAAAGATAATGGGACAAAAGTCATCTTGTGGGGAACCAAGAACTAGAAAATCAGTAGGGTATTTTACTTCCCCACACAAGACTTCAACATCTCTAACAATCCCAAGTGGTGTGATGGTGTCTCTATCAGCAAGTTTAATAGTAACATCTATGTCTTCTATTTCAGCGGGTGCTATGTCATCCATAATTTCTTGGTATAAGGTAACAGGAATAGCACTCATGCTAGCTCCTAAATCACATAATCCATGATAGCAATGATCTCCAATTTTAACTCAGACAACAGGCATGCCAACTACGGGTCTATGTTTATCTTTTTCATCGGGCTTGGCAATTCTAGCAGCTTCATCACATAAGTAAATAACATGCCCATCAATATTTTCTACCAGGAGATCTTTAACCATGGCAACACTAGGTTCTACTTTAATTTGCTCAGAAGGTTTAGGTGCTTTAATATTACTTTTGCGAACCATAGTTGAAACCTTAGCATGTTCTTTTATCCTAACAGGGAAAGGTGGCCTTTCAATATAAGCAGTAGGAACAACTGGGTCAACATTGTAAATAATAGTTTCATCTTTAATTATGACTGGTTATTTCATTTCTTCTTTACTAGGTGGGTGATATTTAAACCACTTATCCTTAGGGAGATCAACATGAGTAGCAAATGATTCACAAAAGAGGCTACTATCTCAGAGTCAAGTCCATATTTAGTGCTAAACTTGTGAAAAGCATCGGTGTTCATAAAAGATTTAACACAATCAAACTTAAGCTTAATACCTGACTCTTTACCTTCGTCGAGTTCCCAATCTTCAGAGTTGCGTTTAATTCTTTCCAAAAGATCCCACCTGAGTTCAATAGTCTTCTTCATAAAAGAACCAGTACAAGAAGTATCGAGCATGGATCGATCATCATGAGAAAGCCGAGCATAAAAATTCTGAATAATAATTTCTCTAGAGAGCTCATGATTGGGGCATGAATATAGCATTGACTTAAGCCTCCCCCAATCTAGAGCAATACTTTCTCCTTCACGAGGCCAAAAATTATATATATAATTCTGATCACGATGAACTAGATGCATAGGATAATTTTTTTGGTGAAATTCCAATTTCAATCGATTCCAGTTCCAAGATCCAATATCATCGAATAGCATATAACATGTCAATGCTTTTCCCTTCAAAGATAAAGGGAAAACCTTCTTCTTAGCTTCATCTCCGGCCAAACTTGCAAGCTTAAATAATCCAAAAATTTCATCCACATAGATCAAGTGCATATCAGGATGTTCAGTTCCATCTCCTGCATAAGGAATAGCTAGCAGTTGTTCTATCATACCTGAAGGAATTTCATAACCAATATTTTCAGTAGGTGAAGTAGGTTGAGGGGCAACTAATTGTGGTTCCGTTCAAGGTGAAGATACCCTGAACAAACCCCTTAAAGGATGATTCTCCATAGTAACAAGTGACAATAAATTTCAGCACGTAGTAATAATTTTTCCTTACCAAGAGCGCTTCACT
Organism: Thinopyrum elongatum; assembly: GCA_011799875.1. Classification (NCBI taxonomy): domain Eukaryota; kingdom Viridiplantae; phylum Streptophyta; class Magnoliopsida; order Poales; family Poaceae; genus Thinopyrum; species Thinopyrum elongatum. The sequence goes on from CM022299.1 coordinate 391,073,197, forward strand.
CCCTGGCAACGGTGCCAGAAAAGAGCCTTGATGAGCCACAAGTATAGGGGATCAATCATAGTCCTTTCAATAAGTAAAAGTGTCGAACCCAACGAGGAGCAGAAGAAAATGACAAGTAGTTTTCAGCAAGGTATTCTCTGCAAGCACTGAAATTATAAGTAACGAGTAGTTTGATAGCAAGGTAATTTGTAACAAGCAAGCAACGGTAACGGTAACAAAAGTGCAGCAATGTAGCCCAATCCTTTTGAGGCAAAGGATAGGCCAAAACGGTCTCTTATGATAACCAAAGCGTTCTTGAGGGTACACGGGAATTTCACCATATCATTTTCATCATGTTGGTTTGATTCGTGTTCGCTACTTTAATAATTTGATATGTGGGTGGATCGGTGCTTAGGTGATGTTATTACTTGAACAAACCTCCTACTTATGATTAACCCCCTCGCAAGCATCCGCAATTACGAAAAAGTATTAAGATAAAATATAACCATAGCATTAAACTTTTGGATCCAAATCGTTCCCTTACGAAGTAGCGCATAAACTAGGGTTTAAGCTTCTGTCACTCTAGCAACCCATCATCTAATAACTACTACACAATGCATTCCCTTAGGCCCAAAGATGGTGAAGTTCCATGTAGTCGACGTTCACATGACACCACTAAGGGAATCACAACATACATATCATCAAAATATCGAACACATATCAAGTTCACATGATTACTTGCAACATGACTTCTCCCGTGACCTCAAGAACAAAAGTAACTACTCACAAATGATAATCATGCTCAAGATCAGAGGGGTATTAAATAGCATAATGGATCTGAACATATAATCTTCCACCAAATAAACCATATAGTAATCAACTACAAGATGTAATCAACACTACTAGTCACCCACAGGTACCAATCTGAGGTTCCGGTACAAAGATTGAACACAAGAGATGAACTAGGGATTGAGAGGAGATGGTGCTATTGAAGATGTTGATGGAGATTGCCCTCCCCAAGATGGGAGAATTGTTGGTGATGACGATGATGATGATTTCCCCCTCCGGGAGGGAAGTTCCCCCGGCGGAATCGCTCCGTCGGAGGGCAAAAGTGTTCCTGCTGAAGTTCCACCTCAAGACAGCGGCGCTTCATCCCAAAAGTCCCCCTCTAAATTTTTCTAGGTCAAAATGACCTATATACCATAAGATGGGCACCGGAGGTGGGCTGAGGAGGGCACAACCCACCAGGGCGCGCCTGGGGGCCCAGGCGCGCCCTGGTGTCTTGTGCTCACCAGGGTGGCCCCCTCCGGTAGTTATTTGCTCCAGTATTTTCAAATTAGATGGATGATATTTTGAAGGGAGAAATCCGCTTTCAAGAAAAAGATCCAACGTTGCACAAAAGCCATTACTTTACGTTCAGCTAGCACTAAAAAGGCTACTCCTAGTAGAAGTGGTAGAATTAAACAAAGTATTTCCGCTGGAACAGCCATGTACGTCACGGCTTTCCGCGCCTTGACAAGTGGATCTACCAAGAATAGCTTTTTCAGCCGTTAGTTATTATATAATAGCTCGATCCGCTCACGCATGTGATTGATTTCTCCCCTCTCTTTCGAAAATCTTCCATTCGCAACATAGGTACCCTTTTTCGGTATGCGTTGCGAACACTTTCATTTTTAGCGTCTCATCTTCTCTAGAGAAGCTCAAATCGAACGGGTAGAGCAGATGGTCGACGTCGGCGTTGGTTTTTCCAACGAAAAACAAGAACATTCTTTCACGAACTTCCATGACAAAATGCTAGCCCAGGCTAACGGAGCCTGACTTATTCAGGGGAGAGAGTGGAGCCTATCGAAGCACTCTTGAGAGTAAGATCCTTCCAAAACAATTCTCCGTAAATTTTCAGCTCATTTGGAGATGTACAGAATAGGTAACTCTGACGTAGCTTTGTCAGGTCCAGAATTCCAGCTGCCAGCATTCTCCCTCTTTGTGTAAACCTTGCATATTATGAGAGAAAAGGCATTAGAATTACTCTAAAAAGCATTATTATGCATAAAAACATTATAAATAACAGTAGGAAAACATGATGCAAAATGGACATATCACCTGCGCGTTTGCCGGCCCGCGGCGGACGTGGGATGACGAGGCTGTGGCGGGAGTGAGGAAAGGAGTGGCGGTGCGGCCATCACGCGGCATGGAAGGAGGCAGCGAAGAATCCTGCTGCTTATGAGCGGTAGGGTCAGTGGTGGCATTGACCACCAGAGAAGTGGAGCGGCGAGGGGCGCCGCGGCCCACCAGCATCGTCTGAGCGATGCGAGCGGCCTGGCGCTCGGTGCGGACATGGCGAGCTTCAGCCATGGATGCGACGGAGCAAGGACGGAGCGTGGTTGATGAAGAAATGGAGGCCTCAACACGCCCCTACCTGGCGCACCAAATGTCGGAGTCTGGGGTTCCGCGGGCCCAAACTAGGTTCGAACTCTGGGGCGTGTATGAAGGATCTCGCTTCACAACGACACCCTGCTCACCACCCTCACGACCTGATCTCGTCTAGTACGCGCGAGCGGGAAGAAGAAGTGAACACCGTGATTTACCTAGGTTCGGGCCACCTTGCGGTGTAAAACCCTACTACTGCTTTGTGGTGGATTGCCTCGCGAGGAGGTTGTGGATGAACTAGTACAAGGGCGAGCTGCCTCGCGAGGGCTCGGAGGGTGAGAATCGATCGATCCCTCTCCACGGCGGAGGCTAACCTATACTTATACTAGGCCTGGTCCTCCTCCGTCATAACTTAGGCGGGAAGGGATACCACAACGGCCAATTTTGAAGGGGGACAGGAGTACACCCTATCCTGACTAAAGGTAGTCTTCACCTACAAACCTTCTAGCCGTGACGCAGCTGTGGGCTCGGTGATGACCTCCGTCCTACCGAGCCCGTGGTCTTGGTCTTGTTGCACCGGAATGGAAACCTTTGGGGAATTTCTCGGGAACCCGCGCTTGTCCTTGCCTCCTTAGCACCGAAGTGGAAACTGTCCTGGCTTGCGCCCGCTGGCACCCTCCTGGCCTTGGTCATCATGGCTCACGTCACCGCGAGCCTCGTGAGGTGGGGTGCCTGCATAGAGATATCCGCCTCTCGGGAAGCAGCCTCGGGAGGCCGCTCTTCGGGAGGTCTTGACGTCGCTCGCCTCGCAAGGCGGGGGGCCCTCGCGAGGACCTTGCTCGTGAAGCTCTGGAGTTGGGCCACGCCGGGCCGTCAGTGAAGTCATGCACTGGGCCGCAGGCAGGCGGGCCTGGGTACCCCCATTCCCAGAACGCCAATAGGTTACCCCTTTGAAGGGTACCCATCGCTTTGGTATCAAGGGAAAATTGGCTCCTCGTTACATTGGTCCTTTCCGCATTCTCGCTAAATGAGGAGAGGTAGCCTACCAGTTGGAACTACCCCACATCTATCTCGAGTCCATGTTGTATTCCAATTCTCTCAACTCAGGTGTTGCTTCTCGGATCCCATCCATGGAGTAGACCACAAAACACTTGATCTCCAGGATAACCTCACATATCAAGAGTACCCAGTTCATATTCTTGATCAAGTAGAGCGTAGCACTTGACGTCGGAACATCAAGTTTCTCAAGGTTCAGTGGTCTCACCATTCTGAAAGAGAGGCTACCTGGGAGGGAGAAGATCGTCTCCGACGTGAGTACCCCACACTCTTCCCGACGACCCCTGAATCTTGAGACGAGATTCTTTTGAATGGGGACGAGTTGTCACATCCCTAGTTCTGGTAATGCACTAAACTAGCTTTCTTGTGTTGCATCATGTTTAAACTTGAATGAATTTTGAAATGGGGATTGCATAAACCCTAGCACCACATTAACAAACTAGGTTTTACTAAAATAACTTTCAATGAACCCAAAGTGCCCTTAAAAATGCTCATGATTTAGGGAAAAGGGTGAAAACCCTAACCATAAATGGTGCACATTTTTGCGGGACCAAATGGGCTTTGAATTAATTCATATGCTATTTGAATTGGGGCTATGTAAATACTATATATATATTTTAAAGGCTCCAAACAATTTGAAACTTGGAGAGGGCCTCTGGAATATTTCAGTGAGAGCCCACAGAAAGTTTCAAATTTTACTAAAATGCTTTAGTGCCTAAACTAAAACAAAACATAAAAGAAAAAAAAGAAAACAGAAAAGGAAATAGGAAAAAACAGAGAGAGGGATTTTACCTGGTGCTCACCTGGCGGCCCAGCACTGTTGGCCCACACCAGTCATCCCTGACCTTGCGCCAGAAGGACACGGGCGCGTGTCCGACGCGCGCGCATGTCCAATGCGCCACCTCCTGCCGCATGCCTGCCTCCCTCGCCACGTCGACACCGCGAATAGACTTGCCGCTTGCATCTAGATCGAGTCGACCACCCCATTCGTCCCCTCGCCCTCTCTCGCTCTCTTCCTCCATGACCGAGCTCGCCATGGTCGTGCCGCCGTGAACCCCCACAGGAACCGTGCTTCCCTCGCCTCCTCGCCGTGTCCTTGAGCTTTGTCGTCGTCCGCTACGCCGCCTCGACCAGGCCCCGAGTGCTTGTTCGCCCTGCATCACCGTCTTCTTCGTTTGGCCGCCGAGATCGCCACCGCAATACCGACTGCTCCAAGCCTTCCCCGAGCTCGCCGACCGCTGTGTTCGATCCACAGTGAGCCTCTGCGTGGATCCCCTCCTTCCTCCCCTCCTAATTTGAGCTATAGCCGCTGCCCCCTTGATGACCGTAGCACGCTGCCGCACGAGCTCATCGCTGATGACGCCCCGATGACCGTTTGGTCACCCCGTGCTGTCTAACACGCTCGCTACACCCCGTAGTGCCTCGCTAGTGCATCCTTTCGCTCCACTGCACGCTGCAGTCGCGATTCCGAGTATGCTCGAACTCCAGCAGTCGCAACCGAGCTCGTCAACATCGACTCCGACCACCTTAGGCCCGGCTACCACCACCACTCGAAGCGCCGCGACTCCAGCTATCCGTAGAGCCCAGCCGCACACCAAACGGTGCCCTGTAGGCAAAACAGCGGCCCTCCGCCACGTCTGGCCTTGCCTGCGTCGAAATCGCTAGAGTGTTAGCCCTGTTTTGACCGGATTTGACCTCCCATGTGTCTATGACATGTGGGGCCAGGGTCTGGTTAATTTTTAGTTAGGGTTAATTTTTAACACTAATTAGCTCTGTTAAGTGACTGAGCCACTAACCAGTGGGCCCCACGGTCAAATTTGACCAGAAACGGCTCAGTTGATTTGCTGACGCTAGGCTTATGTCATGCTGATGTCATAACCATTTTCTGGCAAATTTATATTTTAGAAATGATTTATAAATCCAAAAAATTGTTTAAACTTCAAAAATTCATAGAAAATTAACCGTAGCTCAGAAAGAAATGAATTATATATGAAAAATTATCATAAAAATACAAGGAATCCATTTATGACATTATCATGCTTGAAAAGCCAACTTATATCGGCTGTATAAGTGAGAACATCTAAATGGCATTTAAAATGCTTAAATTGGAGTTTGCATTCGAACCCTTGGTTCAAATAGTCCTCATTTAACTTGATGCTAGTTGCATTAGCACAATCCATAGCATTCTTGACATGTCATGTTCATGCATCATTTTGTTGCATTTATTGTTTATTAATTTTCAGAACTGTCCTTCTCGATAGGTCCTGCTCCTGCGAGTGGCACCGAGCCCCTGTCTGAGGAGCAGTACTACCATGTCGATCCCCCAGGCAAGCAATCCCCTTGATCATTCCGATACAACCCCACTCTCTTGCTCCTGCTCTCTTTTATTGCATTAGGACAACAACGATTCAACTGTTACTTTATGTTGCGGTAGTTGAACCCATTCCTCTGCATGACCTATCATTGTCACAGTAAATAGTTAAAACCTCCTAGCATGATTAGGAGTTGCTTGAGCCATGTTGTGATTTCATCCATGCCATGCTTGCTATTGCTTAGAGTTGTGTCAGGTCTGATTCATCTGGGATGGATTGGAGTGGTATGATTATGTCCTGATGTTCAGAGTTAAGTGTGTGAACCTGATTTGGTAAAGGTAGCGATGAGAGGCCATGTAGGAGTACATGGTGGGTTGTCTCATTGAGACCGTCCTTAAGAACTGAGTTCCGTGTTTGTGTTCCAAGAACAGTTACAACCACACATTGAGCTCTGAGTGCTCCAAGCTCTCTCGACATATTAATCCCCTTGATCTCTGTCCAGGAGTTGCAACTAGTTTCTGGTGTTTGTAGGATGTGCTGGGGGGCTGTGCGTAGCATCGCCTGACGGGGTGAGCTTGTTGCGGCAGGCACGAGGAACGGTGTACCAAGTGACAACCGAATGGTGCTCTTGGGAACCCTGTTCTCATCGTTTGAGGCCGTGATAGAAACCTTGGCCGGACTTTCCTTGTGGATACAACCTCAAATGGGTGATAAACCTGGACTAGAGTCTTGTGTGGTTAGTTAGGTCGTGGCCGACACCCTCGCCAGGCCTCTGCTTGAAGGTTGCCGAAATACATGACGTGTATATGGTGATAAGTGGTGAAAGTGCATGTGAAGAAGTACAGCCCTGCAGGGTTAATGATCTATTCAGATAGCCGCGTCCTCGGATATGGACTACTTGGAAAGCTACATTGTTCATAGACAACTTAAATGGATACTCTAAAATACGCAAGATAAGTGTGAGTGTTATGGATGGCTTTCTCGTATGGAGACGGGAACATATCCATAGTTGAGTATTGTTGTGGTGATTAGCTAGTGGACTTGTGTGTGCTTTCTCACCTCAAAGAATTACTAGTAGTCATAGTACATGATAGCCACTAAGTCAAAGCTAGCTTGCTGTTGCTGAACCCCACAACCCCCTTTATTGAAACTGATGCATCCACTTGTACTGTTACGTGCTATACAAATGGTTTTTACCCCCTTTCCGCGACAGAGTTTTAAACCGTTGCCTTGTCAGTGTGGGCGATAGGGGGGTCCTTCCCACACGACCCAGAAACCGTCGGGGATAGGCGAGTGGCTACTGATGATTGCCATAGAATAAACGTATGAGAAGTCGTGCCTGTCCCACACGTTACGTCTCGATGTTACGTTTCTGATCCAAGAGACATCCAAAACGATTACGCCGCTATAGTCGTGTGGAAAAGGTGGATATCACAAACATTTAATCTACCGATGTGTTTGCGATAGGTATGTTATCGCACACAGTTCAAAATGTAAAATGTGTGTGGTGCCTCTACTATCACCAACGTGTCCATTTTCATAACCGTGTGCGATAGGTATGCCTATCACACACGGGCTCCATGTATGCACTGTCTTATTTTTGTCCAATATTACACACACATACAGGTTTGAAACGTTTGCCGTATTACCATGAATCACACACGCATACGAGAGGAAACCGTGTGTGCGTTCGTCGACCATCGCAAACGTTTCACGTCAAAGAACCGTCTGTTCTCCACTTTTCCATCACACACGTTGTTTTCTTTCTAATCGTGTGTACATTATTTTATTCCCTCCTGTTTAATTTTATTTTTCCCTGTAATTTATTATTAGAATTGGAAATTTTGAAATATGAAACGTGGAATTCAAATTCTCAGCACAATGGTTCAACAACCAATCCATAAATAAAATTCTCAGTACAATATGTTCAGTAATTACAGGATTAGGCAGCAATTAACTATGATGAACCACAATATTTAGAGGCGGTAAAGGTGAAGAGACAAGTGTAAACCATTTTGGCTGCCGATGGTGTTGAAGAAGCGGAATGCCCATAATGTGCCCTCCTGCATGCCATAGGCACGAACAACTTTTGTCCACCCCCTTGTGACGATGGCCCACCCATCCTTCACTGCCTTCAGGAAGACTTCTAGACCATTATCATGGTCATATGAATTATATACTTTAACCTTAGTTGCCTCCACTCCGGCCGTGTAGTTTGCAAGGTAATCATCAGTAAATTGCTTCGGAAAACACTGAAAAGAGAAAACTTTCAGATACTCATGTCTAATAGAGTAACTCGTTGTGGGCAGGGGAAAAAGGCAAGACATTACTTACCATCCTAAAGTTCACTATTGTGTTGGACAAAGTGTAAATAAAGAGCTTAATTCCCATCACACGTCTCTTTTGCCTAACAATCTTTCTTAGTTTCCTCACTTGATGCTTGTTCATGAATATCTCATTGCCCCATACGCAAAAGGGATCGAAGCGTGGATCAGTACCGCTGATATATGTACCTACAGGCAACTAGTAAATGTTAGAAGCTAAACTATGGTTGCACAAATGGTGTAAAATACAACTACCTCCATTCCAAAGTACAAGTATTTTTAGAGATTTCAATATGAACTGCATATAGATGTATATAGACATAGTTTAGATTAGAATGTAGATTCACTCATTTTGTTCCATATGTAGTCGATATTGGAATCTCTAAAAAATCTTATATTTAGGAACATATGGTGTATAAGACATGGGATGTAGCTAACCTCGACGGCAAACAACAACATCGCCCATTGTAGCCCTGCGTAAGTACATGGAAAGGCAATGTTAACTACAACAGGGTTAACATCCACCAAAAATAGCAAATGGTAATAAAACGACAGCATCTGTAGTGATATCTTCATTGTGAAAGAGTAGCACGGTAGCAAAGGGACGGATTAAAAAATGGATAGAATTGTTTACTACAACACTACAACAGACACGTTTCACTATAGACAACCTAGTATAACCATTGAAACTGGTACTGATAGAAATGAAATTGACAGAGTTAAACATCGCAAGGCAGGTGCTGCTAGAGTAGAGAATGGCCCTATTTTCTATAAAAAGGTAGGGAAAATATATAAGACGGGTTAGGCATGTTTACTACAACATGCTTAATACATCAACCGTACAAAACATGGCCATTGCAACTGGTATTGGTAAGATTCAACTGGTCAGTTCATACTTGGTAAGTCCTGAGGGGTAGTTGCTGGGGCACTTCATATGGGCAAGAGCCCGCCCCAAGTCGGCCGCAGCGGAGGCGAGGTGTTCCTCCGGGTTGAAGCGTGGATCAGTGCCGCTGACATGTGTACCTACAAGAAGCTAAACTGCAATTGCACAAATGATATAAAATACTATACAACATGGGATGCAGCTAACCTCGACGGCAAACAACAACATCGCCCGTTATGGCCCTGCGTAAGTACATGGAAAGGCATGTTAACTACAACAGGGTTAGCATCCACCAAAAATAGCAAATGGAAATAAAACGACAGCATCTCTAGTGATATCTTCATTGCGGAGAGTAGGACAGTAGCAATGGGACAGATTAAAAAAATGGATACAACTGTTAATTGCAACAGGCTTAACAGCATCCTAATGCATGTTTTTTAAGTTTGTAGCTGCTATTGATGAAATTGAGCTGGACAGTTCATACTTGAACATCACACAGTGTGCAGTACTGAAAATAACAAGGCACATTTAACTACAGGCAACCTAGTATAGCCATTGAAACTGGTACTGATAAAAATGCAATTGATAGAGTTAAACATCGCAAGGCAAGTGTTGCCAGAGAAGAGAATGGCCCAGTTGTCTATAAAAAGGTAGGGAAAATAGCTAAGACATGTTAGGCTTGTTTACTACAACATGCTTAATACATCAACCGTACAAAACATAGCCATTGCAACTGGTATTGGTAAGATTGAACTGGCACTGGTGCAAAGATGTGCTATACAAACGGTTTTTACCCCCTTTCCGCGACGGAGTTTTAAACCATCGCCAAGTGAGTGTGTGCGATAGGGGGGTCCTTCCCAGACGACCCAGAAACCGTCGGGGATAGGCCCTCCGGCCACACCGACGGGGGCAAAATGAACTCGTGTGCGATCGAGCGAGGCATCGAAGCCCAATCATTTTAGTTTGTATGTACATACCACACAGTGAATCCTAGAAAAACATTTCTGTTCGTATGTATATCACACACAGTTTTTTGTGTGGAAACGTTTGTGCAAGGTGGCCTAACGCAAACAGTTCTCTGCCGGAAGCCGTGTGTGATTGTTAGTTGATCCAACACGCCTACTTTCTAGAAACTATGTGGGTTATTTGAGTTCATCGCCCACGGTGTTGTCTGAGTAACCGTCTGCAATAGAAAACCCCAATAAGCAGGGTAATTAGCCTATTATTTGATAATCCATCTAGTAATCAAATTGACATTTCTTATAAAACACACCATATATTTCATATCTGTATAACAACACCAAGGATTTCATAATCGAATTACATCAGATAGCTTCAGCACTCAGTTACACCAAAGAGGGATATAGCTAGCTACGCCATTACACAACAGCAACAAGTTTCACAAGCAACATCGAAAACCTTTGGAAAAGTAGCATCATACATGGTAAATAGACAGATGAATCTCATCTGGGAAACTGCAGAAGCGGAAGGCGAATATTGAGCCTTCAGTGATGTTGAATGTCCTTGCAACTTTAGGCCAGTGGCTATGGATAATTGCCCGCCCAACCTTCGTCCTCTTCAGGAAGACTTCAATATTGTACCGTGGGTGTTGAATGAATACGTTCCTCGCCTCTTGACCATGCAGGTGGTTTGAGAGGTAATCGTCGGTGAACTACTTTGAAAAGTACTAAAAACAAAGATATGCATAAATCGCTGTTATAAATTTTGAAATGGCGCAAGGGGTAAAAACAAGGTAAAAGAGTTAGTACCATCCTATAGTTGACTAATGTCTTCTTCATTGTGCAAACAAAGATCTTGCTGTTATTCATCGCAAGTTTCTTTATCCTAACAATCTTTCTGAGTTTCTTGACTTGACTGATATTCATGGACATCTCATTTCCCCATATGCAAAATGGGTCGAACAGTGGATCTAAGCTTCTTACAGCAGGACCTACATGTGCAAGACCAAATTGTAAGAAACCTAAATATTAGAATGATTCCTGCAACTGCAGGATAATGTGCTATTAGCGGAAGGACCATGCATGAGCAACCTCGATGGTAAACCACAGTGTCTCCCATTGTTTCCCTGCAACACATATAAGGAAGATCTTGATCAGGTTAACTGAGAGTTGCCATACTATCAGTAGAATATGTATTGAGTACAGCCAAATTCGATTTATTTCTCACATGCATAACAATACAAAATTGTACCCACGACAAATGAAAATTAAATTGTAGAATTGAACCAAACAGTTAACTGGACATCAGACCAAATGAACCAAAATAGTTAACTGAGCACGACATTGCAGAATAGAACATATACTAGAAGATAAGACAGTTAATGAAACCAAGGATGCTTGAGAACAGTACTACGAAATGTAGCAATTGTTGGACTAGACTGTTAACTAAACATTACATTTCAGAATATCATATTGCATATTAACATTACAGAGGACAAATCACTAGAAGGCACTGGCGGTGGCCTACAGAAGACAGCACAAACTGTATTTTAAAGTAGACAACAGCGTGGCGGTGTCAACGGTGGCCTCGAAGACGAGGTGCTCCTCCAAGATCTGGCGGTCGGCACGCATGGAAGCCATAGTGACCTCGTTTGCGCGTGCGGCCGCGATTTGCTTCTCCGATCCCAGATGCTACTGAGCTCCATGTTATACTGCGTGCAAAATGGCTGTGGGCGGCGCTTAATTGGAGGACGGGGCCAGTGATTTCGGTGGAAGGTGTCGCGCTGTCAGTCGGGGCATGTGGGACGGGGAAGGAGGAGGATGGTGTGGGTGGGGTGTGGATTACCTGACCATATCAAAGAGGCCGCGTAGCAAGAAGAAGGGTCGCCGGCGAGGAGGCGATGCTGCAAGAAGAAGGGCCGCCGGTGAGGAGGCGGCACTGCAAGAAGAAGGGTCGCCGGTGAGTAGGCGGCACTGCAAGAAGAAGGGTCACCGGCGAGGAGGCGACACTGCAAGAAGAAGGGTCGCCGATGAGGAGGCGGCGCTGCCAGTAAGCAGCAGTGAAGGTTTGAACTTTGAAAGCAAGGAGGAATAGTGGAAATGTGGCTTTTGGTGGGGTGGGTGGGGGGAGGGGAGATAGATATTTCCGCGGTGGCAGAAATTTTTTGCTCGGTGCCGCGAGAAACTGGCGCGCAAGTGTGGTTCAAGCGCGGGCGATGGACTATAGACGACGAAGCTTCCTATGTAAGCCAGACAAGACGGTGCGCCAAGATATTTTATATCGCATCCCACACGATTCTTGCTAGTAAATTGTTTGTGGTATACCTGATTTTTTCATTCTGTTTTGGAAGACAAAATGGTGTTACAGAGGGAAAGGATGGTGTTTGAATTGCTAGAACATTTATCTACAGTGAACATGCAACTATATGAGTTTCATGTTAAAATTTGGAATTATTTTGGATTCGTTTGGCATTTTTATGCACTAATTGAGTTCCTAGGCATTTAATGTGCATAATTAAAATTTGAACTACAAGCACATGCTCCAGTGCACCAAAGTTCGTTGAAAAATCACATGTGTGTCTTTGGGTGAATTTATAGGTCCCATGCAAGAATGAGAATGAAATTCAAACATCTGGGCATCGTGGCTCGGACGAAAACATTGAGAAACTTGGTTTTTAAATTCCTGTAAATCCCAAACTCGCCTGAAAATCATGAAACTTGGCATGGTGTCATTTCATGGCATCAACAATGCTGTGGTAAAAAAGTTGGCCGAATTGGGACAAGTTTTGGTATAAGCTTCTTGCAAATTGGAGCTTCTCTCAAGAAGGCGTGTGGTTTCGAGAGGGAGCGTGTCACCTTTGTGTGCGAAACGTCATACCCCCCTCTTGATTTTTTTACAGAGCAAACATACAACTATATGAGTGTAGTGTTAAAATTTGGAATTATTCCAGGTTTGTTTGGCCCTTTTTATGCATTAATTGAGTTTCTGGGAATTTTTGTGAATAATTCAAATTTGAACTACAAGCACATGCTCCAGTGCACCAAGGTTGGTTGAAAAATCACATGTGTGTCCTTGGGTGAATTTCTAGGTCCCATGCAAGAAATGGGAATGAAATTCAAACATCTGGCCGTCGTGGCTCGGCCGGTAACATTGAGAAACTTGGTTTTTTAAATTCCTGTAAGTTCAAACTCGCCTGAAAATCATGAAACTTGGCATGGTGTCATTTCATGGCACCAACATGCTGTGGTAAAAAAATTGGCCGAATTGAGACAAGTTTTGGTATAAGCTTCTTGCAAACTGGAGCTTCTCTCAAGAAGACTCGTGGTTCTGAGAGGGAACGTGTCACCTTTGTGTGGGAAACGATATAAGCTGCCTCCCCCCTTGATTTTTTACAGAGGCAACATGGAACTATATGAGTGCCGTGTTAAAATTTGGAATTATTCCGGGTTTGTTTGGCCTTTTTTATACATTAATTGAGTTTCTGGGCATGTAATGTGCATAATTCAAATTTGAACTACAAGCACATGTTGAAAAATCACATGTGTGTCCTTGGGTGAATTTCTAGGTCCCATGCAAGAAATGGGAATGAAATTCAAACATCTGGGCGTCGTGGCTTGGCCGGAAATATTGAGAAACTTGGATTTTTAACTCCTGTAAATCCAAAACACTCCTGAAAATCATGAAATTTGGCATGGTGTCATGACATGGCAGCAACATGCTGTGGTAAATTTTTTGGCCGAATTGGGACAAGCTTTGGTATAAGCTTCTTGCAAACCGGAGCTTCTCTCAAGAATGCTCGTGGTTCCGAGAGGGAACATGTCACCTCCGTGTGCGCAACGACATACACTGCCTTCTCCCGCCTTGATTTTTTTACACAGGCAGCTTAGACCAATAGGAGTTTTGTGCTAAATTTTGGAATTATTCCGGGTTTGTTTGGCTTTTTTATACATTAATTGAATTTCCAGGCATTTAATGCACATAATTCAAATTAGAACTACAAGCACATGCTCCAGTGCGCCAAAGTTAGTTGAAAAATCATTTATGTGTACTTGGGCAAATTTCTATGTCCCATGCAAGAAATGGGAATGGAATTCAAACATCTGGGCGTCTTGGCTCGGCCGGAAACATCGAGAAACTTGGTTTTAAAATTCCCGTAAATGCAAAACTCGCCTGAAAATCATGAAACTTGGCATGGTGTCATGGCATGGCACCAACGTGCTATGGTAAATTTTTTGTCCGATTTACGAAGGCGCACACATTAACAATCAACAAAGTCATTTGGGAACAAGTGCTATCACGTTACAATCAGAAACACAAGTATTATTGAAACCGTGGGCGTTCTACTTACCATTTATGTGCCGCCATGCATCCCCTTTTTTATTGGCTAGGAGGTGTCGTGCGGGGTAGCTATTTGAGTACGGGAGGCGTGCGATCAGACCCCTGCGCGTGCTCATCAAGAGGACAGCCCTTTGACCTCTATCTGCCGCCCACCTCTCTCCCAACGTCTCCATTAATGGCGCCCGAGCCCCTATTTAATGGCGTGGCTATGTCTCACTCGACTGAGATTTAAGAGAGAAAAAAGAAAATCTGAAAAGAAAGTTTTGCACGGATCTTGATGTAAGATCCAGCGGACCTATATAACATCGACTGCGACTTATAGCAAGACTGATGAATATAAGGACGATGACAGTGGATAATAATTGTCTTACATATTTAGGAAGATAATTAAAAAAGTCACATGTGACAATGCCTGAAATACACAAGGGCAAAAGAAGAAGGAAGACGCAGACAGCGATCTGGCTTGCTGATCTCTACTTTCTTGATGCATTGCTGCAGGCCGCGGAGACTAGTTCTCGCGGTGAGTGATACGTCTCCAATGTATCTATAATTTATGAAGTATTCATGCTGTTATATTATCATTCTTGGATGTTTTACAATCATTTTATAGCAACTTTATATCATTTTTTGGGACTAACCTATTGACCCAGTGCCAGTTGCAGTTTTTTGCTTGTTTTTTACATCGCAGGAAATCAATATCAAACGAAGTCCAAACACCGCGAAACTTTTTGTGGATTTTTTATGGACCAGAAGACATCCAATGGGCCAGAGCAGCACCTGGGGGTGCCCCGAGGGGGGCACAACCCACCAGGGCGCGCCTGGGCCCCCAAGCGCGCCCCGGTGGGTTATGCCCACCTCGGTGTGCTCCCGCACCCCCTCTTTGCCCTATAAATCACCAAATATTCCAAAAACCCTGGGGGTAACCCTAGATCAGAAGTTCCATCACCGCAAGGCTCTGTAGCCATGCAAAACCAATCTAGACCCTGTTCCGGCACTCCGTCAGAGGGGGAAATCATCATCGGTGGCCATCTTCATCATCCCGGCAGCCACCATGATGAGGAGGGAGTAGTCCACCCTCGGGGCTGAGGGTTTGTACCAGTAGCTATGTGTTTAATCTCTCTCTCTCGTGTTCTTGAGATGTCACGATCTTGATGTATCGCGGGCTTTGTTAATATAGTTGGATCATATGGTGTTTTCCCCTCTCTATCTTGTTGTGATGAATTGAGTTTTCGCTTTGAGATTTCGTTTTATTGGATTGAATACTTTTATGGATTTGAGAGCACTTGATCTATGTCTTGGCACTCAACTCGCGGATTCCCGAGGTGACATTGGGGTAATCTATGCATAGGGGTTGATGCACGTTTTCGTCCTTGTTTCTCCGGTAGAAATCTTGGGGCACTCTTTGAGGTTCTTTGTGTTGGATAGGTAACTGACTTATGGATCATTAACGCAAAAAAAACACAAACGGGTACGTCATAGAAATCGTGTGTTTTGTGATCTTATAATAATTCTTATATCTATCAGCATCTACAACCACACCTGCAAATTTAAAAATCTCTTTCATTGTAGCAGGGTTATTCAATGTACATGAACAAGGCAAAGGTGACACTCGATGAACAATCATCGGTTTATGAAATGCAATCAAGTGTCAACCTGCCTCGCTCACATAGCCAGAATTGATCCTATGCAACAAAAGATAAGCTTGCTGCCATCCGCCGACTGATAATCCCCAAGTGCAAGGAATCATCATAGCAATTTCCAAAGGTGGAAGTGATAAGTATGGAGTGTCGAACCCATGAGGAGCTAAAGGTGACATCAATATTCTCTCAAGTCCTATCTGCCACTGATATGACTCTACGTACACCGAATGTTTGCTTCCATCTAGAAACGAGAAATAAAACTACGTTGTGGGTATGAAGAGGATAGCTTTGCATGACGTCGAAGAACTAAAAAATATAAAAATAGGTGATGTTACCATAAAGTTAGAAATTATCACAATATATTACAAATAGGGAGTGTGGAATAATGATGGATCAGTGTGCGGAATTATCCTAGGAAATAGTTAACAAGATCGGTAATCATTATTGCAATTTTATATGAGGGAGAGGCATAAGCTAACATACTTTCTCTACTTGGATCATATGCACTTATGATTGGAACTCTACCAAGCATCCGCAACTACTAAAGATCATTAAGGTAAAACCCAATCATAGCATTAAAGTATCAAGTCCTCTTTACTCCCATACGCAAACAACCCCCTTACTCGGGTTTAAGCTTCTGTCACTCTAGCAACCCACTATAAGCGAATCATGAACATATTGCAAACCCTACAACGGGAATCCCTCACGTGTGCGCGGCACAGAAGGCACCATAGGACAGCACCAAAATAAAACATACAACTCAAACCAATCTAGATCATCAATCAACCCAAAAGACAAAAGAAATCTACTCAAAACATCATAGGATGGCAACACATCATTGGATCACAATATGTGGCATAAAGCACCATGTTCAAGTAGGGGATTACAGCGGGGTGCGGGAGAGTGGACCGCTTAAAAGAGATGAGGATGGTGATGAAGGTGATGTTGATGAAGACGATCACCGTGGCGATGGTTCCCCCGGCGGCACTCCGGCGCCACCGAGAGAGAGGGGGAGAGAGTCTCCCCCTTGTGCTTCCTCCTCCATGGCCTCCCCCCTAGATGGGGAGAGGTTCTCTCTCTGGTCCTTGGCCTCCATGGTGATGATGGCCCCCTCAGGCCTCCTCCTCCATGGCCTCCGGTGATGATGGCCCCCTCCGGCAGGGTGCCGAAGAGGGCCTAGATTGATTTTTCGTGGCTACAGAGGCTTGCAGCGGTGGAACTTCCTATCTAGGGTTCTTTTCAGAGGTTTGGGTATTTATAAGAATTTTTGGCGTCGGTCTCACGTCAAGGGGGTGCCCGAGGGGCCCACAAGCCGTAGGGGCGCGCCCTGGCGGCTTGTGGCCACCTCGTCCACTTCTTGGCCCAGCTCCAGTGCTTCGGGGGTCTCTTTTGGTCCATAAAAAATCACCATAAATTTTCAGCCCATTCCGAGAACTTTTATTTCTGCGAAAAAAACGATACCACGGTAGTTCTGCTGAAAACAACGTCAGTCCGGGTTAGTTCTAATCAAATCATACCAAAAGCATATAAAATTGTTGTAAACATGGCATGAATACTTCATAAATTATAGATACATTGGAGACGTATCAGCATCCCCAAGCTTAATTCCGGCTTGTCCTCGAGTAGGTAAATGATAAAAGAAATAATTTATGAAGTGTGAACGCTAGCAAGTGCACAAGTTTGATCAATGATAATTCCAATCACTTTCTCTAGCATTATTATATGTCGTAAACAGTAGCTCATCTCATAAAACTTCTCATGATCAAGTAACAAGCTATTCACATGTTAAAGTATAGACCCTAAAGTTTCTTGAAAACTAACAAACCATATTCTTAGTCATCAAACAATTGCAATTCATCTTATTTTCAGGAAGGGTCTATGTAAGAGCTTTGATTTAGCAAATTCCACATACTCAACTATCATATAGTCTTCCATGATTGCTAACACTCAAAGTATATTTTTAGAACAAATAGCATCCATCGAACACAGAGAAAGATAGGGGCTTAATGTTTCGCCTCCCAACTTATTTACCATATAGATAATTGTCAACAATAATAACTCATGATCAAATATATTTGAATGGCCATATATGCTTGGATCTTTCCCCACCATATGATGCTTGCCAGCTAAAGAATAGTTGAGATTGAAATAAGAAGGAATAATATTGACTCTTGCATAAAAGTAAATACATGAAAGTAAAAGATAGGTCCTTCACAGAGGGAAGCAGAGGTTGTCATGCGCATTTTAATTTTGGATGTGCAAACCCTTAGTGCAAAGGAACGTCATGTTGTATTGCCCTTTGTGATAGCAACCTTTATTATGCAGTCCGTCGCTTTTATTTCTTTACCATAACAAGTTTGTACAACGCTTATTTTCCTTTACATTAAAGGATTAAACATATTTAGGAGCAATTTTTATTGCTTTATGCACCGATGACAACTTACTTGAAGGATCTTATTCAATCCATAGGTAGATATGGTTGACACTCATGGCAAGAAATGGGATTTAAGGGTTTTTGGATGCACAAGTAGTATCTCTACTTAGTACAAATTTTTGGCTAGCAAAAGATCCTAAGCAAGCACCACATGTTGGAGGATCCATAACAATATAACTTCTATACAAATATACCCAAACATAACTCATTATGTTGTCTTCCTTGTCCAACTTCAACTAATTTTCTCAAGTTTGAAAATAATTAATGGGTCTCACAATCATAGAAGATGTCCAAGATAGTATATTTATATGTGAAGTCTCTCTTCCTTCAATATTATTTCATGAATTGTTCAAGTGACCAATGCGGTGTTTGCTAACTTTCAATAAATTTTACCACCTATATACTTCTTATATGTGAAGTCATTACTCCCCATGGGATAAGCATATGAAACATATATAATTTCAGATTTATGATATTAAATTCATTCAACCATTTACTCATAGGTTATAAGTGAAGCACGAGAATAAATGACAAAACTACTCCAAAAGTTATAAGTGAAGATCAATGAGTAGTCAAATAGTTAAATAGCCATGTGATGACTATCTCTCATTCAAGATTTCAGATCCAATGATTTTATTTAAACAGCTAGCAAAATGAAAATACGCTCCAAGCAAAACACATATCATGTGACGAATAAAAATATAGCTCCAAGTAAGGTATACAGATAATTTTGAAGACGAAAGAGGGGATGCCTTCCGGGGCATCCCCAAGCTTAGCCGCTTGAGTATTCCTTGAATATTAACTTGGGGTGGCTTGGGCATCCCCAAGCTTAGGGTCTTTCCACTCCTTATTCTCCTCATATCGACACCTCACCAAAAACTTGAAAACTTCAATCACACAAAACTCAACAGAAAACTCATGAGCTCCGTTAGTATAATAAAACAAATCATTCACTTGGGTACTATAAAGACAAGATTCATAATTGTTTCCACATAATTCCTACTGTACTCTATCATTTCCATAATTTATATCACTTAATATAAGCTATGGAAACACTAAAACAAGCAAACTATGCATTGAAAACAGAATCTGTCAAAAACAGAATAGTCTGCGAAGATCTGAATTCTTCTCATACTTCTGTAACTCCAAAAATTATGAAAAATGGGGACAACGTAAAATATTTGTATATAAATCCTATTTAAAAAATTCAGAGTTTTTCCACGTTCCAGTGAATTTTTAAAATTCTTCTACTGGACGTAGAAGTTTCTGTTTTTGCACAGAATCAAATCAACTATCAACCACACTATCCCAAAGGCTTTACTTGGCACTTTATTGAAACAAAAACTATAAAACATGATTAATACAGTAGCTTAATCATGTGAACACACAAAAACATTAAGGATAAATATTAGGTTGTCTCTAAACAAGAACTTTTCTTTAAAGCTTTTAGCTAAGCAGTGATATTTTAATGATACTCTTCCAAGGCCAATTTCGATGATAATTTTATTCATACTCTAAAAGATATAAGTGAAGTTCATAGAGCATTCTAAAATTAATATATATTGACCAATATCCAAGCTCAAAATATATAAGTGAAGCACACGAAGCATTCTATAAAGCCATACTCAAAAGATTTAAGTGAAGCACAAAGAGCATTCTATAAAGCCATACTCAAAAGATTTAAGTGAAGTGCATGAAGCATTCTATAAATCAATGAAGGACTACTCATACTAGCATGGTGCATAAAGTAAAATAAAAACACAAAAGACGCATATCATGTGAACAAAACAAAAACTGAGGTATACCGATAATTGTTGAAGAATAAAGATGGGATGCCTTCCGGGGCATCCCCAAGCTTAGATGCTTGAGTCTCCTTGAAATATTTACTTGGGGTTCCTTGGGAATCCCCAAGCTTGAACTCTTGTCTCTCCGTATTCTTCTTATATCGATACCTCCTCAATCTTTGAACACTTCATCCACACAAAACTTAACAAAAACCCCTGTGAGATTCGTTAGTATAATAAAGCAAATCACTACCTTTAGTTACTGTTGTAAACTCATTCCAATTTCATATTAGCATTATATCTACTGTATTCCAACTCTACCATGGTTCGTACCCCCCCGATACAACCCATAGATTCATCAAAATAAGTGAACAACACATACAAAATAGAATCTGTCAAAAACAGGACAGTCTGTAGCAATATGGAAATTTAGTATACTTCCATACCTCCAAAAATTCTGAAAAATTAGGAAAAAATAAAAAAATTGTATATCAGGATTTTTGCACATTCCACTAATAGATGCAAATTCATGCACTATAGCAAAAGTTTCTGTTTTTGCACCACACATACCAAACAAGCAATCTAATCATCCTAATGGCAAATCTTGGCACATTATTTTTATAATACAATGGATATATACAAGGGGATAATTATTTTTGAGAAACTTCCATGAAAAATTCTACATTGTTTCTATGAGCATGAACACAAGTGTTCAAGGTCGACCCCCACTTCTCCAATGCATAACCTTCCAATCACTTCTCTTTTTTTTGAAAAAGTTTTTAGGCATAAGAGGCAAGTAAATTTTTTGTATTTTGCATTCTTTAATTTTTTTTGTTTCACCCACAACTAAAGAAAATAAAAAAAATCTACTTAGTGAAGAAATCAAACAAGCACACACGAGAATATCAACCCCACGCTATTGCTCCCCGGCAACGGCGCTAGAGAAGAGCTTGATAATCCCCAAGTGCAAGGAATCATCGTAGCAATTTCCAAAGGTGGAAGTGATAAGTATGGAGTGTCGAACCCACAGGGAGCTAAAGGTGAGATCAATATTCTCTCAAGTCCTATCTGTCACTGATACGACTCTACGTACACCGAATGTTTGGTTCCATCTAGAAACAAGAAATAAAACTACGTTGTGGGTATGAAGAGGATAGCTTTGCATGATGTCGAAGAACTAAAAAATATAAAAATAGGTGATGTTATCATAAAGTTAGAAATTATCACAATATATCAAGCCGGGGCAACTGGGACAAGGTGGGGGTCACTGATGGATCACTAACCAACCTATACTAAGCAGTTTAGGATAAGCTAGTAAGGTACAACAGCAGGTTAGAAAAGCAGGCTGTGCATCAGATATAGGAGGAATCAAATACAGTAGCAAAATCTAATGCAAGCACTACAAAAAAAACACTTCCGTGATAATACGTGTTTGTCACACTAGGTCATGTTTTCTGTCATGCATGTACATCCATGACGATTTTATAATAGAATCAAGATAGTCATACATGTGCTGTCGTAGAAGAATTCCATGACAATACCAAAATTATCATCACGGAAGTGTCCACTTCCATGACGATAAATGGCGCATCATGGAAGTGCTTTCGTCAAGGGTAACCGACACGTGGCATGCACCGTAACGGGTCGCCGTTAAGCTATCGGGTTCCGGTTTGGATCCGATAACCCGTTAACAGCTTGGACCAATGGGGATTTTCCACGTGTAAAATTCTCATTGGCCGTAGCAACCACGTGTCAGCACCGCAAAAGGACAGATGTCGACCGCCCAATGGACAGGAGGCGCCTATGGTACGTCGACAGGTGGCAAGGCCCAACAGTGGCCCATTTAGGTTAAAAAGGCTGGCCCAGTAAAAATTAGTGGGCTGGCCCATTAACGGCCTACTTGCGGACGGCCCATTCGCAGTTAAGGCCTGTACGACTAGTGTCAAATCGGCCCGTCAACGGCCCATTCTAGACTTGTCATCATTGTGACCCATGGTCACTTCTGGCCCGTTAATAGTCCGCTAAGTATTTGGGCCGAATTACGGCCCGGTGTGTTTCCGGCCTGTTAAAGGTCCTGCTTCATTTGGGCCCATTTATTGGCCATTGAAACTTTCGGCACATAAACGACCGTGAATGAATTGGGTCATATTCGGCCATGTCTGACATTCGGCCTGTTAGAGGCCCACTGTAGATTTGGGCCACTTCTAGCCTGTTGTGTTTCTCAGCCTATTAACGTCGGACGAAATCCATGGGCCATATGTGGCCCAATGTCACATCGGGCCTATTAACGACCCATATAAAACTGATACTAATCAAGCCCGACCGCAATTCCGGCCTGGTAAAGGCCCATGTAGTAGTTCGGCGCATTTACGACCAGTCTGAATTTCAGCCTGTGAACGATCCGCATTGTAAATGGGCCACCATGAGCTGAGATACATTTCGGCCTGCTAATGACCAGTGGGTTATTTGGCACAATCAGGGCACAGTCTCACTTTCAGCCTATTAAAGGCCCATGTTATTTATGGGCTCGAGATATTTACACATGTTAACGACCTGTTGTTACCGAGGGCCCAAATTATGTTTAGGCCTGTTAAAGGCCCACTGTGGGCACAGGCCTACCAAAAATAAGAAAGCTTATGCTGATTTAGGCCTAGATATTTTTAGTGGGCTACATGCAAATTACGACCTATAATAGTTTTTAGCCCAATTGGAATTGTGGGCCTGACAAATGTTGGCATGTTTGGCTCCTACGAAGCTTTCGGCCGAATACATTACTAAGATAAACCTACACTATACAAAAATAGCGTCGTAATTTCTACAGCCTTTGGCAACATGATAAATGAAGTATCACAACAAAATAAATTCCAGCCATACAACAAAAGGCCTGTTGGCATAAAGTTTATAGTCCTTGCAGATAAAAGCACCATCAGATGTATAGAAGCACAGATCATTTGACCTGAGTGATAATGTTTCAGGCTGTAGAATCTGATGGAGCAACATGATCTTCCCCTTTTTTCTGCCATTGCTCTTAAACAACAAAGCAAATGTCTGATAGTCTGGTTTCAAAACCATTCATATCTTGACGACATTTGACAACCACTATTCTTGTTTCCGAAATGACCTCCATTAGGGATTGGACTTGTGTCTGGAGCACAGATATATCACTCTGTCTAGCCGGAAGATTTTGTTCAGTAGGCGATTTGGATGAGGTTACCTTGACAACCAACCCAGAATTACGCAGGAAGGTGCGTTTTGCACTGTTAGTGGAGAGATACTGACGAACTGCAGTAAGAGGTGACATTGTGCCTGTGGTAGCCTCGTCACCTTTAGGTAGTTGTGGCTGTTCAATCATTTATTCCATAGCTTGTTGAAAGTTTGAACTTGTAGATTAGTGTACCAGATAAGTTACTAATGAGACAAAAACAAACAAAATAGGTTTCACGTTTATACATAACTTATTTTGGTGAACTACTATAATACATTAGCATGTATTGTAGTGCCAACTACATAATAAAATCACTTTCGAAACATATGTCCACGTAGCATGCCTACTGTATTGTCTATTTCCTCACATTCGTTGACATCCAAGGATAAAGAGACATGGTTTAAAGTAGGATGAACATAGTATGACATCATTCATATCATGGGCAAACAGATATCAAACAAACAGGCTATTGTATCATTGTGTGGGCACGTGAACATCACAACTAGATTACAGATCAAGACCAAAATAATATCCTTCCTCTCTTTTAAACCGTGTAAGGTGAAATGATACATTAAGACAACTGTGTATAGAAGTGAACAGAGTAACTGACATTGGCTGCAAACCAAGCAGTTAAATGAGCACGTCACAGTAAGAAGCTGTTCAAAGGCAGGAGGAGTAAGGACTTACAACAGCGGCTTGAACTGGTGTGCTCATGCCCTTCATCTTGCTGGTGTGGCAATCCTTGAAGATTTGCACTGCATTCGATTCAGGTTCTTTTTGGTCCGCACGGGCTTTCCTCTGTATTTGGAACAAGCTAATATAGATACGATAATATGGCACAGAAAAAAGAAGGAACTAGCAACTATTTACAAGAGCCTCGCAGTGTGCAATATAGCTACGAGATCCTGTTGTCTGTTGGAATTTCACTTTAGAACGGTTGGTCTTGTTCTTCAAACAGTTAGCCTAGAAGAAGATACACTTGTAAGGCACATACGTAAATACGAGTTCAATATGTGAACTGATCAAATACATATACCCTACCTGATACTTTGGATCAGACCAGTGTTTAACAAGGGCTATCCAGTCTTCATCTATAATATATTCCACTGGAGATGTTTGGGCGATTTCATTGTTAGCATTGCCTTCAAAGTGAGTTTTTCTAAGGTGATACCGATACTGTCACAGAGCAGACTGAAAAACATGAGTGCATGCTTGTTTAGTTGCATTATCTTTCGGATCCAACTTGAACCTCATCTGTTGAAAAAAGAATGTGAGTCTTATTAGGAGGAAGCTAGAAAGTATGGGACAGAGCAAGACAATATTACAAATTGCGATGAATAACATTACTTACGGATAAATGGTCAAGGAAGGTGTTGAACTGGGTATCCTCTTTCTCATTCCTGTACTGGATCCACGTTGGGAGGATATGTGCATGACACCTAACGGCAACGGCTGCCTCTGATACTAACTTGGCTGACTCTGTAGCATCATGTGGCCATTTTAAACCTTCCTGAAAATGGATCTCCTTTCTTCCTCCTTTAGATTTTGTTAATCTGTCAAGCATTATCCCTGATGTCTGTTTCCGCTTGCGCCGTGGTGCTAGTTCAACAAAGAATATGGAAAGTGTTAGTGCACATCAAACTGTGAGAGTACATATAAAGGAGCATGCAACTGCAACTTGACTCGGTCAGGTACCGTCTTGGTGTTGTTGCTCATGAGGTTCATCTGATCTTGCCAAGTCCTGTTGTGTCAGCAGTGCTTCGGAAGTAGTGTTAGGTGTGAAGGCAGCTTGGGAATAGGCCAGTTGCGGAGCAAACGAACGAGTAAGTCATTGAGATGCCGGTACAGTTGAAGGGGATGCTGCAGCTGGTGGAGCAGGTGATACTATGTTTGTAGATTTAGCCGGTGGACTTGGACTTTCTACTGCACTATAAGTACCAGCAGAATCTCGAGGGAAGATCCTTTTCCGTTGCACCCGACGAGTAACATTCCCTACTATATTCTTTTCCTTGCTCTTTTTTGACTTTGCCATGTCAAGCCGTACCCACAACACAAAAGAATAAAATCGCTCTTCAGAACTCATTGATGCATGATACAGACAAGCAATACTTTGATGTAAGACAATCGTATGAGGAGGATGGAATATGTAAGAAAAACAGGATGGCGTGACATATTCACAGCTACGATGTGTAAACTAAGTAGAAGGATTTTCAAGAAAATAGAAATAATGCAAGCTAGACACCATATGAAAGATGCAACCAATATCACTCTGCCAAGTTAAAAATGCCCTGTCATAAGTGGTATTTCAAAAAATTAGAAGCAGTACAACCTAGAAATCAATGCAAGATGCAACCATTATCATACTGCCAAGTTAAAAGCATCCAATCATGAGTGATTGATGCGGGATACATAACAGCGGTACTTTGATGTAAGAACATGGTATGATAGATAGATGAAGTGTATTCAAGACACAGAAAGGCATGTCATATGCACATGTATAACGTATAAACTTAGCAGGTGCAATTTAATCAAAATAGAAGAAATACAAGCTAGACAACATATGCAACATGAAACCAATTATCACACTGTCAACTTAGAGCAAGCACCCGCGATGGTGGAGTAGGGGAGATGAACTCATCATGTAGACTTGGGACTTCAACTGCAGTAGCAGTAGCAGTGGCAAATCTAGAGAGCCTCCATTTGTGTCGGTCCGGAGGACCACCAACATCCCCTAACTTACTCTTTTCCTTCCTCTTTTTTGATATTGCCTTCTGAAGTCAAAACCACAAGAAGACGAATAAAATTATCTCTGCATAACTGGTTGATGCATGATACAGATGAACACTACTTTGATGTAAGGCAAGCGCATGATAGGACGATGGAATATATACAAAAAAACGACAACATTGCATATTCACACGTACGATAGGAGGATGTAATATGTATGAAAAACAGTAAACAGAAGGCATTTCAACAAAATTAGAAGAAATGAAAGCTAGGCACCATATGAACATGCAACCAATATCACTCTACCAGGTAAAAAGTGTCTCGTCATAAGTGCCATTTCAACAATTAGAAGCAGTACAAGCTAGAAGACAATGCAAGATGCATCCTACATCACACTCCCAAGTTAAATGTGTCTTATGGGTAAGTGTTTGTTGCAGGTATAAGTTGTAAGCTACGCAGATGCAATTCAAAAATATTAGAAGCAATACAAACTAGACATCATACGGAACACACAACCACATATAACAGTGCCAAGTTAGAGCAAGCACCTGTGATGGTGGAGTAGGGGAGATGTGCTCATCATCTACATAGCTACGGACTGTCCACCCTTGTGTTGTCTTGCAAATCTTGTTGGGAGGATGGCGGAGTAGAATCTATAGAGACCCTCTGTTTGAGTTGCTCCGAAGGACCACCATCATCCACTGCCTTACTAATTTCCTTCAGCTGTATTGATTTTGCATTGTGAAGTCAAACCGATAAGAAAAAAGGAATAAAATTTGCTCTTGAAAACCCATTCATGCATGATACTGACGAACACTACTCAGATGAAAGGCAAACACATGATACGAGGATGGAATATGTATGAAAAACAAGACGGCTTGACATATTCACACCTATGATGTGGTAACTAAGCAGAAGGCATTTCAACAAATTAGAAGCACTGCAAGCTAGACACCATATGAAAGACGCAACCGATATCACTCTCCAAGTTCAAACTGTCTGGCGTTTCAACAAATTTGAAGCAGTACATGCTAGAAATCATATGCAAGATGCAACCAATATCACAGTGGCGACTTAAAGGTGCCTCATCATAAGTGACTGATGCGGGATACGCAAGAACAATAGTCTGATGTAAGAACATGGTGTGATTAGATATAGTATGTTCTAGAAACAAGAACACGTGCCATATTCACAGGTATGATGTGTAAAGTAAGCAGATGCAATACAAGCTAGACATCATACGCAACATGCAACCACATATAATAGTGCCAAGTTAGAGCAAACACATGTGATGGTGGAGTAGGGGAGATGTGCTCATCATCTACACAGCTACGTTGACTGTCTAGCCTTGCGTTGTCTTGCGAATCTTGTTGGGAGGATGGCGGAGTAGAATATGTAGAGACTCTCTATTTCCGTTGCTTGAAAGGACCACGATCATCCAATGCCTTACCAATTTCCTTCCGCTTTATTGATTTTGCATTGTGAGGTCAAACCGACAAGAAAAAGGAATAAAATTCGCTCTTCAGAAGTCATTCATGCATGATACTGACGAACACTACTCTGATGAAAGGCAAACTCATGATATGAGGATGGAATATGTACGAAAAAATGGACAGCATGACATATTCACACCTATGATGTGGTAACTAAGCAGAAGGCACTTCAACAAATTAGAAGCACTGCAAGCTAGACACCATATGGAAGGTGCAAGCAATATCACTCTGCCAAGTTAAAACTGTCTCGTCATAGGTGGTGTTCATCAAATTAGAAGCACTACATGCTAGAAATCATATTCAAGACGCAAACCAATATCACACTGCCAACTTAAAGGTGTCTCATCATAAGTGACTGATGCATGATACACAAGAAGAGTAGTTTCATGTAAGAACATGGTGTGATAGACAGATATAGTATGTACCAAAAACAGGAAGGCGTGTCATATTCACACGTATAATGTGTAAGCTAAGCAGATGTAGTTTACACTAATTAGAAGCAATACAAGCTAGACACCATATGCAACATGCAACCAGATATCACACTACCAAGTTAGAGCAAGCACCTGGGATGGTGGAGTAGGGGAGCGGAGACTTGGAACTTGTAATGCACTAGCAGTACAAGGAGAATCTGTACACATGCTCCGTTTACGTTGCTGCAGAGGACCACCATCATCGCCTTCCTTACTCTTTTCCTTCCTCTTTTTTAATTTTTCCTTGTCAAGTCAAACCCGCAAGAAAAATGAATAAAATTTGCTCTTCAGAACTCATTGATGCATGATACTGACGAACACTACTTTCATGTAAGGCAACCACATGATAGGAGGATGGAATATGTATGAAAAACAGGACGACATGACATATTGACATGTATGATGTGTAAAGTGTAAACTAAGCACAAGGTGTTTGAACTAATTAGAAGCAATGCAAGCTAGACACCATATGAAAGATGAAACCAATATCACTCTGCCAAATTAAAAGGGTGGCCTCATAAATGTATTTGAACAAATTAGAAGCAATACATGGCAACAGGCTAGAAATAATATGCAATATGCAACGAATAAAGGTGTCTCATCGTAAGTGATTGATGCAGGATACAGAAGAGTGGTAGTTTCATGTAAGAACATGGTTAACAGATTGATGTAGTATGTACCAAAAATAGGAAGGCATGTCAAATTCACAGGTATAATGTGTAAACTAAGTAGATGCAATTTACCCTAATTAGAAGGATTACAAGCTAGACACCGTATGCAACATGCAACCACATATCACACCGCGAAGTTAGAGCAAGCACCTGCGATGGTGGTGTAGGGGAAATGCGGTCTTCAAGTACAGAGCTACGTTCAATATCTTCATTTAGGCTTGTTGTTTCTTGAGAATCATGTGGGGAGGATGAAACTGCACTCTTTATAAGAGTAGCGCGTCTCATACTAACCCACGGGCGTGACTGTCTCATCATAAGTGATAGATGCAGGATACACAAGAACAATAGTTTGATGTAAGAACATGGTGTGATAGGCAGATGTTGTATGTACCAAAAACAGGAAGGCGTGTCATATTCACATGTATAATGTTTAAGCTAAGGAGATGCAATTTAACAAATTAGGAGCAATACAAGCTAGGCACCATATGCAACATGCAACCAGATGTCACACTGCCATGTTATAGCAAGCACCTGGGGTTGTGGAGTAGGGGAGATGAGATTTGGAACTTGCACTGTAGTAGGAGTAGCAGGAGAATCTGTAGAGATCATCTGTTTCGGTTGCTCCAAAGGACGACCATCATCCCGTGCGTTCATCCTTTTAGATTTGCCTTGTCAAGTCAAACACACAAGAAAAAGGAATGAAATTTGCTCTTCCAAATTCGTTGATGCATGATACTGACGAACACAACTTTTATGTAAGGCAACCACATTGTAGGAGGATGGAATATGTACGAAAAACGCTAAGCAGAAGGCATTTCAACAAATGAGAAGCAATGCAAGCTAGATAGCATATGAAAGATCCAACCAAAATCACTCTACCAAGTTAGAAGTGTCTCATTATAAGTGGCATTTCAACAAATTAGAGGCATTACATGCTTGAAATGATATGCAAGATGCAACCAATATTACACTGTCAATTTAAAGGTGTCTCGTCAGAAGTGATTGATGAGGGATACACAAGAAAAGTAGTTTGATGTAAGAACATGGTTAATAGAAAGACGTAGTATGTACCAAAAATAGGAAGGCATGTCATATTCACAGGTATAATGTGTTAACTAAGCAGATGCAATTTACCCTAATTAGAAGCATTACAAGGTAGACACCATATGCAACATGCAACCACACATCACATTGTCAAGTAAGAGCAAGCACCTGCGATGGTGGTGTAGGGGAATTGTGGTCATCAACTACAGAGTTACATTGACTATCTTCATTTAGCCTTGTTGTTTCTTGAGAATCATGTGGGGAGGATGGCACTGCACTCTTTAAAAGAGTAGCGCATCTCACAGTAACCCTTTGGGGTGACTGTCTCATCATAAGTGATTGATGAGGGATACACAAGAGCATTAGTTTGATGTAAGAACATGATTAATAGAAAGATGTAGTATGTATCAAAAACAGGAAGGCATGTCATTATCAAAGGTATAATGTGTAAAGTAAGCAGGTGCAATTTAACCAAATCGGAAGCAATACAAGCTAGACACCATATGCAACATGCAACCACATTTGACAGCGCGAAGTTAAAGCAAGCACCTGGGATGGTTGTGTGTGGCAATTAAGATCATCAACTGCAGAGCTACGTTTACTGTCTCCATCTGCTAACACTACACCCTTTAGAGCACTGAAACGCTTAGTGCTTATCCTCGAATTACACTGGAGCGACTTCTATCTTTTCTTTTGTGTATTCATGAACAGTGCGTCAGAGTCTGAAATACCCATGCATAAAAAAATAATAGTGTGAGTATGGGTGAAGTGTGTGCACAAGTAGTACAGTGTAAAAGTAGCAGATAGCAGATGGGTGAGAAATAAATGACGGGAGACATATGATAGCTCTACAACATGCATGGCACACGAAATTAGATTCTAGGATTTTGAAATATGAGCACAAGGATGGCTGGGAAATGCAGATACTCCTCCAGCACACCACAAGGTGTGGTCCTATGAAAATAACAGCCGACTGAAAACAAATAGGTCAGTCCATTTTTTCTGCACTATCCGATGTACAAAGAACGGGCAGATCGCCTTCATCTACCTCCAGCCAGTCAGTGTTGACGATCTTCCTCGAAACGCCAGCGACCACCGGCCCAGTCCCCTGCCTCCGCCCTCCCCTCGACCTCACCGCACCGCCGTGCTTGGCACCGCCCCCCGGCTATCCCTTCAAGCCCCACCGACCTCCAGATCGGGCGCAAGCAGCTCCTGCGCCCCACACCCCTATGATAGACACTGATGCGCCGCTTCCCCAGCGAACAAGCGGACTAGTGCTCCGCGCGCCTAAGCGGGTGCTGCTTCTTTTAATTGCGAATCAACTGACCTTGAATTGAAATCCAGGCGGGCGATTGACCTCTAGCTAAAGTGAAATAGTAAATGGGAGGAAACCTTGTGCATTTAGTATCATGAAGAAGGTGCAGTAAGAAGCGATCAACTATTTTCTTTCGTGGGATGAATACGGTGTGAGCAGAGACGTAAGAGCTGCACGAATAAGGGAAGTGGAGTACCTCTTTCTGCTGGCAGTGCTATGTCCTCCTGTTTTTCCAATGATCTTCTTGTGGTTCGCTGGAAACAAGAAGTTGTGGAGGACGGTTGAGCCTTGGACGAACCCATGGCCAAGTTGTTGAGTGTGGTGCGGTGGTCGTCTGTCGGCGGCGGGGAACTAGATCCGAGGCGGCGAACGACGGCGTAGCGGGAACAGCTCCGGTGCGGTGGACGGTTGCGACAGTGGAGTGGCAGTGATGAGGCGTAGGACGGCGTGGTCGAAGTGGTTCTGGTACGGCGCACATCAGCGTCAGCGTCGTGGAGGCAGCTCTGCCTCGGCTTCAGCTGCTAAGTCCTTGAGGGCATTGCGGTTGCAGTTGCGTTGGACGATGACATCGGGGTACCGGCTCCAGCGTGATGGAGGAGGGAGGCGGTGGATTGGGCGCGATGGGGTGGAGGACGGAGGAGGCTGGGGTTTCGCGGCTGGTGGAGAGGGCGTTTTGGAGCCCACGGAGTATGAATGGGTAAACGGAGGGAGGGGGAACTAAGGGGGAACAATGTTTCGGTTTGGGACGCGCTTGTTTGAAATTTGGGGAAAGTTACAAACTTTGCCCCCATCTAAAATTTCGGACATATTGCGGGTTGGGGGTAGGACAGTAATCTCAGGTGTCCCAAATAGTGGGCGGGATAGATTTCGGCTGAGCGCATGGGTGTTTAGGCACCCACGGTGTATGAATGCTTCTCGGAGGCAGTTGAGACTAGCCTCTTGGTGAACTTACAAACCTACCCCGGTTTAGACCTTTGGACATCGAGCCGATAGGCTACATGGGTCAGAGTTAGGACAGTAATTTCCTACCACCAAACATTAGTCTCGCGCGGTTTCGGGCGACCAGAGGCTTATTTGGCGCTTCGTTCAATATTTGGGAGCAGAATCATTAACGTTTACAGTTCTCTTGAATTGAACTTTCAAGATTTGCCAAACTTCAAAAATCTTGACTCTTGAAAATCCTAAAACTACGATTATTTTGGAATGGAGGGGGTACATTTTGAATATACATTGTACACGAGTATATATTAAAAAATATGCAGCTTAGCTCAATTCATGAATGGTTCCAGATATAATATCCTTGGTTGCAAAAAAATAGTTAGACATGCGTATGAATATATAGCATGTTCAAACGCATAACAAAGATTGATGCCCCTTTTTAGATCTGATTTACAAAAGCCATTATCTTGAATTCAAATAGATGAATGCACTTCCTATGAATTCGAATCTTCGAAACCACCTTTATGTTGAATTGAACATGTATTCTATTTCGTAGCTAGCAATTTTGAATGTATCCTTGTATGTGACAAATGTATAAAGTGCCTGACACTAACAACACAGAGTGCACTAATTAATGTTTATATATGAATTGCAAAAGACATGCATTGTTTGGGTTTCAAACCACTCTCACTCTATGGATCGATAATATGAAAAAAAACCATACACATGCTCAAATTCAATAGAGTATGCGTGTCTGATAGACCAATGTTCGTTCATACGCAAATTGCAAAATTCATGATCTCATCCAAAAATAATAATGCAATTTTTATTTTAATTTAATGTGTAGAACCGCCTTTTACGCGTAGATGCACTATGCCTTGGCCCGTCCTCACACACGCGCTATACATCTCTCTATCTGACGCATAAGTGGACACACTTTATATACATCGGCATTTCTCTCTCACACATGCTCGCACTCTCCCCGGGGTGTCTCACGCACACACTCTCTATATATCTCCCTTTCTCTCTCTTACTACTACATACCACTCTTTTCACCAATCTCAGTTGGAAAACACTATTTCTCTCACATGCATATATACGCACGCACGGTCTCTGTTGGCCCTCTATATGCACATATATGTGCCTACGTGTCTCCCGCACACACATTATCTTTAGGCCTCTCTCGCACACATTGCCCCCCCTTCACACCTCTCTCATACTAGTTGGCGGATATGATTCCATCAGATTATTCGGTAGGATATCCCTGACTGTTAGGCTGGATGGTAATACGAGGCAAAGTTTTACCCAAGTCCGGGCCCTTGTAGTTGAGGAAAAAGCCTACTCCTGGTACTGTATATTTGTGATAGGGGTGTGTACAAAGTACACGTGAATACCAGCATTGTGTGTGTGTGTGCGTATACTATCGACGAACTAGCCCCCGGGCTTATATAACATACTCGGGCCTAGGCTTACAAATCATATATAGTCGGCTTATCATCAGTGGGGATAGAGTCCTCCACGACTCTGGTAGCTTCGTCTTGTATGCCGAGTCCTCCATGGGTCTTTGTATAACGCGTCTCGGTCCAACCTATATGGCGCAGGATGGAACCAACCCATGAGTCCTCACGTCGACCCACCACAATTAGAAATGATGTGCCCACCACACCCCACACACAAATCGGCCACTAAGAAAATAAGCATATACAATAGTACAAAGTTATACATGAAAGTTAATTGCATGGTGCATCCAATAATATTTGTTCTCCTAAAAAATTATTTACGGGAAAGAGAAACGAAGGGCATATCTCTCTTTGTCTCCACCGCACACCCCCTCTCTCTACACCACTTTCACGTACGCACACAGACTATCTCTTGGCCCTCTAAAAGTATGCCCCTGACACATTCACGCGTGACGGTCACTGTATTTCAAGCGAAAGCACTATACGGTCACTAGACTTCAGAATATGCTAATTACGGTCGCCGTATACATTCTTGTGGTGATCATACAGTATCCAGCTCACCATGTGTCTCCGTATTTTGTTGATGACACTGACGGTCATTGTATTTGATGCGTATTCCGTATTTTGTTGATGACACTTACGATCATTGTATTTGTAGCGAAAGCACGATATGGTCACTAGACTTCAGAATAAGCTAATTACGGTCACCATATACATTTTGTGGTGCTAACTAATCTATGGTTGGGTGGTTAGGAAGACAGTGGTATCCCCAGCCCACCAAGGTTAAAGTCCTGGTGCTCGCATTTATCCTGGATTAATTTCAGTATTTTCGGCGATGTGCGTTCAGTGGGAGGAGACGTTCCCCTCGACTACGAGGCACCTATGCTGACTTCGTAAAATCTCAAGATGATATGTTGGCTCACTCTCTCGAAGGTGCTCATAGGAGTAGGGTGTGCCTGTGTGCGCTTATAGCGGTGAGTGTTTGTGCGTATATATGAGCGCTTGCTTCTGTACCGTGTTAAAAAAAATACTTGTCGTGATTATACGGTCATTGGCTCACCGTACAACTCCCTAATTTGTTGATGATACGATCAGTTGACCAGTTAAACGTTCCACGTGGCGCAACTAGTGTTGCACCATCAGTGCATGTAACCGTGGGGCCCACCTATCAGCGCGTATATGAAAGAAAGAAATGGTAGCTTGCGTCTGTACTGTGTTAATAAAATACATTTTGTGGTGATCATACGGTCACTGGCTCACCATACAGCCCCGTAATTTGCTGATGACACAATCAATTGACCAGTCAAACGGTCCACGTTCATCAGCGCACATTATCGTAGGGCCCACCTGTCAGCGCATATATGAAAGATAGAAATGGTAATAAATTAGTGGTCGGTGGGGATTCGAAGTCGTGAGACCTCTGTTTGGCAACCCGCGCGCCCTAACCACAGCGGACAAGGTCGCCTTGTGATGATATGCTGAGCCGGCCATTTTAATTGCATGCACGCATGAGCCACTGTGGTGAATACAAACACATCACACATGCGCACAAACACGCCCGCAACGCCCGCATGCATGCATGCAATACTCACACGTACATATGCACGCACGCAACACTCGCACGAACACACACACGCATGCAGGCGTGCAACACTGACACGTACACATGCATGCACGAACACACACACGCACGCACGCATGCATGCAACACTGAAACATACACATGCACGCACTCAACACTCGCACGCCTGCATGCACACAACACACGACGCAAGACACACGCTCAACCTATACGTGCATGCACCCTTTCTTAAGGACATGGATTGTTACGAGTATTAATCAATCTTATCTGTGATAAGAAGAACATTGATGTTTGCAGCGGTCTTTATGAATCACAACGTATCGAACGGGCTATCAATGAAAATTTTAAAATTCTCTTACATTATATAGTAGGCTTATCAACCTACATGAATTAGATGACATCACACTCAATGAACAATCATCGGTTTATGAAATGCCCTCTTCTTACTGCCCTGGTCCACCAAAAACCCCTCCCCCCTCCCGCGCGCGATTCCCGCCCGACGCTAGCTACCTGCATTCATGCGGAGCCGGCTCCTCTGCCGTGCGCTCTTTATGTTGGGTCACTGACATGCAGGCCCGGTACCCAACAGGCCCACACGTCAGTGGAAGAATGGCACGGTGTCATACGTCAGAGTCGAGGGCGCCGCTCGCTGCACGCCCGGCTGAACACGCCTCCTTGCCGCATTCAAACGCCTCCATGAAACCCGTGTGGAAGCTGAGAAACCCACTCCGGCCGCACGTCCATTCATGACCGGGCTGGCATTAAACGCAACGCTGGCCGAGCTCCTCCCGTCCGCCGTCTATTTTCCTATTTAAGCGAGGCCAGACGCCAGCCAAGAATCGCACACCTCCGCGGCTCCCCTATCTCCTCCTTCACCATTTTCTCCACTCTTACAATGGCTTACGAAGAGTAGTTATCCATCATCCAAGCCGGTTGGGTGGCCCATCGAGCCCGTCGGATATGAGCTATGCAGCTCGCTGATCCACCTCCCTCCCCTCACCCGACGGAGCCAGTTGCCGCCCCAAGCCGGCGCGTGGTTCAGCAACTCGCCGCTCCAGGCCAGCTCGACGAGGAGCGCTGAGCCGCTCCACGCTGGCACGACGGGGAGCACGGGCGTCGTCACTGCCGTCCAGGCCGCCGCCTCGTACCGTGCCTCCTGTGTCTGCGACCGCGTCTCCCGTGTCTGTGGTCGAGACTCCCGTGCCTGTAGCCGCTCCATGCAAGCAAAGACAGAAGTCGGGTGCGCGGAGAGCGATGAGTAGGTGGCCAGCGCCTCTACGTCCACCGCCATCATCGAGGAGAAGTAGAACACGGGAGGCGACATCGGCGTACACAGCAGGTGTCTTGCCGGGTCCTTCTATTGCGAGGACCTTCGTCGACCCCGCATGGGCTCCATGAAAGCGGAGAAGCCCCCTTCGACTCCATCTTGGGCATCAGCCAACGATTTCACTCAGTTGAGCGGTGGGGAAGCGAGCCGTCCTTTGCGCTGAAGCATATACCTCCGGGGCTCCCGGCAGTCCGGTGATCGTGCTGCCGGACATGAGGAAGACAAATGGATCCCCGGGCGACCATTTAGGCTAGGTATTATTATACCTGTGCTGTCCAGGAGTAGCACCGCTTAGTTGATTTGAATGTAATGAAATCCGTCATGTTTATATGAAAATCCGGTATTTTATATGAATTATGTCATTGTTTATATGAAATATCACCGTGTTTGCATGAATTTTGCCCGGTTGGTTGAGTTGTTATCAGAATGTGTGCGGCTACGGTTGGATGGCGTAATTTGCGGGTCGCCGGTCGGTCTGCGGCAGGCTCGGGCGGCGAGGTGGGACAAAAAAAACAGCTCGTGCGAGCTCATCTCCAATGCGCGCGCTGGAGGATGAGCACCCGAGCTCTACCTTGTTCATCGATGGCAAAGGCACGTGTGGACAAAATGGTCGCCAATATTTTGGCTACCCTGGGCAAGATCCAAACAGCCCCTTCTAGCCCCACCCCTCCTAGCACATCCAAATCCCTCGTTCGCCGTGAAATTTTGCCATGTGTTGTTTTCATGGATATTTTGCTGTGTGAAAACAAATTTAAATATGAACGAATAATTGGTGTCCGTTGTCTTCTGCAGGGACACGGTTGGATAGCCTCATAGCAGTAGTGTAGAGTAGTAGGAGTAGTACAGTGGTAGGAGTAGTACTACAACAATTTCCTTGGAGTCCGTGCTACAGCAAGCTACCCTAGGCTATGTTACTACTCCCTCCTTTCCGGTTTATAAGGCTCAATTTCAAAATCTCTCCAACCAAGGTAGACGGTGAGTGGTGGAATTAATTTTGTAGTTTGCACAAGTACTTATGTTTACCGTTGCATTAATTACAACGAATGCATGCATGACCACTAAATTTCCATGAACTTCTACATGCATTTGTGAGTTTTCTCTTGATACTGCTTGCATCGGGTGATTTAATGCACCTCGAAATCCAAACATGTGATGGTAAGTACTACTAGTAGAATTGAGACTTATAAAACAGAAAAACGAATTTTTTAGATGAGCCCTATAAACCGGAAAGGAGGGAGTAGTACTACCTCCATAGTGGGTACGTACTCCGTAAAATCAGATTTTCCCAAAACTAAGTCGCTCAACCTTTATTTGCTTGTTTCCCTTCCTGCCTCGTTGCCTCGAATAGACTATGCCAAACTCCCCTGCCTACCCCAGTCGTAGGGGAAAAGACCCGCCCTCGCCTTTTTTAGTCCAGGTTTGTATCGATGGATCACGCGAAGCAGCAAAACCAAGCCGTGTCTTGTACTCCTCCATCGTACTAGTGGAGACGCTCGCTTTCATGAATGTTGTACTTCCTCTCGCCGACATGTGGGACATATAGCAACCGGGTCAACGTGTCATGCACCAAATAATAGTGCAGAACAGCAGGGGGGACGCACCCCAGTCATAGCGCCCCAGTAGTAGTAATGAGCAATGAGACGTCAAATCACAAAGCCGCACCTTTCCCCCAGACGGACGAAGCAACCATTATTTCACACTTCGCTGAATCCGCTTCTGCATCATCTCCTTCAAGAAAACCATGTATTGCTTCTGCCATTGTTCTGCCTCAAGAGGGACGCGCATCGCCTTGGTACATCATGACACGTGGGACCGCATGACAGGCCATGCTCCCCCGCCCACCGCTCAGTAAAATCACCTCATTTTTACTAATCTGGATACTATCTTCTTAGATCAATATAGTCGGGATTCACCAAGGAGCAAAACCAAGTGGTAGGCTGCTCCTGTCACGTTGGCGTAGCAACTCAGCAGGGTCAGTCCACACACGAAATGGCGACACACTTATTGGACCCCTTTGGCCGACATGTGGCTCATCCACCATCTTGTTCCACGTGCGATGCACCAAATTACAGTTCAGAGCAGCGGTTGGACTTGGAGGCACCCCGGTCGTAGCGCCGCAGTAGTAGTAAATGAGTGATGAGGGGTCAAATCACAAAGCCCCACCTTTCCCGCATTAAGCTGGACAGATGAAGCAACCATCATTTCAGTCTAGGGCGCAAGAGCATAAAGGAAAAAGAAAACCAATGATGCGTGCGGCAGCTACCTAGGGCGCCCTGGGGTAGGAGCCTCCACTACAAATCCGCTTCTCCCTCGTCCTCTTGAAGAAAACCAATGATGCGTGCGACGGGTAGGGTTTGTAGGAGTACTACGGCGTGCGGGGCCATGCCGTAGTAAATGGGAGAGGGATTGAGTTTGAGTCGGCACCTTAATACGGGTGGGCCGCTCGGTTTTACAGGAACGAGGCAGAATTTTGGGTTCGGGGAGCAGTGGAGATATACGTACAAAAAATTGTGGACGTAGGTTCGACCGAAAGGCAATGACGCATGGGCCCCGCATTTTGAAATGCCCGCGGTCGCGCGAAATTTTCTACTCAAAATAATGCATAAAAGTTCCTCCAAAAACATCTGTAACTAATGGGAAGTGAATGTATGCTTAAAATGAAAATGTAATACAAAGAGAAAAATGAATTACAGTTAAAAGAATGACATTTCTAACAAAATTTTGAATGTGAAATACATATGTGTGCACGTGACCAACACATATATTGTCAATACAAAATCTAATGCAAGAAATAACTTATGAGTAAAATGCACGAATTGATGATGTGGTGCTTGCATGCATAGAGTACAAAAACAATGTGATTTATGACTTGCATGCATGACGTGTTCATGTGCCATAGTTGCATGTCCAGGAAAAAAGCTAGTGGGTTGTACTAGCTACTTAGGAATAGAAGATGTATATATGGAAGTTGTAGGGAAAGAGATGGCATGTATCTCAATTCCTATTAGTAGGGATTGGAAAAGAGATGTCATTTGGTTCACATCATAGGAACTTTTCTATTGAATCTAGAGATGACATGTATCTCAATTCCTATGAGGAGGGATTGGAAAAGAGATGTCATTTGGTTCACATCATAGGAACTTTTCTATTGAATCTAGGCTAATGTTTATTTTCCTTTGAAATTGTGGGAGTATAGGAATCCATTCATATGAACCAAGTGGCTCTAAAGCTATAAAAAGCATATCATGTTTATTTTCTTTTGAAATGTGGAGTATATGAATCTATTCCTATGAACCAATTGGCTCTAAAGGAAAAAATCCTATAAAAATCATATCCTATAGAGTTCCTGTGATATTCCTCCACACCAAAGGATGGTTGAAATTGCTGCAGGTGATACGACGGTCTTTCTTTGTACACTCCACCCCCATCTTTATAGTTACCTCTCAGAGATGAATGAAATGATATATACTGGGTATTCTATATGTGCATTTTGGTATACGAAAACTCGGTAAAAGTTTGCGAGGTTCGAATTTTCAATAAAGCTATATGCACTACATTTTTGAATGGAGAGAGGAGCATACGACAGTTGCTAACACTCACGTGGAAGATTTGTGTGTCAGAGGAGTGCCTGTTCTGTTAAATGCCATGAAAAAACTGACACTGTCGGATGCCGATCTAACGATTCTTACAGCGTTCATCGGGAAACGGCTTGTGGCGAACGTTTGTCAGATATGATTTACGGACACATGCATTGCATTGATACGTGCCCCCCCTCTCTCACGCACACACGCACCCTCACGAGTCACGACTCTCCCGAGTCCTCTCGCACCCACCGTCTATCTGTAGGTAGACGTCACACACATATGTGCTCTTCACACCCTACCCTAAGAACTTCTAAAAAATAAAAGACGTCGTGCACCTTTTATTTTAACTCACACGTCACACACTTATACTATTACTCCTGTGGCGAACGTTCTTTGGGCGTAGTATATTGTACTCTCATGAAGAGAAGTGGTGCACGCACGCACTAGTTCTCTCACACCCACTCGCGGGTACACGTAGGAGCGCATTTTTTTTGAAGCTAGGAGCGCATTTGTTTACAAAGAGGCATCCCAATTGACATTTTGACTAGTCTATTTTTCAACTTGATGGAGGGTGGGGGACCGCACATGAATGATACAATACATAGTGCGTCCTGGACGCGGTGATTTGATAGTGCGACCTGGAAGCGGTGGCACGTTATTGATCGAGTTTTATTTTTTACTTGAACTTTAAATGAAAATTGTGGTTCGCGCGTATTCAATTTAATAATGGTTGCTACAACAAAATCACTCCACTATATATATAAGCAGGAGCCTCGGCACTTGCTTTACTAGGGTTCCTCTCTTTCACTCTCTCATGCTCTCCAGATCTAAGCAAGACATAGGTGGCCACACTCTCTCTCTGCTCATCGCTGGTCACAAATCCGGCCGGACCACCTCGGCCAGGGCAGGGGTGTAGGTGCCTCGTTGACGCGGTCATCAGTGGTGAGGGAGGAGACCAACAGTTGCCCGTGTGTCCCGATCGGCGGCCGTGCCGTTCTCTCCAAGACAGCGCCGGCTCAGGAGGGCGTCTGACCCCTTCTTCCTCCCTGCGGTATTATGGCCAAGATGTGGCCTCCCGACGCCATCTTTGCCACATCCCGACGACCCTCAGGTATATCTTCCTTCGAAACCGGCCTTGCTCTACTGCCCCAGCTCCCCACGTGGCTGCGTGTGGATCTTTTTCTACTTCATCGGCTGTTCAAAAGCCACCTAGACTTTTACTATTATTAGAGGTAAAGCTAGTTCACACAGTCGAATCTAAGACTTGGTTCAAACAGGGAAGAAAGTGGGAAAGCTATAGCATGAATCTAGGACTTGGTTCTAAGAGGAAACGGGGGAAAGTAGTAGATACTGGCTACCCAACCGGCTCTTGGTTGAAAAGGCAAAGAAAGCGGGGTGGATGGCGAAGGGTGGGGGGAAGTGGACCTGTCTCTTGGTCGAAAAAGGAAAGAAAGTGAGGGGTGTTGGGGGGACAACACAAATGAGAATGAGCAGGTCTAGATTTCCTCTGCTCACATAGGAAAATGTGGCAGAGGAGATAAAAAATGGGACAAATGCAGACATGCTGCCTGAATGTTTGCCGCTCTCGGCAACCACATCTGCCTCACCACTTTATGCCCCTGCTGTCCCTACGCCCATATCGCTACCGTGCTTCCGTCTTGCTTTATTTCCCATGAATTGTGTTTTTACAGTTACACTTAAATCTCACACCGCTAACATTGCTTCATCCCAGTGGAACTGCACAAATTTGATTGCACATTTACTGACCATGTGCTACTCTCATGACAGTAATACTAATGCTATTGTTCTGCATGTTAATCTAGTGGCAGTGTTGATGTGATGTGATGCTACTTCTTACTTAATGGCACCTTTTTATACTGTCAATGTAGTGCCAGTTATAACACAATGGATGCTGCTGTTAATCATATGCCACTGGAAATAACTGTCACTGCTTAAATAACCATATTTCATATTTACGCAAACAGGGATGTCTGTCTCCATATCGTTTCTATTTGTGCAATCAGAAGTACACACCTCAACTTTAGCCGACCTGCACAAAACCATATGGCTATTCCTAGCTACCGTCCCCTAACCACCCATCTTCCAGGTATTCCTACATTGGTAGTAACTAGGTAGAATGACCAACGCAATCTAAAAGAAGCTGATTCGTACGTTTTCCTTCCTGATTGCAGTGCAGGGACGAGCAAAAACAACTGCATCCTAGTCGGGAATGCACTTTCTCCCAATTCAAGGATGGACAAAGGACTAGCTTGCACGGCTGCGCGGAGGTTTTTGGGTCAGGTGCGCGGACAAGAGGCATTGTGGTCTGCTTATTTCTGCAAATAGTGGTGCTTAAATTTAGTGGAACTGCACAAGAAGTTCAGATGGTCAATACACTACATGGTTTAGTTCAGCATTCCAACTGAGAACACAATTATAATTGGTTATTCTGGAATGAAAGAACCTAACCCTGGATGGTGGCAACAAGAAAAACCAGAGTGAACTCCAGGAAATTAAAGCCTGCCTAGGGAGGCCCTTTGCTTAGAGAAGCCTTGCTTGATTTTTCCTGATTTGTAAACCTTCTCACAACTTTGTCTTTTGCTGTGAATTAGTAAATGTTGGTTATGTTCTATGAATCATTGAGATGTATAAAATTGCTTAACTTATGCTTTTCAAGTATTTTATGAAGCCGAGTTTAATGTGAATGTTCCACATGAACGCTGGACTAGCGTGTGAATGTTTGGAATTTACATTGTGGCCTCAGTTAACTGCATGAACCACCGTAACAAGATACGCAGTTGCTTATATGTCAGATAACAGAGTATTGATTGTTAGCTGGTCGATAGCCAACTTTTCTAGTGTTGAAGCGAGCTGAGCCAATGTGCCGTGTTTTGCACAACTGCTTACAAGTGGGGTAGCACCAACAGTGTTTACAAGTACTTAACCAGCCTTACGTACCCTATGTATACGTCGGCGCATAGTTCTCGAGCAAGTACTCTATTTCATCAAACACATACTACTCGTATGATAAACGGTGAAACTTATGTCTTACCATGCCATATTACATGAAAAAACCAGTGAGGATGCATCTGTTTTGGCAACAATTACGATGGTTCTCACATGATTCACGGGCACACAAAAGTAGCAGTAGTTCCCATAGACAGATTCAAACAGAGTACTAGCCCCAGAGGGCTCGATAATAGGCAAGGTTCGGATAATTAGACACAATCCAAACTACCTTTAAACACTAGCTGGGCCAACTATTTCATGCCTCAATCTAATTTGGGATGGACACAAGATGGATCTTGCCATGAACATCATCAAGGACGTCCAGCAGTAGCTCAATCATGTCAACCTTCTTAAAGATAACCTTGTGGCCTTGCCACTCATAAACTTGTTTGTGGAGGCATGCCACGTCATCTTCCTGCGTAAGCTTGACAAGAACAGTATGCCTCACAAATGAAGGAGTAGCTTTGACCTTCTTGTGCTTCAGTACACCCTAGAAAACACTCCTGACAACAGTGTGGCTAGAATACATCTCAACTTTGGTATAAGTGCAACTGGCTTCCAGGATCCAACAGCCTAAGAACTTTGTTTTCCCAGTGCGTATATTCAGGTCATCCGCCTCATAGCGAGTGACATGTACAACCATACAATCCTTGTCTGCATCAGGGCTCTAATTGAAACAGAAATGAATTTTGAATTACTTTCCAATATAAAAAACACAAGTTATTTAAACCACTATGTAGAGTCAAAAGTATGCATGACAGGGAAGGTAGCATGGCATCGAAGTTAATAAAATTTTGCATTATTTATCACCACATACTTAGATGAAAAACCACAGTCGAGATCGGCAAAGAAGAAAATCACCTTGGGCAACTCAGTGGGGGGGGGGGACACATCCTCGAAGGGGGAAAACTGCTCCTACAGGGCCATGGGGGTTGTAACCTCAAACCGGGTGTTGACTATCTCCGTAGTGGCCGTGAGCGTATCTGGGGTCGACTCGGTGGCGGCCTCCTTCTTCTTGTAGCTCTCTGTCTCATGGAGATCAGCCTCCCGCGTCTGCTCCAACATTGGTAGATCTTTGCCTGGTTCTCCTTGGTCCATCATGAAACTGACGAATAGGAGACAACTGAAAGGAAAACACAATCGCAATGACAATGAAACAAAAAAGAGAGTGAGGATCGGTTACTGCTTTGCGAAAGTTTTTTTTTTCTGAAAGAAAATATACCAACATCACGGATTCGCTTACCTTCCCTTTGTTGGGAGAGAAGAACAATGGCAGATGCGAGTGTTGGCTTTCTTGAAGATGGTGAGGGAGAAGGGGATTCAACCAAGAGTGAAATGATGGTTGCTTCGTCCATCAAACTTAGAATGCGGCGAGGTGGTTTTTTTAGATATGACAACTCGGTACTGCCGCGCTACGACCGGGGTGACTCTCCGCCTGCATACCACCTTCTAATTTGGTGGATGGCATTTGGGCCCACGCTGCATGGCCCGCATGTCGGTTAACCAAAGTAAAATGGCATTCAGTAGCGGGAGACGTTTCGATGACCTCGAAAGAGCCAGAAGCAGTAGTGTATCCACTGTACTAGTAGTAATTGTTTTTCTTGGTAGCTGTAGAGTGTCTCCATTGTACTAGTAGTAATTGTTTCTCTGGGCCCAAGACAAAGGAGCCCATCCACCCTAGTAAATAATAAAATCAATTCAAAAGCCCATATATTTACTTAACGAGAGGCGCTACCCAGCACACCCCCCCCCCCCCAAAAAAAACTTGGGTGCTCTTCTTCCTCCTCACTCCCACCCACCTCACGTCAGCTCGCTCCACTCGTACCCCCAAATTCCTCA
Source organism: Thinopyrum elongatum (assembly GCA_011799875.1). Taxonomy (NCBI): domain Eukaryota; kingdom Viridiplantae; phylum Streptophyta; class Magnoliopsida; order Poales; family Poaceae; genus Thinopyrum; species Thinopyrum elongatum. Next base: position 391,117,942 of record CM022299.1, read on the forward strand.
CCTCACTCCTACAGAAAACCCCAGCTCCCCTTCTTCCTCACTACTACAGAAAACCCCAGCTCCCGTTCTTCCTCACTACTACAGAAAACCCCAGCTCCCCTTCTTCTTCACTCGCACTACAATTAGGCTCGTCATTCATTAGTCTGCTCAAATCCGTGAGCTCGACGCGACGACCTCAAGGAAAATGGAGTCGGCTGACCCCAGCGCCAAGAAGATGAGGCTCCCACGAGCGGCGACGCCTGTTGTAGATCTCGCACCCGGCAGCCCGGGGAGAAGCGGCGAGCCCCCCCGGATCCCAAGAACCCGTAGAATCTCGGGTGGACCGCATCAGTGATCTCCCGGACGCCATCCTTGGGGAGATCATCTCACTTCTCCCCACCAAGGATTGCTGCTACACCCAAGTCCTCTCAACGCGGTGGTGCCCTCTATGGCGCGCCGCGCCCCTTAATCTCGACTTTCCTCAGCTATCTCTCTTTAATGATTTTGAACTCCCCGGAGCCATCATCTCCTCCCACCAGGGCTCCGTTCAAGGCCTCTGCATCTCGGCATGCTACCTGAGCATGCCCTGCATGGTGGACGCCTGGCTGAAATCCCCTGAATTCACAGAACTACAGCTGCTTGAGTTCTACTATTCCCCCAGAAATCACATACCACATACCGAACGCCATGTACTTGTGCCCTCAGCACCGATGTCCATCTCGCGGTTTTCCTCCTCTCTCCACACCGCCACCTTTGCGCTGTGCTACCTACCAGACAATCTGGTACTAAACCTTCGACTCCCATTTCTCAAAAAACTTTCACTTGTGCGGGTTCGTATGTTGGAGGCCTCATTGCACAACATCATCCACTCCAGTTACCCTGCCCTGGAGTGCTTGGTGCTTGTTTTCACTGTTAGAATCGGTTGTCTCCTAATAAAGTCACCTAACCTTGTAAGAATTGGAATTTCTTTTGACGGAAGGCAGCTCATCATCGAATATGCCCCTTCACTTCAAAGGTTGATCCTTGATTCTCGTTATTCACCGTCGGAAATAACTGTCGTCTCTGCCCCTAAACTGGAGACCTTGGGTGTAATACATGATCTCTGTGCTCATTTCAAGATGATGTTTGGCTCCACAGTTCTTCAGGTACTATATATTATCATCTACACTTGTAATCATAAGCTGCATTTTAAATTTCTGCGCATAAGTTCTATATCATCTTGGAGTACATGTTTTGTACTAATAATATGTTCTATGCTCAATGAAGAGTTTGTCCATGGATAGCCTATCAATGGTGATGAATTCTATCAAGATCTTATATATCCATATTAATAGTTGTGATCTAAACAAGATTATTGGCTTACTGCAATGCTTTCCATGTCTGGAGAAGTTGTATATAAAGGTGATAATTTCACGCACATTGGAAGCCCGCATATAGTGTACTGGAATTAACCGTTCAACTGTTGCTCTTTCGACACTCTTTTTTAGACCTTAACAGTTTCCAATCTTCATGTCTATTTAGGCAACAGGACGGGGTAAGAAAGTTATAACCAATCGGTGGATTCTGTGACACCCTGGATTTTGGCCCTTTCTTTTTCTTTTGTTTTTCTTTGGATTTTTGATTTGAATTGTTTTTCTGTGGCTCTGTGGTCCTGAAACATGGGAAGATCATCTCTTCTCAGGCTCCCAAGTGGCTTATCATCCTCGAAACCATCTCAATATCATGCCATTTCCCATCTTGGCCCAATCCCAATATTCTTTTTATTGGGAATATTCTTTTTTCTATTAAAGGAATAATCCTTTTTGCCCTAGGTTGTGAAGCAACCTACCTTTCTGTCATCCACAAAATTCCCAAATAATTCTCATAAATTGTTTGGGTCATATATTCCACAGATATGTCAAAACCCTTCCTTGGCATGATCAAAAATAATTCACAAATATTCCTTTTCCTATTCTGCCCTAAGTGGCTTTTTGAAAAGGAAGTGCTATTTATCTTTTCTTGTTTGTCCCCAAACTTTTTAGGCACTCTTTCCTGTCCATATCATTGTCTCATGTGTTTCCTAGTGAATCTTCCTCAGTAAATTTCCAAAGTTTCTGTCAAACGGAAACCTTGTTGAAGGAAGTACCAGCTAGGAGTATCCAAATGAGTTGAAAATTTTCAAGCTCCTTAATGTGCTCATATCATGACTCTCCTACAATTTTCAGCTCCATCTAATAATCTATGTGAGCACACCATCCAATCTTGGTTTCTGGTCAAATTTTCAAGTTGTGAAGCAAGTATAATTTATATATTGCTTCATTTTTGCTGAAAATTTACCAGGACATTCTCCTACCTATATAAACTCCCTCCGCAAAATTTGGGATCATTTAATCTAGCCATTTGCGCTCTATAATTTTTCCAAGATTATGTCCAGAGAGCTGCATTGTGAAGCAAGTACCGTTTTGGTATCCCCAAATGGTATGAAACTTTTACAGTAGCTTCATATTCTCAAATAACTTATCTCCTCCAAAATTCAGCTCAATCCCATTTGATATGTGAATGCTACTTCATAGTTTGCATTTCTGACCAGTGGGGTGCATTCTACAGCAAGTGCCTCTTATACTTGTCTATATGAGCTGCAAATTTGTAGAGATGCTCATCTTAGCCTGTGATCAAACCATGCCAAAAACCAGAGTCTAGCTCCAAACCAATCTCTCTCTCTTCACATCAAACACTCTGTTGTTCATTTGGTTTCTTGCTATATTAGGTCACACCATTGCTCACTATGCTTGGCTCCCTCCTCCTTGGCTTTCTCCTTTGAGTGACCGATCTAGCTGACATGATTAGGCCGATCGTAGTGCACCGTGTGCGCCTGTTCACGCGGTGACTGCATGGCTGGCATGCACATTGACGTGCTCTGGCAAACCGCGGCGCTGTGCTCGTCCGTTCTCTCTTCTTCTCAAGCCATCACCATGTCTGGTAGCTGCCCCGTGACCGTGCCGTCATTTCCCCTCTGCTGCCCTCTCCTATGGCGTCGGCGTTGTGTCGCAAACGCCGTGCCTGTGACCTGCCGTGCCTCTGACCTCCATTGTTGGCTAGCCTGGGAGCTCTCGAGCTCTCCAGAGCACTCCCCGGCGCTATATATAGGAGCCCCGAGCCCCTCCGCATCTCGCCGCTCTCTCCCTGGCCCTCCCAACTCACCGGAGCCCCTCTCCCCCTCCTCTGTCCGCCGCGGTGGTCGCTGGCCACCACTCCAATCCGGCCACCCGAGCCTCCTCTTCCCTCCCTGACCGCACCAATAGCTCCCCCACTCGTCGACGATCCTCTCCACCACCTCACCCTCTCGCCAGAGCCGCGGTGGCCACGCCTCCCCAAGTCCGGCCGCACCCTGTCTACCTCCTCTGTTCACCTAAGTCACCGCCGCCCTGCTCCTCCCCGGCGCACGGGCTGCACATGAACGGAGGCCCCGAGCCCACCGGTGGCCTCGCCTCGGCCGGAGATGGCCGGAGTCGCCAGGGCCGACACCGGCAGCGCCCCTCCCCTGCTCCTCCTCCGTTCTGTGTGGGGAATGGGCGAGGAAGAAGACGACCGAGGCCAGGCGGGCCTCGCATCCCTCCCCGACCCCACGCGTCAGCAACCGAACCCCTAGGCCACGTCAGTAAGTGAAGACGGTTTCCGGTTAAATGCGTTTTCTTCTTTAGGAAGGCGTATTCTAGTGAAGCTTCAGGTAGAAATACGCTTTCACTTCTCTGAAAGCGTACTCTGGTTCTACTGCGGCTCGAAATACGCTTCCCTCTATTCTGAAAACGTATTCTCAGATAATGCGTTTTCTGTTTTATCTACCGGGGACTTGTTTGTGGAGATATTATTGCAGATTAGTCCGTGATCTTCCACCTCTCATATCTCCGCGACCGTAACTCCGAATCAGGTGATTCCAAAGCCCACGTCTTCGTCTCGTCGAGCCCGATCTGTTGGTATCATTTCCACTATGTGTTCCCATACTGAAAATGACCATTTTGCCCTTGCGCTTATCTAGCCCCCTCCGAGAGAGAATCTTTTCTGGCAAATCCTTCCGCGACTTCACCGCACTTCTTCCCGGAGTATTCTTCATCCCCAGGCAAGCCACGACAGCCACTTGCATGAGAGCCTTGCAGTAGCAATGGTTTTATACTTGAATATTTAAATGCTTTGTGCGTGTTAATATTTTGTGAATGCTCTATATATGCTTGTGAACCCATGCTCATCCTTATGCTATGGTCATTTGCATCTAGTTGGTTAATTGTTTACTTGCTAATATGATTTCCATGCTCTTGTCTAGTAATTCTTTTTGATGCTAGTGGTCATGCCATGCTCAAGTGTAGTGTTATTATTTGTTATACTTGTGTTGTTCACGATCATCGGTATGCCATGCTCATTTGCAGCTAGTGGAGTAAATGATTTGTTGTTGTTGACATGTTATATGGTTATGCTTCCCATCCATGCTTATGTTGATATCATGCTCAGGTGCATTGTTATTTCATCATGTTATTATGGCTCAGCTATTTACTTTTCAAGTTTAATCGGACATTAATCAAACTTGAACACATGTTGGCTGAGTCATAGTGCCACCGAGACAAGCTGACCAGTGCAACCACATTTGACTTTATGAGAAGGCCCTAATGTGGTCTATTGTCATGCCTCTTGCCAGTGCCTCCAACTAGGGAAGGTTATGGGCGCGCGCTACCCTGATCAGGTAGGCAGACATAAGCCTTGTGTGCCTGAGTTGTATGGATCCATTGTCCCCGTTTGGGACTATTTTTATTTTGCCATGACGGTGGCCGTTGGGTGTCACGAGGTGACATCGGGGCCACCCATGACTTAGCCCAAATGGGAGTTTGTCGGAGTGGCCGGGAGAGTGTCATGCAGTAGATCGGTTTTGTCAGAACACCATTGGTCCACCCGAATGGGAGCATGAGGCCTTGGGTTCTGTAGTGTGGGTACAGTGTACTAACCTCTGCAGAGTGTATAATCTATCGATAGCCGCGCCCGCGGATATGGGCCCAGTTCATTGTAGGTCACACTATGGGTCAACAGTAATAATAACCTGCTTAATAATAACCATGGTTCGATGAGGAAATAAGTTGGTTGATCTTTATGTGATCGTGAGAGGATCACAGTGGTATCGTGGATACCGAAGTTGGTTGATGATTAGGCTGTCATGTGATGATCTCGGGTAAAGATCAAGCTCCTTGTGGTCTTGTGGTCACTACGGTATTGTTAATACCAAGCTTGGTTGAACCTGAGATTGTTGTGTGATGTCCGCGATGGTAAGTTGATGCATGTGGTGGTTACGGGGTAACCCCGATCAGAGTAATTTGGTTCGTGGTATGTTAAACCTGCTGCATGCTAGTATCATCCTGTGCATATCGTGAGTAACATTGCCATGCTCATTTCATATGAGGCCAGATGTGTTATGTTTCGAACATGTTCATGCCATGCTCATCTGATGTTGTTCTAGTGGTATCATACTCATCATTGTTTAACCTGTAAATGCCATGCTGTTGTTTGTCTTGATTGCTGTGAGCTTGCGAGTACATTCAAAGTACTCACCAGGCTTGTCATGCCAGTTTGCAGGTCATGCCGTGTTTGCTTGATTGCCGAGGATCCCAAATTTGTGAGCTAGGATAAGCATTCCAGCCAGGGTCCCTACAGAGTGGAGTCCATCGCTGTCGTCGTTATTCCGCTATTAGAAGATATTCCGCTGCTACGAGTTGTTCGGCTGCTAGCATAGAGCAACCTGAGCAGGCGTAGTGTCGCCATGCCGATGTAATTCCCTGTTATATCGGAACCCTTGTATCCATATCGATTGTAATAAAGAGCTGATTTGTTCTATGCAAAGCAGTGCTGTATTCCAGAAGACTTGATCTCTGGGCTGGAATACGGGGTGTTCCCGTCTATCTGAGCCGGGGTGCCACAACGGTTGGTATCAGAGCAGGTCTGGCTATAGGACGTCCTAGCCTGTGTGAGCATTAGAAGCGGTAGTATAGGGTATAGTCGGTTTGATGCATTTGGTTGTTGCATTTGTTTGCTGCATAGCATGCATATAGACTTATTATCTGGTCACTAACGGTTGATCTTGTGAGTGTAGGTGGCATCGGTCTCGATCCACTACCTGCATCCCCAGTTTTGCATCCCTGCTTCTCGGTGTTTGGCGTCATCTCTATCCCAGCGGAGTGATGCCATGGTACCAAGTGTTCCAGACACCATTTGCAGGAGTTATGTTCAGGTATCGCGTCGATATCTTTCCGTCAGCCTCCCCTATCATTTCGGTGATAGGCATGTTTCTATCCCGGATCTTGCCATCCCACTCGCCGCTTGGCAACCCTTACTGATCTTTGCTATCAGAAAAGGGCAATGCCCACAAGCCCTATTTTTCAGCGCTATCCTACTCTCTGGATGTGTACGATTTTCATTCGTCCGATTGATGATGATGTGGTTGTAACCTCCATGTTCCGCTACATGATCACCAAGTCCGTCCTCACCTCCGTGCCTGTCCAGCTGCAACCGGTGTTAAGCCAGCGCTTGGTGTAGCTCTGTTTACACCAATCCTTCAACACGTGGATTCACTTTCGTGCACACCACCATAGCATGTTAGACCGTAATACCGGAGTTTCCGCGAGATTTGTGTGCTTAAGCATGCATGCATATTATTGTTGTGAATAGCTGTAAAATATGATGTTGCTTGAATATAATATTATTTGTATGCTTTGTGTACTTTTGTTTTAGTCGTTTCTTTTGCTTCCTTCTTTGGGCCCTCGGTGTTACCTTATTTCCCCTTATTAAAGCTGCTCGTCAACCGACACCGGACCCGAAGAATCAGTGAGGAGACAAATATTTGGAAGCTCAGTTAAACATTATGGAATTCTCAGTCATCTGCATTGTATTGGGAATATTTGGTCAGAATGCAAATGATATCCTGGCTTGGTTATCAGCATCAAGTGCACCTCAGTGTGCAATTTTCACGGTAATAATGATGAAATCAGCCGGAAGACAAGTTGTGTGCAAGGCCAACAGTCAAAGGTATGGTTCATAGACAAGGATTGATTCTATTATGAGTACAATGTTGAAACATGCTATACCCGGAAGCCAGTCAGAACATGCTATGAATTCAGTGCTCAGCAAGAAGGATACTCGAACAACCCCTTTCGTACCAGTAACCGGCAGCAGAAATATTGAAAGTTATATATATGTTATTCAGTCTGCATATCACAGAAAGAAGCTTCTGGTGTATGCAACCCAATCTTTCCCCGCAAGCTACCAGAGAAGCTTACAATGCAAGGTTCCTTAGTCTTCATCAGTACGATATGTGGATGACTTCCAGCACAAGATACTCGGGATTCCTCAGTAAGCTACCGCAAAAGCTTCTGGCATAAGGAACCGAGTCTTCCCTAGCAAGTCTTTAAGGGGGAAGCTTCTGAAGTACGGCACCCAGTCTTCTTCAGGAAGCTGCCTGACGAAAGCTTCAAGCACAAGCTATTCAGTCTTCCTCAACATGATGCTCTCGATGGCTTACATCACAAGCTGTCCAATCTTCCTCCGTACGGCACTGGTGCAGGACATTACAAAGTGAGTTGGCAGCATATGGCAGTGCATCTCAAGAATTGGGCCCCCAACAATCTGGTTAAGAGCAAAATCAGTCAGAACACAAGTTTGTCCCGGGAATCAGATACTTAAACTATGAGCATGCTGCCAAGTTTTTATGCAAGTCCCTGGTATGATGATGAAATCAAGGTAAGAACCCGATAACCTCACCGGTTATGCCAAAGGAAGAAAGCCATTTATACACCTCAGTGGGTGATGCAAGGACCGACAAAGTCTGAAGAAAGACGACATGAGGCAACAATTTTTGGCAGTGCTTATCAAGGCCTGTTTCCTCACACCCGACAAGGCGAAATCATTAACCCTTGTCACCACCTTGTATGATTTACAACAACAATGAGCTCCGTAAAAGCACCCGTGAACCTGGCATATATCCAATGACCCGAGTCATAAATAATACCAACGTATGATTGCCGGAATATTGCTCATGACAGCATCTATGGTCACATGAAGAATTAAGATGGCCAAGATCTTTTGGCAAAAAGATCCAGACAATAATGAAGACGCAAGACCGGCAATACAGGTATGATAATTGTTACATGAACAACATGGTACAGATACCCTGGACAGTCTAATTCAGTATCGATCACCATGAAACATACACCTAAGGGGTCTACTTCGTCTTGGCAAGGACCTCATAGCAAGGTAACCCGCTCAGCCAACTGTATGCGCTCAATATTGTCAATATCGAATATCCAAGCCTGTCATGTCAGACCAAAGGCCAGCTCAATAGATTGACTCCAGCAACCATGTTATGGCAGCACACGGTCTACTATCCACAGGGATACACCGACAGAATGAGTAATCAGGATGTTGAACGACAGTCTCACAACATGAGCCCTCGCATATGGAAATCAGTTAAAGGATAGCCTGCCGTGAACCAGATTCTTCTGCCAGAACCACCGTCAGTCAAGTCTGTGGATACTATCGTTATAAGTTCGTACCCCTTTATGCTGGTCACGACAGGTGACAGTCAAATATTTGGTACGGATCTGATACTCAAGACAGTGGAGCCAGTCAAGATAAGTCAGATCCTACCGGAGAACGGTTATGATTCACAACACTATTTTGAACTCAGAAGGCATGCACCCGTTGGGATAAGCTGATGCAAGGAGTAAAAAGATTTGGTGTCCACCGAGAAAAATTGGTTCATGACTCCATGGAATGTTGTCAGTGTTGGGTGACACATCCATTGGAAACCACTCACGGACTTGTAAAAAGGGCATATATCTCAGTCACGATAATCTATCGCACTCATCTAAGTCGGAAGATATGAAAGGAATTTGGGCCAGTATAAGCATGAACATGTGAGGTAAGACCTGTAAGAATGAGGATACAGTATTGCAAACCACCCCAGAGCAAGGCAGTCAGTCATATGACATTCAACGGGAACATCATATAAGGAAAAAGGATACCCGAGTTGGAAACGGTTTCCCTAAGTCAGATATATTCATACTTGTTCCCTGAGCAACCAAATCTCAAGGACAAGATTTATTTAAGGGGGGAAGGTTTGTGACACCCTGGATTTTGGCCCTTTCTTTTTCTTTTGTTTTTCTTTGGATTTTTTATTTGAGTTGCTTTTCTGTGGCTCTGTGGTCCTGAAACATGGGAAGATCATCTCTTCTCAGGCTCCCAAGTGGCTTGTCATCCTCAAAACCATATCAAGATCATGTCATTTCCCATCTTGGCCCAATCCCAATATTCTTTTTATTGGGAATATTCCTTTTTCTATTAAAGGAATAATCCTTTTTGCCCTAGGTTGTGAAGCAACCTACCTTTCTGTCATCCACAAAATTCCCAAATAATTCTCATAAATTGTTTGGGTCATATATTCCACAGATATGTCAAAACCCTTCCTTGGAATGATAAAAAATAATTCACAAATATTCCTTTTCCTATTCTGCCCTAAGTGGCTTTTTGAAAAGGAAGTGCTATTTATCTTTTCTTGTTTGTCCCCAAACTTTTTAGGCACTCTTTCCTGTCCATATCATTGTCTCATGTCAAAATTTAACTCAATTTGCCTAGTGAATCTTCCTCAGCAAATTTCCAAAGTTTATGTCAGACGAAAGCCTTGTGGAAGGAAGTACCAGCTAGGAGTATCCAAATGAGTTGAAATTTTGCAAGCTCCTTAATGTGCTCATATCATGACTCTCCTACAATTTTCAGCTCCAGCTAATAATCTATGTGAGCACACCATCCAATCTTGGTTTCTGGTCAGATTTTCAGGTTGTGAAGCAAGTATATTTTATATTGCTTCATTTTTGCAAAAAATTTACCAGGACATTCTCCTACATATATAAACTCCCTCCACAAAATTTGGGATCATTTCATATAGCCATTTTCCCTCTGTAATTTTTCCAAGATTATGTCCAGAGAGCTGCATTGTGAAGCAAGTACCATTTTGGTATCCCCAAATGGTATGAAACTTTTACAGTAGCTTCATATTCTCAAATAACTCATCTCCTCCAAAATTCAGCTCAATCCCATTTGATATGTGAATGCTACTTCATAGTTTGCATTTCTGACCAGTGGGGTGCATTCTATAGCAAGTGCCTCTTATACTTGTCTATATGAGCTGCACATTTGTAGAGATGCTCATCTTAGCCTGTGATCAAACCATGCCAAAAACCAGAGTCTAGATCCAAGCCAATCTCTCTCTCTTCACATCGAACACTTTGTTGTTCATTTGGTTTCTTGCTATATCAGGTCACACCATTGCTCACTATGCTTGGCTCCCTCCTCCTTGGCTTTCTCCTTTGAGTGGCCGATCTAGCTGACATGATTAGGCCGATTGTAGTGCACCACGTGCGCCTATTCACGCGGTGACTGCGTGGCTGGCATGCACACCGATGTGCTCTGGCAAACCGCGGCACTGTGCTCGTCCGTTCTCTCTTCTTCTCGAGCCATCGCCATGTCTAGTAGCTGCCCCATGAGCGTGCGGTCATTTCCCCTTTGTTGCCCTCTCCTATCGCGTCGGCATTGCGTCGCAATCGCCATGCCCGTGACATGTCGTCCCTCTGACCTCCATTGTTGGCTAGCCTGGGAGCTCTCGAGCTCTCCAGAACACTCCCCGACGCTATATATAGGAGTCCCGAGCCCCTCCGCACCTCGCCGCTCTCTCCCCGGCCCTCCCAACTCACCGGAGCCCCTCTCCCCATCCTCTGTCCGCCGCGGTGGTCGCCGTCCGCCACACCAATCCGGCCACCTGAGCCTCCTCTTCCCTCCCTGACCGCACCAATAGCTCCCCCACTCGCCTGCGATCCTCTCCACCACCTCACCCTCTCGCCGGAGCCGCGGTGGCCATGCATCCCCAAGTCCGGCAGCTCCCTGTCCGCCTCCTCTGTTCGCCTACACCACTGCCGCCCTGCTCCTCCCTGGTGCATGGGCTGCACCTGAACGGAGGCAGTGCTCCGCCCCGAGCCCACCGGTGGCCTCGCCTCGGCCGAAGATGGCCGGAGTCGCCGGGGCCGACGCCGGCAGTGCCCCTCCCCTGCTCTTACTCTGTTCCATGCGGGGAACGGGCGAGGAAGAAGACGACCGAGGCCAGGAAGGCCCCACGTCCTTCCCCGACCCCACGCGTCAGCGACCGAACCCCCAGGCCACGTCAGTAAGTGAAGACGGTTTCTGGTTAAATGCGTTTTCTTCTTTAGGAAGGCGTATTCTGGTGAAGCTTCAGGCAGAAATACGCTTTCACTTCTTTGAAAGCGTACTCTGGTTCTACTGCGGCTCGAAATATGCTTCCTCTGTTCTGAAAACGTATTCTCAGATAATGTGTTTTCTGTTTTATCCACCAGGGACTTGTTTGTGGAGATATTATTGCAGATTAGTCCCTGATCTTCCACCTCTCATATCTCCGCGACCGTAACTCCGAATTAGGTGAGTCCAAAGCCCATGTCTTCGTCTCATCGAGCCTGATCTGTTGGTATCATTTCCACTATCTGTTCGCATACTAAAAATGACAATTTTTCCCTTGCCCTTATCTAGCCCCCTCCGAGAGAGAATCCTTTTCGGCAAATCATTCCGTGACTTCACCGCACTTCTTCCCAGAGTATTCTTCATCCCCAGGCAAGCCACGACAGCCACTTGCATGAGATCCTTGCAGTAGCAATGGTTTTCTACTTGAATATTTAAATGCTTTGTGCGTGTTAATATTTTGTGAATGCTCTATATATGCTTGTGAACCCATGCTCATCCTTATGCTTTGGTTTTGTGAATGCTCTTGACTAGTAATTCTTTCTGATGCTAGTGGTCATGCCATGCTCATGTGTAGTGTTATTATTTGTTATACTTGTGTTGTTCATGATCATCGGTATGCCATGCTCATTTGCAGCTAGTGGAGTAAATGATTTGTTGTTGTTGACATGTTATATGGTTATGCTTCCCATCCATGCTTATGTTGATATCATGCTCAGGTGCATTGTTATTTCATCATGTTATTATGGCTCAGCTATTTACTTTTCAAGTTTAATCGGACATTAATCGAACTTGAACACATGTTGGCTGAGTCATAGTGCCACCGAGACAAGCTGACCAGTGCAACCACATTTGCCTTTATGAGAAGGCCCTAATGCGTTCTATTGTCATGCCTCTCGCCAGTGCCTCCAACTAGGGAAGGTTATGGGCGCGCGCTACCCTGATTAGGTAGGCGGACATAAGCCTTGTGTGTCTGAGTTGTATGGATCCATTGTCCCCGTTTGGGACCATTTTTGTTTTGCCACGACGGTGGCCGTTGGGTGTCACGAGGTGACATCGGGGCCACCCCTGACTTAGCCCAAAGGGGAGTTTGTCAGAGTGGCCGGGAGAGTGTCATGCAGTAGATCGGTTTTGTCTGAATGCCGTTGGTCCATCCGAATGGGAGCACAAGGCCTTGGGTTCTGTAGTATGGGTACAGTGTACAAACCTTTGCAGAGTGTATAATCTATCGATAGCCGCGCCCGCGGATATGGGCCCAGTTCATAGTAGGTCACACTATGGGTCAACAGTAATAATAACCTGCTTAATAATAACCATGGTTCGATGAGGAAATAAGTTGGTTGATCTTTATGTTATCGTGAGAGGATCACAGTGGTATTGTGGATACCGAAGTTGGTTGATGATTAGGGTGTCATGCGATGATCCCGGGTAAAGATCAAGCTCCTTGTGGTCTTGGGGTCACTACGGTATTGTTAATACCAAGCTTGGTTGAACCTGAGATTGTTGTGTGATGTCCGTGATGGTAAGTTGATGCATGTGGTGGTTACGGGGTAACCCCGATCAGAGTAAGTTGGTTCGTGATATGTTAAACCTGCTGCATGTTAGTATCATACTATGCATATCATGAGTAACATTGCCATGCTTATTTCATATGAGGCCAGATGTGTTATGTTTCCAACATGTTCATGCCATGCTCATCTGATGTTGTTCTAGTGGTATCATACTCATCATTGTTTAACCTGTAAATACCATGTTGTTGTTTGTCTTGATTGCTTTTGGTTGCTGTGAGCTTGCGAGTACATTCAAAGTACTCACCTGGCGTGTCATGCCAGTTTGCAGGTCATGCCGTGTTTGCTTGATTGCCGAGGATCCCGAGTTTGCGAGCTAGGATAAGCGTTCCAGCCAGAGTCCCTACGGAGTGGAGTCCATCACTGTCGTCGTTATTCCACTGTTAGAAGATATTCCACTGCTACGAGTTGTTCGGCTGCTAGCATAGAGCAACCTGAGCAGGCGTAGTGTCGCCGTGCCGATGTAATTCCCTGTTATATCGGAACCCTTGTATCCATATCGATTGTAATAAAGAGCTGATTTGTTCTATGCCAACCACTGCCGTATTCCAGAAGACTTGATCTCTGGGCTGGAATACGGGGTGTTCTGGTCTCTCTAAGCCGGGGTGCCACAGATTCGTAAGCACCGGGACTTTCTCAGTTCTCATGACATTCGATTGAAGACAATAACACTGGAACGATATGTAGCCAACCATGCAAACACTAGATTTGTCACATTCTTCCTGCTGAATGCAAGGTTACTATTGTCCATCAGGCTTCAGTTTATCAGCAGCATGGTTTTGACAGATGGGTATGGCGAAGAGCAAAAAAAGGAGTTTCAGGTGGACAAAAGGGCTTCTGAACGTGCTGGGCTTCTATTTACAACATCTTGTGGTCATAATCTAGTAAATTTTACGACCCAGGATGTTCATTCTATGGACCTGACCGATCCATTTGATTGTGACTGCCGAAAACAGTGTTGGAGTTAGATGTTGTTGCCCTTTTCAATCTGGGTTTTGTCTAAACCTGATGAACAATTGACCCTCGTGCTTTTGTACAGTTTGTAAGCTGGAGTTAGATGTTGTTGCCCTTTTCAACTCGACTGTGACTGTCATATTTTCTTTGAAACAAGGCAAATGGCTTGCCATTTGTTTAATTAAGAGAGAAATATTGTAACAAATCCCAACCAAGGGAAATAACATCACTCTCGCCGGCTGCTTGAGCTCACTGTGCATTACAGAACCCAAGTGATTAGCCCCCACCAGCACCCACAAACTTATTTTGAACTAGCACATCAAATGGGCTGTAAATTTTCGTAAGAAAGGCTGCATGGTTGTGACAGATTTGGATTCTGACATTTGGGACCCACGAGGAAAAAGCCTATCCAAGGTGGTGTTGACTTACTAGTCAACAAATGATTCTGCCTACCAGCCGTTGATTTGACATCCAACATCTGTCATGTATCTTCTGTCTCTTGTCTTCTTCCTCCAGCCGCCGAAACCAAACCACCCCGTCGGTCCCGCCTGCTCCCGCCTCCCATGGCTGGCTGCGCCTCCGCCGCCCCACCGTACCCTCAAACATTGGCCAGTCCATCCCTCTATTCCCCCACACATCTTGTTATTCTCCGGCGACGTCAGCCCCAACACGCACGCGCACTCGAACCAGTCAACCCTCGTACTCCCCTCCGCCTGCGACTAGACTGCCGCATCTTCCACGGCTCCTGTTCATTCCTGTCCGAGGCCTCGCCGTCGTCCTCCGCCTTGGTTCGCTCGCCGTGCATGGTGCGCCACCGTTTGGCGTTGTCAACGTGGTCAACAACCGAGAGGAATAAAGAGGTGACTGTACGTGGAGAGGATGATAGTAGGGACCTACCAGGGTCATGGCAGTACGCAAGCAAGTGCCTCATTATTACATGCCCAAAAAAATGGTTCCTCCTAATGGTTGGACATCTGGGTCCCACACCATTGTCAACATAGTCAATAAACGAGAGAATTACACAATGAGCGGCTGACACCAGGGACCCAGCAGGTCGCGCAGTTGTTATTTACTTTTTTTAGGAACAAGCAGTTGTTATTTAGTACTACTTTTAGAGACGGATCAGGGTAACAACGGGGCTGTGCGGGGGCTGTGGCCCGTCTAGCAAGGGTTTTATTTTATGTTTACCACATGATGAGCCCAGTTGTGTTTTTTTCTTTCTAAAAATGGCTAGCCCAGTTCTACTTTCTTTAAAGAAATACCCAACGGGGGCCTACTTGCTTTCTCAGCCCTGCTCAGCTGCAAATCTTTCAAGATGAGAGCGATGTATTCGCTTGCCCAGAAAATGAAGTAGTAAGAAATGGGATGTAAATTTAAAAACACAGCAAACCGGCAATTAGTTTCAAATATCGTTTTTTAAGATTTCGAGATTTCGAATTTAATTGTTTTTTTTGCGGGGAAAATTATGTTGGATTTTAAATTGATATAAATTTATTGTTTTTAAATTAGTTTGAATGTGATTCGAAATTTTGGGATTAAAAACAGTTCGGACCGCACCGAAATATGAAAATTTGGTTGAATTTTTAACCGTGGTCAGAATATGAGCTGTAATGGTAACAAAAAGATTATGGGCTTCAAATAATCCTTAAGAATTAGCCAATGAGCTGTACATTTATTAGCAATAATGGCAGATGGGTTGTATGCTGTTTTCCACATATTTGAGGCTGACTTGTGGGCCTACTAGGTTGATGCGTACGCTTTCCTAAAAAAAGGTTGACACGCAGGCATGGCCTTGTCAACTTAGTCAACACACGAGAGCAGTGACTGTTGGATGTCCATCCAACGACCATCATGCTTCTTCAATCTCTGCTCTTCCTGCTCCAGCCGCTCAAACCAGCGCCGGCGGGACTTCTTGCTCCCTCCTCCCATTGCCGGCTGTGCTGCCGCGCAGGCCTCAGCGCTCCACCCTACTCCCATCGTTGGCCTGGCCACCCCTCTACTCACCCACACCTGATGTTATTCTCCGACGACGGCAGACAAACCAGTAAACCCTCGTACTCCCCTCCGCATGGGAAACAACTACCGAGTCTTCCCTGGCTCAGTGTCGTTCCCTCCCTAGGCCTCGCCGTCGTCCACCACCCAGGTTCTCTCGGTGCGGCGTGGTCAACGTGGTCAACGAACGACATCCATCGGAAGAGGATTGTACGTGGAGAGGCTGACAGCTGGGTCCACGACCACACGCAAGGAAGTGCCTCCTTATTACGCGCAAAATAATGATTCCTCCACCTGACAGAGGGGACCCACCGGAAGGGCCTCTGTATTTCGTGAAAAAAACTTTCCTCTCGCTGACAGCTCGGACCCACCAGCTATATCTTCGCACGCAAGGAAGTGCCTCCTTATTACGCACAAAAAAATGAATACTCCCCCTGCTAGCTGGGACCCACCATATTTGGAGGCTGACTTGTGGGCCTACTAAGTTGACATGGATGGAGGGCTTTGTTAACTTAGTCAATATATACGATTCTAGCTGCTATGACCGTACGATGACCATCCAACGGCCGTAGTGCTTCTTCAACCTCTGGTCTTCTTGCTCCAGCCGCCCAAACCAGCGCCGGTCGTGCCGCCTGCTCCTGCCTCCTGTGGCCGGCTCTGCTGCCGCATAGGCCTCGCCACCCCACCCTACTCCCATAGTGTCGGTGTTTTGGGAACCAGGGTACCCAGACTTGCCTGCCTGCGGCCCATGGTGTGGCTCCATCGACGGCCTGGTACGGCCCAGCTTCAACACCAACAAGACAAGACCCTCGCGAGGGGCCAAGCCTCACGAGGGAGATGACGCCAAGACCTCCTGAGGGAGCGGCCACCCGTGGGCTGCTCCTGAGGAGCGGAGTTTCCTATGCAAGTGCCCAACCTCATGAGGTCGCGGTGACTGTTGGGGATACGCATAACAGGTAGGCCCACGAAGGGTCAAAATATCATAAATCATGGGGTCCACATAGCATGTGGGTCCAGATAAATCTCATATAGATGTACTATCCACTCGGACATATCAATGTACCGTCCACTCGGAAGACAGTCAACCACTCGGTCGTATGGCTCACTCGGATATGCGAAGACCAAACAGTCGACAAGGCAGTCGGAGCATCATTCTCATAGTGGAGGTTTCGTAGTGGGCTGACATTATGGCATTTATGCCCCTCTTTGTAACATAGGAGGTGAGGGGGTGGCGCACTCTATATAAGCCACCCCCCACCACTAGACTTGGGGCTCTTTTCTTCTCTCATTTTCTCTCCCTGGCTCTCTCTCGACATTAGTCTCAGGACTACCAAGATCCGTTCTCCTCTCCCTCTCTCAAATACACCATGTAACTCCGTGTTCATGACAGATAAAACAAACCCTCTCCGGAGCATGAGATGTAGGGCTGCTATCTCCACCGCGAGAGGCCCGAACTCGCTAAAACCACCGTGTCACACATATGCATCTCGATAGATCATGCTCCTTTGCCCTATCCCTTATTATTGTCGGAATCATTCCTACGACAGTTCGCGCCCACCGTGGGGCA
Source organism: Thinopyrum elongatum (assembly GCA_011799875.1). Taxonomy (NCBI): domain Eukaryota; kingdom Viridiplantae; phylum Streptophyta; class Magnoliopsida; order Poales; family Poaceae; genus Thinopyrum; species Thinopyrum elongatum. The sequence continues at coordinate 391,135,312 of CM022299.1, forward strand.
TGGCATCTATCGAGCCATGATGCCGATGGTTTTTTCATTCATTTATGTTTAATTTCCTGTTCATCATGTTCATATTGTTCGTCATCGCAGCAAGTAACCGAAGCATCCCAAAAGGAGAGGAGAAGAAACATCTTCACCTGATGCTGCAGGCGTGCATAACCATTTGCAAATGGATCGATCGGGAGATTTCTTTCTATGCTATCCTCTTATGATCTAACAATCATCATGGATCTTAACAAATCCGTTGTTTTCCTCCCTGTACGAGCAGGTACCCATCGGGGTCAACAACGAAATCTTGCGATGCATAGATCAGACAAGAGACGAGGAAGGGAAAAGGGCATCGACGCGCTACGCCAAGGGTCGTCGCCATTGTCCTCGCGCACGGCCGCCAGCGCGGTGGCCCGCGCCTCCTGCTTCCTCTTCTCCATCGACCTCAGCCCGCCCGTCAGCCGGTTGCAGTGATCGCAGGCACTCGACAGTCCCTTTGGCGGCGCGGGCGCTCGGCTGTGGTCTTTGTGACGTGCGCACAGGCCTGGCGCTGCAGCGGCCACCTCGTCTCCGCGAGACCGCGACGGCCTGACACGGCGCGCTGCAGCGGCGTTCCTCGTCAACCGCGCCGTGGCGACCCCCGTGGTCAATGCGCGCACCCGACGTGGCACCGAGTCTGAGGCTGTCCACATCCTCGACCAAATGGGAGCCATCCAATTGTCTCGCCGCCGCCTCAGGCTCCGCCCGCGTGCAGCCTCACCGAAGAACGCCATCCTGCACTCGGATTTATCGCGGACCGCCCCACCTCGCGATGGATCCGTGCCAAAAACCGCCGCCGCGGTGGCCGACCAGGGAGCTCTGCGCCCCGCCTTCCACTTTCCTTCTAATCTTAATTCCTTCCCATTTATGTCGTGCATGCAGGAGATAAATGGCTGTGGGAAACGTCCATTACATGCATGAATGGCTTTAACTCTCGCTTAATTAGTGTTAAAACAACTTGCATGCAGGTTAATTCGGTGCTAGACGTGGGCAACTCCCCCCACGTGCTTTGGATCATGTCTGCCTGCAAGCGATCGAGCCGCTCGGCTCCATCGGATGGGACAGTGCTCGTGCGCTCGTGGGCACATCCATGCCGAACCTCACCGACGCCTCCGAGCCCAGGACTCCGCATCGGCCTGCCCAACCAGCTCCACACCGACTGGATCGCAGCCCAGTTGTGGTTCTCTCGGACCAGCGGGTGCACTCGGATGTGGAGTCCACTCGGACTGCGCTCACTCGGCTCTGAAGCCCCAGGGTCACCTGGCTGGTTCGCCTTTTTCTACTCGGCCCGCTAACATCCAGAACATCATCGACAACAACTACGATCGCGAACCTACGGAACCAACCGCATCTTCATCGCTCGACCTCTCTGCATGCATGCCGCTGCTCAGTTGGATACGCCTCCACCACTCGACCCTCATGCGCGTCGTCGCCACTCAGGTGGACACGACATTATCACTTGGCAGACCGTGCGTCATCACTCGGCTGGACGCGTCTACTTCACTCGGACGCCCCGCGCATCATCACTCCGCTGGATGCGTCATCATCACTCGGACGCCCCACGCGTCGCCACTCCGCGGGATGCGTCTACTTCACTCGGACACCCCGCGCATCGTCACTCCGCGGGACGCATCTACTTCACTCGGACGCCCTGAGCGTCGCCACTCCAAGAGACGCGTCTACTTCACTCGGACGCCCCGCATCGTCACTCTGTGGGATGCGTCTGCTTCACTCAGACGCCCCGTGCGTCGCCACTCCGCGGGACGCGTCTCCTTCACTCGGACGCCCCATGCATCATCACTCCACGGGACGCGTCTACTTCACTCGGACGCCCGGAGCGTCGTCACTCCGCGGGACGCGTCTGCTTCACTCAGACGCCCCGCGCGTCACCACTCAGCGGGACACGTCTACTTCACTCGGACGCCCCGAGCATCGTCACTCCGTGGGACGCGTTTGCTTCACTCGGACGCCCCACGCGTTGCCACTCTGCGGGACGCGTCTACTTCACTAGGACGCCCCGTGCCTCGTCACTCCGCGGGACGCGTCTACTTCACTCGGACGCCCGGAGCGTCGCCACTCCGTGGGACGCGTCTACTTCACTCGGACGCCCCGCATCGTCACTCCGCGGGACACGTCTGCTTCACTCGGACGCCCCGCGCGTCGCCACTCCGCAGGACGCATCTACTTCACTCGGACGCCCCGCGCATCGTCACTCCGCTGGATGCGTCTTCATCACTCGGACGCCCCGCGCGTCGCCACTCCGCGGGACGCATCTACTTCACTCGGACGCCCTGCGCATCGTCACTCTGCTGGATGCATCTTCATCACTCGGACGCCCCGCGCGTCGCCACTCCGCAGGACGCATCTACTTCACTCGGACGCCCCATGCGTCGCCACTCCACTGGATGCGTCTTCATCACTCGGACGCCCCGCGCGTCGTCACTTGGTTGGACACGTCTGCACCACTCGGCCGTCCCGTCCGTCGCCACTCGGTCGGGCTAGGCCTCACCCGGAATTTCCGCGGCGAATCGATCCGATCGATTGCCCACAGTTCCTTTTCGAAAGGACGTCTGTTAGTCCGACTGACCACCCTCTGTGGGGACCTGTGCACTCGGACACGTAAAACACCCGACTGAAGTCACCTTCAGGATCGCTATGAGATGAGCTTGACGCCCCTCCGCGGGTTAACTTGGCCCTTCCACTAGCGTCCAAGGCGCATGCCTCATAAACTTGGACTCGAAGATGGCCTGTGTTGGCGTTCCCCCGAGATAAGGAATGGCATTTCTCCGGAGAGTCAGACCACGCGCCGGCGTCGTCACTCGGGTTTTATGGCATGTCCACAATCGGACCTCAAGTCTATCTCTTCCGAGAGACATATGAATGCCACCAAGTTTTGCTCGGTGATCAACAACATCCGATCATTCGGAGAACCTTTTAGTCCTCACCACTCGGTCGCCCCGTGCGTCGCCATTGGTTGGACACATCCTCACCACTCGGCCGCCCCGTGCGTCGCCACTCGGTGAGACACATCTACATCAATCGGCCGCCCCGCGCGTCGCCATTGGTTGGATACATCCTCACCACTCGGCCGCCCCGCGCGTCGCCACTCGGTGAGACACATCTACATCAATCGGCTGCCCCACGCGTCGCCATTGGTTGGACACATCCTCACCACTCGGCCGCCCCGCGCGTCGCCACTCGGTGAGACACATCTACTTTAATCGGCTGCCCCGCGCATCGCCATCGATTGAACACATCTTCACCACTTGGCCACTCGCGCGCCTTCAGATAGCTAAGTCATTCTACATTCTGTTATTTCTGCGTTCCCGAGTATCTCATAATTCACACGTCACGTTCACTCATAGGCCACGCCATCGAGTGTGCCTCTACGCTCGGTTACTGATTTTCACATACTTGCTTAGTACTGGTTATTTGACTCCCGAGTCCAACTTCCATTTTTACACATACGTCATTCACGAACACCATGTGTTCTTCATTTCGAGTTTGCATCGGTCCTCGGGGGCTGCAACTCAGTCAGAACACTACACTTCCGTTTTATTTGAGCCAGCACTCCAACATGTCCGGTTGGATCCCTCACTTCGTCAAGTTCGATCAGATCCTTCACTCTTTTAGACTCTTGCTGGTTCTGAACCAGCAAGCCCCTTGCACACCCAGCGGGTGTTGTCTATGGGTTTATTTACACAAATCATTTCAGCACACATCAAATTTCCTCTTGCTATTTTTCTTACACAAGTTACGCGATCACTCGACGGCCCTATGCGCCAACTTCATCGCTACTCGGACTCGGTCACCGTATCGATCCTAGCGCACCGCAACACCGACCTTGCCGCTCTGTTGATTTCAAACACATCCGGCCAACCCTTCCGTGGAGTCATCTTCATCGTGTCAACGACATAGACCTCGTCGTCTCATTGGGCATGAGACAGATAAGTCCCTTTTTAACTGCATACATCACTCCTTTGCGAGTTTGCCTCTTTCGAGCATCACTCGGAAGCTGCTTCTCACCTTTACCCGAGTCCGACTCAATGAATTACAATTTATCCATTCAAAACTATATTTCCCGGGTTCCGACAAGTTCACCGTCAAAACCTGTAGTGCGCCCGGGGGCTACGCCGCACTCAGGGGCTGTGACCCATTCGAAATCACACTCTCCCGAGTGGTCGAGTACTTCATCACCAGTCGAATCCTTCACTTCAACGAGTGCATTCGGATCCGCCACTTTGACAAGTTGCATAATCACTCAGGCGCTCTGCGCGCCATCTTCATTCCTACCCAGACTCAGTTGCCACGCCGGTCTTGTTGCGTCGCAACCACACTACACCGACCTCGTCGCTACATCAGCTTCGGAAGCATCTAGCTAATATCTTCGCGGGCCATTTTTGCCACTTGGCTGGACATGTAGTCCTTCACTCGGCCGCCCCATGCGTCGCCACTCGGTTGTGCACGTCTTCACCACTCGGCCGCCCCGTGCGTCGCCACTCGGTTGTGCACGTCTTCACCACTCGGCCGCCCCGTGCGTCGCCACTCGGCTGTGCATGTCTTCACCACTCGGCCACCCCGCGCGTCGGCACTCGGCTATGCACGTCTTCACCACTCAGCTGCCCTGCTCGTCGCCACTCAATTGTGCACGTCTTCACCACTCGGCCACCCCGCTCGTCGCCACTCAATTGTGCACGTCTTCACCACTCGGCCGCCCTGCGCGTCGCCACTCGGTTGTGCACGTCTTCACCACTCGGCCGCCACGCGCGTCGCCACTTGGTTGTGCACGTCTTCACCGCTCGGCCGCCACGCGCGTCGCCACTCAGTTGTACACATCCTCGCCCCTCAACCGCCCCACGCGTCACCATCAGTTGGACATGTCTTCAGCACTACACCCCCAACACGGGAGCGACTAAGTTACTCATATGATCAAACCTCATATCGCACTCTGTAGCAAGCATGCCTCTTTCGAGCATCACTTGGGGGCTCCGCACAGCCGTGGGCCATTCCACCTCAGGGGTTACGCCCATTTGATCAATCTGTTGATCACATCAGGAATATTTTTATGACCATACATGCTCGGTCCGCCGAAGATCTATGAGGGTAGCACCGTCCACTCGGACGATCGCCCAAATCATTACCTGGAGTCATCTTCAGGACTGCAAAAGGGTGAAAAAGACGCTCCTCTACGGATACACTTGGGCCTTCTTCTAGGCTCCAAGGCGTCAGTTTCACAAACTTGGACTCGGAGATGTCATGTGCTGGTGTTCCCCCGGGATAATGAGTGGCCTCTCTCCAGAGAGTCAGTCCACGCACTAGCCTCGCCACTCGGGTTTCATGGCACGTCCACATCGGACCACTAGTCTATCTCCTCTGGGAGACATACGAGTGCCACCAAGTTTTTCCTCGCAGTCAACATACCCCGATCAGTCGGGAAACACGTCCACTCGGACACATACCCCTTTCATGCAAAAGGGTAAAATCGGCACTCCTCTACGGATACACTTGGTCCTTCTTCTAGGTTCCAAGGCGTCAGTTTCACAAACTTGGACTCGAAGATGGCATGTGCTAGTGTTCCCCCGGGATAATGAGTTGCCTCTCTCCGAAGAGTCGGTCCACGCGCTAGCCTCGCTGCTCGGGTTTCATGGCGCGTCCACATCGGACCACTAGTCTATCTCCTCTGGGATACATACGAGTGCCACCAAGTTTTTCCTCGCACTCAACATACCCCGATCAGTCGGGAAGCACGTCCACTCGGACAAATACCCCTTTCATGCAAAAGGGTGAAACCAACGCTCCATCTGATTGACTCAATTTTAGACTAAAAGATATTTGCCATGTCGACTGCATGGAGGTTTACCAGGAGACTTAAACCCTCTACCAGACTCATCTAGTCCGACAGAGGCTCGGGGACTACACCCAGTGGGTGCACTTAGCGTGCCCCCATTGGAAGAGAACTCAGAAAGAAACATTTTGCTCGGTCAAGTCCAACACCAACATTCAAGTGCAACAAACCCTATAGACTACAACCGACTACCGAGTCAAGGCGGAACAAGCTTGACCAATACCAGATCCTCAAGTACTACTCAACCTCTGAGTCGGAGAGGAACAAGTTCGATCAGTACCAGCTAAGAAGATTTTTAGTTCTCTCAGACCCCCGCCGACTGCCCGCAATCGACGGCGGTCTCGGGGACTACACCCAGTGGGTGCACTCAGCGTGCCCCCACTGGAGTAATCTCCACTTGGTACGGCCTGACCGGTCCGAGTGATGAACAACAAACAAACAAGTTCTAAGACTCCCGTCGACTACCAAAAAAAATTCCTATAAGGTGAGTTTAACGCTCCTCCGTGGACCTGTTTTGAGCCTTCTTCTAGGACTCAAAGCATGAAACTCACAAGTTCGGATCTAGAACCGACTCGTATTGACGTTCCTCCGGGATAAGAATGGCGTCTCTCCGAGAGAGCAGTCCATGCGTCAATCTTGTTGCCCAGATTTAATGACACACCCATACTCAGATCACGAGTTAACCTCTTCTCAGAGATGAACGAATGTCACCAAGTTGCTCCTCACGGGCACTTACCCCAGATCAGTTGGGAAGCACAATGCCATAATCCATTGAGATTTCATTCAAACCTTGGTTGTCTAAAAGCACGATGACAGGTACCGAGTATTTCCGTAATCACTCGGGCCAAATTGTGTCTTTCACAAACTCGTTTTGCAAACTCTCAACCGATTCGGGGGCTAAAGTTGGGGATACGCATAACAGGTAGGCCCACGAAGGGTCAAAATATCATAAAGCATGGGGTCCACATAGCATGTGGGTCCAGATAAATCTCATACAAACGTACTATCCACTCGGACATATCAACGTACCGTCCACTCGGAAGACAGTCAACCACTCGGTCGTATGGCTCACTCGGATATGCGAAGAACAAACAGTCGACAAGGCAGTCGGAGCATCATTCTCATAGTGGAGGTTTCGTAGTGGGCTGACATTATGGCATTTATGCCCCTCTTTGTAACATAGGAGGTGAGGGGGTGGCGCACTCTATATAAGCCACCCCAACCACTACACTTGGGGCTCTTTTCTTCTCTCATTTTCTCTCCCTGGCTCTCTCTCGCCATTAGTCTCAGGACTACCAAGATCCGTTCTCCTCTCCCTCTCTCAAATGCACCATGTAACTCTGTGTTCATGACAGATAAAACAAAGCCTCTCCAGAGCATGAGACGTAGGGCTGTTATCTCCACCGCGAGAGGCCCGAACTCGCTAAAACCACTGTGTCACCCATATGCATCTCGATAGATCATGCTCCTTTACCCTATCCCTTATTATTGTCGGAATCGTTCCCACGACAGTGATGCAAGCCATGACGACCAAGGCCAGGCTGGCGCCAGCGGGCGCAGAGGAGCAGGTTTCCTCTTTGGTGCTAAGGGGGCAAGCGCAGGCATGGGGTCCCAAGGAATCAGCTAAAGGTTTCCATTCCCGTGCAACGAGACCAAGACCGCCAGGACGGCAGGACGGATGTCATCGCTGAGCCCACCGCAGTGTCATGACCAGAGCTTTGCAGGAGAAGACCACCTTTCGTCAGGATAAGATGTACTACTTGTCCCCTTTCAAATTGGCCGTTGTGGAATCCCTTCCCGCCTTCGTTTTCGGGGAAGAGGATCGAGGCCGCTATAAATATAGGTTAGCCACCACCGTAGAAGGGATCCAATCCGATCCCAGGTCGACTCATTCCCACCAGAGCGAGCCTCGTGAGCTTGTTCATCCTCTGTACTAGTTCATCCTCAGCCCCTCATGAGGCAAATCCACCACAAAGCAGGAGTAGGGTCTTACACCGCAAGGTGGCCCGAACCTGGGTAAACTGCCGTGTCCATCTTCTTTTCTGTTCATCGAGCTAGGTTGTAGGGTGACGGGTTGGTTAGCTGGAGAGGTTGAGTTCTTCGCACACGCCCCAGAGTTCGAACCTTCTTTGGGTCTGCGGAGCCTTGAATCCGACATTTGGCGCGCCAGGTAGAGGCGTGTTGAAGCTTCTCTCCCACAACTCGCTCCACCGTTGTTCCGCCGCTCCAATGGATGACGCCCGCCATGTTCGAGCCGAGCGCTGGGCCGCTCGTGTCACCCAGACGGCACCCGCGGGCGACGGCGCCCCTCGCCGCTCTGCCTCCCCAGTGGCTAACGCCGCCACCGACCCTGCTGCCCGCGAACAGCAGGACTTGTTGCTGCCACCGTCTGTGCAGTGTGACGGCCGCACCGCGACTCCGTCACCCACTCTAGCCATGGCGTCGTCTTCTCATGGCCATCATGGGCCGGCAAACGCGCAGTCTATGCTGCTCATGGCGCGCGAGCTTCTGCGCTATCGTCCGGCCAATGACCTCTACGACGACTGGCTCGCCCGCATCGCCGAACTCGTCAACGCCGCTGGTGAGGCCCCTACACCGTCTCGTTCGCTTCGCCCTCCGCCGCCCCTGGCGGGCGATGTGGCTCACGGCACGCCTCCTCCTCCTCCTCTGCATGGCGTGGGCCCCGAGCCGAGGCGTGAAGCTCCCCAGCACGACCCGCTGCGCAGAGCGCCTGCGCGCGATGAAGAAAGCTGCTAGGTGGTGCAGCGGCCCCAAGGAGAAGCGCGTGTGCTTCCAGCACCGCCACACCAAGACCGCGTACCGCCAGAGGCAGCAGCGCGCGGGCGTCGAGATCAGGCTCCTCCCCAGCGGCTGGCCCCTGTGAGTGCGGCAGGGTGTCGTGCTTTCACCCCAGAGCTGCGTCGCGTCGTCTGGCCTGGCAAGTTCAAACTAGATCTGCCTCCGCGCTACGACGGCACCCCCGACCCCACTGAGTTCCTCCAGCTCTATGAGCTGAGCATCGAGGCGGCGAACGGCAACGACAAGATCATGGCGAACTGGTTTCCCATGGCCCTCAAGGACGGCGCACGCTCTTGGCTCCTGAACCTTCCGGTGGGGTCAATCTCCTCCTGGGACGAGCTCCGCGAGCGCTTCATTGCCAACTTCCAAGGCACTCGCAACCACACTCCAGCGGCAGGCGACCTGCGGCGCATCAAGCAGCAACCGGGCGAGACCTTGCACAAGTACATACAATGCTTCAACACCGTCCGCCTCAAGATCCCCAAGGTGTCGGACGAGGCCGTCATCTCAGCGTTCTCTGATGGCGTCCGGGACGTCAAGATGAAGGAAGAGCTCGCCATACACGAGGACTTGTGTTCGGCTCTGGAGATGTTCAACCTGGCGGCCAGGTGCGCGAGGGCCGAGGAAGGTCGCCTCTCCCTCTTGGAGCTTCTGGAGGCAGATCCTGAAGACAAGAAGGCCGAGGCTAAGGACGTAAAGCGCAAGGGCCTGGCTGTGCTCGCGGCAGAACCTGAGATGAAGCGTGGCTGCGACCACCCCGAATCCTCCAAGGGCAGCCGTCCGTTCTACATCTTCCATAATGTCCACAGCCACAACACCAACGACTGCTAGGAGCTCAGGGCAATCCACGACAGGCGCCTCGACCGTCGTCCCGAGTGCAACGACCGTGGCTACGGCCACGGAGGAGGCCGCGACGGAGGCCGCTGGGACAACCGTGACCCCTGCCAGGACTGGCGTGATCAGCCTTGTGAGGACCGCTGGCAAGGTCAACCTCGCGACGGCCCCTGGCGTGACCAGCCCCGCGAGGACCGTCCTCAGGGCAACGCCGGCCTCCCTCTACTGCCACCGCCTCCAAGGAGGAACGACGACAACCGCGAAGATGATGGGGCTGGGGGCTTCCAGGAGCCACGTGTGATCGCCTGCATCCTGGGCAGTGCTCAGGCCCCCGCTTCTCATCGCATCTTCAAGCAGTTCACTCGCGAGGTGAACGCGGCCCTCCCCAAGCTCGAGGCATCGCGCCCCCTCAGGTGGTCCAAGTACGCCATCACCTCCGATTCCATGGACCAGCCCAAATGTTCAGCCGCCGCTGGCGCGCTCCCGATGCTCTGCTCGCCGACCATCAGCAACATCCTCGTCACCAAGACGCTCATCGACGGCGGCGCAGGGCTCAACGTCCTCTCCGTCGAGACGTTTGAGAAGCTCCAGGTGCCGTACGACCAGCTCCTCCCCACCAAGCCTTTCTCAGGAGTAACCGATGGCTCCACAGTCCCCATAGGGCAGATCCGCCTCCCTGTCACCTTCGGCCAGCACGACAACTACCACACTGAGCTCATCGACTTCGACATTGCCCATATTCGCCTCCCGTACAATGCCATCCTTGGGTATCCGGCCCTCGCCAAGTTCCTGGCGGCAACGCACCACGGCTACAACGTCCTCAAGATGCCAGGGAGCGGCGGTATCATCATGATCACCTGCGACGAGAAGGTTGCGGTGTGCTCCCTTGAGCGCGCTTACCAGGCTACGGTAGTCAAGAACTCAGACGATGAGGGTGCCGCTCGACCTCCTGAGGCCATCCCCAAGAAGAAGAAGAAGCAGCTCCTCCCCAAGGGCCGTCAGGAGGCTGGCGCGCCTGACGATCGAGCCTCAGGCCCTGCGCCCACTGCTGGGGCGCCCTTCCCTCTCGCATAGGAAGGCGTGCCTGGTGCCCCTCTCAGGACGAGCTCGGGGGCTCTCCTCTGGAGGGCCTCTGACCTGACCAGCGTCACGAGGGAGGCGTTCGGGCACCACGTGGGGGCGTGCTTCGACGCATGCCTCCAAGAGCAAGGCGCAAGGCGCGAGGCGCCAGGCGCTCAGGAGTTCATCACCAAGACGATCGAGGAGCTTCAGGAGGCGGGAGCCATGCGTGGCGAGTGTCGCCTCGCATCATCCCGTGCAGCTGCTGCCCCTGACATGGGTAGTGAGCTGCGCGTCTGCGTCAACATCCCAGGTCTCAACAGGGTTGCTTCTCAGGAGCTCTTCTGGCTGTCCCACGTTGGACAAACTAGGGGCTGCCCCTGCAGTTACGTCTGCATGCCGTTCGGCCTGTTGGACGTGGCTGCCTCGCACCAGCGCTACATGCAGGGTGTCCTGGCGGCTCACGAGGCCCGGCGCTAGGCGGTCCTGGCAGAGGAGGTGCCGGATCCTCGCGAGCTTCCTAGGCCTCCAGAGCCTCCCGAGCCTCAGGAGCCAGCCGGCTCGTGAGGAGCGATCTCCACAGCACGCATCTTCAGCTACTCCATCGCTTCTACAACAACGGTGCCAGGTGACTTTTTGGTTTGTTCAGTTGAGGGCGCCCCTCGGGCTGCATTATCCTCAGGATGTCAGGGCCCATCCCTGCAACCGCATCATTTTCATGTACTCCGGACCAGTTATGCATGCTCAGGCTATTATGTTTGTTAGTGTTATGCCCGTTGTCTTGTTATCGGTGGAGTTGCCCTTCGCGGCATCCGCGCGTGCTAACCCGCCTCTTGCTCATCCCGCAACGGGGGCTGCTGGCACGGTGCCTGTGCTTGGGTCCGTCCCTGCAGCGCTGATAAACCTAAGAGACCGAGCTCTGGCTCGCGGCCGGCCCCGCGCACGTCACCTCACCGGGTCCTTAGTGCCTTCGTCTTCTCGCGGAAAGATCATCGGCAGGATAGCGAGCGCGGCTGTCTGTTATGTTTCTGGCTAACCCACAGGAGCCCCGGAGGCAGGGCCACCAGCGGCCTTGCCACCTTGGGAGAACGCCATGCCACGTGTCAAGGGGCGCAACCCCTCCTTGCTACCAGCCACTCTTTTCTCGCGCAAGCCGCTTGCACGTTAAAGGGGGGGCCCTTGAGCATCGCGACTGAGGGGCACCTACCGGCTCTCGGGACCTCACCCCCTGGCCTTGACCACGACATCGCGACCTGGTATACCAGTGGCGGCCGAGCCTTGCTCGAGGGCCGGGTACCAAGGACGTAGAGCACCCAGGCAAGCGGGGGAGATGGAGTCGGTAGGAGCCCTGCGGAGGGGGCATCATCAGGAGAAGGGCATGGCCTAATGTCACACGAGAAGTTCCCCCACGCAGCAAAGGAACCACCGCAGGCTCGTCCAGATAAGTCACCTCACATGCGCAGGCATGAGCCTCATGACCAGCGTTATGTCCCTCGCGATCTCGCTCTGCCCTTGCCGCCGAGCAACCAGGCAAGCACCCCCCCTTGAGCATACAGATATCGCCTATTCTTTCTCTCTCATGCTTGCATTAGAATTGCTGTTGCTACTGCTTTACCTATTCTGATGCATATATTGTAACCTGCTATTGAAACCTTACCTGCTTATCCTAAACTGTCTAGTATAGGCTGGGTAGAGACCTATTAGTGACCCCACTTATCCCGACTGCCCCGCTGGATTATCAGAAGACCCGATCAACGGGACTAAAGACTAGGCCCCGGCACCGCACATCACCCCCACTTAGTTGTAACGACACTGCAGCGTTATTATCGAGTGCCGAGGGTGAAACCTCTTGTAGCACTTCAGATGTTAACTCTGTAGAGTAGCTATTCGGTCGTGGTCATCGAGGGTGATTCCTCCTTCACTGCTTCCGATAACGACGCCGTCGTACAACACCTCAAGTGTGAACCCAGCAAGGGTGATTCCTTCGAGTTCACCTTGACGGATATATCGAGTAGGAATCCAACGAGGGTGATACCTCGGATTCCCCTGATGTTATGGACACACGGATACTTGGACTATACTATTGTTACTTGGAAAGGCGGGTCGACCCTGAGGGGTACCCGCGTGTGATGTGAAGACGGGTTGCCTGGATGGTGCCCGAGTGATGGATACGAGGCGTGGCCGGGCATTCTTGGCCCTTGCCGCAAGTCCTCGAGACGGGGCGACGGAGTCACATCGATCGTGAGTCTCTGCTCGTTACCGCACCCCCAAGGTACTAACGATTTGGATATTTGATCTGAGTGGGCCTTTGGCCCGATAGCACTAACCATCACGCGGGAATAAATATGGGTACTCTGCATCGTGGCATCAGCCGAAAGTTCTGTCAGACATCCAGTTCAGCATTGTGGCACGGTCGGATCGTGCCGACCATCCGAGGCGATGCTGGTATCCACCCTGCACACAATGACCCGGAGTGCACAGGGCGATGGCCCAAGACCCCTGAGTGCTTAGGATGTAGATCGGCGGGGACCTCTCTGCTGAGCTTTAGGTAGGGTTGCGGTGTGTCGTTTGGCTGAGGCCAGGCATGACCCAGAAAAGTGTGTCCGGCCGGAGTTAAGCGAGCGTGGTGGGTAAGTTGGTGCACCCCTGTAGGGAAGAACTAATCTATGCATAGCCGAATCCTTGGTAACGGACACTCGGAGTTGTATCCTGATTGATACAATTAGAATTGGATACTATGGCTCTGGGATTGCTTCTCGCAGGGAGTCGAGAAGGGATCTCAGGACGAGGTTGATGACTGTATGGCTCTGGGATTGCTTTCTCGTAGGGACTCGAGAAAGGATCTCTAGGTGAGGATGAGACTTAATGATACTACTACTTATACGGTACTAATCTACACTCTTCTAATGCTGCAAGACCTCTGAAGATGCTAGTCTACGATAGGACTAGGCCTTTCTCTCTATTCTGGCATTTCTGTAGCCCAGTCCACATATACAGCCTTCCTTTGATAATGTTGCATATGTAGTGTAGATCCTTGCTTGCTGAGTACTTCGGATGAGTACTCACGGTTGCTTTGCTTTCTTTTTCCCCCATATCCCTTTTGATGCAACCAGATGACAGAGCCCCGGTTACAGCGGCCCCGCCGACGTTCGCTACTACTATCCCGAGGGTGGATATTACTACGAGCTTGCCGTCGACCAGGAGTAGGATCGGAGGGTCCCAGGCAGGAGGCCTACGCCTTTCGATCGTAGTGTTTTTCTTTTGTCTCGCCTTCTTAAGGCCTTTCTGTGTTTTCTTTTATATCTGTACTCAGATATTTGTTGCTTCCGCTGACGCTTGTGTGCGAGCTTATGTATTCGAGCCCTCGAGGCCCCTGGCTTGTAATATAAAGCTTGTATGACTTTCTTTATGTTTTAGAGTTGTGTTGTGATATCTTCCCGTGAGTCCTTAGGCTTGATCGTGTGCATTTGCGTGTATGATTAGTGCACGATCGAGCCGGGGGCGTCACATAGCGTGCCGACGGCGATCACATCGACCTTGGAACCATTCCTGACGCGCATCATCACCTCGTCCTTAGCCAATCTTCGTTTGATCCGTAGCTCCTGTTTCGATTTACAAATATGAGCAACCGAACCAGTATCAAATACCCAGGTGCTACTACGAGCATTAGTAAGGTACACATCAATAACATGTATATCAAATATACCTTTGTTCACTTTGCCATCCTTCTTATCCGCCAAATACTTGGGGCAATTCCGCTTCCAGTGACCAGTTCCTTTGCAGTAGAAGCACTCAATTTCAGGCTTGGGTCCAGCTTTGAGCTTCTTCCCAGGAGTGGCAACTTGCTTGCCATTCTTCTTGAAGTTCCCTTTCTTTCCCTTGCCCTTTTTCTTGAAACTAGTGGTCTTGTTAACCATCAACACTTGATGCTCCTTCTTGATTTCTACCTCCGCGGCCTTAAGCATTGCGAAGAGCTCGGGAATTGTTTTGTTCATCCCTTGCATATTATAGTTCATCACGAAGCCTTTGTAGCTTGGTGGCAGTGATTGAAGAACTCTGTCAATGACACAATCAACTGGAAGATCAACTCCCAGCTGAGTCAAGTGATTATAATACCCAGATATTTTGAGTATGTGTTTACTGACAGAACTGTTCTCCTCCATCTTGTAGCTATAGAACTTGTTGGAGATTTCATATCTCTCAACCTGGGCATTTGCTTGAAATATTAACTTCAACTCTTGGAACATCTCATATGATCCATGACGTTCAAAACGTCTTTGAAGTCCCGGTTCTAAGCCATAAAGCATGGCACACTGAACTATCAAGTAGTCATCAGATCGAGCTTGCCAGACATTCAAAACATCAGCTTCTGCTCCTGCAGTAGGCCTTTCACCTAGCGGTGCATCAAGGACATAATTCTTCTGTGCTGCAATGAGGATAATCCTCAAGTTAGGGACCTAGTCCGTGTAGTTGCTGCCATCATCTTTCAACTTAGCTTTCTCTAGGAGCGCATTAAAATTCAAGGGAACGGTAGCACGGGCCATTGATCTACAACATAGATATGCAAATACTATCAGGACTAAGTTCATGATAAATTAAGTTCAATTAATCAAATTACTTAAGAACTCCCACTTAAATAGACATCCCTCAAGTCATCTAAGTGATACGTGATCCAAATCAACTAACCCATGTCTGATCATCACGTGAGATGGGGTAAGTCATCAATGGTGAACATCTCTATGCTGATCATATCTACTATATGATTCACGTTCGATCTTTCAATCTCCAGTGTTCCAAGGCCATGTCTGTACATGCTAGGCTCGTCAAGTTTAACCCAAGTATTCTGCATGTGTAAAACTGTCTTACACCCGTTGTATGTGAACGTAGAGTCTATCACACCCGATCATCACGTGGTGTCTCAACACGACGAACTATAGCAACGGTGCATACTCAGGGAGAACACTTTTACCTTGAAATTTAGTGAAGGGATCATCTTATAATGCTACTGCCATTCTAAGCAAAATAAGATGCATAAAAGATAAACATCACATGCAATCAAAATATGTGACATGATATGGCCATGATCATCTTGTGCTTTTGATCTCCATCTCCAAAGCATCGTCATGATCTCCATCGTCACCGGCTCGACACCTTCATCTCCATCGTTACGTCGTGGTCATCTCGCCAACTATTGCTTCTACAACTATCGCTAACGCATAGTGATAAAGTAAAGCAATTACATGGCGTTTGCATTTCATACAATAAAGAGACAACCATAAGGCTCCTGCCGGTTGCCGATAACTTACAAAACATGATCATCTCATACAATATTGTATATCACATCATGTCTTGACCATATCACATCACAACATGCCCTGCAAAAACAAGTTAGACGTCCTCTACTTTGTTGTTGCAAGTTTTACGTGGCTCCTACGGGCTTCTAGCAAGAACCGTTCTTACCCACGGCAAAAACCACAATAGTGATTCATCAAGTTTGTTGTTTTAACCTTCTTCAAGGACCGGCCATTGTCAAATTCGCGTGCATATCATCTCTGCATAGACCTGGCTCTGATACCACTGATGGGAATCGTTGCATGGAAAACAAAAAAAATTCTACGCACACGCAATGATCTATCCATGGAGATGCATAGCAACGAGGAGAAGAGTGTGTCTACGTACCCTCGTAGACCGTAAGCGGAAGCGTTTCACAATGCGGTTGATGTAGTCGAACTTCTTCGCGCTTCAACCAATCAAGTACCGAACGCACGGCACCTCCACGTTCTGCACACGTTCAGCTCGGTGACGTCCCTCGCCTTCTTGATCCAGCAAGACGTCGAGGTAGTAGATGAGTTCCATCAGCACGACGGCATGGTGATGGTGATGGTGAAGTGATCTTCGCAGGGCTTCGCCTAAGCACTGCGAAAATATGACTGGGGGTGTAAACGATGGAAGGGGGCGCCGCACACGGCTAGGCAATTGTCTGGTGTGTGCTAGGCGCCCCCTCCCACTTATATATAGGTGGGAGGGGGAGGGGAGAGGCCAGGGCGCGCCCTAGGGCTGGCCGTCGGCCCCCTAGGGGCCCTGCCTTGCCCTGCGCCCCCCTGCCATGTTTTCCCAAGGGGGAAGGAAAGAGAGGGGGAGAGGGAAGGAAGGGAAACCTATTCCACTCTTTCCTTTCCCTTCCCCTCTTTCCTTCTCCTCCTAGGCGAGCCCATATGGGGGGCGCACCAGCCCCTTGTGGCTGGTGCGTTTCCCCTCTTGGCCCATAAGGCCCATATCTTTTGCCGGGGGTGCCCGGAACCCCTTCCGGTGACCCGATAAGTACCCGGTGACCCCCGAAACACTTCCGGTGTCCGAATACTATCGTCCTATATATCAATCTTTACCTCTCAACCATTTTGAGACTCCTCGTCATGTTCGTGATCTCATCCAGGACTCCGAATGACATTCGGTCACCAAATCACATAACTCATATAATACTATATCGTCAACGAACGTTAAGCGTGCGGACCCTACGGGTTCGAGAACTATGTAGACATGACCGAGACACCTCTCCGGTTAATAACCAATAGCGGAACCTGGATGCCAATATTGGCTCCTACATATTTTACGAAGATCTTTATCGGTCGAACCGTTATGACAACATACGTAATTCCCTTTGTCCATCGGTATGTTACTTGCCCGAGATTCGATCGTCGGTATCTTCATACCTAGTTCAATCTCGTTACCGGCAAGTCTCTTTACTCATTCCGTAATACATCACCTCGAGACTAACTCCTTAGTCTTTTGCTTGCAAGCTTATGATGTGTATTACCGAGAGGGCCCAGAGATACCTCTTCGGTACTCGGAGTGACAAATCCTAATCTCGATCTATGCCAACTCAACAAATACCTTCGGAGATACCTGTAGAGCATCTTTATAATCACCCAGTTACGTTGTGATGTTTGATAGCACACAAGGCATTCCTTCGGTATCCGGGAGTTGCATAATATCATAGTCGAAGGAATATGTATTTGACAAGAAGAAAGCAATAGCAATAAAACTGAACGATCATTATGCTAAGCTTACAGATGGGTATTGTCCATCACATCATTCTCCTAATGATGTGATCCCATTATCAAATGACAACTCATGTCCATTGTTAGGAAACCATAACCATCTTTGATCAACGAGCTAGTCAAGTAGAGGCTCACTAGGGACACGGTGTTTGTTTATGTATTCACACATGTATTTAGGTTTCCGATCAATACAATTTTAGCATGAATAATAAACCTTTATCATGAATAAGGAAATATAAAATAACAACTTTATTATTGCCTCTACGGCATATTTCCTTCAGTCTCCCACTTGCACTAGAGTCAATAATCTAGATTACATTATAATGATTCTAACACCCATGGAGTCTTGGTGCTGATCATGTTTTGCTCGCGGAAGTGGCTCCACCTGCTACTGTTCATCCACCATGTCTTCCTCCTGCCTCCACGGGCTACTATTCATCCAGCCTCCATCGGCTACTATTCAACTAGCCCTCCACGGGGTCCTGTTCATCCACCCCCAACCGGCTCGGTTGTGGTGGCCTTCTCGGGGTCCTGTTCATCCAGCGGCAACAGCCTACTACTACCACGGGGTCCTGTTCATCTAACCCCCACCGGGAACTGTTCATCCAACCCCCAACAACAGGCACTGTTCATCAAGAGGCAGCTGGTTCGATCGGTTTCAGTTAGCAGCATTAGTGAAGGAATCTCTCGGGTTCAGTTAAGAGCCAAGGGATCGATCGCTCGGGTTCAGTAACGTAGCTAGTGCAATTGCTCGGGTTCAGTAAGGGAACGCCTCCCTCGGGTTCAGTTAGAGCCAACGCCTCGCACACACACACACACACACACACACACACACACACACACACACACACACACACACACACACACACACACACACACACCTACGTACGAGAGAAACGCGCAAACCACAGTGCATTGCTCGGCCCCGACCACCCACTGTAACCGGGAACTCACCGAAATTTTCCTCGCCCTCGCTTCTACCACAATTTTTTCCGTCATGGATGGCCCAAAGAATGTCATGCAGGTGCGTCCCCGGCCCGCCCTGGACGAAAAGCCCATTTTCTATCATGATTTTTTGTCATAGAAGTAGGATCCCACCACATCTATGATGATACATTATCGTCATAGAAGGGTCATAAGCATGACAAAAAACTTTTTCATTTGGGCCAAAATGTCATAGATATGTCTTTTTTTGTAGTGAAGCATGAGAGAGAATGAAATGGGCGATATCGGAATGATCAAGGGGGGTTTGCTTGCCTGGAAGCTTTGCTGAAAAGGAAGGAGGGTCGTCGGTGACGTAGTCGATCACAGGGGTAACATCAGTCTCGAGGTCTACCGGAGAGAAGACGGGGAAGAAACAGTAAATACAAATCACACGTATGCATGACATGACAACAGGAAGAGCTAGGGGTGTTCTAACGCGGTGCTACATGATACCGGTGAAGGGGGAAAACATCCGGGAATGTTTTCCCGAAGTTTGGCATTTTCGAACAAATGAAATGAAGGAGGATGGTTCCATGTTCGCTATGCTAGGGATGCGTGACAGATGAACGAAGGGCATATTCGGATTCGTTGGATTTTTCTGAGCGATTTTCATATATAAATTATTTTCATCCGAGTTACGGATTATTTTATATTAATTTTCAAAGATTTAAACATTTTCTAAAATTACTATAATTAATAAATAGGCAGAAAAGGCTGGGTGCACCCGGTGCAGTGCACCCGGGGATGCATTATGAGGCTGTCAGGTGGGGCCAGTCAACTGCTGACTCAGCAGTTGACTGTTCAAAGGTTGACTGGCTAGCGGGTCCAGTGGGACCTGCATGTCAGTCTCTGTTAGTTTAACAGAATTAAACTAAACTAATTAAGTTTAATTAGGGGGTGGGCCCAGGCTGTCAGTGTCTGAACTAACCAAAGGTTTTATTTAACTTGACCTAAATGCTACAGTAGGAGGGCCCATGTGGCAGTGGGTTTAGGGGCTAGGTTAGTGGGGTTAACCACCCAGGCCCATGGGTCAGTGACACAGCTGGAGTTTCAAATGCCGACGCACGCTGGCGACCACAGAGAGCGGCGGCGGTGCTCGGGATTCGCCTACGGGTGATGGATTTGGGCGCGGCTTGCGGCTACGGGTGGATGGCGCTCGTGCGCATCCGACGGGACAAGCGGGAGGTCGCAGGGTGGCCGGAGTGGAGCACGGCGATGGGTGAGACAGCGAACGGAGCTCAGACGAGCTCGAGCTTATGGCTGCAGCACGCGAGCGAGCGAACAGGGGGGCTAGGAACGCTCTATGCGCTGCGGTGAAGTCGAAGGGCGCACGCTCATAACCTAAAGGTCACCAAAAACGTGACTGGCGATGAGCCAAGCGGCGGCGTGCCTCGGCCATGGTGGCCCTATGGCCTAGAGGCCGCGCGAGAGCTCAAGAAGAGAAGGGGGAGGAAGAGGGGCTCATGGGGAGTGTAGAGAAGCAGTTGAGGGAGCCGGAGGGAGGTCGACGGCGACGATTCGAGGCGGCTGACGTCGGTGACCGAAGGAAGAAGATGACGCCGTCGGGCTCAATGCAGGCGCTCTCGGCTCGAACGGGGTGCAGCAGGTGCCAAAGGGGATGACGGTGGGGCTGTTGGACATGCCCTCAGGCGGCAAAGGCGATGGTGGGCGCGAGGACAGAGCGATCCATGGCGACGGCGGTGTGGTTGCCGTGGATCTGGGCGAGAGAGAGAGAGAGAGAGGGCGACGAGGGATAGAGGGGGCATCCAGGGGGAGTGAGTGGGGTGCGGGGAGCCCGATGGGCCGCAGGACTCGACCTTATCCACACCGCGTCGACGCTGGCGAGCTGGTCGGGTGGCGACCGCTCGGTCGCCCCGGTCGAACGAACAGAGAGGGGGGTAGGAGGAAGACGACAACGGGAGCGGGGGGCTGGGCTGGCTGGTGGTTCTGGTGGGCTAAAGCCCAGGGGGGCAGGGGCCTTCTCTTTTTCTTTCTTTTCGTTTTAAAACTTTTCTATTTCCAATTCTTTTAAGAACCAAAATAGTTTTATAAAATACAAAACTTGCACATAAAATATTATTATAAATTAGAATTCTGCCACCATTAGTTTGGTAGTTAACTAAATTAGTTTAGAATTTTTATAAATTAAAAAGCATTTAATTTATTGTTTTGCCCTCTATTTCATTTATTTTAGGGCACTAAACCACTTTATAAAAATGTTGGTTCACCACCAATATTAAGAAGTGAATATTTATCACATGATCAACATTTTAGTTTTCATGTTTGTGAACTTTTGGATTTCATTTAGTATTTGGATTTGAATTTGACCCGAATTTGAAATGAGATAGAAGTAAAGATGATTTTGCATTGTTTAGCAAAAATCATTAGCTTAACCCCAGGGGTTACTATAGCTCATCCGTACAGGGGTGTTACAACTCTCCTCCTCTAAAAGAAATTCTTGTCCCGGGAATTAAGAGGTAGAAGGGAAAAGATCGGGGTATTCAGCATGGAGGTTATCCTTGCGTTCCCAAGTGGCTTCATCTTCAGTATGATTTGACTACTACACCTTGAGGAACTTGGTAACCTTCTGGCGGGTTTGACGTTTAGCTTCTTCAAGAATGCGGATCGGATGCTCTTTGTAGGTGAGATCATCTTGCACTTCAATCAGTTCCGGATCCACTTCACGTTCTGGGTCCTGGAAGCAACGATGAAGTTGCGACACGTGGAAGACATCATGGACGTGAGAGAATTGAGGTGGCAACTCCAATTGATAAGCCACCAGTCCACGATGGGCGAGAATGTGGAAGGGTCCAATGTAGCGAGGAGCTAGCTTGCCCTTGACTCCGAACCGATGTGTGCCTCTCAAAGGAGTGACACGCAGATAAGCTTGTTCATCAGGTTGATAAGTTGAACCCAAGTGTTTCCCGTGATAGTTGCTCTTTTGGCGGGACCGCCTTGAGATTATCCCGGATAATGCGAACTTGCTCTTCAGTTTGTTGGATGATGTCCGGACCAATGAGCGTCCGTTCCCCAGTTTCTGACCAATTCAGAGGGGTTCGACACTTACGTCCATAGAGTACCTCGAAGGGTGCCATCTTCAAGCTGGCTTGATAGCTGTTGTTTTAGGAGAATTCATCATAAGGAAGAGATTCTTCCCACTTCTTGCCGAAAGAGATAACACAAGCCCGAAGCATGTCTTCAAGAATTTGATTGACTTGCTCAACTTGGCCTTGGGATTGGGGATGATAAGTAGTGCTCCAGGTTATATGAGTTCCCATTGCCTCTTGGAAACTATCCCAGAACTTCGAAGTGAAAATACTGCCGCGGTCTGAACTAATCTCCTTCGGAATGCCATGGAGTGACACAATTCTAGAGATATACAAGTTTGCTAATTGACTAGCAGTGATTGTCTCCTTGTCTGGTAGAAAGTGAGCAACTTTTGAGAATTGGTCGATGACGACAAAGATAGCATCATTGCCCTTTTGCGACTTGGGAAGGCTAGTGACGGAGTCCATTTGGATCTTATCCCACTTCCATTCAGGAATCGGAAGCGGTTGTAGAAGTCCAGCCAGTTTCTGATGTTCTGCTTTGATGCGACGACAAACGTCACATTCTTAGATATACCGAGCAATATCTTTCTTCATCTTAGACCACCAGTACTTCTGACGGATGTCTAGATACATCTTAGTACTTCCCGGATGAATAGAGAGAGGGGTGTCATGTGCTTCTTTCATCACCTTCTTAGTCATAAGCTTGAACCGGGGAACCACAATGCGATTCCTGAAGTACAAGATCCATCTTGAGCAAGCGAGAAATCTCTGGATTTCTCTAAGGCAAGATCCTTTTTCATTAGATCAACGTGAGCATCTTTGGCTTGCGCGAATTTAATGGCTTTCAGAATAGTTGGTTCCAAGACAAGGTTATTCAGAGAACCCTATGGAACTGGTTGAAGGTTCAGCTTGCATAGTTCTTCATGAAGGCAGGGTTGAGCTTTGTAGACCATGTGATTGTTGTAATAAGACTTGTGGCTCAGGGCATCGGCCATGACATTAGCCTTGCCTAGGGTATAGGAAATACCCACATTATAATCTGCTATAGCCTCCATCCATCTCTGCTGACGGAGGTTCAGATCTGGCTGAGTAAACACATACTTCAGACTCTGATGGTCGGTGAAGATCTCGCAACGATTACCGAGAAGGTAATTTTGCCACAGGTTCAGTGCATAGATAACCGTAGCAAGCTCGAGGTCATGAACTGGGTAGTTTTCTTCATGAGGGTGCACTTGATGGGAGGCATAAGCAATCACCCCGCGCTCTTGCATTAGGACACAGCCTACTCCTTGATGTGAAGCATCGCAATAGATGACGAAGTCCTTGTGAGAATCAGGGGGAGCAAGCACTGGGGCAGATGTCAGCTTATCCTTGAGTGCCTGGAAACTTTCCTGACACTTTTCTGTCCAATCAAACTTAACGCCTTTGTGAAGCAGATTAGTCAGCGGTTTGGTGATCTTGGAGAAGTTCTCGACGAAACGGCGGCAATAGGTGGCGAGTCCAAGAAAGCTTCTGACTTGCTTGACAGTCTTCGGAGGAGTCCAATCGAGAATAGCCTGAACTCGCTCTGGGTTGATGGCAATACCATCCTTGGAGATCACATGACCAAGGTAGGTTACTTCGGTTAGCCAGAACTCACACTTGGAATACTTTGCATAGAGTTGATGCTCTCAAAGCTTTTCGAAATCGAAGATGTTCAGCATGTCCTTCTTTGTTCTTGGAATATACAAGGATGTCATCCAGATAGACCACGATGAACTTGTTGAGGTATTCCATGAATATATAATTCATCAATTGGGAGAATGTTGCTGGAGCATTGGTTAAACCGAAAGACATAACGGTGTACACGTAAGAACCATATCGAGTCACGAATGCGGTTTTTGGAATATCCTCTTCACGAACACGGATCTGGTGGTAACCCAACCTCAAATCAAGTTTAGAGAATACTGAGGAACCAGCAAGTTGATCATACAGATCGTTGATTCTAGGAAGCAGATACTTGTTCTGAATCATTGCCTGGTTGATAGGTCGATAATCTTGGACCAAGCGATTCGTACCATCCTTCTTCTAGACAAAGAGAGAAGGTGCTCCCCAAGCAGAGGAACTTGGACGGATAAAACTCTGACGAAGTGAAGTGTCAATTTCCTCCTTAAGCTCAAGGAGTTCATGAGGCGGCATCTTGTATGACCGCTTGGCAATGGGAGTAGTGCCCGGTTTCAAGTCTATGACGAATTCGATAGCTCAAACAGGAGGTATCCCTGGAAGTTCTTCAGGAAAGACATCTTGGAATTCGCGAACGACTGGAATGTTCTCTATTCCCTCAAGAGGTGAGGCATTCAATGCATTCAGTGCATATATCTGGCTCTCTGCATCTTGAGTTGTTCGGGCTAAGTATTGGATTGTCTGGCCAGAAGGGTGAGTGAGCTGGACTGTCTTGGTAGCATAGTCGATCAAAGCATTATGGGCTGTCAACCAATCCATACTCAGAATGATGTCTATGTTGGAAGGTCCGAGTACAATGAGAGAAGCCGGAAAAAATTGGCCTCCAATTTTGATTTGGTTGTGAGGGCTTATCATTGAGGTTTGCCACTTGGATCCCGGAGATTAAACCGCTAAAGGAGTGGGTAATTTTTCCATGTATAACTCATGTGACTGAGCAAATTGTTGGGACACGAAAGCATGCGATGCCCCTGAATCAAAGAGAACAGAAGCTGGCACTAAATTAACGCGAAGGGTACCCATCATGATTTTTGGGGACTCATGAGCTTCTTCAATCTTGACATGGGTGACTTGACCACCACTCATAGCAGGGGGCCTGGCACTACAACTTCTGGTAGGATGGCTTCGACGGTCCTTGTTACGGCCAACAGGAGGACGTGAAGCATTTTGCGGCTGACCCTGGCAACAGTTGAGAGCACGGCGCCCTGGCTATCCACACTTGCGACATAAACCATCATTATGGGGAGGAGCCACATCATTGGACTGTCCACCCTGAATCATTAGTTGTCTCGGCGGCGGAGGTAGACGAGGTGCAACATAAGACGGCCTTGGTGTTGGAGCAGGTCGGTGATGAACATTGTGTGGGATCCAGACTCGACGTTTCTGAGAAGGCTGACTCGAGGATGGGCCAACATCTCGAGTACGCCTGAGTGATCCCTGGTACTCAGTCAGACCAGTTTCAGTTCGAAAAGCTTGGCTGACAAGCGTCGCAAAGTCTGCGCAATCATGAGCAACAACAGCGAGCTTTATATCGGGATGTAGTCCTTCATGGAATTTCTCCTGCTTGCGAGCGTCAGTGCAGACGTCATCCTCAGCATAGCGGGATAATTCAAGGAATTTCCTCTGATATTCATCCATAGTCATTGTGCCCTGTGAGAGTTTGTGGAACTCCTTCTTCTTTTGATCCATCAGACCTTGAGGAATGTGTCGTGCATGGAAGGCTGACTGAAATTCCTGCCTAGTGGTTTTAGTTCCAGCAGGCAGCATACCCCTATGGCTTTCCCACCATTGAGCAGCTGGACCCTTCAAGTGGAATGCCGCAAAGGTGACGTAACTGGCAGGGGCAACATTAGCTGACTCCATCTCAAACAGGATGTCATGAAGCCAATCATCAGCATCCATAGGATTGGTGGAGTTGTGGAAAATGGACGGGTTGAGGCGCACAAATTCTTGCAGTGTTATTGGGGCAGGCTGTTGATGAGCATTTTGGTTTGGAAACTGGGCCATTACCCCAGTCATAAACTGACGATTCAGCTCAAACTGCTGCATCATTGCGGCAATATAGGGTGGAGGTGGAGGATCGTCAGCTATCCTGCTAAAAACATCAGGGAGCAGTTTAACAAGGGGTGGAGGAGGTGTATGGAGTCATTCATGATGCAACTTGAACAATGAGCAAAGGCGCAGTATGTACAAAGCAGTAGTCATTAAAGACATACAGATACATATGTAGAGCCAATTACACGCTATTAGTATGAGTTCGGACAAGAGAAACATCCTAGACATACTAGGCAGCACGCATGCTCGCGATGGAGGGATACAACAACCAGACATACCAAAGGCTACATCAACGTCGGAGAAAACCACTAGAGCGAGATCTGCAGGGGACGACGCAGGGTGCCCTCCATAAAAGGATCATGCGGCCCGTGAACACTGTGAAGCAAATCCTGGCCCTCAATTCAAGAAAGGCATAATACAAATCTCCGGGTGGATGTGATCACAAGATCCTAATGTTAGATTTAGCAAAATCATTTAACCCGAATAGAAGAGAGAGCAGAGTCCCAGAGTAAAGGTCGAGGGGTAAAAGATCCTAATACCATCCATTGGTGACATGGTCCCGTAAGCCACACAGTCATGTTAGTAAAACAGTTTTCAAAGACTAGACTCAACTTTGGCCAAGGAGTTGGAAAGGGATGGTTCCTATGGGCAGTCAGCTCTGATACCAACTTGTGACGCCCCCGATTCAATCATACATGCAAATGTGTACGATCAAGATCAGGGAATCACGGGAAGATATCACAACACAACTCTAGACACAAATAAAATAATACAAGCTTCATATTACAAGACAGGGGCCTCGAGGGCTCGAATACAAACAAGTCAGCGGAAGCAACAATATCTGAGTACAGACATAAGTTAAACAAGACTACCTTAAGAAGGCAAACACAAAAGCAACAACAATAGAAGAGGCAAGGCCTCCTGTCTGGGACCTCCTAACTACTCCTGGTCGTCGGTGGTCTCCACGTAGTAGTAGGCTCCATCGGGGTAGAAGTAGCCGTCGTCGAGGGTGGTATCTGGCTCCTGGGATCCGCCATCTGGTCGCAACAACCAGAAAGAAGAAAGTAGGGGGGACAGAGGTAGCAAAGCAACCGTGAGTACTCATCCAAAGTACTCGCAAGCATCAGATCTATACTAAATATGCATTGTTATCAAAGGAAGGGATGTATCTGTGGACTGAACTGCGGAATGCTAGAATAGAGGGGAAGGCCTATCCTATCAAAGACTAGCATCTTCAAGCATCTTGCAGCATCAGAAGAGATAAGAGTAACATATTATAAGAAAAAAGTATGTTGTTACAACGCCCAGAGATCACTTTTTCGACTCCGTGCGAGAAAGCCATCCCAGAGCCATCATATCCATTACATGCTTCAGCATCCAATGCTAGTTGTATCGATCGGGATACAAATCCGAGCGTCCGTTATGGTGGACACGGCTATTCGAATAGATCAATCTTCCCTGCAGGGGTGCACAAACTTACCCAACACGCTCGATCAAGTTCGTTCGGACACACCATCAGGTCATGACCGGCCTCGGCCAATCAACACGCCGTAGTCCTACCTAGGCTCCACAGAGAGGTCCCCGCCGGTCTACATCCTAAGTGCTCCAGGGTCTCGGGCCCATCGCCCTTTGCACTCCGGGTCGTTACGTGCAGGGCGGACCGAGGCACCAGCTCTGTCCTGGATGGCGCCAGCCCAGCCGTGCCGCAATGCTGAACTGGATGTCTGTCAGAGCTTTCAGAAGAAATGTACGATGCTGAGTGCCCATACTTATTCCCGCATGGTGGTCAGTGCCAAAAAGGCCAGAGGCCTACTCGGATCACATATCCAAACCGTTAGTGACTTGGGAGCGCGTGGTAACGAGCAGAGACTCATGATCGATGTGACCCCGTCGCCCCGTCTCGTGGACTTACGGCAAGGGCCCGGAATGCCCGGTCGTGCCACGTAGAAAAATCGCGGGTACCCTCAAGGTCAAACCGACTTCACATCAACTCGCGGGTACCCCTCAGGGCCGACCGGACTTCAACATGGTCTTGTGGTAAAGTCAAAGTAACAGTGTGTCCAAAACACCAAGGGGGAATCCGAGGAATCACCCTCGTTGGAATACACCTGATGTAATTGTCAAGGTGAACTAGGAGGAATCACCCTCAAGGTCCACACTTGAGGTGTTGTACGATAGAGTCATATCGGAAGTGGTGAAGGAGGAATCACCCTCGATGACCACGACCGAATAGCTACACTATAGAGTTATCATCAGGAGTGCGTTACGGGGTATCACCCTCGGCACTCGATAGTAGCTCTACAGAGTCGTACAACTAAAGGGGGTGAGGTGATGTGCGGTGTCGGGTGATACATCTCCAACATATCTATAATTTATGAAGTATTCATGCCATGTTTACAACAATTTTATATTGTTTTGGTATGATTTGAATGGAACTAACCCGGACTGACACTGTTTTCAGCAGAACTACCGTGGTGTTGTTTTTTTATGCAGAAATAAAAGTTCTCCAAATGCAATGAAACTTTTTGATGATTTTTTTTGGAACAAAAGAGGCACTAGAAGCTTCGTGGGAGGGCCAGAAGAGCCACGAGATGGGAACAACCCACCAGGGCGCGCCAGAGGGGCCTGGCTCGCCCTGATGGGCTGTGGTCACCTTGAGGCCCATCTTAGCGTGAAACCAACGCCAAAAAATCCTATAAATACAGAAACCCCCAGAAATAACCCTAGATCAGAAGTTCCACCGCCGTAAGCCTTTGTAGCCACGAAAAATCAATCTAGACCATGTTCTGGCACCCTGCCGTAGGGGGAAATCATCACCGGAGGCCATCTTCATCATCCCTATGGCCATCATGATGAGGAGGGAGTAGTCCACCCTCGGGGCTGAGGGTTTGTACCAGTAGCTATGTGTTTAATCTCTCTCTCGTGTTCTTGATTTGGCACGATCTTGATGTATCGCGGGCTTTGTTAATATAATTGGATCATATGGTGTTTTCCCCTCTCTATCTTGTTGTGATGAATTGAGTTTCCCCTTTGAGATTTTGTTTTATCGGATTGAATACTTTTATGGATTTGAGAGCACTTGATCTATGTCTTGGCACTCAACTCGCGGATTCCCGAGGTGACATTGGGGTAATCTATGCATAGGGGTTGATGCATGTTTTCGTCCTTGTTTCTCCGGTAGAAATCTTGGGGCACTCTTTGAGGTTCTTTGTGTTGGATCGAGTATTATGAATCTGTAATTGTTTGATGCGTATCGTATAATTAACTCATGGATACTTGTGGTGACATTGGGGTATCTAGGTGACATTAGAGTTGGTTGATGCGTATCATATGGTGTTATTTTAGTACGAACTCTTAGATAGATCGATCGGAGAGAATACCTTGGTGTTATTTTAGTACGAACTCTTGAATAGATCGATCGGAAAGAATAACTTTAAGGTGGTTTCGTACCCTACAAACAATTTCTTCTTATGTTCTCCGCGAGATAGGAACTTTGGAGTGATTCTTCATCGCACGTTGAGGGTGGTTATATGATCCAATTATATTAGCATTGTTGAGAGATTGCACTAGCGAAAGTACGGACCCTAGGCCTCATTTTCAAGCATTGCAATACCGTTTGTGCTCACTTTTGTTACTTGCTACCTTGCTGTTTTTTATTGTTCCTATTACAAAAATCAATATCTACTATCATTACTACACTTGTATCACCATCTCTTCGCCGAACTAGTGCATCTATATAATTTACCATTGTATTTGGTGTGTTGGGGACACAAGAGACTTTTTAGTATTTGGTTGCAGGGTTGTTTGAGAGAGACCATCTTCATCCTACGCCTCCCAAGGATTGATAAACCTTAGGTCATCCACTTGAGGGAAATTTGCTACTGTCCTACAAAACTCTGTGCTTGGAGGCCCAACACGAGTCTACAAGAACAAGTTGTGTAGTAGACATCAAGCTATTTTCTGGCGTTGTTGCCGGGGAGGTGAGTGCTTGAAGGTATATCTTTAGATCTTGCAATCAAATCTTTTAGTTCCTTGTTTTATCACTAGTTTGGTTTATAAAAAGAAAATTACGAAAAAAATGGAATTGAGGTGGTCTCATATTGTTCATCTTTATAATGTCTTTCTTGAAAATGATGGAAAGGAAAATTGTGCTCAATTGATAGAAGAAGAATTCAATAAAATGTTTGGCATAAAATCTTTGTATGATGAGCATGATTGCAATGTTGCTATTATGAATTCTTTGAATATCCATGATGTTAATGATATGCAAAGCTACAAGCTTGGGGTTGCTATGTTTGATGAAGATGATATTTTTAGTCCCCCAAGTTTTGATGAGAATATTTACTATGATGAAAGCATGCTTCCTATTTATGATGATTATATTGATGAAAGCGGATTTGGAGAGGTCATGACTTTATTTAATGATGATTCCACTATCTTGGAAGAGGTTTCAATTGATTTTGATAACAAAGTTGCTATCTATGATGATTATTGTGATGATACTTATGATATAAAGAGTAATGATCACCATGAATATTGTCATCATCATTTTAATGCTCAAATTGATTATGTCAATCAAGTATCACATGATAGTTATTTTGTTGAGTTTGCTCCCACCACTATTGATGAGAATAAATTTGCTTATGTGGAGAGTAATAAAATTTCTATGCTTATGGATCATGAAAAGAATACTTTATGTGATAGTTATATTGTTGAATTCATTCATGATGCTTCTGAAAATTATTATGAGAGAGGAACATATGCTTTTACATATTGCAATTATATCTAGTTTTCTCTCTATGTGTTGAAAATCTTGAAGTTTTGCTTGTTTTACCTTCCTGTGCTAGTTGATTCTTGTTCCCATGAATTCTTTGCTCACAAAATCCCTATGCATAGGAAGTGGGTTAGAATTAAATGTGCTAGTTATATGCTTCATGTTGCTCTCTTTGTGTTTCAATTCTTTATCTCTATGTGAGCATCATTGAAATCATCATGCCTAGCTAAAAAGGCATTAAAGAAAAGCGCTTGTTGGGAGACAACCCAACACTTTTACCTACTGTTTTTATGTGTTCACATGATTAGGCTACTGTAGTAATCATGTTTTATAGCTTTTGTCTCAATAAAGTACCAAGTGAATCCTTTGGGATCATGTTGGGTGATAGTTGATTTGATCTTGTTGGAAAACAGAAACTTTTGCGTCCAGTAGAAGACTTTTGAAAATTCACAGAAGCGACGAAAACTTCTGAAATTATTACAAAAGATTTATACACCAATTTCCCATGTTTTCCTAATTTTTCAGAATTTTGAGAGTTGCATAAGCATGAGAACAATTCAGATTACTACAGACTATTGTGTTTTTGACAGATTCTGTTTTCAATGCATAGTTTGCTTGTTTTCTAGTTTCTATGGCTTATATTGGTCAATATAAATTGTAGAAATGATAGGGTACAGTAGGCATTATGTGGAAACAATTATGAATCTTGTCTTGACAGTACAGTGAATGATTTGTTTTATTATACTAACGCATCTCACAAGGTTCCGTTAAGTTTTGTGTGATTGAAGATTTCAAGTTTTGGGTGAGATATCGATATGAGGAGAATAAGGAGTGACAAGACCCTAATCTTGGGGATGCCCAAGGCACCCCCAAGGTAATATTCAAGTAAGATACAAGCAACTAAGCTTGGGGATGCCCCGGAAGGCATCCCCTCTTTCGTCTTCAACATTATCGGTAACCTCACTTGGAGCTATATTTTCATTCGTCACATGATATGAGTTTTTCTTGGAGCGTCATTTTATTTTGTTAGGATTTGCTTGCTGTTATTTAGGTAATGTTTTGCATCTTTTATTTCAATAAAAGTGGCAAGGATTGCCTTCACCATGCTTATTTTGCAAGTATATGAGTTGCTGTTTCAAAACAGAAAGTTTGTCGCTGTTGCAAAAATTCCTGAGAAAAGTCAGAATGTGATAAAATGTTGATTTTTTGCACAATAAGCTATGAAATTTTCTACAGTGTGGTAAATTTTTAGAATTTTTTTAAGTTAGAGAAGTATGAATCTTCTTGCATTCTATACAGACTGTCCTGTTTAGATAGATTGCTGTTATGTTTACATTGTTTGCATATGTTTTCTTGTTTAATGATTATATTTGAGGATAGGAGTATTAAATATGCGGAGGCATTTAGCATGAAATCTTAAATTATAATTTTAGTGATTTGTTACAGTAGGGAGTGATAAGGCTTTGCATTGATTTATACTAACGTATCTTACGAGTTCTTGTTGAGTTTTGTGTGGACGAAGTTTTTAAGAATTAGGGAAACCGTGTTATGAGAGGGATGAAGAAGACACAAGAGCTCAAGCTTGGTGATGGCCAAGACATCCCAAGTCAATATTTCAATAAGTCTCAAGCATCTAAGCTTGGTGATGCCCCGGTAGGCATCCCACCTTTCTTCATCAACGACTATCGGATTAGTATCGGTTGACCCTAAGTTTTTGCTTCTTCACATGAGTTGTGCTATTCTTGGAATGTCATTTAGTTTTTTTTGCTTGTTGTTTTAATAAAATACTTATATCTAAAAGTTTTTAAATAAGAAAGAGTCCTCACATAGCTACCTATTTACTTAACTACTCGCTTGATCTTCACTTATATCTTTTTGGAGTAGCTTGTCATTTACTCTTGTGCTTCACTTTTATCCTATGAGTAAATTGCTGAATGAATTGAATATCATGAAGTTGAAATTATATGTTCATATCATGCCTAGTGGTAGCTTCACATTGGGTTTGGAAAGTGAAATCTTTTGAAGCTTGACAATCACAATATTGGTCATACAAGCAATTCATGAATGATTAGTATAAGGAAGAGAACTTTCACATACAAATATATTATCTTGGACATCTTCTATGATTGTGAATAAACATTAATTATTTTCAAACTTGAGCAAATTAGTTGAAGTTGGACAAGGAAGACAACGTAATGAGTTATGATTGTGTATATTTTCATAGAAGTTATGTTGTTATGGATCCTTCAACATGTGGTGTTTGCCTAGGATCTTTTGCTAGCCAAAAAATCGTACTAAGTAGAGATACTACTTGTGCATCCAAAAACCCTTAAACCCAGTTTCTTGCCATGAGTGTCCACCATACCTACCTTTGGATTGAATAAGCTCTTTCAAGTAAGTTGTCATCGGTGCATAAAGCAATAAAAATTGCTCCTAAATATGTTTGATCTTTTATTGTAAGGGAAAATTGAGCGTTGTACGAACTTGTGATGGCAAAGTAATAAAAGCAATGGACTGCATAATAAAGGTTGCTATCATAAGGGGCAATATAACATGACGTTCCTTTGCATTGAGAGTTTGGGCATCCAAAAATAAAAAGCGCATGACAACCTCTGCTTCCCTCTGTGAAGGGCCTATCTTTTACTTTTCAGTATTTACTTTTATGCAAGAGTCAATAGTATGCATTCTCATTTCAACCTCAATTATCCTCTAGTTGGCAAGCATCATGTGGTGGGGAAAGATCTAGGCACATATGGCCCGTCAAATATATTTGATCATGATTTATTATTGTTGACAATTATCTCTATGATAAATGAGTTGGGAGGCAAAACATTAAGCTCCTATCTTTCTCTGTGTTCGACGGATGCCATTTGTTCTAAAAATATGCTTTGAGTACTAGCAATCATAGAAGACTATATGATGATTGAGTATGTGGAGCTCTTACTTAGACTCTGTTGAATAAGTTGAATTGCAATTGTTTGGTGACTAAGAATATAGGTTGTTGAGTTTCAAGAGAATTCATTGTTTGAACCTTAACATGTGAATTGGTTGCTACTTTAACATGAGAAGTTTTATGAGAAAGAATTGTTGTTATGATGCTAGGAAAAGTGATTGAAATTATCATTGATCAAACTTATGCTCTATGCTAGCATTCACACTTCATAAATTATTTCTTTTATCATTCACCTACTCGAGGACGAGTAGGAATTAAGCTTGGGGATGCTAATATGTATCCAACGTATCTTTAATTTATGAAGTATTCATGCCATGTTTACAACAATTTTATATGATTTTGGTATGATATGAATGGAACTAACTCGGACTGACGCTGTTTTCAACAGAACTACCGTGGTGTTGTTTTTTTTGTGCAAAAATATAAGTTCTCCAAATGCAACAAAACATTTTGACGTTTTTTTCGAACAAAAGAAGCACCAGAAGCTTCGTGGGAGGGCCAGAAGAGCCACAAGGTGGGCACAACCCACCAGGGCACGCCAGAGGGGCCTGGCTCGCCCTGATGGGTTGTGGTCACCTCGAGGCCCATCTTAGCGTGAAACCAACGCCAAAAAATCCTATAAATACAGAAGCCCCCAGAAATAACCCTAGATCAGAAGTTCCGTTGCCGCAAGCCTCTGTAGCCACGAAAAACCAATCTAGACCCCGTTTCGGCACCCTGCCGGAGGGGGAAATCATCACCAGAGGCCATCTTCATCATCCCTATGGCCATCATGATGAGGAGGGAGTAGTCCACCCTCGGGGCTAAGGGTTTGTACTAGTAGCTATGTGTTTAATCTCTCCCTCTCGTGTTCTTGATTTGGCACGATCTTGATGTATCGCGGGCTTTGTTAATATAGTTGGATCATATGGTGTTTTCCCCTCTCTATCTTGTTGTGATGAATTGATTTTCCCCTTTGAGATTTCGTTTTATCAGATTGAATACTTTTATGGATTTGAGAGCACTTGATCTATGTCTTGGCACTCAATTCGTGGATTCCCGAGGTGACATTGGGGTAATCTATGCATAGGGGTTGATGCACGTTTTCGTCCTTGTTTCTCCGGTAGAAATCTTGGGGCACTCTTTGGGGTTCTTTGTGTTGGATCAAGTATTATGAATCTGAAATTGTTTGATGCATATCGTATAATTAACTCATGGATACTTGTGGCGACATTGGGGTATCTAGGTTACGTTAGAGTTGGTTGATGCATATCATATGGTGTTATTTTAGTACGAACTCTTGGATAGATCGATCGGAAAGAATAACTTGGTGTTATTTTAGTACGAATTCTTGAATAGATCGATCAGAAAGAATAACTTTAAGGTGGTTTCGTACCCTACAAACAATTTCTTCTTATGTTCTCCTCTAGATAGGAACTTTGGAGTGATTCTTCATCGCATGTTGAGGGATGGTTATATGGTCCAATTATATTAGCATTGTTGAGAGATTGCACTAGCGAAAGTACGGACCCTAGGCCTCATTTTCAAGCATTGCAATATCGTTTGTGCTCACTTTTGTTACTTGTTACCTTGTTGTCTTTTATTGTTCCTATTAGAAAAATCAATATCTACTATCATTACTACACTTGTATCACCATCTCTTCGCCGAACTAGCGCACCTATACAATTTACCATTGTATTTGGTGTGTTGGGGACACAAGAGACTTTTTATTATTTGGTTGCAGGGTTGTTTGAGAGAGACCATCTTCATCCTACGCCTCCCACGGATTGATAAACCTTAGGTCATCCACTTGAGGGAAATTTGCTACTGTCCTACAAAACTGTGCACTTGGAGGCCCAACACGAGTCTACAAGAACAGGTTGTATAGTAGACATCATCAGGCCCTGGACGTTGATCACATTGATCGATTCATCGGTCATCAAGACGGGGCAACTGGGACAAGGTGGGGGTCATTGATAGATCACTAACCAACCTATACTAAGCAGTTTAGGATAAGCAAGTAAGGTACAACAATAGGTTACAAAAGCAGGCTATGCATCAGATATAGGAGGAATCAAATACATTAGCAAAATCTAATGCAAGCATGAGAGAGAATGGAATGGGTGATATCGGAATGATCAAGGGGGGTTTGCTTGCTTGGAAGCTCTGCTGAAAAGGAAGAAGGGTCGTCGGTGACGTAGTCGATCACAGGGGCAGCATCAGTCTCGGGGTCTACCAGAGAGTAGAGGGGGAAGAAACAGTAAATACAAATCACAGATATGCATGACATGACAACAGGCAGAGCTAGGGGTGTTCTAACGCGGTGCTACACGATACCGATGAAGGGGGAAAACATCCGGGAATGTTTTCCCGAAGTTTGGCATTTTCGGACAGATGAAACAGAGGAGGACGGTTCCATGTTCGCTATGCTAGGTACGCGTGATAGATGAACGGAGGGCATATTCGGATTCGTTGGATTTTTCTGAGCTATTTTCATATATAAATTATTTTCATCTGAGTTACGAATTATTTTATATTAATTTTCAAAGATTTAAACATTTTTTGAAATTACTATAATTAATAAATAGGCAGAAAAGGCTGGGTGCACCCGGTGTAGTGCACCCGGGGATGCACTGTGAGGCTGTCAGGTGGGGCCACTCAACTGCTGACTCAACAGTTGACTGTTCAAAGGTTGACTGGTCAGCGGGTCCAAGGGGACCCACATGTCAGTCTCTGTTAGTTTGACATAATTAAACTAAACTAATTAAGTTTAATTAGGGGGTGGGCCCAGGCTGTCAGTGTCCGAACTAACTAAAGGTTTTATTTAACTTAACCTAAACGCTACAGTAGGAGGGCCCAAATGGCAGTGGGTTTAGGGGCTAGGTTAGTGGGGTTAACCACCCAGGCCCATGGGTCAGTGACCCTGCCAGCGTTTCAAACGCTGGCGCACGCCGGCGACCACAGAGAGCGGCAGCGATGCTCGGGATTCGCATACGGGCGATGGATTTGGGCGCGGCTTGCGGCTACGGGTGGCTGGCGCTCATGCGCATCCGATGGGACAAGCGGGAGGTTGCGGGGTGGCCGGAGTGGAGCATGGCGATGGGTGAGGCGGCGGCTGGAGCTCGAACGAGCTCGGGCTTATGGCTGCAGCACGCAAGCGAGCGAACGGGGGGGGGGGCTAGGAACGCTCTATGCGCTGCGGTGAGGTCGAAGGGCGCACGCTCATAACCTAAAGGTCACCGGAAACGTGACCGGCGATGAGCCGAGCGGCGGCGTGCCTCGGCCATGGTGGCCCTATGGCCTAGAGGCCGCGCGAGAGCTCAAGAAGAGAAGGGGGAGGAAGAGGGGCTCACGGGCAGTGTAGAGAAGCGGTCAAGGGAGCCGGAGGGAGCTCGACGGCGATGATTCAAGGCGGCGGAGGTCGGTGACCGAAGGAAGAAGATGACGCCGCCGGGCTCGATGCAGGCGCTCTCGGCTCGAACGGGGTGCAGAAGGTGCCGAAGGGGATGATGGTGGGGCAGTTGGACACGCCCTCAAGCGGCGAAGGTGACGGTGGGCGCGAGGACAGAGCGATCCATGGCGACGGCGGCGTGGTTGCCATGGATCTGGGCGAGAGAGAGAGAGAGAGAGAGAGAGAGAGAGAGAGAGAGAGAGAGGGCAACGAGGGATAGAGGGGGCGTCCAGGGGGAGTGAGTGGGGTGCGGGGAGCCCGAGGGGCCGCATGACTCGACCTTATCCACACCGCGTCGACGCCGGCGAGCTGGTCGGGTGGTGGTTTTGAGAGTTGATTTTTTTGAAGAAATATTTATGCTCTCGTCCTTCACTTAGATCTTATTCAGAGTTAAAAATAGTAATGGTAATTTGCACGAGATGTGAATTTGGTCCCAAAGTGATAGATATTCAAGAGGGATATAATAAAAACTTTCATGAAGATCATTGGATATTATAAACTTGATTCCTTGCAATAGTTTTGCGATATGGAGATAGTAATATGTGAGTCATGTTGGTGAGTAATTATGCTTTAGTAAGAATATTCGTGTTAAGGTTTGTGATTCCCTATGCAAGCACGAAAGTCAATAGTTATGCAACGAAGTTACATCCTACTTGTGGTGCATTATTCAGTGTGAGTTATGTTTAATGCTCATTTTTGTTTCTTGGTTGGTCGCTTCTCAATCTATTTGCTAGCCTTCATTTGTACTAAGCGGGAATACTGCTTGTGCATCCAACTCCTTAAACCAAAGTTGTGCCAAATGAGTCCACCATACCTACGTATATGCGGTATTTCCATGCCGTTCCAAGTAAATTTGTATGCGCCAACTCTAATTTTCAAAATAAATTTCCTTTTTGTGTGCCCGTGCCGCTCATGAAGCGGCAAGGGGTGGCCAATATTTTCCATGCTAGGTATGTTATTCTCAAGATGAGTGTTTATTCACTTGTCATTGCACGAGAGTGTGGCAGGTAGTAGGGACGCCCAGTCCCGAAATGAAAAAAATTACTTATATGTTATCAATAATAAATACCTTGGAAAGTGTTGGTATGGAAGGCACCCGTGGATGCGGCTAACCATGGATTGTGTGAGAACGGTGGAGAGGAAATAAACTTTCTTTTATGTATGGGAACCGCCTATGATTTATCTAGCATGGAAGATATTGGGAATTCTCAGTCGTTTTCGTTGACACGAAAAGCATGCCTCTCAAAACAATTTTATCTCTCAATTTAAGCTATGAGCTCTGGCACCTCTACAAATCTCTGCCTCCCTCTGTGAAGGGGCTATCTATTTACTTTTATATAGTTTTTATTTTTATTGAGTCTCCATCTTCTCTTATAAAGCACCAACTAGGGAACACTATTATCATACTTGTGCATTGGATGTAGCTAATACTTGAGTGTGTTTCATGAATGGATTAATGATTGAGCATAATAGGCTAGGGATAGCTTTCTTTAGTGTTGATATTTTGAAAGACATGGTTGCTTGTTGATATGCTTGAGTATTGATGTCTTCATGTCAATTGTAGACTATTGCTTTGAATCATTTAAAGTCCAAATGTCCATGCTACAAAAGAAAATAATATGTGATGAACATGATAGGCAGCATTCCACATCAAAAATTCTGTTTTTATCATTTACCTACATGAGGACGAGCAGGAATTAAGCTTGGGGATGCTGATATGTCTCCAACGTATCTATAATTTTTGATTGTTCCATGCTGTTATATTATCAGTTTTGGATGTTTTATATATATTTACTTGCAACTTTATATCATTTTTTAGGACTAACCAATTAACTTAGTGCCCGGTGCCAGTTGCTGTTTTTTGCTTGTTTTTTTACTTTGCAGAATATCAATACCAAACAAAGTCCAAATGCCACGAAACTTTTTGGAGATTTTTTTCTGGCAAGAAGAGACCCTGGAAGCTTCTGGTGGCCACGAGAAGAGGCCCCTGGCATGCCCTGGTGGGCAGTGGGGCCCACAGGCACCGCCTTGACCTACCTGCGCCTCTATAAATTCTCTAAAATCCCCAAAACCGTAGGGGAGTCGACGAAATACTTTTTCCGCCGCCGCAAGTTCCAGAACCACGAGATCCAATCTAGAGGCCTTTTCCGACACTCTACCGGAGGGGACGACGATCATGGAGGGGTTCTCAATCATCCTTGCTGCCTCTCCGATGACGCGTGAGTAGTTTACCACAGACCTACGTGTCCGTAGTTAGTAGTTAGATGGGTTCTTCTCTCTTTCTGATCTTCAATACAATGTTCCCCTTGATGTTCTTGGAGATCTATTTGAGGTAACTCTTTTTTGCGGTGTGTTTGTTGGGATCTGATGAATTGTGAGTTTATGATCAGATCTATCCATGAACATTATTTGAGTTTTCTCTAAACTCTTTTATGCATGATTGTTATAGCCTCATATTTCTTCTCCGATTTATTGGTTTGATTTGGCCAACTAGATTGATTTATCTTGCCATGGGAAGAGGTGCTTTGTGATGGGTACGATCTTGCGGTGCTCAATCTCAGTGATAGAAAGAGACATGACATGCATGTACCATTGCTATTAAGGGTAAAAAGATGGGATTTATTTCATATGTGAGTTTATCTTGTCTACATCATGTCATATTTCTTAATGCATTACTCCGTTTTTCCATGAACTTAATACACTAGATGCATGCTGGAAAGCGGTCGATGTGTGGAGTAATAGTGGTAGATGCAGAATCGTTTCGGTCTACTAATATTGGACGTGATGCCTATATACATGATCATTGCCTTGGACATCGTCATAACTATTTGCTTTTCTATCAATTGCCCAACAGTAATTTGTTTACCCACAGTATGCTATTTTCTCGAGAGAAGCCTCTAGTGAAAACTATGGCCCCCGGGTCTATTTTCTATCATATATTAAAACCAAAAATACCTTGCTGCAATTTTCTTTTATTTATTTTATTTTGTGTTTGTTTTAGATCTATTTATCAAAACCTATACAATTTAATCTTTCTCTCGACCGTTGAGGGATTGACAACCCCTCTACGCGTTGGGTTGCAAGTATTTGTTGTTTGTGTGCAGGTGTTGTTTACATAGTGTTGCTTGCTTCTCCTACTAGATTGATAACCTTGGTTTCATAACTAAGGGAAATACTTATCTCTACTGTACTGCATCATCCCCTCCTCTTCGGGGAAATCCCAATGCAACTCACAAGTAGCAAAGTCTTGCTGAGCACCTTTGTGCTCACGTTTGCTTAATTAAAATGTTGCAGAAGAGTTCCCGGATACTACAGGTGGGTTCCATCTAGACGTCGATGACGATGAGTAGCTTGTTTTCCCAACTACGATCTTGCACCCTTGGAAGGGTTTGCAGATAGTCAGGCTTTTCTATATTTTCAGTTGTCTGTACCCAAACAAGTTTTATGCTTCCGCTTCTCTTGTATGACTTTGTGTGTAGGGTCAGGAGACCCCTGCTTGTAATAACCTGCTATGTATGGCTCTTTGGAGCCTTTTAAATAAATACTTTGAGTCGTAGAGTTTTGTTGTGATGCCATGTTATATCTACACATATCGAGCATATTGTGTGTATGTTATTGAAATGCTTTGTATGTCTTGGATTCGACACCTAGTTGTTTATTCTTGGCAGCCTTGCTTATAGGGAAATGCTCCCTAGTGCTTCCACTGAGCCATAGTAGTTTGCTACTGCTCCGGAACACTTGGATTGGACGACATGTATCCTTCTTTGTTCCTGTGTCTGTCCCTTCGGGGAAATGTCACGCGTTGTTACTTTAAGTCCTTGTAGCTTGCTACGACTTGGGTTCATACGTTGATGACCGACACGTTCATTGCTAGGTTACGTATGCTTGTCCGTGTAAGTTTGTGCCACCTTGGGTTTATGACTAGTCATGTCGACCCGGGTTCTCTGTCATATGGATGCTAGCAACATAATCATATACGTGAGCCAAAAGGCGCAAACGGTCCCGGACAAGGTAAGGCTGCAGCCGTGGGGATACCATGCGTGAGGCCCCAAAGTGATATGATGTGTTACATGCTAGATCGGTGTGACTTAGGATCGGGGTCCCAACATGATGCGGGCGTGGGCAGCTTCACCACACCACCGAATTAGAGATCTAGAACACATGCATACATATAGGGCTAAAGAAAATAGACGGATCTGTTCTGATTAATGTGGATGGTATGAATAAGGAACATGTTTTTACAACTACGATTTGAAACTGACAATTGTTACAAACATCCAATCTAATGCAAACACCAAAGTAAACAGTAGTGGAGGAAATGATGCCTATCCAAATCTATACTAGAACAAAGTTTGAGGCTTGAGGAGGACGGACTTACATTACATGTTAACAGGGGCTGGACAAAGCTCTTCTCCATGTCGATGGAAGGATAATTCAAGAAATTCCCGAAAGAAACTTCTTCATAAGTGTTGCCTTTGTTCTACATTTTGTCAAGAGTAAATATAGATCTAATAATATTGGAAGAAATAGAGGATAATGAAGCTCAGATGCAGAGTGATGATACATAATCAAATAGCTATCAATTAAGTACATCATTACAAGGCAAAAGGTACTGACAAGAGGAATGCAGACCTCAACGTGTGCAGTGGCATTGGCTTTATTTAACATTTTGGTAAGAGTAAATGTAGATCTGATAATTTGGAGGAAATGGAGGGCAGGGCAGATAAGATGCAGATTAATGCTAGACAATCAACTATCTCTCAATGCAAGTACAGTAATACTACCACCGTCCGGAATTACTTGTCGCTCAAATGGATGTACCTAGCACTATTTAAGTTCTAAATACATCCAATTGAGCAACACTTAATTCGATACGGAGGGAGTACATGACAACATGTACTTAGATGAGCAATCCAGAACTTCATAGCCATTGGGTTAATTCTACATTTATGTAAGAGTAAATGTAGACCTTATAATTTCGAGCAAAGGGTGGATAAGGAAGCGAACATTTACAGTGTTGTGCTACTTGTGAACTGCGTTGGGATTTCCCAGAAGAGGAGAGGATGATGTAGTACAGTAGAGATAATCATTTCCCTCAGTTAAGAATCAAGGTTATCAATCCAGTAGGAGAACCAAGCAACACCTTTTTAGCAGCACCTGCACACAAACAACAAATCCTTGCAACCCAACGCGAACAAGGGGTTGTCAATCCCTCGACGGTTACGAGAAAGATTAAATTGTATAGTGTTTGATAGATAGATCAGACCAAAATGCAAAATAAAATAAATAAAGTAAAAATGCAGCAAGGTATTTTGGTTTTAATATATGATAAAAGATAGACCCGGGGGCCATAGTTCTCACTAGAGGCTTCTCTCTTGAAAATAGCATACGGTGGGTAAACAAATTACTGTTGGGTAATTGATAGAAAAGCAAATAATTATGATGATATCCAAGGCAATTATCATATATAGGCATCACGTCTGAGACAAGTAGACCGACTCCTGCCTGCATCTACTACTAATCGACCGCTATCCAGCATGCATCTAGAGTATTAAGTTCATAAAGAACGGAGTAACGCCTTAAGCAAGATGACATGATGTAGATAAGATAAACTCACGTATGAATAAACCCCATCTTTTTACCCTTAACAGCAACAATACATACGTGTCATGTCCCCTTCTGTCACTGGTATTGAGCACCGCAAGATCGAACCCATTACAAAGCACCTCTCCCATTGTAAGAAAAATCAATCTAGTTGGCCAAACCAAATCAATAGATCGGAGGGAAATATGAAGGTATAGTAATCATGCACAAAAGAGTTTAGAGATAACTAAAAATATATTCATGGATAGATCTGACGATGACATGTACCTAGGGTAGGGTCCTAGGCCTGACCTACATGCCCTACCCAAGGACATTACACAAAGAGTCCAAGACCTGCAAAGTTAGAAAGGAGGTACCAACTGGAATGACCACGGTGTGCAAGTCACTCGATAGAAGATCCGCTCGGTTACTCCACCTCCACTTGACAAACATTATTCACTCAGAGTACCTGGTTTCACTCGAAGAGCAGAAGACCTAGAGCCACTCCAGGATGGCAACGGTCGGGCGATCAATCCGTCGCTATTAAGATCATTAAGTACGGGCGTTTCCAGTAACGTTCTCATCTTTACTCCCTCATTGAACCCTTGCGTAACTAAGGGCTATGAGGGGCCAGCGGACTCCATATAAGCTGCCCCTCTCCTCCTACACAAGGGTTCGCACCCCCTGTAACTCAACACTCCATTCAACATAGCTCCTGTAGCACCGAGACGTAGGGCTATTACCTCCTCCGAGAGGGGCCTGAACTCGTAAATCTGAGTGTACAACTTCGCCGTAGCTAGGCTCTGCGCTCTCCTACGTACCCCTATCACTACTGTCAGATTTGTTCCCACAACAGTTGGCGCCCACCGTGGGGCAGGCGTCTAAGCAACTTTCGGCGAGGTTGAGTTCTTCGAACTCCTTCGACATGGTTTCTGGCGGCGGACTGTCTCTGGGTCGCGAGATCCATCTCGGCGCACTCAGTTTCATCGCCGACGATTCGGCCTAGCTCCGGGAAGCTCCCCTTGATGTCGAGGCGCTCCCTATTTGTGGGGCGGCGCACTTCCGTGCGAGTTCCTGCGGCGTCCTCCTGCGGCAGCCATCGACTCAGTATCGGTCGGCTCTGGTGGCGTCTTCCCTCCCCGCAGCTCGCCGCCGCAAGCGATCCGGTCGCTCACGGCTCCAGCGGTGGGTGAAACACGCGGTGGCTCGTCAGTCGTCCGCTCCTCAGATTGCGGCGATCGATCCCGACGAGTCCCTTTATGGCTTGTTCGATCTATCGTTTGGTCACTCGGATACGCTTTCCGAGTGCAAAAGCAACGACCCGGCGGCGGAACTCCTCGTGATTGGCTCCCAGCGTAGCCCACCCGGATTTCCACGTGGTGGGGGTGAATGTAACACCCCGAGACCGACGCTCCAGACGCCTTCCATGTTTTTCGTTATCGCCGTGTGGTTTATTTGCTTGTTGCATTGCATCATGTCCTCGTGCCATTAAATTTTTACCAACCCAAATGCTTCTTAAATAAATTGTATGGATCTTTGGTCCCTTTAAATCGAGGGATATTCACAATGGTGATTTCTCTTTATAACATACAAAGTCTCCTAATATTATTAAGGGACTATAATAAAATATTCCATTAATTTTGGAATTCACCATAACACACATGCAATTTAAGTCCATGCCTTTTCTATCTTAATTTTTGATCTCAAACTTTTCCCATAAATCCTTTCGTCACTTTCCTCGAGCTCCACCAAAATTCTCAACATTTTTGGAC
This sequence comes from Thinopyrum elongatum, assembly GCA_011799875.1. Taxonomy (NCBI): domain Eukaryota; kingdom Viridiplantae; phylum Streptophyta; class Magnoliopsida; order Poales; family Poaceae; genus Thinopyrum; species Thinopyrum elongatum. The sequence goes on from CM022299.1 coordinate 391,179,255, forward strand.
CTACCAATTACCCACTTCCTTCTCACAGTCATTTGAATTAAATTCAAATGAGTTTGAATTCAAACATCACACACACGCTCACTTCTATTTTCTTGGATCAAGCTCATTTCTATGAGTCCGGGAAAATTAACCCCATGCGCAAATTCTGTCCCTAACCCTCTCTTTCTTTTTCTTCTCTCTAATTCTTTTCTGCTAAAGAATAAAAGGGAGGGAGAGAGAGCCTGCGCCCGCCGGCCTCTTGGGCCTGACCAACCAGGCCGACCGACCCACCAAGGCCCATTTGCTCCCCAAGGCCCAGCCGCGCGCCCCTATAACCCTAGCCCGATCGATCCTTCCTCTCGATCCCCTCCCTCCAGCGGCGCCACAGGGGAGGAGCCCCTCGTACCAGTGCCTGATCCCCATAGCAGCCTCCTGTCCCTACAGCGCCGCCGACCTCAACCTCCTCCCTCTCGCCCTCTGCAGCCTCCCTGCGCGCCTCGGCCTCCTTTGCCATCTCGCTGGTTGCCATGACCGCCGCCGCGGATCTCCCAGCCTCCGGCAGCCGCTGCTGCAGTCCGGCGCCCCTGCTTCTTCCTCATCACAGGTGAGCCGCGCCGTCCCCAACCATAGCAAGGCCGCCGCTCCGGTCAAGTTCCTCGCCGGATCCGGCGACCTCCGCCTTGAACCAGCCGTCTCCATCCCGTTCTAGGCCTTCTCCGCCCACGCCCTCCTCCACCAGCAGCGTCGCCGCCCCGCCGAACCTCCTTCCTCAGCGCCAAGTCCTGCGGGTGCCATGTCCCACCTTCGCCTTGGCCTTGTCCAGGAGACGAGCGAACGCTTATAGCCCTGTGTTGACTTCCCCGACGCCGCCTCCGTTTCAAGCCCTGCCGCTGCCTTGCTAGCCTCGCTCGCGCCCCTGGCCTCCCCACACGCCCGATCTCCTCACTGCCCCGTGTCTCCTCGAGCCCACTCGCCAACATCGCGCCGTCCTCCCCGTCCGGCTGTCGGACCTCGTCGACAGGACCTCGGGCCCGCCAAGTTCCAGGAAACCCCAAGTAAGACCCCGTGTACGTCTACATGATGAGCCGCCAAGTTCCACGAAGCATCAAGTTCGACTCCATGGACCGCAAAGTACCACCACCATCAGGTACCTCTTCGCAAGACCAAGTTCCTCTATGATACGTGTACGACTACCGTCACCGTGGATCCGACAAGACCAAGTGTACAACTACCGTCGACCTCGGATTCGTCAAGTTCATCTTCGACACGCGTACCACTTCTTCCCACGACATCCGTGAACGACTGCATCTTTCGTATCGTCGTGTGGTTTATTTGCTTGTTGCATTGCATCATGTCCTCGTGCCATTAAATTTTTACCAACCCAAATGCTTCTTAAATAAATTGTATGGATCTTTGGTCCCTTTAAATCGAGGGATATTCACAATGGTGATTTCTCTTTATAACATACAAAGTCTCCTAATATTATTAAGGAGCTATAATAAAATATTCCATTAATTTTGGAATTCACCATAACACACATGCAATTTAATTCCATGCCTTTTCTAACTTAATTTTGATCTCAAACTTTGCCCATAAATCCTTTCGTCACTTTCCCGAGCTCCACCAAAATTCTCAACATTTTTGGACCTACCAATTACCCACTTCCTTCTCATAGTCATTTGAATTAAATTCAAATGAGTTTGAATTCAAACTTCACACACACGCTCACTTCTATTTTCTTGGATCAAGCTCATTTCTATGAGTCCGGGAAAATTAACCCCATGCGCAAATTCTTTCCCTAACCCTCTTTTTTTTTTCTTCTCTCTAATTCTTTTCTGCTAAAGAATAAAAGGGAGGGAGAGAGAGCCTGCGCCCGCCGGCCTCTTGGGCCTGACCAACCAGGCCGACCGACCCACCAAGGCCCATTTGCTCCCCAAGGCCCAGCTGCGCGCCCCTATAACCCTAGCCCGATTGATCCTTCCTCTTGATCCCCTCGCTCCAGCGCCGCCACAGGGGAGGAGCCCCTCGTACCAGTGCCCGATCCCCATCGCAGCCTCCTGTCCCTGCAGCGCCGCCGACCTCAACCTCCTCCCTCTCGCCCTCTGCAGCCTCCCTGCGCGCCTCGGCCTCCTTCGCCATCTCGCTGGTTGCCATGACCGCCGCCGCGGAGCTCCCAGCGTCCGGCAGCCGCTGCTGCAGTCCGGCGCCCCTGCTTCTTCCTCGACACAGGCAAGCCGCACCGTCCCCGACCACAGCAAGGCCGCCGCTCTGGTCAAGTTCCTCGCCCGATCCGGCGACCTCCGCCTTGAACCCGCCGTCTACGTCCCGTTCTAGGCCTTCTCCGCCCACGCCCTCCTCCACCAGCAGCGTCGCCGCCCCGCCGGACCTTCTTCCTCAGCGCCAAGTCCCGCAGGCGCCATATCCCACCTTCGCCTCGGCCTCGTCCAGGAGACGAGCGAACGCTTCTAGCCCCGCGTTGACTTCCCCGACGTCGCCTCCGTTTCAAGCCCTGCCGCTGCCTCGCTAGCCTCACTCGCACCCCTGGCCTCCCCACACGCCCGATCTCCTCGCTGCCCCGCGTCTCCTCGAGCCCACTCGCCAGCATCGCGCCGTCCGCCCCGTCCGGCTGTTGGACCTCGTCGACAGGACCTCGGGCCCGCCAAGTTCCAGGAAACCCCAAGTACGACCCCGTGTACGTCTACATGATGAGCCGCCAAGTTCCACGAAGCATCAAGTTCGACTACATGGACCGCCAAGTACCACTACCGTCAAGTACCTCTTCGCAAACCAAGTTCCTATATGATACGTGTACGACTACCGTCCTTGGATCCGACAAGACCAAGTGTACAACTACCGTCGACCTCGGATTCGTCAAGTTCATCTTCGACACGCGTACCACTTCTTCCCACGACGTCCGGGAACGACTGCACCGCCTTGACTCGAACCACCCCGAAAACGCACGCTTCGAAGCTATACCGCCGAGACGACGCCCATGGACGAATGCATGTTTCGTATGAGATGCCCGTGTTTGCACCGTGTCCGAATTATCGCTTGCGCGCTCCTCTTTTGCCATGTCACCAACAGGTGGGAACCCGGTATCCGGGATCACCCCACCATCCTTGCATGACTCGCTCACGCCCACTTCTTTTGCACCGGTCTCTCAACGAGTTACCGGAACCGGAACATCGTCATGGCATAGTTTCTGTTCTCGACGCCGTGGCACCCTTTCCTTCCACCACGGTGACAAATGCTTCATAACATGCTCATGTCAACATTTTCTTAAAATTGCATAAAACTTGAATATGTCATCCACATCATGATAACAACATTTAAAATGTTTAAATGTGTTGTTTGCATTAAATTGCATAAACGACATGCTAAAATGATTTATTTCATAACTAAATAACCGTAGCTTCGAATTAAATAAATCATATATGTAACTTGCTTGGAAAAATGCATAGATTAACATGATGCACTTACTTTGCATTTTTTTTACAACTCTAAAATATGGTTTAGGGCAGAACAGTACCAACTTTAAAACTTGCATACGGGGATTTTCTGGAATTGTTGTTTGTTGTTTCCGGTCTCATTTAAATTGCCTAGATAGGTAGATTAATTATGCTTCACCTCTTGCCATGTTAACCAACATTTAATATTGTTGGGTACATAAACGGGAGCGAACTAAATGATTGAATGCTCCACTTAATTTGTAGTATTGTTTGTTGCACTTTGCCATGCCATGACCCATTAAAATGGACATGCATCATACTTGATTGTGCATCATGCCATGTTTATGCTAGTGTGTTTACCATGTTGTTTGCTTCTTTCCGGTTGCGTTTCTCCTTAATAGTTCCGGTTACGTTGCGATTGTGAGGATACATTCGACTACGTTGGTTTGTCTACTTCATGGATTCGGTCTTCTTCCTAGCAGGATTTCAGGCAAGATGACCGTTACCCGGGATACCACTACTATCTTTGCTTTGCTAGTTGCCTCGATGCTATCGCTATGTCGCGCTACCTACCACTTGTTTATCAAGCCTCCCAAATTGCCATGATACAGCCTCTAACCTTTTCCACCTTCCTAACAAACCGTTGTTTGGCTATGTTACCGCTTGCTCAGCCCCTCTTATAGCGTTGCTAGTTGCAGGTGCAGTTGCAGGTTGTTCCATGTCGGGACATGGTTATCTTGGGATATTACAATATCTCTTATTTAATTAATGCATCTATATACTTGGTAAAGGGTGGAAGACCTGGCCTTTTGCTCGGTGTTTTGTTCCACTCTTGCCGCCTTAGTTTCCGTCATACCGGTGTTATGTTCCTTGAATGTTGCGATCCTAACGCGGTCGGGGTTTATGGGCACCCCTTGACAGTTCGCTTTGAATAAAACTCTTCCAGCAAGGCCCAACTTTGGTTTTAAAATTTGCCAACATAATAATACTGATAAATAATTAATTTGCATAGGGGGTCGCGTCCCCGAGGATTCTTAATTCACATAATACAGGGGGCCAGTGCTGTTGGTGCTGGTCCAAACTAGAGCAGCTTGCGGTGCCGCCCCTTCACTAGTGTGTTTACCATGTTGTTTGCTTATTTTCGGATGCGCTTCTCCTTGATCGTTCCAGTTACGTTGCGATTGTGAGGATCCGTTCGACTACGTTGGTTCGTCTACTTCATGGATTCGGTCTTCTTCCTAGCGGGATTTCAGGCAAGATGACCGTTACCCTGGATACCACTACTATCTTTGCTTTGATAGTTGTCTCGATGCTATCGCTATGTCGCGCTACCTACCACTTGTTTATCAAGCCTCCCAAATTACCATGGTACAGCCTCTAACTTTTTCCACCTTTCTAGCAAACCGTTGTTTGGTTATGTTATCGCTTGCTTGGCCTCTTTATAGCGTTGCTAGTTGTAGGTGCAGTTGCAGGTTGTTCGATGTCGGGACATGGTTATCTTGGGATATCACAATATCTCTTATTTAATTAATACATCTATATACTTTGTAAAGGGTGGAAGGCTGGCCTTTTGCTCGGTGTTTTGTTCCACTCTTGCCGCCTTAGTTTCCATCATACCGGTGTTATGTTCCTTGAATTTTGCGTTCCTAACGCGATCGGGGTTTATGGGCCCCCTTTGACAGTTCGCTTTGAATAAAACTCTTCCAGCAAGGCCCAACTTTGGTTTTAAAATTTGCCAACATAATAATACTGGTAAATAATTAATTTGCATAAGGGGTCGCGTCCCCGAGGATTCTTAATTCCACATAATACAGGGGGCCAGTGCTGTTGGTGCTGATCCAAACTAGAGCAGCTTGCGGCGCCGCCCCTTGGCAACTTGGGGTATTTGGTCGCTGTAACCATAGCTCATCCGTCGTGGCCTGAGACGAGATACGCGCGGCTACTATCAGGGTGTCGGCACGTCGGGAGGTCTTGCTAGTTTTGTTTTACCATTGTCGAAATGTCTTGTGCACCAGGATCCCGAGCTTGATCGGGGTGTTCCGAGATGGAGGATTGTCTCCGCGGAACATGAGAGCTTATCATGGGCTAAGTTGGGACACCCCTGCAGGGTTTAAACTTTCGAGAGCCGTGCCCGCGGTTATGTGGCAGATGGGAGTTTTTAATATCCGGTTGTAGAGAACTTGGCACTAAACCCAAAATAAAATACACCAACCGCGTGCGTAACCGTGATTGTCTCTTTTCGAGTGAGTTCGAGAAGAGAACACGGTGGGGTTATGTTTGACTCGTAAGTAGTTCAGGATCACTTATTGATCATTACTAGTTGCGACCGTTATGCGTAGTAACTCTTCTTATTCTTGTACTCGTAAGTTAGCCGCCATACCATGCTTAGTGCTGCTGCAACATCACCACTTATCCATTCCATACCCATTAAGCTTTGCTAGTATTGATACCCATGGTACTGAGATTGCTGAGTCCTCCCGGCTCACATATTACTACAACAACAGTTGCAGGTACAGGTAAAGTGACACCTTGACGAGAGAGCGATGTTTGATTGTTTTGGAGTTCTGCTGCTTCTTCTTCGATCAAGGGTTAGGTTCCGGGTCGGGAGCCTGGGATTAGCAGGGTGGATGTCGTTCTTTTTTTTCTGTTTGTTTTCATCCGTAGTCGGATCCTGCTCTTTTGTATGATGATGGCTATGTATTGATGTATTGATGTATTCATGCTGTAGCTTGTGGCGAGTGTAAGCCTTTATCTTGTATACTCATCTATTCAGTACATGGTATGTTGTAATGATATCCACCTTGCTATGCGCTCGAAATGCGGTTGTGCCCCGATCATGAATTCATCACGTGATTGGGATAGAATCGCATCTTGGATGCTACAGTGAAAGTGGTGGTTCGTCGCACGCCAACGACGAGTATTACCCGCAGGCCCTCACTGCAGAACAAAGAGAGGAGCTGCAGCACAGGAACGAGCAGGTCCTCCAGACCCACATTGCTGGGGAGACTACCGAGGCCCAAGCCTTGGAAGCCGCGCGCATAGCTACTCTGGCCGAACGCGCTCGTCTGGAAGATCTCCAGAAGTCACTCGACGATCGCGCTCGCAGGCAACCCCCAAGTTCCAATCGACGGCAGCGGCAGTTATTTCCGAGTGGACCGCAAGGCGAGTTTGAGATGTTCCGCACTCCGATTCAGAATGTTGCTGCTGCGGCATGAATTGCAGATTCCATCCAACCATCCCGATCTGAAGCCGGAGAAGGACTACGGCAAATCCGAGCATTGCTCAGGGCGGCTGGCGAACAGAACTCGGCTGTTTCCCAGTCGCGCAACAGAATCCATAGCAAGTCAGTAAGGGCGGATACAGTTCAGTCGGCACATAGCCCAAGATCGCCTCCACGGTGTGAGGATCATGGTTATCGCCAAGATCAGTACCTGGATCAAGGCCACAGTCAGTTCGCTCCTCGACATCACCGTGATGACCGCCGTTGAGTGCCATCGCCTCTCCCAAGAGGTGGCTCGTACGCGCCCTGGCAGTACGACGACAGGCGTCCATACGGCAACGAGCGGAGGGAGCCAATCGATCCTAGAGGTCCGAGGTTCAACGCCAGGTCAGTCCTTGTGCAAGGTTTAGTCGACAGAGGCAGAGCTCGCCGTGAAAGCATGGGCAGGGATCGTCCGAGTGGAAGTGACGTGTTTGTTTCTGGGCCCGAGTGTTTTGGCAGGGCCATACGAGCCACTGAGATACCGCCCAATTTCAGATTGGCCACATGCGTGAACAAATTCACTGGTGAGTCGAAGCCAAACACATGGTTGGAGGATTACCGAGTGGCCGTACAGATTGGTGAAGGCAATGATGATGTTGCTATGAAACACATGCCCTTGATGCTAGAAGGATCGGCCCGGGCGTGGTTGAACCAGTTGGCTCCTGCCAGCATTCACTGCTGGGAAGACTTGGCCCGAGTGTTTATTAAAATGTTCAAAGGCACTTGCAAGCGACCTGCTAGACTGACTGAATTGCAGCATTGCGTCCAGAAGCCGAATGAAACTTTGAGAGAGTACATACAACGAGCATCAAGCAGTCTGTGCTTTCAAAGAAGGTGTCCGATACAGAGAGCTCAACCTGAAATTTGGGCGGTCTGGGGCCCTGACCATGAACCGGATGATGGAAATCGCCACTCGGTATGCGAATGGTGAAGAAGAGGACCGCCTCCGCAGCGGCAAAGGAAAAGCCCATGAGCATGACCCCCACAACACTAATCCCAGTCGGAAGCAGAAGCACAAGGCTGAAGGAGCAGGTCAGGCAGAGGCAGCCGTTGTAGCTGCGCAGGGCAAGTTCAAAGGAAAGCCCAAAGGTCAGTGGACCCCTAAGAAAGTGAAAGATCAGTCGGGACAGGACGTCATCAATTTGCCATGTGCCATTCACACCAAGAAAGAAGAAGAGGGTAACTTGATATTACCCAAGCATACCACTTGACAATGCAGATTTCTGATTCAGTAGTTCCGTGATGGTCAGCCGAGTGAAAAGGGCTCTGACAAGGACGATGATGAGGAAAAGGCAGAGGATTACTCGAAAGTCAATGCCACTCTGGTGATTTTTGCTGACGTTGAGAGCAAAAGTCGACTGAAAGTCATCAACCGTGAGGTGAACATGGTTGCTCCGGCAACTACAACGTACCTCAAATGGTCAAAGACTCCCATCACCTTCGACCAGTCGGACCACCCAGCTCATGTTGCTACCCCTGGGCGGCAACCTCTGGTGGTGGACCCAGTCGTAGGAGGCACTCGGTTGCGCAAAGTACTTATGGATGGCGGCAGTGGTTTGAACATTCTCTATGCTGAAACCCTCAAGGGGATGGGCATTCCGATGTCCCGACTCAGTGAGAGCAACATGCAGTTTCACTGGGTCATCCCAGGGAAGAAAGCAAAGTCACTCGGTCAGATTGCTTTAGATGTGGTCTTTGGTGACTCAAAGAATTTTCGGAAGGAAAAGTTGACGTTTGAAGTGGTGGATTTTCATAGTGCCTATCATGCTATTCTGGGCCGACCGGCTTATGCTCGCTTCATGGCCCGTCCATGCTACGTGTACCTTAAGCTGAAGATGCCCGGACCCAAGGGCGTGATCACCATCACAGGGAATAGGCAGAGAGCCGAGGAATGTCTTCAACAGGGATCCAAAATTGCTGATGAGCAGATGGCAGTAGTGGAATTGGAAGAATACAAGAAGAACACCGATCCGAGTGATTTGCTCCGCTCTAAGAAGCCAGCTTCTGAGTGTGCTTTTCAGTCGGCAGGTGAGACGAAACAAGTTCACATTCACCCGGAAGATCCCACAGCCGCTCCAACCAATATCTCAACGACACTCGACAGTAAATAGGAAGCCGCGCTCATCCAGTTCCTCCGTGAGAACTGGGACATCTTTGCATGGAAACCATCCGACATGCCAGGTGTACCCAGGGGACTGGTTGAGCACCGTTTGAGAGTCAACTCGAAGGCCAAACCTGTCAAAGAACATCTCCGCCGCTCTGCTGCGGAGAAGAGGAAGGCGATTGGTGAAGAAGTGGCTCGGCTCCTGGCGGCTGAGTTCATACGTGAAATATACCACTCCGAGTGGCTCGCCAACGTCGTCATGGTCCCCAAGAAGGACAAGTCACTCCGTATGTGCATCGATTTCAAGCATATCAATCGGGCCTGCCCGAAAGATCATTTTCCGCTCCCTCGCATCGACCAAATTGTGGATTCCACTATGGGATGTGAGCGTTTGTCTTTTATTGATGCGTATTCTGGATACCATCAGATCCGACTATATGGGCCAGATGAAATAAAAACTGCCTTCATCACCCCTTTCGGGTGTTTTTGCTATGTCACCATGCCATTCGGTCTCAAAAACGCTGGCGCCACATTCATGCGCATGATTCAAAAATGCCTGCTCACTCAGATTAGTTGGAATGTCGAGGCTTACATGGATGATATCGTGGTCAAGTCACGCAAAGGTTCTGACCTGCTGACTGATCTCGCTGAAACCTTTGCCAACCTGAGAAGGTACGACATCAAGCTGAACCCATCCAAATGTTACTCGGTTTTCTCGTTTTCGAACGAGGAATAGATGCCAATCCAGAGAAAATCAGTGCGATTGTCCGAATGAAGCGCCCCGTGCGCGTGCACGATGTCCAGAAGCTCACAGGTTGTCTTGCAGCTCTCAGTCGGTTCATTTCTCGCCTCGGAGAAAAAGCATTGCCTTTGTACCGACTAATGAAGAAGTCTGACACGTTCGAGTGGACTCCAGAAGCAGAAGCAGTGTTTGTTGAGCTCAAAGCCCTGCTCTCCACCCAGCCGGTGCTTGCTGCTCCGAATAGCAAAGAACCTCTGCTTTTGTACATAGCGGCCACTGGCCAAGTCGTCAGTATGGTCCTCATAGTGGAACGAGAGGAAGAGGGCAAGGCTTATAAAGTTCAGTGACCAGTATATTACATTTCTGAAGTCCTGACTCCATCCAAGCAGAGGTATCCTCAGTATCAGAAGCTTGTCTATGGCATTACCTGACTGCGAAGAAAGTTGCACATTATTTCCAAGAACACTCGGTCTCAGTCGTCAGTGATTCCCCGCTGTCTGAAATCATGAACAATCGGGATGCAACTGGACGATTGGCTAAATGGGCCATCGAGCTCCTCCCTTTTGACATCAAGTTTGAAGCGAAGAAGGCGATCAAGTCTCAAGCACTCGCAGATTTCTTGGCCGAGTGGATAGAACAGCAACAACCGACTCAGATTCACTCGGAGCATTGGACTATGCTCTTCGATGGATCTAAAATGCTGAATGGTTCTGGTGCCGTAGTGGTCCTGGTGTCTCCAAGAGGAAATCAACTCAGTTATGTCCTCCAGATTCACTTCGATTCCTCCAATAATGAGGCCGAGTATGAAGCACTCCTCTACGGGTTGCGTATGGCCATCTCACTCGGCGTCCATCGCCTAATGGTCTATGGTGACTCGGATTTGGTAGTCAATCAAGTGATGAAGGAGTGGGATGTCAGAAACCCTGCTATGACAGGATACTGCAATGCAGTGAGGAAGCTAGAGAAAAAGTTCAAGGGTTTGGAGCTCCACCACATTCCCCGAATCAAAAACCAAGCAGCTGACGATTTGGCAAAAATCGGTTCCACTCGGAAGCCTATCCCTAGCAATGTGTTTCTTGAGCACCTCCATTCCCCGTCAGTGCAGGAGGATCCTTTCACTGAAGAGCCTCCCCAAGCGATAAGTCCTACTGATCCGACTGAAATCGAGATCCCTGCAGTCATTGACTTGGTTATGGAGATTCTGGTAATTACCCCCGACTGGACGGTGCCATACATTGCATATTTGCTCAGGCAAGAACTCCCAGAGGATGAAGTCGAGGCACATCAGATTGTCCGTAGATCCAAAGCTTTCAAAGTGATAAATGGACAACTTTACAGAGAGAGTGTCACTGGCGTAGCCCAACGATGTATTTCTCCAGAGGAAGGTCGACTGATCTTAGAAGAGATCCACTCGGGGACCTGTGGTCACCACGCGTCTTCTCGGACAATTGTGGCCAAAGCATACCGAGCAGGATTTTACTGGCCGCGTGCCAATGAAGCTGCTAAGGAGATTGTTCAGTGCTGCGAAGGATGCCAGTTCTACGTGAACATGTCCCATAAACCCGCGTCTGCCTTGAAGACCATTCCACTCGTCTAGCCATTCGCTGTGTGGGGTTTGGACATGGTTGGACCACTCAGGACGGGCAGGAGTGGCTTCACTCATCTGCTCGTGGCAGTCAAAAATTTACCAAGTGGATCGAGGCCAAGCCAATCAAGAAGCTAGATTCACGTACAGCCATCAAGTTCATGAAGGAGTTGATATTCCGATATGGAGTTCCTCATAGCATTATCACAGACAACGGCTTGAACTTCGATTCAGAAGAATTCAAAGAGTTCTGTGCTTCCCAGGGCACTCGGGTGGATTACGCATCCGTTGCGCACCTGTAGTCGAATGGCCAAGTTGAGAGGGCAAATGGTCTTATCCTTCAGGGGTTGAAGCCACGACTCATGCGTGACCTCGAGCATGCAGCTGGAGCCTGGGTGACCGAACTGCCGTCTGTCCTGTGGGGTTTAAGGACGACTCCTAACCGGTCCACTGACCGCACCCCTTTCTTCATGGTGTATGGAGCCGAAGCCGTGCTACCAAGTGATCTCTTCCACAATTCACCCCGAGTGGAACTCTACTCAGAGGTTGAGGCGGAACAGGCACAACAGGACACCATTAATCTTTTGGAAGAAGAATGAGAGATGGCCCTGATACGGTCGACTGTTTATCAGCAAGATCTTCGTCGATTCCATGCCAGGAACGTCAGAGGTCAAGCGTTTCAGGAAGGAGATCTCGTGCTCCGAGTGGACCAGCAACGAAACACAAACTCGCCCCCACGTGGGAAGGCCCCTTCATCGTCACCAAGGTGTTACATAACGGGGCCTACCACCTCTACAACCTCGTGAAGAAGATTGACGAGCCGCGCGCCTGGAACACAGATCTTCTTCGTCGATTCTATACTTAACAATCGGATTGTCGAGATGTAATAAGAGTACTTTTAGTTTGTTTATCAAAGACATGACTCCTGCAGTCCCACGATGATTTCCCTCGCATAAGCGCATGTTCAAAACCCCGAGTGGGTGGCTTAGCCGCGAGCCAGTTCTCGCCTAAGTTAAAAATCTACTCCGAGTGAGAGCATCCCTCCCACTCGGGGGCTTAGCCGCGAGCCAATCCTCCCCTAAGTTAAAAATCTACTCCGAGTGAGAGCATCCCTCCCACTCGGGGGCTTAGCCGCGAGCCAGTCCTCGCCTAAGTTAAAAATCTACTCCGAGTGAGAGCATCCCTCTCACTCGGGGGCTTAGCCACGAGCCAGTCCTCGCCTAAGTTAAAAAGTTATTTCGAGTGAGAGCATCCCTCCCACTCGGGGGATCAGTCGCGAGCCCGTCCTCGCCTAAGTTAAAAATCTACTCTGAGTGAGAGCATCCCTCCCACTCGGGGGCTTAGCCGCGAGCCAGTCCTCGCCTAAGTTAAAAACTACTCCGAGTGAGAGCATCCCTCCCACTCGGGGGCATAGCTGCGAGCCAGTTCTCGCCCTAGTTAAAAACTACTCCGAGTGAGAGCATCCCTCCCACTCGGGGGCTTAGTCGCGAGGCAGCCCTCGTCTAAGTTAAAAATCTACCCTGAGTGAGAGCATCCCTCCCACTCGGGGGCTTAGCCGTGAGCCAGCCCTCGCCTAAGTTAAAAATCTACTACGAGTGAGAGCATGCCTCCCACTCGGGTGCTTAGCCGCGAGCCAGCCCTCGCCTAAGTTAAAAATCTACTCCGAGTGAGAGCATCCCTCCCACTCAGGGGCTTAGCCGCGAGCCAGCCCTCGCCTAAGTTAAAAATCTACTCCGAGTGAGAGCATCCCTCCCACTCGGGGGCTTAGCCGCGAGCCAGCCCTCGCCTAAGTTAAAAATCTACTCCGAGTGAGAGCATCCCTCTCACTCGGGGGCTTAGCCGCAAGCCAGTCCTCGCCTAAGTTAAAAAAATCCATTCACTCGGAAAATGCAGTAAGCTGGAAAACAACGGTTCGGATAAATTCGCAACCTCAAGTTCAGAAACGCAGGCAAAAGTACTCGAGTGGAAAACCTAGCCCGACCGAGTTTTAACGATTACAAAAATCACTCGGCATACCGAGGTGAATGGGTTCAAATCATAAAGTTTTTCACGCGCGGGTGGGACTCGCTGGCTCGACGAAGGTATCCAGGTCGATGCCATCGGCTATTCGAGTGGCTGCCTCGATGAAGGTCTCCATGAAGTCTTAAAACTTGAGTTTCTTCGTGTTGGCCACCTGGAGAGCTTTCAGCTTGTCCTCCCTAGCGTCTTTGCAGTGGACGCAGATGAGTGAAAGGGCTACATCAGCCCCGCAGCGGGCGGCATACTTCTTCCATGTTTGCACTCTACCAGGGATCTCATTGAGCCGAGTCATCATTGACTCGAGGTCACTCTGAAGCGTATCCTCAGGCCACAGCTCCTTGTCTATCTTCGCCAACGCAGTCCTCAAGCGAGTGATATATCCACGAACATCTTCAAGATGAGCTTCGAGTCGCAGCATGTTCAGAGCCACCGCGTCCGTCACAAGTGACTTGGTGGGATCTAGATCTGTCTCGATCCGATCAGTCTCTTCCTCGAAGTTATGACATAATTCTGCGCAAGGAAGGAATAAAAGATTAGTTATGCCCTTGCATTCAAAGAGTCAGAGAAATTCACTCAGACAATGAGAGGTACCTTCAAGCGTGCCGTACATCTTTTTCGCGAAACCCCCCAGATATTTCTCCAGCGCGTCCCTCTTCTGGGTGAGTTGGTCCACTTTGTCGGTCAGAGCCGTTTTCTCCGACTCAAAGGCACTTGCTTGATCTTCCATCTTCTTGGCCCACTCGGCCCGTTCCTGCTTAAGCTCTTCGACAATAGTTTTCAGAGATGCATTTTCTTCTTCTAGCTTTCCAACTGAAGCCAACTTCACCTTAGCGGCTTCAGTCTTCTCCTTAGCCACCTTCTGAGCTCCTGCGAGTACTTCATCCTTCTTCTCCAAGGCCTGCTTCATGGTGTCTAAAGAAACAACATTCCTGAGTCGCGCTTGAAGTTGACAGTTTTCATTACGCACATCTATTCGAGTGAAACTACTTGGCTCAAAGGACAGAAGAAAAGAACAACAACACATTCAGTCGACAGGATTTACCTCCCATGGTCTTCGCCTCTGTCTGAGCACGTTCCAAGTTGTTTTTGGTCAGTTCCAAGTCCAATTGGAGTTGGATCTTCTCCTTCTCCAGAGCAACATATTGAGCCCCGAGCTCACAAGTTTTCTGAGATCAGCAAAGAATCAATTCAGTCGACGACAATAAAGAATTTTGGATATTACTCTACTTCCGAGTAGAGAAGAGCAAGTCCAACTGCTACACACAAACAATTCTAAGACCCCCGCCGAATCAAACATTCGACGGTGGTCTCGGGGACTACACCCTGTGGGTGCACTCAGCGTGCCCCCACTGGACCCATTTCCATTCGGCTTCAGCCCGACTGATCCGAGTGAGGAGTCAAAAAGAAAAAGAAAAAGAAAAAGAAAAAGAAAAAGAAAAGGGGTTCACTAAGACCCCCGCCGAATCAGACATTCGACGGCGGTCTCGGGGACTACACCCAGTGGGTGCACTCAGCGTGCCCCCACTGGACCCATTTCCCACTCGGCACGACCTGACCGGTCCGAGTGGAAGAGCTCAGAAAAAAAGGCGTTCTAAGACCCCCGCCGAATTAGACATTCGACAGCGGTCTCGGGGACTACACCCAGTGGGTGCCCTCAGCGTGCCCCCACTGGATCAATTTCCCACTCGGCACGGCCTGACCGGTCCGAGTGGAAGAACTACAGACCGAAAAACTACAGAGTGCATGCCGATATTCTACATCAAAAGAAAACACAAAGTGGGTGTACAGAATCAAGACGGAATAAACCCAATCGAAAATCAACTTACGATCGCACTTACTTGGACATTCGCCTGGAGAGCTGTGCTGGCATCATAAGCCAACTTGCTGCTTTCATACACTTCCATCAAACGCTGCATCATAAGACCGGCTTGAATCCAGGCTTCCTTGCTGGCCCTAGTCTGGTCTTTAGGGACGTGGTGCAGAGTGAACACAGTTGACGCGGGAGTCGGCGACGCAGTCGGAAGGATTGGCGCTTGAGATTGGCCAGTAGGTCCTGAGCCTGGAAGAGTTGACACCAAAGGCGAAGTGGTTGACGACGGAGCAGTAGTGATGGTACCAACGCCAGACGAACCACCTGACTCCTGAGGTGCAGCTGCAGGCGGTGCACGAGGTGTTCGGCTCGACGGCACTCCGCGAGCAAGGCCTCGGGGAGCTGCCGAGGTCGTTCCTGCGTCACCTACGTCCTTCTGAGGCTCGTCTTCATCGTCATCAGCCAGATGGATGATGTCTGTTGGCACTGCAACCACTCGACAATGGCAACTCATTCAATTGTCGAGTCAACCACTGAAGCAAAACAGAGTGAAAGCTTGACGTACCTCGCCGACAAGTTGCCGCATCCGCAGTTTCCGCCTCCGTGTGTTCCTCGTCAACTTGCATAGGCGACGTTACCGAAGTAGCAGCTCCGGCACAATTCGCATTCAGTCAACAAAAGCATGAAGGTTTGCAGCAACAAAGATAGAAAGTGAAAAAGAAGAGCACTCACGTTGAAGCAACGGGGACGACAACCTTAATCCTGGGCAAGGCCTTCCGAGGCTTCGGTGGAGCAGTCTTCGGCTACTTTGTAGTCTTCTCAATCGGGTCAGGGGTTGCCGTCCGAGTGCGCTTGGGGTTCCTGACACTCGACTCCGGGGCCTTGCTCTGGCTGGCGACCGGGTCTTGGTTCGCCTTGGTACGGCGCTCGGTGCGAGGGGGCGACTCGACTTCATCGCTGTCATCAGAGTCATCGATGCCGTCTTCGCTATCATCAGCATACTCGAAATCAGCACTCCCGCCCTTGCTCTCCCCTCCTTCAATGAGATGTTCCCCATTCGGCACAGGCAAATACATCTTCGTGAACGCCTGCAGAGCACATGTATCAAAGTCAGTCGGTATTCAATTCAGTCGCATATTGAAAACAGAAGGCAATACACTCGACAAGTTATGTCTCACCTTCCCTGGAAGATGCTCGGCGTCGAAGGGCTGAATCCGTTTGGATCCACGTGGGTTGTCGCGGGCTCCGGTGATGCTCCTGAGCCACTGTCTCCTCCTTGACTTCCTCTGAATGGGTTCGAGCAGTGTCGTCACCACCTGAATACAACCACATAGGGTGGTCTCGTGCTTGCAGAGGTTGGATGCGTCGACTGAGGAACACCTCCAACAGATCCAAGCCTGTCACTCCGCCCCTGATCAACTCAACTACGGCTTCCACCAAGATCCCCACCTCAGCCTTCTCCTCCTCCTCCACGGTCAGCGAGCGAGCTCCGCTGAGCCTCTCCAACGAGAAAGGGGGAAGGCCAGTCAGTGCACCAGGAGTCGGAATGTCAGTGCAGTAAAACCAGGTCGACTGCCAACCCCTAACTGACTCGAGAAAGGTCATGGAAGGGAAGGCACTTCTACCTCTCATCTGGACACCCAAACCCCCACACATCTGAATCACATGGGTTTTCTCGTCACTCGGGTTGGCTTTCTTGACCGACTGGGACCGGCAAGTGAAAATATGTTTGAATAACCACCAATGATGAGGGCAGCCCAGGAAGTTTTCACACATCGAGACAAAGGCAGCAAGGTACGATATGGTGTTCGGAGGAAAGCGATGGATTTGCGCTTCGAAGAAATTCAAGAAACCACGAAAGAATGGATGAGGAGGCAGGGAAAAACCTCTCTCCACATGGGTGAGGAGGAGGACACGTTCTCCATCGCGCGGCGCAGGCTCGATCTCCCCCTCCGGCAGCCTCCAAGTTCCAGGGGCCAGCAAGCCATCGGCGGTGAGTCCCTCAAGGTCCTCCGTCGTGACCGTCGAGGGCAGCCAATCGCTCTGGATCCAACCAGGCAGTAGAGTGGGCCGGGAGCTCGACGCTTTCTTCCCCTTGGCCACCTTCTTGGCACGCTCCAGTGCCTTCATCTTGTCCTTCGCCATCTCCGCGGTGGTCGTCGGATCCGAGCGGGGCGGCGCGGCGCTAGGGCAGAGGAAGCAGAGAGGCAGGATGGAGAGGGGAAAAGAGAGGAACACTGTTGCAACCCTCGGCCGCGCCGTTCTTTATACCCGCGCGCCTGAGTCACTGACTGGTGGGCCCGTAGGATCCCAGCGCATCCCGCAACCGGCGCCTGCTCGATACATGGCGAAAATCGAGGAGTCCCTCCCCACTTGCCCCACTTACCGCGCTGCAGCCGGCCCACGCGATTCTCCAAATTTTGAAACCCGTGAAATCTGGATCCAGCAAATCAATCGATTGTGTCAGAGATATTCATATTCATCCGGGTCAAATCCGACGCTCGACACCATGCTACTTGTTCCACTTGGACACTCAAGAATCCAGAATCGATCAAGGCGATTGACGAAGGATTTAGCAGCTCACGTACCTTCAGACTCCTAAAAAATGTCTCCGAGACATTGAGTCGGGTCGAAATCAGCTCCAATCCCTCCTCACTCGAACCTCGATCCATTCGAGGGCTAATGACGATGACATGTACCTAGGGTAGGGTCCTAGGCCTGACCTACATGCCCTACCCAAGGACTTTACATAAAGAGTCCAAGACCTGCAAAGTTAGAAAGGAGGTACCGACTGGAATGACCATGGCGTGCAAGTCACTCGACAGAAGATCCACTCGGTTACTCCACCTCCACTCGACCAACGTTATTCACTCGGAGTACCTAGTTTCGCTCGAAGAGCAGAAGACCTAGAGCCACTCCAGGATGGCAACAGTCGGGCGATCAATCCGTCGCTATTAAGATCATTAAGTATGTGCGTTTCCAGTAACGTTCTCATCTTTACTCCCTCATTGAACCCTTGCGCAACTGAGGGCTACGAGGGACCAGCAGACTCTATATAAGCCGCCCCTCTCCTCCTGCACAAGGGTTCGCACCCCCTGTAACTCAACACTCCATTCAATAGAGCTCCCACAGCACCGAGACGTAGGGCTATTACCTCCTCCGAGATGGGCCTGAACTCGTAAATCGGAGTGTACAACTTCGCCATAGCTAGGCTCTGCCCTCTCCTACGTACCCCCTATCTCTACTGTCAGATCTGTTCCCACGACAAGATCTGATCATAAACTCACAATTCATCGGATCCCAACAAACACACCGGAAAAAGTGATTACATCGGATTGAACTCCAAGAACATCGAGGAGAACATTGTATTGAAGATCAAATAGAGATAAGAAGCCATCTAGCTACTAACTACGAACCTATAAGTCTGTGGTAAAATACTCACGCATCATCGAAATGGCAGCAAGGATGATGTAGATCCCCTCCGTGATCGAATCCCCCTCCGTCAGAGTGCCGGAAAAGGCCTCTAGATGGGATCTCTTGAGAATAGGAACTTGCGACGGCGGAAAAAGTATTTCGTGGACTCCTCTGTTGGTTTCCCGATTTTAGAGAATTTATAGAGGCGGAGTTAGGTCAAATGGAGCTACGTGGGCCCCACAAGCCACCAGGGCACACCCTACCCCCCTAGGCGCGCCCTGGTGCCTCATGGGCCACTGCTCCATCTTCTCGTCCCCTCCCAAAGCTTCCAGGGTCTCTTATTGCCAGAAAAAATTCTCCAAAAAGTTTCGTGGCATTTGGACTTTGTTTGGTACTGATATTCTGAAAAACCAAAAACAAGCAAAAAACAGCAACTGGCACTGGGCACTAAGTTAATAGGCTAGTCCCAAAAAATGATATATAGTTGCTTGTAAATGTATATAAAACATCCAAGATTGATACTATAGTAGCATGGAACAATAAAAAATTATAGATACGTTGGAGACGTATCATGATGCTACATAATCAAACAACAATGAGTGTAAGTATGCTGATAAAGGGCAAGAGGTACTAACAAGAGCAATGCAGTGCCCAGTATTGTTGTGAGATCCTATGATCCTTTGAGAAGATGGTAATTTCTGCTCGTCCAAAGCGTAATTCCTGCTTGTCCTCGAGTAGGTAAATGATAAAAACAGAATTTTTGATGTGGAATGCTACCTATCATAATTATCATATAATATTTTCTTTTGTAGCATGGACATTTGGACTTGAATGATTCAAATCAATAGTCTATAATTTGATATGAAGACATCAATACTCAAGCATACTAACAAGCAACCACGTCTTTCAAAATATCAACGCTAGAGAAAGTTATCCCTAGCCCATTATGCTCAATCATTGATCCATTCATGAAACACACTCAAATATTAGCTACACCCAATGCACAAGTATGACAATAGTGTTCCCTAGTTGGTGCTTTGTAAGAGAAGATGGAGACTCAAAATAAAAATAAAAATTGCATAAAAGTAAATAGATAGGCCCTTCGCAGAGGGAAGCAGAGATTTGGATAGGTGCCAGAGCTCAAGGCTTAAATTGAGAGATAAAATTATTTTGAGAGGCATGCTTTTCCTGCCAACGAAAACGACCGAGAATTCCTAATATCTTCCATGCTAGACACATAATAGGTGGCTAACAAACAAAAAGTAAAGTTTATTTCCTTTCCACCATTTTTTCACAATCCATGGCTAGCCGTATCCATGGGTGCCTTCCATACCAACACTTTCCAAGGAATTTATTATTATCATCATATTAATTTTTTTCATTCTGGGACTGGGCATCCCTATTACCCACCACACTCTCATGCAATGATAAGTGAATAAATACTCATCGTGAGAATAAAATACCTAGCATCAAAAATATTGGTCACCCCCTGCCGCTTCATGAGCGGTACGGGCACACAAAACGGAAATTTATTTTGAAAAATTAGAGTTGGCACATACCCCATATAGGTAGGTATGGTGGACTCATTTGGCACAACTTTGGATTTAAGGAAGTGGATGCACAAGAAACATTCCCGCTTAGTACAAATGAAGGCTAGCAAATAGATTGAGAAGCGACCAACCAAAAAACAAAAGCGGTCATAAACACGCATTGAACATAACTAACACTGAATAATGCACCATAAGTAAGATATAACTTTGTTGCATAACTATTGATTTTACGTGCTTGCATAGGGAATCACAAACCTTAACACCAATATTCTTACTAAACCACAATTACTCACTAACATGACTCACATATTATCATGTCCATATCACAAAACTATTGCAAGGTATCAAACTTATCATATCCAATGATCTTTCATGAAAGTTTTAATATATCCCTCTTGAATATTCATCACTTTGGGACCAAATTCATATCTTGTGCAAATTGCCATTACTATTATCAACTCTCAAAAAGATATAAGTGAAGCATGAGTGTCGGTGCAACAAATATTCATGTTTGTTGCCCAGACTCATATACAGGTGTGTTGGCATCACATGATCGGCACCAAAAAACAAAACAAGGCCAAAGCTAGAGAAGCCGCTCTTCGTGAGATCAAGGAGCGGATCAAGAAGACCAAAGACCGCATACAAGACAGCAGAGCTTCACCCTAGGGAGGCCCCCCTTGCCGGGCAGGAGAGCCTGGCCAGGTCGAGGCCACCCCAAGGACAAGTCCAAGATTTCCCCGGCAGGCTTGCCGGGTCCGCCAAGCGCAAGGAATCCCGCCAAGGCACCTCCGCTCCACCGCAGAGCAACGCAAATCACTTATCAATGCGGTGTCGAGCCTCCAGGTGATTAAGTGGCTTCCACTAAGCACGTGGCAGCCCAATAGAAGACAGATTACCGTCATATGACACCCGTCCAGAGGCATGTCAAGCAGATAAGCAGAAGATGATTAAGCGGCGCGGCAGGCTTCCCGGGCTTCGCCCTCAGCACGACACCTAGCAGTGCATTTAATGCACTTTGTCCTAACTACCAGAGTTAGGTATGATAGCACTGTTAGCTATCTAATCACAGGATAAAGACTATTTTGCCATTGTGGTTACCCCTTGAACTATAAACAGAGGTCCAAGGTGACCTAGCAAAGGATTCGGACCCTTGCACACTTGTACGCGCGTATCCACTCTCCCTGAGGCCACCTTGCCGGGCTTGAGCGCTGTGTGTTCATCATGTTCCTCCATCCAATCCACCAAAGCAGGAGTAGGGTTTTACGCTTCGCAGCGGCCCGAACCTGTGTAAAAACCACCAGTGTCACCATCGTCGTGTTGCATCATGGCTTCTGCTCTTTGTGCAACGTGATATCCCCCTTTCCGAACCACAAAGGGGCCGATGGCCCCATAGGTGAACGTGTTCTCCCACGACATCTTTGGTGCGCTAGGTAGGGGGCTTCGCTTTTGCGAACCTGAAGTTGTGCACAGCGCGTCGAGCTTCATTATCGATCTTCATTGTCGTCTTCTTCATCCATGGCGCCTAAGAAGAAACCCAGTGCGACCGCACACCATTCCACTTCGAAGGCCCCCTCGCACGTGGCCGCAGACACCGTAGGCGCCGCGTCGGCGCTGGGCGAGGCGGATACCACGGGTGGCGTGACCAATGCAGGCGGTGCCGTCATTGTGTTCCCCGTGGCCGAAGCTGGAGCGGGAGGCACCGGGGGAGGGCAACATCAACAACACCCTGGCGGGCATGACCCGCAAGCTGCGGATGGAGGGAACATTCAGTCTCCACCACCCCGCCGCAATGGCGGGCGCAGCCGCAGCAACGACGCCCGCTCTTGCGCGAGTCGTGACCATCCAGCCGTGCCTGCCATGGGCGCGGCCACTGGACACACCCCCCGCCTGGAGCAAGGCGAGCAAGATGGAGCGCTGAACGGGGTTGCCAATCCCCGTGCGTGATCCCCTCATCACCAGACTGCCTTGGCGACCGGTTCTCAACAGCGAGAACACGGCGACGCCCCTGCTGGTCCTACTAGGAGTCAAGCGACGTCGCGGTCTACCTCGTCAGCCATGCCGAGCAAGGCTACGGAAGCCATGGTGCGGGCCCAACTTCTGCTAAGATTCCCACTGGCAGCTGATCAAATGGATGAGTGGAGGGCCACCATCCAGAGTTTGATCAGTTTCGCTGAAGCCGAAAAACCTCAATAGACAGAGCCATCGCGGTACCCGCGAACAACAGCAGCAGCCCGGACTGCTGGCCGTGTTGAGGGGGTCACACTGACGGTGCAGTCCCCTCCGCGGTAGCAAACCCAGAGGCAGCAGCAAGAGCAACATATCCATGAACCCGACGAGGCATCAATGGCCTCTTCTGATCCGCGAGCCCACCGGGATCAGCGGCAGGTCCTGGAGGATTGGCGGAGGGAAGATGCTCGTGTAACCATGGAGCGGCGCCGAGAGACCCGCCATCAATCTGACAGCCGCAATGGCCCAGACGTTGACGAACTTGCGCCCAGTGATGGCGGGTATTTGCCTTACGAGGTTGGATGCCCTGCCTTCACTCGCGAGCTACGGCAGGTCTGCTGGCCATCTGCCCGAGTCTTCAAGCCAGAGCGATGGAAAGTTAAACCCGGCAGAGTTCTTGAGCATTTACACAATTGCCGTTCAAGCCGCCGGGGGT
The DNA here is from genome assembly GCA_011799875.1 of Thinopyrum elongatum. NCBI lineage: Eukaryota > Viridiplantae > Streptophyta > Magnoliopsida > Poales > Poaceae > Thinopyrum > Thinopyrum elongatum. The sequence goes on from CM022299.1 coordinate 391,201,831, forward strand.
AGGGATGAGAAGGTGTTCGCCAACTACTTCCCTTTGGCACTCAAACCAAATGTGAGGTCATGGCTGATGCACCTGCCGGAGAACTCCATTTCATCATGGGCTGACTTGTGCAATGAATTTGTTGGCGTCTTCACGGGCGGCCACCAAGAGCCCGGGCGGCCCAGTGACTTGCAAGTTCTTCCACAGAAGGAGGGGGAGAGCTGACGCAAGTATATGCAGAGGTTCAACCAAGTGCACCGCAAGATTCCAGAAATACACCCCACAACCATGATTGCCGCGTTCCATTCGAACGTGCGCAACAGGAGGATACGTTCTAAGATGAACGTCCAGTTGCCCAAAACCATCAGTGAGTTGTATACCTTGGCGGATAAATGTGCTCGGGCTAAGGAAGGAAGGTGACTTCCTGGCGAGGAGGAAGGAGCCGAGGTTGATGCAGACGACGATGATGAGTCCACTGGCCCAAAGAAGAAAGGCCGGAGGCGCAACAAGAAACGCAAGGAGAAGTCAGTGTTGGCCGTTGAGGGCTTTGGCGATCTCAGCACCGGCAAGAAAGCCAAATCCGAAGCCCCCGACAAGGAAGCTGCCGCGTGCGCTGATTGCCTGGAGGCTACGGTGACAGAGAAAGCTGGGAAGTCCGATGGGCCATACTGCAAAAGCCACCGCACTAAAGGTCACGATCTCCAAGAATGCCACCAAGTTGAGCAGCTTGTTAAAAAGCAAAAGGCGGAATATGAGAAGCGCGACATGGAGAGAGACCAAGAAGGTGCTGGCGGAAAAGGCCGTGGCAGTAGAGGGGGCCTCCGTGGCAAGGCCCCTCAGCAAAAAGAGAAGTCTGCTAGAGGCCGTGAGAAGAAAGAAGGGGATGACGAGAGTGGGGATGAAGAAGAAACAACGAACAAGAATTCCAAAAAGCAACCGAAGCCATGTGTGTTGACGGGGGTGCATCTTTGCACTCCTCTCATCGCCAGCTCAAGCAGTGGGGGCGTGAGGTTAATGCCCTGGAGTCAACTAAAGACTCCCGGAAGACACTCAAGTGGTCCCGCACGCCTATCGTCTTTGATGAAGAGGATCACCCTGACCGCCATGGAATATTTTTGGATATTGGGGCAAGATATGGTCCAAGGTATTTTAGGGAATTATTTGAGAATTTTCTGATCACCAGGGCTATAGGTTGCTTCACAAACCCATAGTGATGACCTAATTCCCAAATAAAAGAAAAGGGCTATTGGAAAAGATTTAAATAGGGATTTGGGTCGTAGAGGTACTTGGCAGGGTTTTAGCAAGGTGATGAGGCTTTGGATTACTTGGAAAAGATTCAAAAGTTTCCAAGACCAAATGAAAAGGTTCAAAAACCATTCCAATTTCAAATAAAGCCAAGAAAAGTTTGAAAAGAAAAAGTTGCCAAAATCAGGGTGTCACAAACCTACCCCCCTTAGGATGAATCTCGTCCTCGAGATTCGGTTGCTCAGGGAACAAGTATGGATATGCAGATCTGAGAAAATCTTCTCTTTCCCAAGTAGCCTCTTCCTCAGTGTGGTGCTCCCACAGCACCTTGTAAAATCTTATCACCTTACTCCTCGTGGTTCTTTCCATCTCATCCAAGATCCTGACAGGTTTTTCCTCATAAGTCAAATCCTTAGCCAGCTCTAGCTCACTCATATCCGCTTGCTTGGCTGGGGGTGCAATGCATTTCCTTAACTGTGAGATGTGAAAGACATCATGAACTTCTGACAATGCTGGCGGCAATTCCAACTGATATGCGACTCTGCCCTTCCTAGCAATCACTGGAAAGGGACCGATGTATCTTGGGGCCAACTTTCCCCGAGTATGAAACCTCTTCACTCCCTTCATAGGAGTTACCCGTAGGTAAGCATACTCTCCGGGCTCGAAAGTTACTTCTCGGTGCTTTGGGTCATAATAACTCTCTTGGCTGCTCGAAGACATTCCTGAATATCCTTAACTTGCCTCTCAGCCTCGAGCATCAAGTCCGTGCCAAAGATGCGACTATCTCCTGTTTGGGACCAGTTCAGCGGTGTGCGGCACTTCCGTCCGTACAATGCCTCAAACGGAGACATCTTGAGACTTGCCTGATAGCTGTTGTTGTAGGAGAATTCAGCGTAAGGCAAACTATCCTCCCATTTGGGTCCATGGGAAAGAGCACATGACCGAAGCATATCCTCTAATATTTGGTTCACTCGCTCGGTCTGTCCATCGGTCTGCGGATGGTACGCTGTGCTGTGTTTCAACATGGTTCCCAAAGCTTGATGTAGCCATAGCCAGAATGCTGAGGTAAATAGGGAACCCCTATCTGAAGTGATAGACTTGGGTACTCCGTGCAGACTGACTATCCAGGACATGTAGAGTTGTGCCAGCTGATTTGCGTTGAAAGTGGTCTTTACTGGGATAAAGTGAGCCACCTTCGTGAGTATGTCTACAATGACCCAAATAGCATCATTGCCTCTCGTGGACTTGGGCAGTCCCACAATAAAATCCATACATATGTCGTCCCACTTCCACCGGGGGACCGGTAAAGGTTGCAGTAGCCCAGCGGGTTTCTGATGCTCTGCTTTGACCTTGTTGCAAATGCCACAGCAGGCGACATAGTATGCTATATCTTTCCGCATTCCAGACCACCAAAAAGTTTCTCTCAAGTCCCGATACATCTTGGTACCTCCCGGGTGGATCGAATATGCGGACTCATGTGCTTCCTTGAGTACTTGTTGCCTCAAGTTGTTCTGATTCGGCACACAAATTCGTTTCTCGAACCACACGGTACCCTGTTCATCTACACGGAAGGACTTGGCCTTCCCTTGCTGAATTAACTCCTTGATCTCCCGAATTTCTTCATCTGACTTCTGTGCTTCCTTGATTTCCTCCATGAGGGTTGGAGTAATTTCCAACGTGTCCGGGGTCATTGGGCCGCATAGCACCATATTGAGCTTGACAAACTCTTCTTGTAAGCTCGGATGCATACCCTTAACTAGTGCATTCACAGCAGCTTGTTTCCTGCTCAGGGCGTCAGCGACCACATTCGCTTTCCCTGGATGATAGTTTATTCCAACATCATAGTCCTTGACTAGCTCAAGCCATCTTCGCTGCCTGAGGTTCATGTCGGGTTGAGTGAAAATATACTTGAGACTCTTATGGTCTGTGTATATTTCACATCATTGTCCAATAAGATAATGCCTCCAAATCTTCAGGGCATGAACCACATCAGCTAGCTCCAAGTCATGTGTGGGATAGTTCTCGTCCTGAGGTCATAGCTATCATGATGCATAAGCTACAACCTTCCCCTCTTGCATTAGCACGCATCCGATTCCACGCCTGGATGCATCGTAGTATATGTTGAAACTCTTGTGAATGTCTGGGAGAACTAAGACAGGGGCTGTGGTTAGCCTCGTCTTTAACTCCTGGAAACTGCTGTCGCACTCGGCTGTCCAGATAAACCTTTGGTTCTTTTTCAACAATTTTGTCAGTGGCTTGGCTATCTTAGAAAAGCCTTCAATGAAGCGACGGTAGTAGCCTGCCAAGCCCAGGAAACTACGGACTTCGGTCACCGTGGCTGGTGTCTTCCAGTTCAAGACCGCAGTAACCTTACTGGGATCAACATCTATTCCTTTCTCTGACAGAATATGTCCAAGGAATCCCACCTCTTTCAGCCAAAATTCGCACTTACTGAACTTGGCATATAAGCGATGTGTTCTCAACCTTTACAAGACAGCTCTGAGATGTTGCTTATGCTCCTCTTCATCCTTAGAGTATATCAGTATGTCATCAATGAACACCACTACAAACTTGTCCAGAAAGTCCATGAAGACCTTGTTCATCATACTCATGAAGTAGGCTGGAGTGTTGGTCAATCCAAACGCCATAACTGTAAATTCATATAGTCCATATCGAGTGGTGAACGCTGTCTTGGGGATATCCTCCTTTCGGATTTTCAGTTGATGATATCCCGTTCTGAGGTCGATCTTAGAGAATACCCGTGCTCCATTCAACTGGTCGAATAAGTTATCAATTCAAGGGAGCGGGTACTTGTTCTTGATAGTGACCTCGTTAAGCTGGCGATAGTCTACGCCAATGTTTGGGATATCGCTTATCGGAAACTTATCGGTCGACCCATGATAAGGGGTAAATCGGCCAGTTTATCGGCATATCGGCCAATTTATCGCCATATCAGCTGATTTATCAGCCAATTTATCTTATCGGTCAAACACCGGTAAGCGATAAATCGACCGATTTATCAAAATATCGGAAGATATCTTGAATAGTGGTCTACGCACATTCGTAGACTTCCATCCTTCTTCTTGACAAATAATACTGGTGACCTCCATGGCGAGATGCTTGGACGAATGTATCCTTTCTGTAGCAACTCGTCTAACTGCTTCTTTAGCTCTGCCAGCTCTGGGCCTGACATACGATAATATTTCTTGTATATTGGAGTTGTACCAGGAATTACTTCAATGGCGAACTCCAATTCTCGGTCAGGCGGCATTCCTGGTAATTCCTCAGGAAACACATCCGGAAATTCACCCACTACCGGGATCAGATTCATATCTGTAATAGTGGTCTGGTATGCCGTGCCCTTTCTCGTTATCATTCTGCTGGCTAGAAATTGGACGGTCTGTTCGGCGGGGTTCACCAATGTCACCGTTCTGGTGGCGCAGTTGATACACACTTGGTGCGGTGCCAACCAGTCCATCCCCAGTATTATGTCCAGTCCTGGGGATTCAATGGCAACAAGGGTAGCTGGGAATTTGACTCCATGGATTGAGATTTCCAGACCCTTGTATATTATATTTGTTCTGAGCATAGAGCCAGGGGATTGTACCACCATGATTTTGTCCAAAAGTGAAGGAGAAAATTTGTGCAAGGTGGCAAAACTCTGCGAAATAAACGAGTGGGAAGCCCCAGAATCAAATAAAATTACTGCAGGTATGTCATTGACAGAAAACATACAAAGGACAATGTCTGGAGCTTCGCAGACTTCTTCGGCAGAGATGTGGTGGATGCATCCGTGGCTGAAGTTGTGGTTGGGGCGGCGTCCAAGGTGATTGACTTGTGGCTTGTGGTCAGCTGATTGCTTTCCGTTATTAGTAGGACACTGCTTGGCGTAGTGTCCACTCTGGCCACAAGTGAAACAGGTGTTGTTGCGGCGGCAGTCCTCTATGACTGGCTGCTTGCCGAAGGTCTTGCTCTGGTTGCCTGGCTTGCTGTTGTTGCCACCATTGTTCCACACAGGTTTGTTCTCAGATGGCCCTGACTGCCAACTGCGCAGCTTTTGCGCATATGGCTCCCTGTGGTCCTTCTTGGGCTCGAACTTCCTCTTACGATCATCATTCCCAGACTTGTGTTCTTGTTCGGCGATGAAGGCCTTATCCACCAAGGTCTGGAAATCGGGGAAGTCCAACATGCATAGCTGACATCGGAGGGCGTGGTTAATTCCTTCGAGGAACCGGTCTATTTTCCTCTCTTCGGTAACCACATCATGAGGAGAGTACCAGGCCAAGTTGTTGAACTTGTTTAGGTATTCTCCCACAGACATGTTTCCTTGTGTGAGAGCCAGGAATTCTCTCTGCTTCACTTTCATGATACCCGTGGGGATATGATACTTGCGAAACAACTCTTTGAATTTCTCCCAGGAAATCTCTTCTCCAGCAGGCCACATTAACTTGGTGTTGTCCCACCATATGGCTGCCAGACCTTCGAGATAATGGGTGACAAATGGGACTTTATCTGCTTCTTCACAACGAGCGATGTCCAACTTCTTTTCCATGGTTCTTAACCAGTCATCAGCCTCAATAGGATCCACAGCCTGACCAAAGCTGGGTGGTTTTGTGCGCTGGAAGTCAGACAGTTTGGAATGCACCCCATTGCCATTGTTCTGACCTACTATTGTCTGTATACTCTTGAGAAATTCCATGAGGTCTTGGTTTCTCTTTTCCTCAAACATTCTCATTATCTGATCTGTGGTTGGTGCTTGAGGTGGTGGTGGTGGTAAGTCTTTGGGCGGTTGCCCTGCCTGCCTGGCGGAGCGACGGACGGGGTTTCCATCGCCGCCTTGACTGCTACTTCCTTTCTTCATCCTAATTTTTGTTCCCATGGCAAATACCAAATCGATGAGCAACATCCATAAGGAGAAATATAGTAATATGGCACCAGAGAAAATTCATGAAAAAGGCCAATAAAGAGAAGAACATAATTATACAAGATAACCCAACATCATACATGGCAAGCTAGTAGGGGGATATCATGGCTAAACTGCTCATACGGCAGTTGACATATGCAAAGATGCATGCATTACTACTCAAGCTCCAGTCTCGTGGCGTCAGTGACATGAACACTGCCCATCTGAAGAGTCCTCATCGTGAGATCCTGAGTCAGAATCAGAACCGATGATGTGAGTCACCGGGTCAAAGGAGACGCGACGTCGCTGCTGAGACGGCTCTCCTTCTGTGGGAGAAAGAGCACGTCGCCTCAGCATCGGCAGAGCAGGAGTGGCTAGGAGTGAGGCCCACTCAGCTGGGGTCTCAAGTCGGCTACCAGACGATAAGCCTGATGGTCCAGAAGAACCAGAAGGGGTATCAAGCACACGCGGAGGTGGAACTGGTGGTGGATGCCTAGGTGGAACTACAGGAGGAGGAGGTGCTGGAGTCACTGCTGCAAGTGCCCCCTGAACACGACACAGCTCCTTAGCCAAGGAAATGATCATACGGTAACTGGCATTCAGGTAGCGAGACAAAACACCAGCCACACGATCACTCGCCGGGTCAACAGGTGAGAAAAGGACTCGCCCTGTCGTAGGCGACAGGGTGGGATAGTGGAAGAAACCTGGATGGGTCTGCATCTCGACCTCGTGGAAGCGCAAGTCAGTAATAGCCTCCATGGCAGCAAACTGGATCGCCAGCTCCGGAGTAGAAGCCACTCTGCCCTTGGAAGAGCAAGAAGAGCTTCCAATATCCGAAGTCGCGGTCAGGTAAGCGACTGCATGGTACTCATATACTGACTCGCCCAACTGCTCCCGAAACACCTGGTACACCGGGTCATCACCGTTGGGATACAGCCGAAGCCAGACGCTACGAAGCTGAGTTGGAAAAGTGTGAGGTTCTAGCTCATGATGAAAGTGATATGGAACTGGTGCCATCTACACTCACAATGCCAAGGGTTAGTAACATAATGAATTATGATGCATGAGGCATGGCATGCAACAATCAAATGCAACAAGTAGGATGCACACTCAAAGTCCTATGCTAATCGCAGTCCTAGCGCGGGTTACCTAGGGTGTCCTACAGTCAGCACAGCTCTGATACCAAGCGTTGTGGCACCCCGGCTCAGAGAACCAGTTTACCAGTGTTTCCAACCCAGAGATCATGTCTTCTGGAAACACACAACAACTTGGAACAGAACATAGCTGAACTTTTATTGATAATAGTCGAGTACAAGCATATATATTACATGATCATCGAGGCCAAAAGCACATCTAGTGCTATGACAGTATCTACATTATTTATCCAACATATCAGGGCCTCGGTATTACTGCGGGATACTACAGCGAAAGACTACTGCGTAGCAGAACATGATAGTAACTCCATCCACAGGGACACTGCTGAGGACACATCCTAGTCATCGCAACACGGACCTTCGAGACCTCCTTCTTAGTCTTCTCCTGCATCTGGCATGATACGCCAGGTGAGTACTTTGAATGTACTCGCAAGCACATGACAACCAAGTATGCAACAAATAATAGCATGGCAATCAACATGTTAAGTCTTACATGATTCACTTACTGTTATTAACTTACTCATATCTGGGTTGTCTCACAAACCTCGGAATACTCGATGCCAACAAGTACTTCCACTCATAAGGCAAGTACTTCCATCATTACTATGGTTATTACGGTTGATCACCTAGAGAGGTCTGGACGGGCTGTCCAATACCGTGGACGTGGCTATTCGAATAGATTTTACACTCTGCAGAGGTTGCGCACTTTACCCACACCATGGAGCACCTGACCTCGTGATCCCATTCGGGTGGACCAGCGTTGCTCCAACGAAACCCGCCTGACTCGTGACTCTCCCATCGTACCACCGGCAATCACACTCCCTCGGAGCCAAGCCTTGGGTGGCCCCGTGTCACCTCGTGACACCTGCCACCGTCGTGGCCCAACTAAACTGTCCCAAACGGGGACGCCGACACAAAACTCAACTGGGCTCACAGAGTTATCGCCGTCTGCCTGATCAGGGCAGCACGCACGCATAACCCTCCCTGTCTGGAGGTACCAGTAAAAGAGCATGGAGCCAGACCAAGTCAAGGCCGTCCGATACTGGCAAATGTGGCTGCACGGGTAAGCCCGGACAGGTGACTCTTGATCAACCAAATAAGTTTCACTTAGCAATCATGGGCATTCATCATATCAATTTAAGTTGTCAACAATAGGCATTTAAATACTTCACTTGAATTATCTATGTTAATTAAATGCAAGAAATGAATATGAATTATGCAATGCTATGAAATGCTTCATAATATGGATGTCCTGGCTTGCCTTGCTCGGTTGGGTTGTTCAAATACTCATGGTCTTCAAATCCACAAGAATCTCCTTCTGAAAACATTTTTAAATGGCAAAGGAAAATGTCACATAAAGCCTTTTTATTCACCAACAATTCTGTGAGTATTGAAAAAATGCCAAACTTGGTCAGAAAATAAAGGAGTTGAATATGAACACAATGCAAAAAGAATCAGGTCAATTGGACCTTTTAATAAAAAGTTATTAGTGGTCAAATCTGCTGGTCAAAACTGTTTAAATAAATGAAATCAAAAAAAAAACTGGAATGGGCCACGTCGAAGGCGTAAACGCCCGAGGTGCCTCCGCTTACCGCTTCGGCAAGTGGATGACAGGTGGGGCCCGTTCGTTTAAAACAGAGCAGAGAGAGGGCAGAGAGAGGGGCGGCTCACCGGCGCTGATCGCCGGCGATTTTGACAGCGGTTGGGCTCGGGGATGGCAGGGATGGATCGGCCGGTCGACGACGAGCACACCCGTACCCGTAGATTCTCCGGAGGTGGTCGGACGGCGTCGTGCCCTTCTTCTCCAGCGGGTGGTGGCTACGGTGGTCGTCGGGGATGGCGAATCTGGTAGCAGTTCGACCGGGTGGCGGCTCTGGAAGGACTAGTGGAATGAGCTGAGCACGATGGTGGTCTTAGGTGGGGCGGAGGTGGAGCAGAGGTGGCTGTCGATAGAGCGAGGGTGGCGGAGGAGCTCCGGTGAAGCTCGAGGCCAGAGGGCCTCTCGGCCTTGGCTCTTGCTTGGGGAAGCAATTGAGGATGGAGGGAGAGGGGTGAGGAGTGAGCGAGGCCGGGCTGGGCTATTTATAGGCGGGGGCGAGGCTCGGCGAGCTCTCTGGATCGGTGGTGGCGTGGCTATGCCACTGGAGCAAGGACGGCGAGCTGGCCGTCGCGGCGTAGGGCGAAGAGACGGGAGAAGGCAGAGGCATTAAATGCGCGAAGAGACTGCTCGCGAGGAAGAAGACGAGCGGCGCCGGAACTGTGGCCGCACGGGCAGCACAGTGCCCGTGGGCGTGGCGGCCGCCGAGAGCTTCTCCGGCGAGGGGGAAGAGTCTGGAGGGGCTAGGTGGCATGCGGGGAGCTTCTCGGCACAAGCAGACGGGGTACGGCAACGCGGGCGTCTCGCTTCGACGCGACCCGAGCCTGGCGGCGTCCAGAGCGCGGCGACAGACATGTCACAGCCGTGCTCACCACGGTGTTTGCCACCAAGAGGCCACGTACGCCTGGCAAATATTGTCCAACATGTCGACCCTTGATCACTCATCTCACCTACACCCCTGGTTTGGCTTGGTTTGGTCTGAGATGAAGGGTATGATCAACAACAGTTTCTGACAGCAATCTAGAGAGGGATCTGGAGAGGTGGAGAGTTAGAGATGGAGCCAAAGAGATTGTCTGGAGTGATCCTCGTTGGAAGGACTCCAAACTGGCCAAGTTTGAGGAGGTTTGGATGAGATTTGAGGGTAGTTCATGTGTAACCTACAAATCTGGTCCAAAATCTGAATGTTGAGGTACCACTCACTTGGATGATCTCCTGAGGCTGAAACTTGGTGGAGGGAAGTCATTTGTAGTTGTCCTCATGCGACAAAAATTTCAGAGCATTTGGATAAACCTACCATGCACTTCCTTCACAAGGGTTCACACTGTCCAGTGTGACACCCTGGTTTTGACAACTTTTTTTTCTTTCTTTTTCAAAATCTTTTTGGCTTTATTTGAATTTTGGATGGTTTTTGAATCCTTTCAAGTGACTTTGGACTTATATATCCTTGAACCTCTTGATCCAAAACCATCACCACCTTGCCAAAACCCTGTCACATCCCTCTTGGACCAAATTTCAATATTTAATCTTTTCCAAGTAATTATTTTCTTCCTTGGGAAAGCTATGACTTCACTATGGTTGTGAAGCAACCTATAGTTTTGATGATCAGAAAGGTCCCAAACCCATGCCACACCTTCTCATCATCATATAGCCTCATAATCTTTAAAAATATTCCACTGCCCAATATTAAATAATGGCCAGAATAATTATTTTCTCTCTGGCCAGAATTGTCCATTTGTGAAGCAGCCCTTATTTTCCTAACTCAGAAACACCCCAAATAAATTCTCTGAGGTACTAGAGAACCTATCTAGCCACAATACCCAAAAATATCATCTTGGCCAATACAACTTTTTAGCAGCAAAATTCTGCCAAGTTTCTGCTCATTTTGAACCTCTGTGAAGGAAGTACCATCTAGAGGTTTCACCTTGAGCTGAAATTTTTATGGCATCTCCTACTCACCAAATGACTCCCACACACCAAAATTCAGCTTCATCAGATCAACCATGTGAGTGAACCAAGCTAATCAAGTTTCTGGACCAGTATGGCAGTTTACACATGAACTATATTAAAAAATGATGCAAACTCCCTCAAATTTGGACAGTTTGTAGTCCCTCCATCCTAGCTCACCCTAGACATCTCCATTGGCTCCATGCCCAACTCATTATTTCTCCAGATCCCTCTCAATATCTCTGTCAGAAACTTCAGATGATGCTACCCTTCGAGCCAGTCTGAACCTAGCCAAACCAAGCATGCATGTGAGCTAAATGACCAAAGGAGAAGCCCCCAGACATGCTTAGCCGTCCTGGGTCGGCCTCCACGCGCGGGGCACCGTGGTGAACGTGGCACTGGCATGCCAGTTCGCGTGCTCTGTATCCCGCCGGCGCTGTCAAGGTCATTCTCGAGCCCTCGCGTTGCCAGGCGGTGTCCTGGAGTGCCGACATCACCGATGCCGTCCACCTAACCCTCTCCCGTAGCTTCCCCTCGCCGGAAACCTCCCCGACGGCCGCCACGCACTCGGGCACTATGTCGCCCGTGGCGGCGCCGCAACCCTGTGCTCGTCGTCTTCCCCGCTAGCCGCCACCGACCGCCATTACTGCCTCTGCCCTCCTCCATCACCTCACCCCGCAAGCGGCCAGCCAGCACGGCGTCCTTGCGCCGCGACGTGGCCCGAGTCTCGCCGCTTCGGGAGAGCTCGCCCGCGCTCGCCCTGCCTATGTAAAGCCATGGCCGGCCTCTCCAAGCTCCTCAACCCACTCCACCATTCCCCAATTACCTCCCCGAGCAGCGAGCCACGCCCGAGAGGCCCTCTGGCCTTGAGCCTCGCCGGAGATCCGCCGCCACCAAAGCTCAGCCGACCCACCGCTCCACTCCTCCCCGACCTCTTCTGACTCCACTACTGAGCTCAGCTCATCCTCCTGACCACGCCCGACCACTTGCTCGAGCAAATCGCTGCCGGAACCGCTGTCTCTGATGACCCCCGAGCTCCACTGCCACCCGAGAAGAAGGGGGCGACGCCGTCCGGCCATCCCTAGCTGATCTGCGGGTACGTACGTGTTCGCCGTCATGCGCTTGTTCTATCCCAGCGGTCGCCCGACCTCGCCGCCGCCCACATCGCCGGCGACGACCGCCGGAGCCCCGCCTCCCTCTGTTTCCCTCTCCCCCTCCTGTTCAAACCAGCTACAGGGCCCGCCCGTCAGTGGCTCAGGCGCGCGCGCGCGAAGCGGTAAGTGGAGGCGCCCCTCCACTTTACGCCTTCGACGTGGCCCCTGTCAGGTTTCTGGTTTTTATTTTAAATTTTAGTTTTGACCAGCAACTTTGACCAGTTATAACTTTTTATCTACAAGTCCAAATCACTTGATTCTTTTTGCATTTGGTTTGTCTTGAATCCCTCTAATTTTTGGTAAAATTTGGTATTTTTCTCACACTCACAGAATTTCTGGTGGCTAAAACAGTGTTATGTGACATTTCCAATTGTTGTTTGAAAATATTTTCAGAGGGAAACTTTGGTGATTTTGAAGACCAGGAGTTCTTGGGCAACCCAACAGAGGAAGGCAAGCCATGACATCCATTTCATGAGCATTTCAATAGCATTGCATATTTAAAGTAATTATTTTCATTTACTTGCTATATAACAATTCATGGTGAAATGATTTAAAATGCTTAGTGGATGCCAACTCAAGTTATTGTGATGAACCACTATGCTTGCTAAATGAACTTAGTCGGTTGATCTTGAGTCACCTGTCTGGGCTTATTTGTGCAACCACATTTGCCGGTATGGGACGGCCTTGACTTGGTCTGGCTCCGTGCTCTTTCACCGGTACCTCCATCTAGGGAGGGTTATGCGTGCGTGCTGCCCTGATCAGGTAGACGACGATAACCCTGTGAGCCCAGTTGAGTATTGTGCCGGCGTCCCCATTTGGGACAGTTTAGTTTGGCCACGACGGTGGCAGGTGTCACGAGGTGACACAGGGGCCACCCAGGGCTTGACTCTGGGGGAGGATGATTGCCGGTGGTACGATGGGAGGGTCACGGGTCAGGCGGGTTTCGTTGGAGCAACGCTGGTCCACCCGAATGGGATCACAAGGTCAGGTGCTCCATGGTGTGGGTAAAGTGTACAACCTCTGCAGAGTGTCAAATCTATTCGAATAGCTGCGTCCACGGTATTGGACAGCCCGTCCAGACCTCACTAGGTGGTCAACCGTAACAGTGGTAATAATGATGGAAGAACTCATCTTATGACCAGAAGTACTTGGTGACATATGAGTATTCCGAGGGTTGTGGGACAACCCGAAAGAGAGTAAGTTGATAACCGGAGACAGTAAGTGAATCACCTAAGAACTTAACATGTTACTTGCCATGCTATTATTTGCTACATTATTTGGTTGTCGTGAGCTTGCGAGTACATTCAAAGTACTCACCTGGCGTATCATGCCAGATGCAGTTGAAGCCGAGGACGGAGGTCCCGATGGCTCAGGCTACGCTAACTAGGCTGTGTCCACGGCAGTGTCCCCGTGGTTGGAGTTCCGCTATGTTTCGCTACGCCATAAAAGTATCCAGTAGTACCGAGGCCCTGTTATGTTTCATAAATAATGTAGATACTGTCATAGCACCGAGTGTGCCTTCGGCCTCGCTTTCGATGTAAAATATGAGCTTGTACCCCAAGATTATCAATAAAGTTCAGTTCTGTTCTGTTCCAAGTTGTTGAGTGTTTCCAGAAGACATGATCTCTGGGTTGGAAACACTGGTAAACCGGTTCTTTGAGCCGGGGTGCCACAACGGTTGGTATCAGAGCCGTGCTGACTGTAGGACACCCTAGTTAGCCTGCGCTAGAAACTGCAATCACTGTAGGGTTTGAGTGTGCATCTTGCTTGCTGCATTTGATTGTTGCATGGCATGCATCATGCATCATTGTTTTACTAACCGTTGGCATTGTGAGTGTAGATGGCACCAGTTCCGTACCACTACCATCATGAGCCAGCACCATTCACCTTTCCTGTACTGCTCCGTAGCGTCTGGCTTCGGCTGTATCCTAACGGCGAAGATCCAGTGTACCAGGTGTTTCGAGAGCAGCTTGCCGAGTAAGTGTATGAGTATCACGCGGAGGCCTTTCTGACCGCAAGCTCGGACATTGGTAGCTATTCTCGCTCTTCCAAGGGCGGAACGGCTTCAACTCCGGAGCTGGCGATCCAGTTTGCCACGATGGAGGCTCTCACTGACTTATGCTTCCACGAGGTCGAGATGCAGACTCATCCAGGTTTCTTTCACTACCCCACCCTGTCGCCTGCGACAGGGCGAGTCATTTTCGCACCTGTTGATCCGGCGAGTGATCGTGCCACTGGTGTTCTATCTCGTTATCTGAACGTCAGCTACCGTATGATCGTTTCCTTAGCTGAGGAGCTGTCTCGTGTCCAAGGGGCACTTGCAGCTGTGACTACCGCATCATCTCTGCCTCATCCTACATTTCCACCTATGCATCCATTGCCTGTTCCACCTCCACGTATGTTTGATACTCCCTCTAGCTCCACCATCCCACCAGACCTTTCGTCTGGTAGCCGACGTGAGACCCCGGCAGAGTGGGCCTCACTCCTAGCCACTCCAGCTGCTCCGATGCTGAGGCGTCGTGCCCCTACTTCCCCGGAAGGAGAACCGTCTCAGCAGCGTCGTCGTGTTTCCTTTGATCCGGAGGATGCGATCCACATCATCAGTTCTAATTCCGACTCAGGATCAGATGACGAGGAGTCTTCCGTTTGGTAGTGCTCGTGCCACCCGCGCCACTAGAGTGGAGGCTTAGTGCATGCATCTTTGCATATGTCAACTGCCGTATGAGCAGTCTAGCCATGATATTCCCCCTACTAGCTTGCCATGTATGATGTTGGGTTATCTTGTATAATTATGTTGTTTGCTTAATTCGCCTCTTTTTCGTGAATTCTCTTTTGGTGTCATATTACTGTGTTTCCCTGATGGATTTTGCTCATCGATTCGGTATTTTGCAATGGGAACAAATTTAGGATGAAGAGAGGTAGTAGCCAAGGCGGCGATGGAACCCCCGTTCATCGATCCGCCAGACAAGCGGGACAACCACCAGAAGATTTACCACCACCACCGCCTCAGGCACCGACCCTTGAACAGATCATGAGGATGTTTGAAGAGAAAAGAAATCAGGATCTCATGGAATTCCTGAAGAGTATGCAGAATATGGTGGGCCAGAATAACAACAATGGGACACACTCTAAGTTGTCTGACTTTCAACGCACTAAGCCACCCAGTTTTGGTCAAGCTAGGGACCCGATGGAGGCTGATGATTGGCTGAGAACCATGGAAAAGATGTTGGATATAGCCCATTGTGAAGAGGCAGACAAGGTTCCTTTTGTTACCCATTACCTAGAAGGGCCAGCAGCTATATGGTGGGACAACACAAAGATAACATGGCCTTCCAAAAAAGATATTTCCTTGGAGAAGTTCAAAGAGGCATTCCGCAAGTATCATATCCCTACTAGCATAATGAAGGTGAAGAAAAGGGAATTTCTTACTCTCGCGCAGGGAAATATGTCCGTGGGAGAGTATCTGAATAAGTTTAACAATCTGGCACGATACTCTGCCCATGATGTATCCACTGAAGAGAGGAAGATAGACCGATTCCTAGGAGGACTGAATCATGCCCTCCGTTGTCAGCTTTGTATGCTGGACTTCCCGGACTTCCAGACTTTGGTGAACAAGGCTTTCATAGTAGAGAGAGAACACAAGTCTGGGTATGATGACCGCAGGCGGAAGTTTGAGCCCAAGAAAGACAACCGTGAGCAGTTTGTGCAGAAGCCACGCGTTTGGCAGTCAGGTCCATTTGAATACAAGCCCGCATGGAACAATGGCAACAACAACAATAAGACGGTCAGCCAGGACAAGACCTTTGGCAAACAGCCTGTGATGGAGGACTGTCGCCGCAATAACACTTGCTTTACTTGCGGCCAAAGCGGACACTACTCCAAGCAGTGCCCTGCCAGAAACGGGAAGCCACCATCCGACTTCAAGCCACAAGTCAACACTATTGGACGCCGCCCCAACCACAATTTCAGCCACGGACGCGTCCATCATATCTTCGCCGAAGAAGCCTGCGAAGCACCAGACGTAGTCCTTGGTATGTTTTCTGTTAATGACATGCCTGCAGTAATTTTATTTGATTCTGGAGCTTCCCATTCGTTTATTTAACGGAGTTTTGCCACCTTGCACAAATTTTCCCCTTCGCTCTTGGATAAAGTTATGATGGTACAATCCCCTGGCTCCCTGCTTAGAACAAATCTAATATATAATGGTCTGGAAATCTCGATACATGGAGTTAAATTTCTAGCTACACTCGTTGCCATTGAATCCCCTGGATTGGATATAATACTGGGGATGGACTGGTTGACACCACACTAGGTGTGCATCAACTGCGCTACCAGGACAGTGACACTGGTTAATCCCGGCAGGACAGACAGTTAAATTTCTTGCCAGCAAAATGATATCAAGGAAGGGAATGGCATACCAGGCTACCGGTATGGATATGAACTTGATTCCGGTAGTCTGCGAATTCCCGGATGTATTTCCTGAGGAACTACCAGGGATGCCACCTGACCGGGAATTTGAATTTGCAATTGAGGTAATTCCCGGAACTGCTCCGATTTACAAGAAATACTATCGTATGCCGAGTCCGGAGCTGGTAGAATTAAAGAAGCAGTTGGATGAATTACAACAGAAAGGGGTACATTCGTCCAAGTGTCTCGCCATGGGGATCACCCGTATTGTTTGTCAAGAAGAAGGATGGAAGTCTACGAATGTGTGTAGACTATCGCCAGCTGAATGAGGTCACTATCAAGAATAAGTACCCGCTCCCTCGCATTGACGATTTATTTGACCAGCTGAACGGAGCACGGGTATTCTCCAAGATTGATCTCCGAACGGGATATCATCAGCTGAAAATCAGAAAGGAGGATATCCCCAAGACAGCTTTCACCACCCGATATGGGCTGTATGAATTTACGGTCATGGCGTTTGGACTGACGAACGCCCCAGCCTATTTCATGAGCATGATGAACAAGGTCTTCATGGATTTTCTGGACAAATTTGTGGTGGTGTTCATCGATGACATTCTGATATACTCCAAGGATGAAGAAGAGCACAAACAACACCTTCGTGCTGTCTTGGAAAGATTAAGGACCCATCGTCTGTATGCCAAATTCAGCAAATGTGAATTCTGGCTCAAAGAGGTGGGATTTCTGGGACACGTTCTGTCAGAACAAGGAGTAGCCATCGACCGCAGCAAAGTAACTGCGGTTTTGAACTGGAAGACACCAGCCTCAGTTACTGAAGTCCGCAGTTTCCTGGGTCTGGCAGGCTACTACCGTCGCTTCATAGAAGGCTTCTCTAAGATAGCCAAGCCACTAACAGAATTGCTGAAGAAAAATCAACGGTTTGTCTGGACAGCAGAATGCAAGAGCAGCTTCTTAGAGCTAAAGACAAGGCTAACCACAACCCCTGTCTTAGTTCTTCCAGACATCCACAAAAGCTTTGACATATATTGCGATGCTTCCAGGCGTGGAATAGGCTGCGTGCTAATGCAAGAAGGAAAGGTTGTAGCATATGCATCCTGACAGCTACGACCTCATGAAGAAAACTATCCCACGCATGATTTGTAACTAGCAGCAGTGGTACATGCCTTAAAGATCTGGAGGCATTATCTCATTGGGCAGCGCTGTGAAATATTCACGGACCATAAGAGTCTCAAGTATATTTTCACTCAGCCTGACCTGAATCTTAGACAGCGACGATGGCTGGAACTGGTCAAGGATTATGATCTTGGAATAAATTATCATCCGGGAAAGGCCAATGTGGTTGCTGATGCTCTCAGTAGAAAACCAGGCACCGTGAACACACTGACCGCAAGTATCCACCCCAGGTTGCAAGAAGAGTTTGCCAAACTCAATATGGTGCTATGCGGCCCAGTTAACTCGGATACCTTGGAAATTACCCCAACTCTTATGGAAGAGATTAAAAAGGCTCAAGGACCAGATGAGGGGAGACAAGAGATCAAGGAGTTGATGCAGCAAGGGAAGGCCAAGTCTTTTCATGTGGATGACCAAGGCACCTTACGGTTTGAGAAGCGGATATGTGTGCCCGATCAGGACAACCTGAGACAGCAAATACTCAGGGAAGCTCATGAGTCCACTTAACTCCATTCACCCAGGAGGCCCAAAGATGTATCAAGACCTAAGAGAAACCTTTTGGTGGCCAAGAATGCGAAGGGATATAGCATACTATGTCGCCTGCTGCGATGTTTGCAACAAAGTCAAGGCAGAACACTAGAAACCCGCTGGGCTACTGCAACCTTTACCAGTTCCCCAGTGGAAATGGGATGACATATGTATGGACTTTATTGTTGGACTACCCAAGTCAACAAGAGGCCATGATGCTATCTGGGTCATCGTGGATATACTTTATTCCGGTAAAGACCACTTTTAATGCAAACCAGCTTGCACAACTCTACATGTCCCGGATAGTCAGCCTTCATGGAGTACCCAAGTCTATCACCTCAGATAGAGGCTCCTTATTTACCTCAGCATTCTGGTTACGGTTGCACCAAGCCTTGGGAACTGTGCTGAAGCATAGCACAGCGTATCATCCGCAGACAGATGGACAGACCGAACGAGTAAATCAGATACTAGAGGATATGCTTCGGTCATGTGCCCTTACTCATGGACCCAAATGGGAAGATAGTCTACCCTATGCAGAATTTTCCTATAACAATAGCTATCAGTCAAGTCTTAAGATGTCACCATTTGAAGCACTGTATGGGCGGAAATGCCGCACCCCATTAAACTGGTCTCAGACAGGAGATAGCCGTATCTTTGGCATGGACTTGATGCTCGAGGCCGAGAGACAAGTTAAGGATATTCAGGAGCATCTTCGGGCAGCCAAGTCCCGTCAAAAGAGTTACTACGACCCAAAGCATCGGGAAGTGACCTTTGAGCCCGGAGAATATGCTTACCTTCGAGTAACCCCCATGAAGGGAGTGAAAAGGTTTCATACTCGGGGAAAACTTGCACCAAGATACGTCGGTCCTTTTCCAGTAATTGCGAGGAAAGGCAGGGTGGCATATGAGCTGGAGCTACCATCGGAGTTGTCTGACGTTCACGATGTGTTTCACATATCACAGTTAAGAAAGTGCATTGCACCACCAATCAAGCAAGCAGATATGAGTGAGATAGAGCTGGCTAAAGATCTGACCTATGAAGAGAAACCTGTCAGAACCTTGGATGAAATGGAAAGAACTACTCGGAGTAAGGCGATCAGGTTTTATAAGGTACTGTGGGAACACCATACTGAGGAAGAGGCTACCTGGGAAAGAGAGGACTTCCTAAGATCCGCATACCCGTACTTGTTCCCTGAGCAACCGAATCTCGAGGACGAGATTCATCCTAAGGGGGGTACGTTTGTGACACCCTGGTTTTGACAACTTTTTTTCTTTCTTTTTCAAAATCTTTTTGGCTTTATTTGAATTTTGGATGGTTTTTGAATCCTTTCAAGTGACTTTGGACTTATAAATCCTTGAACCTCTTGATCCAAAACCATCACCACCTTGCCAAAACCCTGTCACATCCCTCTTGGACCAAATTTCAATATTTAATCTTTTCCAAGTAATTATTTTCTTCCTTGGGAAAGCTATGCCATCACTATGGTTGTGAAGCAACCTATAGTTTTGATGATTAGAAAGGTCCCAAACCCGTGCCACACCTTCTCATCATCATATAGCCTCATAATCTTCAAAAATATTCCACTGCCCAATATTAAATAATGGCCAGAATAATTATTTTCTCTCTGGCCAGAATTGTCCATTTGTGAAGCAGCCCTTATTTTCCTAACTCAGAAACACCCCAAATAAATTCTCTGAGGTACTAGAGAACCTATCTAGCCACAATACCCAAAAATATCATCTTGGCCAATACAACTTTTTAGCAGCAAAATTCTGCCAAGTTTCTACTCATTTTGAACCTCTGTGAAGGAAGTACCATCTAGAGGTTTCACCTTGAGCTGAAATTTTTATGGCATCTCCTACTCACCAAATGACTCCCACACACCAAAATTCAGCTTCATCAGATCAACCATGTGAGTGAACCAAGCTAATCAAGTTTCTGGACCAGTATGGCAGTTTACACATGAACTATATTAAAAAAATGATCCAAACTCCCTCAAATTTGGACAGTTTGTAGTCCCTCCATCCTAGATCACCCTAGACATCTCCATTGGCTCCATGCCCAACTCATTATTTCTCCAGATCCCTCTCAATATCTCTGTCAGAAACTTCAGATGATGCTACCCTTCGAGCCAGTCTGAACCTAGCCAAACCAAGCATGCATGTGAGCTAAATGACCAAAGGAGAAGCCCCCAGACATGGTTAGCTGTCCTGGGTCAGCCTCCACGCGCCGAGCACCGTGGTGAGCGCGGCACTAGCATGCCAGTTCACGTGCTCTGTATCCCGCCGGCGTCTGTAAAGGTCATTCTCGAGCCCTCGCGTTGCCAGGCGGTGTCCTGGAGTGCCGACATCACCGATGCCGTCCACCTAACCCTCTCCCGTAGCTTCCCCTCGCCGGAAACCTTCCCGACGACCACCACACACTCGGGCACTGTGTCGCCTGTGGCGGCGCCGCAACCCTGTGCTCGTCGTCTTCCCCGCTAGCCGCCATCGACCGCCATTACTGCCTCTGCACTCCTCCATCACCTCACCCCACAAGCGGCCAGCCAGCGCGGCGTCCTTGCACTGGCGACATGGCCCGAGTCTCATCGCTTCGGGAGAGCTCGCCCGCGCTCGCCCTTGCCTATATAAAGCCATGGCCGGCCTCTCCAAGCTCCTCAACCCACTCCACCATTCCCCAATTACCTCCCCGAGCAGCGAGCCACGGCCGAGAGGCCCTCTGGCCTCGAGCCTCGCCAGAGATCCGCCGCCACCAGAGCTCAGCCGACCCACCGCTCCACTCCTCCCCGACCTCTTCTGACTCCACTACTGAGCTCAGCTCATCCTCCTGACCACGCCCGACCACTTGCCCGAGCAAATCGCTGCCGGAACCGCCGTCTCCGACGACCCCCAAGCACCACCGCCGCCGGAGAAGAAGGGGGCGACGCCGTCCGGCCATCCCTAGCTGATCTGCGGGTACGTACGTGTTCGCCATCTTGCGCTCGTTCTATCCTCGCGGTCGCCCGACCTCGCCACCACCCACATCGCCGGCGACGACCGCCGGAGTCCCGCCTCCCTCTGTTTCCCTCTCCCCCTTCTGTTCAAACCAGCTGTGGGGCCCACCCATCAGCGGCTCGGGCGCGCGCGCGTGCGAAGCGGTAAGTGGAGGCGCCCCTCCACTTTACGCCTTCAACGTGGCCCCTGTCAGGTTTCTGGTTTTTATTTTAAATTTCAGTTTTGACCAGCAACTTTGACTAGTTATAACTTTTTATCTACAAGTCCAAATCACTTGATTCTTTTTGCATTTGGTTTGTCTTGAACCCCTCTAGTTTCTGGTAAAATTTGGTATTTTTCTCACACTCACAAAATTTCTGGTGACTAAAACAGTGTTATGTGACATTTCCAATTGTTGTTTGAAAATATTTTCAGAGGGAAACTTTGGTGATTTTGAAGACCAGGAGTTCTTGGGCAACCCAACAGAGCAAGGCAAGCCATGACATCCATTTCAAGAGCATTTCAATAGCATTGCATATTTAAAGTAATTATTTTCATTTACTTGCTATATAACAATTCATGGTGAAATGATTTAAAATGCTTAGTTGATGCCAACTCAAGTTATTGTGATGAACCACTATGCCTGCTAAATGAACTTAGTTGGTTGATCTTGAGTCACCTGTTCGGGCTTATTCGTGCAACCACATTTGCCGGTATGGGACGGCCTTGACTTGGCCTGGCTCCGTGCTCTTTCATCGGTACCTCCATCTAGGGAGGGTTATGCGTGCGTGCTGCCCTGATCAGGTAGACGGCGATAACCCTGTGAGCCCAGTTGAGTATTGTGCCGGCGTCCCCGTTTGGGACAGTTTAGTTTGGCCACGACGGTGGCAGGTGTCACGAGGTGACACAGGGGCCACCCAGGGCTTGACTCCGGGGGAGGATGATTGCCGGTGGTACGATGGGAGGGTCAGGGGTCAGGCGGGTTTCATTGGAGCAACGCTGGTCCACCCGAATGGGATCATGAGGTCAGGTGCTCCATGGTGTGGGTAAAGTGTACAACCTCTGCTGAGTGTCAAATCTATTCGAATAGCCGCATCCACGGTATTGGACAGCCCTTCCAGACCTCACTAGGTGGTCAACCGTAACAGTGGTAATAATGATGGAAGAACTCATCTTATGACCGGAAGTACTTGGTGACATATGAGTATTCCGAGGGTTGTGGGACAACCCAAAAGAGAGTAAGTTGATAACCGGAGACAGTAAGTGAATCACCTAAGAACTTAACATGTTCCTTGCCATGCTATTATTTGCTGCATTATTTGGTTGTCGTGAGCTTGCGAGTACATTCAAAGTACTCACCTGGCATATCATGCCAGATGCAGGAGAATCCGAGGATGGAGGTCCCAATGGCTCAGGCTACGCTAACTAGGCTGTGTCCACGACAGTGTCCCCGTGGTTGGAGTTCCGCTATGTGCCGCTACGCCATAAAAGTATCCAGTAGTACCGAGGCCCTGTTATGTTTCATAAATAATGTAGATACTGTCATAGCACCGAGTGTGCCTTCTGCCTTGCTTTCGATGTAAAATATGAGCTTGTACCCCAAGATTATCAATAAAGTTTAGTTCTGTTCTGTTCCAAGTTGTTGAGTGTTTCCAGAAGACATGATCTCTGGGTTGGAAACACTGGTAAACCGGTTCTTTGAGCCGGGGTGCCACATCCAGGAACAAAACTGAATTGTTTTGCAAAATATTTGAACTAGGCCATGGAATATTTTTGGATATTGGGGCAAGATATGGTCCAAGGTATTTTAGGGAATTATTTGAGAATTTTTTGATCACCAGGGCTATAGGTTGCTTCACAAACCCATAGTGATGACCTAATTCCCAAATAAAAGAAAAGGGCTATTGGAAAAGATTCAAATAGGGATTTGGGTCATAGAGGTACTTGGCAGGGTTTTAGCAAGGTGATGAGGCTTTGGATTACTTGGAAAACATTCAAAAGTTTCCAAGACCAAATGAAAAGGTTCAAAAACCATTCCAATTTCAAATAAAGCCAAGAAAAGTTTGAAAAGAAAAAGTTGCCAAAATCAGGGTGTCACAGCTGCGGAAGCCACAACTCCCGCCAAGGAAACAAAGAAGGGAAAGAAGGCTAGCAGAGATGCCGGCAAGGAATCCGGGAAGCGCGCCTCTCCGGAGTGCGCTGCACCTGTTGATGATCTGTCGGAGAGTTCCACTAGTAAGAGATCTAAAGTTGCTTCACCTGCTGTGAAGAAGGTCCCGGCAAGGCAGGATGGCGCTGACGATACGTTCACCATTGGCGCCACCCTTGATGACAAATAGGAAAGCGCGCTCATTGCCTTCCTGCGGGCGAATGTCGATGTGTTTGCTTGGCAACCATCTGACATCCCTGGTGTTCCCAGGGAGGTAATCAAGCACCACCTTGCTGTCTATCCTCACGCCTGGCCCGTCAAGCAGAAGGTTAGAAAGCAGGCTTTAGAACGGCAGCAGTTCATTGCCAAGGAAATTAAGAAACTTGAAGTAGCTGGTTTGGTCAGAGGATTGCTGCACCCAACATGGTTAGCAAACCCGATGGTAGTGCGCAAGGCAAATGGGAAATGGAGGCTCTTCATTGACTTCACAAACCTGAACAAAGTGTGCCCGAAGGACCCTTCTCCCTGCCGTGCATTGATCAGATTGTAGATTCACCTTCCGGGTGTGATCAGATATTCATGTCCAAGGAAGACGAAGAGAAGACAACGTTCATAACTCCATGTGGCACGTACTGCTTTGTGCGGATGCCTTTCGGGTTAAAGAGCGCTGGATCCACTTTTGCAAGGGCAGTACAAATCGGTTTTGAGCCTCAGCTACACAGGAATGTAGAAGCTTACATGGATGATATAGTGGTCAAGACCAAGGATAGATCAACACTCATTCAAG
This sequence comes from Thinopyrum elongatum, assembly GCA_011799875.1. Classification (NCBI taxonomy): domain Eukaryota; kingdom Viridiplantae; phylum Streptophyta; class Magnoliopsida; order Poales; family Poaceae; genus Thinopyrum; species Thinopyrum elongatum. Next base: position 391,225,838 of record CM022299.1, read on the forward strand.
ATTTGGAAGAGACCTTTGCAAACTTGCGCAAGATCAATTTGAAGTTAAACCCTGAGAAGTGTGTGTTTGGTGTTCCCTCCGGCAAGCTACTTGGTTTCTTTATGTCTCAACGGGGGATAGAAGCCAACCCCGACAAAATCAGAGCAATTGAGCAAATCCAAGCACCCAGGACTGTTAAGGATGTGAGACATTTGACTGGACACGTTGCCGCGCTGAGTAGGTTCATTTCCAAGTCTGCCGAGGGTGCCTTGCCTTTCTTCAAAATTTTGAAGAAGGCAGGCCCGATGAAGTGGACCCCAGAGCAGAAGCAGCGCTGCAGGAACTGAAAGCCTATCTTTCCTCTGCTCCCACCTTAGTCGCTCCTAAACCACAAGAACCGTTGCTGCTATACATAGCGGCAACAAACCAAGTGGTTAGTGCAGCGCTGGTGGCGCAGCGGGAAGTAGATGAGGAGGCAGCTGTAGCAACTATCCTTTCCGGAGATGAAACTGAGCCAGTCGTGGCAGGATTGGGCACAGATCAAGGAAAAGTAGAGCAAGTTAGTGAAGGCAATTCCAGAACCACGACAAAGAAGAGAGTGGTGCAGCGGCCAGTGTACTTTGTCAGCTCCTTGTTACAGGGGGCTAGGTCAAGGTACTCTGGAGTGCAATAGTTGATCTTCGGCCTCATCATGGCCTCGAGGAAACTGCGCCACTACTTCCAGGCCCACGAAATCACTGTTGTTACCCATTTCCCGCTGCAGCGCATACTGAGGAACCCCGAAGCCACTGGCAGGATAGTTGAGTGGGCACTAGAGCTGTCTAGCTTTGGCTTGAAGTACGAAAGTACCTCAACCATTCAAAGTAGAGCATTGGCGGAGTTCATTGCGGAATGGACACCCACTCCAGATGAAGAAATACCAAAGATGATTATCCAAGGCAAGGAAGCGCCTCAGGAGTGGATCATGTATTTTGATGGTGCTTTCTCATTGCAGGGCGCTGGGGCTGGTGTGCTCCTTGTTGCGCCCACCGGAGAGCATCTCAAGTATGTGGTTCAGATGCACTTTCCCCGGGAAAAGGCCACCAACAACATTGCCGAGTATGAGGGGCTCCTTGCCGGACTCAGGATCGCGGTGGAGTTGGGAATCAAGAAATTGATCATCCGCGGAGACTCGCAGCTCGTGGTAAGAAAGGTCAATAAGGATTACCAGAGTCCATTGATGGAGGCATATGTAGAGGAAGTGAGAAAGTTGGAGGAGCACTTTGATGGATTACAAACAGAGCATGTACCACATGCGGAGAACAGCGTTGCTGATCATCTATCAAAGTGCGCTGCACAAAAGCTCCTTGTGGAACCAGGAACTTTTGTCCTTCACCTAACTCAACCTTTAGTGTCCCCTTCAATGATGGCCAGAAAAAGGAGAAAGTTGGACCCCGGCAGGGCTTCCCAAGGCCGCTGGTAGAGAGGCTGCCGGGAACAACTCAACTTCGGTTGGTGAGCAGCACTCACCCGCGGAACCACAAGTTCTTGCGGTCGAGGTGAGCGCTCCCACGAATGAGGAGGTGCCGTTAGTTCTTGTTGTCGAGCCTCAAGCTCCAACTTGGGCACAACACATAGTCCACTACCTTCAAATAGGAGAACTTCCCCAAAAGCAAGAAGAAGCTGAAAGAGTAGCCCGAAGGTCAAATATGTACCGGTTTGTCAATGACACATTGTACAGAAAAAGACCAAATGGTGTGAAATTGAAGTGCATTTGCCGGGAAGATGGGCAGAAGCTGCTAGCAGAGATACACAAGGGTGTGTGCGGCTCCCACATTGGATCAAGAGCCCTGGTTGGAAAAGCTTTTCGGCAGGGTTTCTACTAGCCCACAGCCCTCCAGGACGCAACTGAGCTAGTCACCAAATGTGAAGCCTGCCAGTTCCACTCCAAGAACATCCATCAACCAGCTAAAGCTCTCCAGACGATCCCTTTATCCTGGCCATTTTTGGTCTGGGGGCTCGACATCTTGGGCCCCTTCCCCCATGCTACCGGGGGCTTTGAATTCTTGTACGTTGCAATCGACAAGTTTACAAAGTGGCCGGAAGTGGAGCTAGTGAGGAAGGGAACCGCACAATCAGCTATCAAGTTTTTGAAAGGATTGGTGTGCCATTTTGGAGTACCCGCCAGAGTGATCACCGATAATGGCACCCAATTCACAAGCCGCGCCTTCATGCAGTACATCCAAAACCTTGGGAGCAAGGTCTCCTTTGCCTCTGTTGCTCATCCCCGGAGCAATGGGCAAGCTGAGAGGATGAATGCTGAAGTGCTGCGTGGACTCAAGACAAGAACATTTGATAAGTTGAAGAAATGCGGCAGACGCTGGATCAACGAGCTTCCGGCGGTTCTTTGGTCCCTCCGTATGACACCAAATCGAGCCACTGGCCAGACTCCCTTCTCCCTAGTGTATGGGGCAGAAGCAGTGCACCCCACGGAACTCACATACGGGTCACCTCGAGTACTTACTTGCCTACGATGAAGTAGAGCAAGAGCAGCTTCGGCATGACGATGCCTTGCTCCTCGAGGAAAATCGTCTCCAAGCCGCTGTGCGTGCTGCACGCGACCAGCAAGCCTTGCGCCTCTATCATAGCCGCAGGGTTCATGCCCGGAGCCTTGAGGAAGGCGACCTTGTCCTTAGGCATGTTTAGTCCGCCAAGGGTTCCAACAAGTTGACGCCAAAGTGGGAAGGCCCTTACCGGGTAGTACGAGTCACCAGACCTGGCGCACTTCGTCTGGAGACCGAAGATGACATTAAAGTGTAAAATTCATGGAATATTGAGCATCTTCGCAAGTTCTACCCGTAAGGCGCGACTGCCGGGCTCAACCCCAACAGCCACCGTTTGTACAAGCCTTGCCGATGTGCATGTAACCCTTTGTACAAAGCCAGGCGCAGACCCTGTGCAAAGATAATAAAACAAAGCGCCGACGCCTATAACTTGCATGCATGATTATTTTAGCATAACTCTGCCATGATCATTTAGGAAGGGTCATATGCTACAGTTTTTCCCCTGTGCTAACTACAGGGCCCCTGCCGTGGATGAAATCCCAAGGAGGAAAAGTGAGGAACAGGCTTGCATATCAACCCCCAGCAACATAAATCAGATAAGTTCCCATTGCCATCCCTAGTGTACCTCCGTGTGAAAAACTTGTGCGTAGAAAGACCTTGTCACCTTTAAACATTTGTGCTCCCATCCTTGGATTGGAAGATTACTTCAATCTGGCTGGTCGTAGTAGCATTTGGAGAAAGGATTGACAAGGGGCCGGTGCTCTTCCAAGCTCCTATCTCGCCAGGCTGAGCCCCGCGGTAGCAACGGAAGGGACCGGCAGGATGGCTTGCCGGAAAACCTTGTTTACTTAAGAGTATAGAGGATCTGTTCCTTAGCATGGACATAATACATGCACAAGTGCCCGGCAAGCATTTGTTTTTCATTAATACGCGGATAAACAAGTACGGATCATACAGAGTGCAAACATGGGTGGGAGGGTACACAATTTAAACTAAAATTTGGCGGATGCCTACATGTTTTAGACTGAAAAAAGATAAGTGCCCCGTAATGCCTTTCTTGTCCCTCTCCTCCTAGGAGCTACAGAGAGAGGTGAAGAGGGCAAAAGGAGCGCCTGGGCAGAAGCCCAGCCTGACCCCGTCAGGGCTTGCAGGACGCAGCCTGACAAGATCGGGAGGGGCGGGGGCGAAGACGACGGACGGAGAGAGCGGCTAGGCGATGCCCTGGTCACCACCGCCAGGACCAGCGGGACATGGAAGGAGGGACACCGGCAGGGAAGATGAAGCTGGAGTCCACAGGGAAGCCTGCCGGCGTCCAGCTGGAGGAGGCGGAGACGTCCACACCCAACACCCAGGCAAACCGCTCTGCCGGGTAGAAGACCAGGTGCATATGATGGTGCTGCAGGTGCCTAGCTGACGGTGACAATGCACTGGCGCTCAGCTGGAGTCCGAGTCGCCGTCCTCCCGCTCAGCGCCATCGTCATCGCCGTCACTATCCTCTTCGTCGCTGTCGCTCGAGGAGGAGCTTTAGTCATCGGTCGAGCTCTCCGCGTAGCACCCTAAGCGAGCACCTGAACGCCCGAAGACCTTGATGGAGAGCAGATATGCCTCCATTAGCTTGAAATGGAGAACGTGCCCCGCCGCCAAGCTATGGGCACGTGCAAAGGTTTTCCAGCCATGCCGGAGGAGCATGACATGGGGTGCGGGGAACTCCACGTCCGCCCGCATGTTACCGTTACAGCAACCCCTCATGTGCAGCTTCAACCCTGGCGGCTGTTCTACCTCCATCACCCTTGCAAAAGGGGTAGGGAGCCGAAGGCGGCTGCGCGGGCGGCCCGCGCAACTTGACGATGAACTCCAATGGCTGGTCCCCAATGTGGCCCTCCGTCGGAGCCAGGGCGACCGGGGGAGGAGTGACCAGAGTGCCACCGTGCCCACGTCCTGCGGCACCGCTTCGTGCGCTGGATTCTGCCCTTGCATCTTCAACTAGGACAGGGAGGCGCTGCCTAGAAGAGACCGTCGTCGCCACTGATGGGGTTCGACCGCGTCCTCTTCCCCTTGCCATAGTGGAAGAAAAGGCGCGAGGAGAAGAAGGAGGAGGTGTGTGTGGGAAAGGCCTCTGCCCGCGCCTCCTTTTATAGGGGAGCATGGCAGGGCTGGCTCGTCACCACCCAGAAGGCAACCGCTGCACTCCACCAATCCAGTCCCTCTGCGTCGCTGACAACATCCAGAATCAACGACCGCCCGCCTACGCCTATCCATGGCACTGGGCATTCTACCATGGCACTCATTTCCGCGCCCTGCGCATCCGCCACCAACTCCATGCAATGCATGCATCGTACGTGGCGGAAACGGCAGGAGCGGTGGGATGAGTAAAATGGCAGTTACCTCCCCGTGAACATGGGCGGCCCGCGGGTCATTACGTGGGTAACCCCACGTCGTTCTGCACGACTCGCGGGAAAACAGGAAACTGATTCAATCACAGGATAATGAAGAAGCGAGGATAATATCAAGAGAGACATAAACCCCATCGTGGTATGGCTCAGGTGCTCGCGTGTGTATTTGTTGGGGCCTACCCCAACGATGCTTGGCAGCACGTGTGGGCCAGGCCCGGGGGCTCCTGTCGGTGCAACAAATATTCATGTTTGCTGCCCGGACTCATACACAGGTGTGTTGGCATCACATGATCGGCACCAAAACACAAAACAAGGTCAAAGCCAGAGAAGCCGCTCTTCGTGAGATCAAGGAGCGGATCAAGAAGACCAAAGGCCACATACATGACAGCAGAGCTTCACCCTAGGGAGGCCCCCCTTGTCGGGCAGGAGAGCCTGGCCAGATCAAGGACCCCCAAGGACAAGTCCAAGATTTCCCCGGCATGCTTGTCGGGTCCGCCAAGGGCAAGGAATCCCGCCAAGGCACCACCGCTCCACCGCACAACAACGCAATTCACTTATCAATGCGGTGTGGAGCCTCCAGGTGATTAAGTGGCTTCAACTAAGCACGTGGCAGCCCAACAGCAGACAGATTACCCTCATATGACACCCGTCTAGATGCGTGTCAAGCAGATAAGTAGAAGATGGTTAAGCGGCACGACAGGCTTGCCGGGCTTCGCCCTCAACATGACACCTAGCAGTGCATTTAATGCACTTTGTCCTAACTGCCAGAGTTAGGTATGATAGCACTGTTAGCTATCTAATCACAGGACAAAGACTATTTTTCCATTGTGGTTACCCCTTAAACTATAAAAGGAGGTCCAAGGCGACCTAGCAAAGGATTCGGACCCTTGCACACTTGTACGCACGTAGCCACTCTCCCCGAGGCCACCTTGCCGGGCTTGAGGGGCTGCGTGTTCATCGTGTTCCTCCATCCAATCCACCAAAGCAGGAGTAGGGTTTTATGCTTCGCAGTGGCCCAAACCTGGGTAAAAACCACCAGTGTCACCATCGTCGTGTTACATCATGGCTTCTGCTCTTTGTGCAACGTGATCTCCCCCTTTTCGAACCACAAAGGGGCCGATGGCCCCATAGGTGATCGTGTTCTCCCATGACAATGAGAGTGCAAGTATTTCTTCAAAATTTATCAACTCTCAAAGTAATATAAGTGAAGCATGAGAGTGCAGGTTTTTCTTCAAAATTTAATCACCGCCGTGCTAAAAAAAGATTTAAGTGAAGCACTAGAGCAAGTGCCTAGCTCAAAAAATTTAAGTGAAGCACAAAGAGCATTCTAACAAATCATGATAAATGTGTGGCTCTCTCAAATAGGTGTGTCCAGAAAAGATGATTGTGACAAACAAAAAAGCAAAGACTCATATAATACATGACGCTCCAAGCAAAAATCATATCATGTGACGAATAAAAGTATAGCCCCAAGTAAAATTACCGACGGTCGTTAGAAGAAAGAGGGGATGCCTTCCGGGGCATCCCCAAGCTTAGTTGCGTGGGAGTCCTTGAATATTACCTTGGGGTGCCTCGGCATCCCCAAGCTTAGGCTCTTTCCACTCCTTATTCCTTCATCCCTCGTGATCTCACTCAAAACTTGAAAACTTCAATCACACAAAACTTAACGAAACCTTCGTGAGATCCGTTAGTATAATAAAGAAAATCACCATTTAAGTACTGTTGCAAACCCATTCATATTTTATTATTGCATTATACCTACTATATTCTAACTTTACCATGGCTTATATCCCCCGATACAATCCATAGATTCATCAAAATAAGCAAACAATGCAACGAAAATAGAATCTGTCAAAAACAGAACAGTCTATAGCAAACTGAACATTGACCATACTTCCGTAACTCCAAAAATTCTGAAAACTTAAGACAACGTTGGAAATTTGTGTATCAATTATGTGTAAAAAATTCAGAGCAAAAGCACATTTATGTGAATTTACAAAATACCAGAACTGGGTGTAAAAGTTTCTATTTTTTCACAGAATCAAGTCAACTATCATCCAAACCATCCTAAAGGCTTTACTTGGCACAAACACTAATTAAAACATAAAAAACACAATCATAATAGTAGCATAATTGTGCACACACAAGAAAAATAGAAAAATATAGTTATTGGGTTGTCTCCTAATACGTCTCCAATGTATCTATAATTTTTGATTGTCCCATGCTATTATAGTATCAATCTTGGATGTTTTATATTAATTTACAAGCAACTTTATGTCATTTTTTGGGACTAACCTATTAACTTAGTGCCCAGTGCCAGTTGCTATTTTCTGCATGTTTTGGCTTTTCAGGAAATCAATATCAAAGGAAGTCCACGGAGAAAAAACTTTGGATTAATTTTTTCTGGACCAGAAGAGACCCTAGAAGGTTCGAGAGAAGGCCAGAAGAGCTATGAGGGAGCAACAAGACCTAGGGGCGCGGCCCAAGGGGCGCCTTCCAGGCTTGTGGGCCCCTCGTGGCACCTCCAACCCTAATTCCACCTCTATAAATACTCAAATATTTCCCTGACATCAGAGAGCCACCCGAAATACTTTTTCCACCGCCGCAAGTTTCTCTTCTTGTGAGATCCCATCCAGAGGCCTCCGCCGGAGAGGGAATAGATCACGGAGGGGCTCTACATCAACCTTGCTGCCCTTTCGATGAAGCATGGGCAGTTTACCACAGACCTATGGGTCCATAGCTAGTAGCTAGATGGCTTCTCTCTCAATGTTCTTCAATACAATGTTCTCCTTGATGTTCTTGGAGTTCTATCCGATGTAATGACTTTTTGTGGTGTGTTTGTTGGGATCCGATGAATTATTAGTTTATGATCAGATTATCCATGAATATTATTTGAGTTTTCTCTGAACTCTTTTATGCATGATTGCTATAGTTCATATTTCTTCTCCGATTTATTGGTTTGGTTTGGCCAACTAGATTGATTTATCTTGCAATGGGAAGAGGGGCTTTGCAATGGGTCCGATCTTGCGGTGCTTAATCCCAGTGATAGAAGGGGACATGACACGTATGTATCATTTCTATTAAGGGTAAAAGGATGGGATTTATTCATATGCGAGTTTATCGTGTCTACATCATGTCATCTTGCTTAAGGCGGTACTCCATTCTTTATGAAAATAATACTCTAGATGCATGCTTGATAGCGGTCGATGTGTGGAGTAATAGTAGTAGATGCAGGCAGGAGCCGGTCTACTTGTCTCGGACGTGATTCCTATATATGATCATTGCCTTGGATATTGTCATGATTATTTACTTTTCTATCAATTGCCCAATAGTAGTTTATCTGCCCACCGTATGCTCTTTTCTCGAGAGAAGCCTCTAGTGAAAACTATAGCCGCCGGGTCTACTTTTATCATATATTAAAATCCAAAAATACCTTCATGCAATTTTTCTTTATGTTTTTTATTTTATATTTAGTGCGATCTATCTATCTATCAACATACAATTTAATCTTGCAATTAACCGCCAAGGGATTGACAACCCCTTGTTCGCATTGGGTGCAAGGATTTGTTATCTTGTGTGCTGGTACTACTTACATTGTGTTGCGTGGTTCTCCTACTGGATTGATAACTGATGTCTACTATGCAACCTTCTTCTTGTAGACTCTTGTTGGGCCTCCAAGTGCAGAGTTTTGTAGGACAATAGCAATTTTCCCTCAAGTGGATGACCTAAGGTTTATCGATCCGTGGGAGGCGTAGGATGAAGATGGTCTCTCTCAAACAGCCCTACAATCAAATACAAGAAATCTCTTGTGTCCCCAACACACCAAATACAATGGTTAATTGTATAGGTGCACTAGTTCGGCGAAGAGATGGTGATACAAGTGTAGTATGGATAGCAGATATATGTTTTTATAATTTGAAAATACAAAAAAAAACAAGGTAGCAAGTGATAAAATGGAGCACAAATGGTATTGCAATGCTTCAACACAAGGCCTAGGGTTCATACTTTCGCTAGTGCGATCTCTCAGCAGTACTAACATAATTGAATCATATAACAATCCCTCAACGTGCGACAAAGAACCAGTCCAAAGTTCTTATCAAGCAGAGAACATAAGAAGAAATTATTTGTAGGGTACAAAACCACCTCAAAGTTATCCTTTCCGATCAATCTATTGAGCTATTCCTATAAGTTTCACAAACAGCCCTAGAGTTCGTACTAAAATAACACCATATGATACACATCAACCCACTCTAATGTCACCTAGATACCCCAATGTCACCACAAGTATCCGTGAGTCAATTATACGATATGCATCAAACAAACTCAGATTCATAATATTCAATTCAACACAAAGAACTTCAAAGAGTGCCCCAAGATTTCTACTAGAGAAAGTAGGATGAAAACATGCATCAACCCCTATGCATAGATTACCCCAATGTCACCTCGGGAATCTGCGAGCTGAGTGCCAAAACATATATCAAGTGAATCAATATAATACCCCATTGTCACCATGGGTATTCATATGCAAGACATATATCAAGTGTTCTCAAATCCATAAAAGTATTCGATCCGATAATAGTGAAACCTCAAAGGTAAAAACTCAATTCATCACAACAAGATAGAGAGGGAGAAACACCATATGGTCCAACTATATTAACAAAGCTCGTGGTACATCAAGATCGTGCCAAATCAAGAACAGGAGAGAGAGAGATATCAAACACATAGCTACCAGTACATACCCTCAACCCCGAGGGTGAACTACTCCCTCCTCATCATGGTGGCTGCCGAGATGATGAATATGCCTCCGGTGATGATTTCCCCCTCCGGCAAGGTGCCGGAACAGGGCTCCAGATGGTATTTCGAAGGTACAGAGGCGTGCGGTGGTGGAGTCGAAGTCCTAGGGTTATTTCTGGTGGTTTCTCTATTTATAGGATTTTTTGGCGTCGGTTTCATGCGAAGATGGGTCACAGGGTGCCCACTACCCACCAGACCACGACCCCTGGCGCGCCCTGGTGGGTAGTGGCCACCTCCTTCACATTCTAGTCCTCCCATGAAGCTTCTAGTGCCTCTTTTGTTTAAAAAAAAATCGTCAGAAAGTTTCACTGCATTTGGAGAACTTTTATTTCTGCACAAAAAACAACACCACGGTAGTTCTGCTGAAAACAGCGTCAGTCCGGGTTAGTTCCATTCAAATCATTCCATAACCATATAGAATTGTTGTAAACATGGCATGAATAATTCATAAATTATAGATACGTTGGAGACGTATCGGCATCCCCAAGCCTAATTCCTGCTTGTCCTCGAGTAGGTAAATGATAAAAGAAATAATTTATGAATTATGAATGCTAGCATAGTGCACAAGTTTGATCAACGATAAATTCAATCACTTTCCCTAGCATCATAACAGCAACTCTTTCTCATAAAACTCATCATGAGAAAGTAGCAATTAATTCACATGTTATGGTTCAAACAATTCATTCTCTTGAAACTTAACAACCTATATTCTTAGTCACCAAACAATTGCAATTCAACTTATTCAACAAAGTCTAAGTAAGAGCTCCACATACACGATCATCATATAGTCTTCTTTGATTGCTATTACTCAAAGCATATTTTTAGAAAAAAATGGCATCCATCGAACACAGAGTAAGATAGGGGCTTAATGTTTCGCCTTCCAACTCATTTATCATAGAGATAATTGTCAACAATAATAATTCATGATCAAATATATTTGACCAGACATATGTGTCTAGATCTTTCCCCACCACATAATGCTTGCCAACTAGAGAATAATTGAGGTTGAAATGAGAAGTAATACTATTGACTCTTGCATAAAAGTAAATGCATAAAGTAAAAGATAGGCCCTTCGCAGAGGGAAGCAGAGGTTTTCATGCGCTTTTAATTTTTGGATGCGCAAACTCTTAATGCAAAGGAACGTCATGTTATATTGCCCCTTGTGATAGAAACCTTTATTATGCAGTCCATCGCTTTTATTTCTTTACCATCACAAGTTCATACAACGCTTATTTTCCCTTGCACTAAAATATCATTCATATTTAGGAGCAATTTTTATTGCTTTTTGCACCGATGACAACTTACTTGAAGGATCTTATTCAATCCATAGGTAGATATGGTGGACACTCATGGCAAGAAACTGGGTTTAAGGGTTTTTGGATGCACAAGTAGTATCTCTACTTAGTACGAATTTTTGGCTAGCAAAAGGTCCTAAGCAAGCACCACATGTTGGAGGATCCATAACAATATAACTTCTATGCAAATATAACCAAACATAACTCATTACATTGTCTTCCTTGTCCAACTTCAACTAATTTGCTCAAGTTTGAAAATAATTAATGGGTATTCACAATCATAGAAGATGTCCAAGATAATATATTTATATGTGAAAGTTCTCTTCCTTATACTAATCATTCATGAATTGCTTGTATGACCAATATTGTGATTGTCAAGCTTCAATAGATTTCACTTTCTAAAACCGATGTGAAGCTACTACTAGGTATGATACAAGCATATGAAGCACATATAATTTCAAATTTATGATATTCAACTCATTCAACAATTTACTCATAGGATATACATGAAGCATGAGAGTATTCGACAAACTACTCCAAAAAGATATAAGTGAAGATCAAATGAGTAGTCAAGTAAATAGGTAGCTATGTGAGGTCTCTTTCTTATTCAAAAATTTCAGATCTTAAGTATCTTATTCAAACAGCAAAGAAAACAAAATAAAATGACATTCCAAGAATAGCACATATCATGTGAAGAAGCAAAAACTTAGGCTCAACCGATACTAACCGATAATTGTTGATGAAGAAAGATGGGATGCCTACCGGGCCATCCCCAAGCTTAGATGCTTGAGACTTCTTGGAATATAACTTGGGATGCCTTGGGCATCCTCATGATTGAGCTCTTGTGTCTTCTTCATTCCTCTCATATCATGGTTTCCCTAATTCTTAAAAACTTCATCCACACAAAACTCAACAAAGAACTCGTAAGATACGTTAGTATAAATCAATGCAAAACCTTATCATTCTCTATTGTAGCAAATCACTAAAATTATAATTTAACATTTCATACTAAATGCCTCTTCATATTTAATACTCCTCTCCTCAAATAGAATCATTAAACAAGCAAACATATGCAAACAAAACAGCAATCTGTCTAAACAGGACAGTCTATAAAGAATGCAAGAATATTCATACTTCTCTAACTCCAAAAATTCTGAAAAAATACCACACTGTAGAAAATTTATCATATCTCACTGTGCAAAAATATCAAGATTTTATCATGTTCTAACTATTCACAAATATTCAAAACATAACAACAAACTTTATGTTTTCAAACAGCAACATATAGACTTGCAAAATAAGCATGGTAAAGTCTATACTTGACATTTTTATTGAAATAAAAGATGCAAAACATTAATGTAAATAACAGCAAGCAAATCCTAATAAAATAAAATGATGCTCCAAGCAAAACACATATCATGTGACGAATAAAAATATAGCTCCAAGTAAGGTTACCGATAATGTTGAAGACGGAAGACGGGATGCCTTCCGGGGCATCCCCAAGCTTAGTTGCTTGGATCTTACTTGAATATTACCTTGGGGCACCTTGGGCATCCCCAAGATTAGGTTCTTGTCACTCGTTATTCTCCGCATATCGATATCTCACACAAAAGTTGAAAAGTTAAATCACACAAAACTTAACGGAACTTCGTGAGATGGGTTAGCATAGTAAAACAAATCATTCACTTGGGTACTGTCAAAGACAAGATTCATAATTGTTTCCTAATAAAGCCTACTATACTGTATAATTTTCACAATGTATATTAAGCAATATAAGTCATAGAAACCATAAAACAAGCAAACTATGCATTGCAAACATAATCTGTGAGAACAGTCTGTAAAGATCTGAATAATGACTATACTTCTGTAACTCCAAAAATTCTGAAAAATTAGGACAACATAGGAAATTTGTAAATCAATAATGTGTAAAGAATTCAGAATTTTTCGACACTCCAGTGATTATATACAATTCTATTATTGGGCGCAAAAAGTTTATGTTTTTGCATAGAATCAAGTCAACTATCATCCACACTATCCCAAAGGCTTTACTTGGCACTTTATTGGAACAAAAGCTATAAAACATGATTAGTATAGTATCTTAATAATGTGAACACACAAAAATAGTAGGGTTAAATATTGGGTTGTCTCCCAACAAGTGCTTTTATTTAATGCCTTTTTAGCTAGGCATGATGATTTCAATGATGCTCACATAAAAGATAAGAATTGAAACATAATTGGAGCATCATGAACAATATGACTAGCACATTTAAGCCTAACCCACTTCCTTTGCATAGGGATTTTGTGAGCAAACAAATTATGGGAACAAGAATCAACTAGCATAGGAAGGCAAAACAACCAAAACTTCAAGATTTTTAATACATAGAGAGGAAACTTGATATTATTGAGACATGTAGAAGCATATATTCCTCTCCCATAATAATCTTCAGTAGCATCATGAATGAATTCAACAATATAGCTATCACATAAAGCATTCTTTTCATGATCCACAAGCATAGAAATTTTATTACTCTCCACATAAGCAATTTTTTCTCATTCATAATGGTGGGAGCAAAGTCAACAAAATAACTATCACATGATACTTGATTTACATAATCAATTTGAGCATTAAAATTATGATGACAAGATTCATGGTGAATATTATTCTTTATATCATAAGTGTCATCACAATAATCATCATAGATAGCAACTTTGTTATCATAGTCAATTGAAACCTCTTCCAAAATAGTGGATTCATCATTAAATAAAGCCATGACCTCAACAAATCCACTTTTATCAATATTGTAATAAGATTAAACACCCTCCAAAATAGTGGGATCATTACCTAGAGTTGACACTCTTCCAATCCCACTTTGATCAATATAGTCATCATAAATAGGAGGCATGCAATCATTATAACAAATTTGCACATCAAAACTTGGGGGACTAAAAATATCTTCTTCATCAAACATAATATCCCCAAGCTTGTAGCTTTGCATATCATTAGCATCATGAATATTCATAGAATTCACACTAACAACATTGCAATCATGCTCACCATTCAAGGATTTTATGCCAAATATTTTATTGAATTCTTCTTCTATCAATTGAGCACAATTTTCCTTTCCATCATTTTCACGAAAGACATTATAAAGATGAAGTATATGAGGCAACCTCACTTCCATTTTTTAGTTTTCTTTTATAAACCAAACTAGTGATAAAACAAGAAACTAAAAGATTCGATTGCAAGATCTAAAGATATACCTTCAAGCACTCACCTCCCCGCCAACGACGCCAGAAAAGAGCTTGATGTCTACTACGCAACCTTCTTGTAGACTCTTGTTGGGACTCCAAGCACAGAGTTTTGTAGGCCAGTAGCAATTTTCCCTCAAGTGGATGACCTAAGGTTTATCAATCCATGGGGCGTAGGATGAAGATGGTCTCTCTCAAACAAACCTCCAATCAAATAAAAGAAATCTCTTGTGTCCCCAGCACACCAAATACAATGGTAAATTGTATAGGTGCACTAGTTCGGCGAAGAGATGGTGATACAAGTGTAGTATGGATAGTAGATATAGGTTTTTGTAATCTAAAAATATAAAAATAGCAAGGTAGCAAGTGATAAAATGGAGCACTAACGGTATTGCAATACTTCAAGACAAGGCCTAGGGTTCATACTTTCGCTAGTGCAATCTCTCAACAGTGCTAACATAATTGAATCATATAACAATCCCTCAACGTCCAACAAATAATCACTCCAAAGTTCTTATCAAGCAGAGAACATAAGATGAAATTGTTTGTAGGGTACGAAACCACGTCAAAGTTATCCTTTCCGATCAATCTATTGAGCTATTACTATAAGTTTCACAAACAGCCCTAGAGTTCGTACTAAAATAACACCATATGACACACATCAACCAACTCTAATGTCACCTAGATACCCCAATGTCACCACAAGTATCCGTGAGTCAATTATACTATACACTTCGAACAACTTCAGATTCATAATATTGAATCCAACACAAAGAACTTCAAAGAGTGCCCCAAGATTTCTACTGGAGAAAGTAGGACGAAAACATGCATCAACCCCTATGCATAGATTACCCCAATGTCACGTCAGGAATCTGTGAGCTGAGTGCCAAAACATATATCAAGTGAATCAATATAATACCCCATTGTCACCACGGGTATTCATATGCAAGACATATATCAAGTGTTCTCAAATCCATAAAAGTATTCGATCCGATAATAGTGAAACCTCAAAGGTAAAAACTCAATTCATCACAACAAGATAGAGAGGGAGAAACACCATATGATCCAACTATATAAACAAAGCTCGTGGTACATCAAGATCGTGCCAAATCAAGAACACGAGAGAGAGAGAGAGAGAGAGAGAGATCAAACACATAGCTAGCAGTACATACCCTCAACCCCGAGGGTGAACTACTCCCTCCTCATCATGGTGGCTGCCGAGATGATGAATATGCCTCCGGTGATGATTTCCCCCTCCGGCAAGGTGCCGGAACAGGGCTCCAGATGGTATTTCGAAGGTACAGAGGCCTGTGGCGGCGGAGTCGAAGTCCTAGGGTTATTTCTGGTGGTTTCTCTATTTATAGGATTTTTTGGCGTCGGTTTCATGCGAAGATGGGCCACAGGGTGCCCACTACCTACCAGACCACTGCCCCTGGCGCGCTCTGGTGGGTAGTGGCCACCTCCTTCACCTTCTGGTCCTCCCACGAAGCTTCTAGTGCCTCTTTTGTTCCAAAGGAAATCGTCAAAAAGTTTCGCTGCATTTGGAGAACTTTTATTTCTGCACAAAAAATAACACCATGGTAGTTCTGCTGAAAGCAGCGCCAGTCCGGGTTAGTTCCATTCAAATCGTACCAAAACCATATATAATTTTTGTAAACATGACATGAATACTTCATAAATTATAGATATGTTGGAGACGTAATAATAACCTTGGTTCTTAACTGAGGGAAATACTTATCTCTACTATACTGCATCATCCTCTCCTCTTCGAGGAAATCCTAACGCAGCTCACAAGTAGCATCTCCCAACAAGTTCTTTCTTTATAGCTATCAAGATAGGCTTGAGATTTTATTGATGCTCACATGAAAGATAATAATTGACACACAAAGAGAGCATCATAAAACATGCGACAAACATATTTAAGTCTAACATACTTCCTATGCATAGGAATTTTATAAGCAAACAAATTATTAAGACAAGAAATATCTACCACATGCAAGGGAGAGAAGTAAAACATTGAGGATCTTAACATAACGAGAGACAGTTTAGTAATATGAACATTTCTATAACCATATTTTCCTCTCTCATAATAATTATATGTAGATCATAATCAAATTCAACAATATAGCTATCATATAAAATTTTCTCTTGATGATCCACATGCATAAAAGTTTTATGATCTTCCAAGATAGTGGGATTAACATCAACTAAAGTCATGACCTCTAAAAACTCACTTTTATTAAAAAAAAATCATAAGATTGAACACTCTCCAAAGTAGTGGGATTACTTTTACCTAAAGTTGACACTCTTCCAGACCCACTTTCAATATTATTGCAAACATTATTATCAATAGGATATTCATCATGAGGCTTAAATAAATTTTCAAGATCATAAGAAGCATTATCACCCCAATCATGATCATTGCAATAAGTAGTGGACATAACAAAATCATCATCCCCAAGCTTGGGGTTTTGCATATCACTAGTACAATTGATATTACTAGAGTTTATAATAATATTATTGCAATCATGCTTTTCATTCAAGGAGCAATCATGAATTACTTCATCACAATTTTCAGATTCACGAATTTCAAGCAAAACTTCATAAAGATAATCTAGTGCACTCAACTCACTAGCAACTGGTTCATCATAATTGGATCTTTTAAAAAGATTAGCAAGAGGATGAGGATCCATCTTAATTTTTCTTATTTATTTTTCTGTTTTTTGAGTGTTGACATGAAGGCAAAAAGCAAGCAAACGAGCAAACAAGCAAAAAGGCAAACATAAAATATTTTTGGTATTTTTGCAAAAAAAATTAGAAGTGGGGGAGATGAAAATGAGAGGCAAATAGCAAATAATGTAAATGCAAGGAGATGAAAGTTTATGCGTAGGTACTTGATAGATGTTGATGATGTATCCCCGACAACGGCGCCAGAAATTCTTCCTGCTACTTGAGAACTGCGTTGGGATTTCCCCGAAGAGGAGAGGATGATGCAGTACAGTAGAGATAAGTATTTCCCTTAATTAAGAACCAAGGTTATCAATCCAGAAGGAGAACCAAGCAACACCTCATTAGCAGCACCTGCACACAAACAACAAATCCTTGCAACCCAACACGAACAAGGGGTTGTCAATCCCTTGATGGTTACGAGCAAGATTAAATTGTATAGTGTTTGATAGATAGATCGGACAAAAATACAAAATAAAATAAATAAAGTAAAAATGCAGCAAGGTATTTTTGGTTTTAATATATGATAAAAGATAGACCAGAGGGCCATAGTTTTCACTAGAGGCTTCTCTCTTGAAAATAGCATACGGTGGGTAAACAAATTACTTTTGGGCAATCTATAGAAAAGCAAATAATTATGACGATATCGAAGGCAATGATCATATATAGGCATCATGTCGGAGACAAGTAGACCGACTCCTGCCTGCATCTACTACTATTACTCCACACATTGACCACTATGCAGCATGCATCTAGAGTATTAAGTTCATAAAGAACGGAGTAACGCCTTAAGCAAGATGACATGATGTAGACGAGATAAACTCACGTCTGAATAAATCCCATCTTTTTACCCTTAATAGCAATGATACATACATGTCATGTCCCCTTCTATCACTGGGATTAAGCACCGCAAGATCGAAACCATTATAAAGCACCTCTCTCATTGCAAGAAAATCAATCTAGTTGGCCTCACCAAATCAATAGATCGGAGAGAAATACGAAGCTATAGTAATAATGCATAAAAGAGTTCAGAGAAAACTGAAATAATATTCATGGATAGATCTGATCATAAACTCACAATTCATCGGATCCCAACAAACACACCGCAAAAAGTGATTACATCGGATAGAACCTCAAGAACATCGAGGAGAACATTGTATTGAAGATCAAATAAAGAGAAGAAGCCATCTAGCTACTAACTATGGACCTGTAGGTCTGTGGTAAACTACTCACGCATCATCGGAAGGGCAGCATGGATGATGTAGAGCCCCCTCGTGATCGAGTCCCCCTCCGGCAGAGTGTTGAAAAAGGCCTCCAGATGGGATCTCTCGAGAACAGGAACTTGCGGCGGCGGAAAAAGTATTTCGTGGACTCCTCTATTGGTTTCCTGATTTTAGAGAATTTATAGAGGCGAAGTTAGGTCAAACGGAGCTACGTGGGACCCACAAGCCACCAGGGTGCGCCCTACCCCCTGGGCGCTCCCTGGTGCCTCGTGGGCCACTACTCCATCTTCTCGTCCCCTCCTGAAGCTTCCAGGGTCTCTTATTGCCAGAAAAAATCTCAAAAAGTTTCGTGGCATTTGGACTTCGATTGGTTCTGATATTCTGAAAAACCAAAAACACGCAAAAAGCAGCAACTGGCATTGGGCAGTAAGTTAATAGGTTAGTCCCAAAAAATGATATATATTTGCTTGTAAATGTATATAAAATATCCAAGATTGATACTATAATAGCATGGAACAAAAAAATATAGATATTATGGAGACGTATCATGATGCTACATAATCAAACAACAATGAGTGTAAGTATGCTTATAAAGGCAAGAGGTACTGAAAAGAGCAATGCAGTGCCCAGTATTGTTGTGAGATCCTATGATCCTTTGAGAATGGAGATTCATCTGCAATTTGTTTTCATAGAAGAGAGACGGTAAGGCAAATGCACAAATGTAGGAGTTAAAATTTTGAATTGATATCATAGACAATACCTGACGCTGGGCTCTCTGCAGTTCTAATAGGACTTTGGCTAGTGGAGTAGGGGTAAAGTGTGCTACTGTGGCGCCCCCGACTCAATCGTACACTAATCATACACGCAAACATGTACGATCAAGCACAGGGACTCACGGGAAGATATCACAACACAACTCTAACACAATTTAAACGGAGATCCATAATATTACAGACCAGGGATCCGAAGATCAGAATACATAAGTCAGTCATACAAATATTATCTGAGTATAGACATAGTTAGACAAGTTTTGCCTTAAGAAGGCTAGCACAAACAGCGACACTAGATCGGAGGCTCCCAGGCAGGAGGCCAACGCCTTTCGATCTAGTGTCGCTGTTTGTGCTAGCCTTCTTAAGGCAAAACTTGTCTAACTATGTCTGTACTCAGATAATATTTGTATGACTGACTTATGTATTCGGATCTTCGGATCCCTGGTCTGTAATATTGTGGATCTCCGTTTAAATTGTGTTAGAGTTGTGTTGTGATATCTTCCCGTGAGTCTCTGTGCTTGATCGTACACGTTTGCGTGTATGATTAGTGTACGATTGAATCGGGGGCGCCACAAGTTGATAGTTACTACGCAGGGTCGTACAACTAAGGGGGTGTGAAGTGAGGTGTCGGTCTCTGGTCGATGATCACGTTGATTGAGTCGTCGATGATCAAGCAGGGGCAACAAGGATAAGGTGGTGGGGTCACTGATGGTTCACTACCAACCTATACTAAACAGTTCATCATAGGCAGGTAAGGTAACAATGAACAGGTTACAACAGCAGGCTACACATCAGAATAGGAGCATACATTAACAGTAGCAAAATCTAATGCAAGCAGGAGAAATGGAATGGGCGATATCTGGATGCTCAAGGGGGGGGCTTGCCTGGTTGCTCTGGCAAGAGAGAGGGGTCGTCAACGGGCGGCTCGTCGGTAGTGTAGTCGTACCCAGCTGTAGCGTCGTCGGTCTCAGCGTCTATCGAGAGAGAAGGAGGGGGGGAGAAACAATAAATTCACGGCAATAATGCAAACAATATGTATGACATGCCTAAATGATATGCCGGGGTGTTCTACTGCCTAACTAAATGATTTAGATAATTTAGGAATTTATTCAGATTTATTTAATTAAAGTTGGGCACTATTCATTTATCGAAACCGGTCTAAAAGTTCAATGTTCTCATAGCTAGATGCATCTGACAGGAATACGGAGGGCGTATTCGGGTTCGTATCAGAATTCTGAGCAAGTTTCATGTATAAAGTATTTTCAGCGGAGTTACGGTTTATTTAATATGATTTTCTAAAGTTTTAAACATTTTCCGAATTTAATTATTTAAAATCAACATTATCCGAAACAGTGTAAAGTGACATTATCATGACCTAAGCATGACGTCAGCAGGTCAACAGGGGCTGACCAGGGTCAAACCTGACAGGTGGGTCCAGTGGGACCCACATGTCAGTGACCCAGCTAATTAACCAGGGTTAATTTAAACTAACTAAATTAATTAGGAGGTGGGGCCCAGTAGTCAGTGACTGTTTAGGGTTTTAAACTAACTAATTAGCTAATTATCTAATTATCTATTTAATTAAATTAGTTAACCGAGTGGGGCCCGCGTGTCATAGACACAGGGACGGCCACATCAGCAGTTGACCTGGTCAACAGGTCAACTGGGGCCCAGGGTCAGTGGCACAGGGTGGGGCCCACCCAGGCCAGGTCAGCAACGGCTGACGACGAGCCGGAGTAGCTCCGGCGAGCCAAAACGCGGCGGAGCGCGTCGGGCTCAGCTCGGGTTTTGCGCACAGGGGGTCCCAGGGGCTGCGGTTGCTTGCGTTCGACGCTGCTCGACGTCGCGCGTCGAACGGCGGTGGTTTGGGGTGCTGGGGAGGCCGGAGCGGAGCACCAGGAGCTCGCCGGCGGCGGGGTGGTTCGGGCGTGCGGCGGAGACGGGGCTACGGTGCTAGGGAGGTCCTACCGGCGGCGGTGAGCAAAACGGGCAGCAGCACGGGGCCCAATGGTCGCCGGATGGTCGCCGGCGACGAGGTACGCGGTGGCGCATTCGGCTAAGGTGGAGGAGCTCGCTACGGGCGGCTAGAGTTGGCAGGGGAGGGCGCATCCGGCGCAGGGGCTCACCGGCGTTGCAGAGAAGGCCCGGGGACGGCTCGAGGAAGGGCGACGGCGGCGAATCGAGGCGGTATTCGACGGCGGTCGTAGGGGAAGAAGGCGAAGCAGGCCGGCGATGCAGAGCGTTCGGCTTCGGTTCGTCGGCGCAGGAGGCGTAGAGGAGCATGGCGGAGCTCGTGGACACGTCGCGGTGGCGAGGCAGAGGCGGTGGCCGCGAGCTTCAGCGGAGGCCGATCATGGCGGCGTCGGGCGAGGTGGGGAGCGAGGGAGGAAGGGGGGAAATGGCGGCTAGGGTTCGCCAGGGAGAGCGGGGAGCTGCTCTTGTACCCAGCGCGCGCGCGGGCGCGCTGTCGAGCGGCGAGCGAGGGGGGCCTGGGGTGCGCGCGCCCAGTGTTCGACAGCGGGGCGGAGGTGAGCAGTGGGAGGTGGGAGGAGGCGCGGGGTGGGCTGGGCCGGCGCTGTAGCGGTAGGCCTAAGTGCACAGTAGCGCGTTTAGGCCTTTTTCTATTTTCCTTTTTCTGTTTTCTTTTCTTTACTGCTAGCTAATTGTTTGGGCACCAAATGAATTTTGTAGAAAGTGTGACCTAGTCCATAAATATGAGTGCATTATACCCTAACACCAAAAACTAGTTTGGGCAAAACATCATCTCATATTTGATTTAAATTAATTAAAAGGTTATTAAATATTATTTTCAGCCACTGTTAAAAGAGGTATGGGTCACCTAATTAATTTATTAAATGTTGGTTACAATTTTAGAATGGTCTCTGTAATATTTTTTTAGTTATTGAACATTTTAGTTTCTATGTTGAACAACTCTTATTTTCCACTTACATTTAAGTTTGAATTTGAGTTAGGAGTTGAAATGCAACATGATGCTAATGATGATTATGCACTATTAAACATGCTGACATGCCATTATCAAAAGTGATTACTGTGGCTAATGACATGGGGTGTTACAATTCTCCTCATCTATCAAGAATTCTCGTCCCGAGAATTAAGAGGAAGACTGAAAGAAAGAGGGGTATTCTTCACGTAGACGATCCTCGCGTTCCCAAGTGGCTTCATCTTCAGAATGATTCGACCACTGAACTTTGAGTTATTTGATTGACTTTTGACGAGTCCGACGTTCAGCTTCATCAAGAACACAGATGGGATATTCTAGATAAGACAGATCTTCCCGTAATTCAAGCACTTCGTGATCCACAGCTCGAATAGGATCCTTGAAGCAGCGATGGAGTTGGGATACATGAAAGACATCATGTACTTGTGAAAGATTTGGCGGCAATTGCAACTGATATGCCACCTCTCCTCGACGGGCAAGAATACGGAACGGGCCAATGTAGCGAGGAGCCAACTTGCCTTTGATTCCGAACCGATGAGTGCCTTTCAACGGAGTGACGCGGAGGTAAGCTTGCTCGCCTGGTTGATAGACCATTTCCTGGTGCTTTCGGTCATAGTTGCTTTTCTAACGAGACTGAGTAGTTTTCAAATGTTCACGGACAATGCGGACTTGTTCTTCTGCTTGCTGAATAATGTCCGGTCCGACGAGTGAGCGTTCCCCAGTTTCTGACCAATTCAGAGGGGTTCGACACTTACGTCCGTAAAGAACTTCAAACGGTGCCATCTTTAGACTAGCCTGATAGCTATTGTTGTAAGAGAATTCGGCATACGGGAGAGATTCCTCCCATTTCTTACCGAAGGAGATGATGCAAGCTCGAAGCATATCTTCGAGCACTTGATTAACTCATTCAACTTGACCCTGTGACTGAGGGTGAAAAGCGGTGCTGAAAGACAAATGAGTTCCCATAGCTTCTTGGAAACTATTCCAGAATCTGGAGGTGAAGAGGCTGCCACGATCAGAATTGATCTCCAACGGAACACCGTGGAGTGACACAATTCGGGAAACATACAAGTCTGCTAACTGACTAGCAGTGATTGTCTCCTTAACTGGCAGAAAGTGAGCAACCTTGGAGAATCGGTCAGTGACGACAAATATAGCATCATGACCCTTCTGAGATCTGGGAAAACCAGTAATGAAGTCCTTTTGGACCTTGTCCCATTTCCATTCAGGAATTTCAAGGGGTTGCTGAGTTCCAGCGGGCCTTTGATGTTCTGCTTTAATGCGGCGGCAAACGTCACACTCAGAAACATAACGAGCAATATCTCGTTTCATATTAGGCCACCGGTATCTCTGACAAATGTCACGGTACATCTTTGTGCTGCCAGGATGAATTGACAGAGGAGTGTCATGAGCTTCTTTCATAACGTGTTCTCTCTCATCCTTGAACTTGGGTACGAAGAGACGGTGTTGGAAAAATAGGATCCCATCATCATTAAGATGGAATTCCGACGGCTTTCCTTTTTCGAGGTATCGCTTGATCCTTTCAACTTCAGAGTCATACCGTTGCATAGTCTTGATGCTGTGTTCTAAATCTGGTTTGACAACCAGGGTATTGAGATAACCCTGTGGAACAATATGGAGGTTCAATTTGCGAAGCTCTTTATAAAGAAGAGGTTGTGTTTCCTGAACCGTAAGATTGTTGCAATAAGCCTTACGGCTCAAAGCATCGGCCATTACATTAGCCTTGCCAGGGGCATATGAGATATTCATATCATAATCGGCAATTGTTTCGAGCCATCTTTGTTGACGAAGGTTCAGATCTGGTTGAGTATATAAATACTTCAAACTTTGGTGATCCGTGTATATCTCGCAACGGTTACTGAGAAGGTAATGTCGCCATAGCTTCAGGGAATAAATAACCGCAGAAAGTTCAAGATCGTGCACTGGGTAATTTTCTTCGTGAGGACGCAATTGTCGGGAGGCATAAGCAATCACCTTGCGTTCTTGCATTAGGACACAGCCTAATCCTTGACGAGATGCATCACAGTATATCACGAAATCCTTTTGGGAATCCGGGGGTGCTAATACTGGGGCAGATGTCAATTTATCTTTTAGTGTCTGAAAGCTTTCTTGACATTTTTCTGTCCACTCAAATTTAACACCTTTGTGAAGCAGATTTGTCAATGGTTTTGCAATCTTGGAAAAGTTCTCAACGAATCGACAACAATAACTTGCAAGTCCAAGAAAACTTCTAACTTGCTTAACATTCTTCGGGGGAGTCCAGTCAAGAATAGCCTGAACTCGTTCGGGGTTAACAGCAATGCCATCCTTGGAAATCACATGTCCAAGGTAAGTTACTTCAGAAAGCCAAAATTCACATTTGGAATATTTAGCATACAACTGGTGTTCTCGGAGCCTTTCTAGTACCAAACGGAGGTGTTCAGCATGTTCTTCTTTATTCTTAGAATATATAAGGATATCATCCAAATAAATCACGACGAATTTGTCAAGGTAATCCATGAACATATAATTCATCAGACGGGAGAAAGTTGCTGGAGCATTCGTTAGGCCAAATGACATGACGGTGTATTCATAGGAGCCATAATGAGTGACAAATGCAGTCTTGGGAATATCCTCTTCACGAACACGGATCTGGTGATAACCCAACCTCAAGTCGAGTT
This sequence comes from Thinopyrum elongatum, assembly GCA_011799875.1. Lineage (NCBI taxonomy): Eukaryota > Viridiplantae > Streptophyta > Magnoliopsida > Poales > Poaceae > Thinopyrum > Thinopyrum elongatum. Next base: position 391,250,451 of record CM022299.1, read on the forward strand.
TAGAGAACACCGATGATCCAGCGAGTTGATCATAAAGATCATTGATCCGGGGCAGTGGGTATTTATTCTGGATTGTGGCTTGGTTAATGGGCCGATAATCCTGAACCAAACGGTTAGTTCCATCCTTCTTCTTAACGAAGAGTGAAGGTGCTCCCCAAGCAGAGGAACTGGGGCGGATGAAACCACTCTTAAGTGACTTGTCGATTTCTTCCTTAAGATCGAGTAGGTGATGCGGAGGCATCTTATAAGGTCGCTTGGGAATAGGGACGGTGCCAGGCTTCAAGTCAATAACAAACTCGACAGCTCTAGCCGGGGGTATTCCTGGTAGTTCTTCTGGAAAGACGTCTGGAAAATCTTGAATGACAGGAACGTTCTCGATCCCTTCCAGAGGTGAGGCGTTCAAAGCATTCAGAACATATATCTGAGCTTCAGCGTCCCGTGTAATGTGGGCGGTATAGTTCACTATCTCATCGGAGGGGTGAAGAAGTTGGACGACTTTAGTGGCACAATTGATCGAAGCAATGTGAGCTTTCAACCAATCCATTCCAAGAATGAGGTCTATGGTGGAAGACTTCAAGACGATGGGCGAGGCAAGGAATTCCAACCCTTTAATTTCAACGGTAATGTTAGGTGCTATCACGTCAGCATGACAGTGACCTCCGGGAGTTTTAATGACTAACGGAGTATGCATTTTCTCATATCGAATGCCATGCATGAATGCAAATTTTCCAGAGATGAATGAATGTGATGCTCCTGAATCAAATAAAACAGAAGCAGGTACTAAGTTAACAAGAAGGGTACCCATCACAGTAGCAGGTTGATCCTGGACTTCTTTAATGTCAATGTTGTAAGCGTGTCCACGACCATGTGCAGCAGACCCAGTATTATAGTTGCGGGTCTGATTGTTTCCACGACCATTGCCACGGCCAGCATGAGGAAAAGCTAACTGATTCTGAGTCTGGCGGCAGTCTTTAGCCTGGTGACCTGGTTTGTGGCACTTGAAGCACAGACCATCTTCAGGATGAAGAGGAGCATTGTTTTGAATAGCTTGAGCTTTTGGCTGCCTCGGTGGTGGAGGAGGCAGACATGGTGCAGCATAGTTGTTCTTTGGCGCAGAGGTATTGGGACGGAACACATTGTTGGGAATCCAAACTCGACGCTTCTGTGCTGAGCCCGAAGATGAGCCAGCATCACGATAGCGCTTCTGTGAGTCCTTGTATTCCATCTGAGCAGTCTCAACAAGAATAGCCTTGTTCATTAGAGTTGAAAAGTCGTTGAAGTCTTGAGCAGCAAGTGCAAGCTTGAGGTCCGGGTGGAGTCCATTATGGAACTTCTCTTGTCTGCGTGCATCTGTGGCGATGTCTTCTTCAGCATAGCGGGAGAGGTCTAGAAATTCCCGCTGATAAGCTTCGACAGTCTTGTTGCCCTGAGTGAGGTTACGGAACTGGGTCTTCATGCGTTCCATAATTGCCTGAGGGATGTAACGTGTACGGAAAGCAGCCTGGAACTCATACCAGGTGATGACTGTTCCAACAGGCAGTGTACGCTTGTGTGTGTCCCACCATTGAGCTGCGGGTCCCTTTAAGAAAAAGGCCGCAAAGTTGACGAAGTTGGCAGGGGCGACATTAGCAGACTCCATCTCGTGAGTGATGTCGCGGAGCCAGTCATCAGCATCCAGTGGCTTGTCAGAGTTGCGAAACTGAGTTGGGTTAAGTCACATAAACTCTGTCAAAGTTATTGAAGCTGGGTTCTGGTTCTGGTTGTTCTGATACGGAAACTGAGCCATGATTCCAGTCATGAACTGGCGGTTAAGCTCAAACTGTTGCATCATTGCTGCCATATAGTCTGGCGGTGGTGGGTGTTCAGGGGTACCACGACCACGACCACCCGGTCTAACCATCCTGCTAAGTATCAACAGGGGGTAGTTTAGTAAAAGAAATTGCGAGCGTTTAGTGACAAGCATGATGTAACTCGACAACAATTTAAGTAGTGTAACAGATACATAACAGTAGTCAATTAAGACATACAGATCCATACACAGAGTCGGGTACATGCGGACAGCATAACGGCGCAAATTCAAAAGCTAGACATACTAGGCGGCGCGCAGGCACGCGGTAAGGAGTTACACAACAAGACATAGCAAAGGCTACATCAACGTCGGAGAAAACCACCGAAACGGGGTAACTGCAAGTGCGGACGACGAATGTTCGTCGCAGAAGGATCCTGCGCTCCATGTGCACTCTGATGCAGAATCCGGTCTCGAGCTATAAGAAGAGGTCCACGTGCGGGTGTATGACCTCCAACAGCAGGCCAATCAATACCAGCATACATCTGAGTCCTGCGCGGATAAAGGATGTGCTCAGGATGTATCCCTACGCGAACAGCGGGTAGCAACTGCGTCATAGCATCGTAGAGACGTGCTCGAGTGGCAACCAACTCGACGGCAAGAGCCCGAACAGTGCGATCCAGAGCCTGAGTGCACTGAATCAGAACACGCGGGTCATAGTGACGAGGCTCGTACGGGGCACAGATAGCTGTGTAGTATCCAGTAGCATCTCCAGCAGGGGCATACGAAATGTATCGGAACTCAGAGGCATCCAAGATATCGCTGAACTATCCTCGGAGACATGCGACAGCAGAGTAGGCGGCATCATGGACTGCCATCTCAATCGTCATGCCGATACCGTGAAAAAGGTGTAGCTCGGTGTCTGAGTCATTTTGCTGATCATAGAAACGAACATCAACATGGTACTGCTTCTGGTTGAACTCGCGGTAATCCTCGTAAACCAAGTACTCAGGATACCAACGGTAGCCAAGTCTGGTCATGAGAGCGATCAAGACAGCTGGAAACCCAGGGGCATCACGAGCCCAAGTGCGAAGCACAAGCTATGTCGTAGGATGTGGTGGAAACAAACGGTCCATCTGAAACAGAGGAAATTCAGATTTGTCAAATGACAATGAGAAGTTTAACACAACTCGAAGAGAAAGGTTAAACAAACAATCGAAAGGAAAATGATTATCAGAATAATCAGATCAATGACAGGGAAATCGCACAGATATCCAGCTCTCCGGGTAGATGGGATTTATGAGATCCTAAGTGTCGGCGTTAGTAAAATTTATTCAACCCGAGTAGAAGAGAGATCAGAGTCCCAGAGTATAGACGAGGAATAAAAGATCCTAATACCACCCAGTTGGCAACGTGGGCCCGTAAGCCACACAGCCATGTTAGTAAATTAGTTTTTTCAATGTCTAGACTCAACTTCGGCCAAGGAATTGGAAGGGGGCTTCCTACAGGCAGTCGGCTCTGATACCAACGCCTTTCGATCTAGTGTCGCTGTTTGTGCTAGCCTTCTTAAGGCAAAACTTGTCTAACTATGTCTATACTCAGATAATATTTGTATGACTGACTTATGTATTCTGATCTTCGGATCCCTGGTCTGTAATATTGTGGATCTCCGTTTAAATTGTGTTAGAGTTGTGTTGTGATATCTTCCCGTGAGTCCCTGTGCTTGATCGTACATGTTTGCATGTATGATTAGTGTACGATTGAGTCAGGGGCGCCACAACTACAGTTGGGCCTGTGTTTACTGGGGCTGCTAATCTATCTGATTTATCAGGTGTCACTGCCCTTTCCAAATGCTTTGTTTGTACTACTTCAGGATCTGCACTCAGCCTCTTGCGTTTGGACATCTATTACGAAAGAACAACATTTAACTGGAAAAACATGGTATGATGACACATGGAATAGGTACAGAAAATGGATAGGCATGGCATATACTCATATATGATGCTTAAACTTTAGCAGATGGTTGTGTAACAAAGTAGAAGTAATGCAAGGTATCATATGCAAGATACGTGCAACCAATACAACCTTGCCAAGTTAGAGCAAGCACCTTGATGGGTGAATAAGATAGGCCATCCTCCACCATGCCAAGTTTGTTAGGCAGAGGATTGTTCCGCAATATTCCTCTCGTGCGCCCATTCTCATGTTCATTATGATCATGTTCAATACGTGACATGCATGAAAACATAAAAATAAGTGAGATTATCTTTGTAATGCATAAGTGATTCTAATCCAATAGTGCCTCCCTGTAAACCCCTATGTGCTATCTCTGTAATTCTTCTGAGAGATGCCATGTGTGTTGTAATTTGGTGTGTGTGTGTGTTAATATAATGTGGCCTACTACTCAAAATATGAGAGCTCCAGAAGTAATGATACTTCCCAGATGACAGCTTCAAAATATACTAAGGAAGAACAACTCGACCTGACCTGTCAAACGCAAATGTCTCTGCTACTCTTCCCAACAAGAAACATACTGTACTTATTAAAGAAGAAGAGAAGAGGATCATGTTAAAGAAGAGAACAGGATCATGTTAAAGAAGAGCAAGCAGATTGAAGATATTACAAGTCTTTCTATACAATGTTTGTTGCCCACCCATGATGAACCAGAGTGCACAGAGAAATACTATTCCTTCCTGTCTCTCCATATGTGGCTCACATGCATTTTGAAACTAAAGTAGGAACATTTAGCTGACCAATTAAACCTGTCTCTATTTTACTAATATCAACATCACATCAGATTCGAATTTGTACAACTAAGCTTGTTTAGCTTGATGGGTGGAGAAGTGCTATTATGACATGAATCACGTAGGATGATCGTGGTGATCATAAAAGGGGGAAACCCTAAGCATGATGAGTATAGTGTTGACCGTTGCAATGGCATGCCAGATCTGAAGCTGCAAACCGTGCAAAGGCTACTTAGCAACCAATGTTTGCTATCAACTAACAATAAGGATTTGGTATGGACAAGAAAGTATAGTCAACAAGTGACAAAGAAACGCAATTCCTGCTGTCTCTGTATATGTCGCCACATGCATTTGGAAACTCAAGTGGGAGCTTTAGGTGACCAATTAAATGTGTGTGTTAACTAATATCAGTATCATATCACATTCATATTTGAAAAACTAAGCTTTGGAATTATGAGTGGTGTGTTGTTTAGTTTGAAGGGTGGAGTCCTGCTAGTACGACAGAAAGCACCTACGCAGATCATAGTAGTGTAGATAAAAGGGGAAAACCCTAAGCATCACAAGTAAAATCAGGAAAGTGGAACTAGCTGGGACATATGGGCTTTTATTGCTGGTGCAGCTAGAAAGGCTTCGGCCCCTAGAAGGGCAGCTCTATTCAACTGAAGGCACAATACTGTTACTATCAGTCTAGACTCTCAAAAGCGACATAGCTCCCAGCATTTCCAAGATATTATGGCAGACCATCTAGAATAGTTTTAAGCATCCATCTGAAGTGACCCAATAGACCTGTGGACTGCAAATGTCCCTGCTCCACTTCCCGACAAGGAGCATACTGTACTACTCTCTTCGTTCCTAAATATAAGTATTTTAGAGATTCCAATGTGGACTACATACAGAGAAAAATGAGTGAATGTACACTCTAAAATGTGTCTATATACATCTATACACTGGTACAACGAGCTGCTATACAAACGGATTTTAACCCCTTTCCATAACGGAGTTTTAAACCGTCGCCTTGTGAGTGTGTGCGATAGGGGGGTCCTTCCCACACAACCCAGAAACTGTTGGGGATAGGCCCTCCGGTCACACGCTAGGCAAAATGAGCTCGTGTGCGATCGGGCTAGCCATCGCATACAATTATACAGGCCCAATCATTTCCGTTCGTAAGTACATCTCACACAGTGAATCCTAGAGAAACATTTCCGTCCGTATGTACATCCCACACAGTGAATCCCAGACAAACGTTTCCGTTCGTATGTACATCCCACAAGTGAATCCCAAACAAACATTTCTGTTTGTATGTACATCCCACACAGTGAATCCCAGACAAACGTTTTCGTTCGTCTGCACATCCCACACAGTGAATCCCAGACAAATGTTTCCGTTCGTACCAACATCACACACAGTTTTCTGTACAGCCTTGTGTGTGATAGGTGTAATTATCACGCACGCTCTGCCTCCGTTAACTGTTGGCTTTATTCAAGTATATCACACACGATTCGATGAAGAAAATTATATGACATTGGGCTATCCATCACACACGCTTTTACTGCTAGAACCATTTTGTAAAGTTCCATGACCCATTTAGCAGGTTTATTAGTTTACTATTAATAATTCTAGTATTAAGAAAATTCACACTTCATATCGAAAAACTATTTGCCAATTTCATATCAGGCACATAAATATTTTTTTTTCGAGATCACATAAATATATTTTAACATCACAGTACGATAGCTACGTGAAAACAACACGGTACATCATATAGCTAGTTCACCTTCATAAGCACAATATTAAAACAATATATTCATTTCCCTAATCGACTATTGCATGATCAGCCAAGTTCGTCTTCTCCACCTCTGCTTTTAGTTCAGTAAGAACATGTTTTGCACTGACCAACTGGGAAAGTGCCTCCTCCTTCGCCAACACCATCTTAGCAAAGTCTAATTTAAAAAATCTGAGCTCATTCTCCATCTTCCTCTTTTTCCTGTATCTTTAAATATTCTTTAGCGTTGACAATACTTTATCTAAGCCTATCTCTGTTCTCTTCCTCATACATGCTCCAGAGCTTTGCTAGGGAGATCTTCAAAGACTGTGGCCACTCTTGATCAACCCACTCTAGGTAAGAACACCTCCGTTCATCCTATAATATTTAAAACTAAATTAGTAACAATCGTAGGGAAAATGGGTTTCTAGCAACATAGAAAATCACCGCATACATATTTGGAAAACTGAAGAAACACGTTAATTATGACATATCTTCGCAAAAAGATCAATGTGCAAATGAACTAATTGCTACTGAGACAACAACCAAATTCAGAAACATCACAAGCTATAATTTACTGCAACAACGCTATATGTTCTTAGTCATGTACTATAAATAACAAATTGAACATTTTATGAGGAAGCTAAATATAACTGCAACAACATAGCGACAATGTTTGGATGACATCAAATTGATACTAATTTAGAAACGTAGAACTAATAGCACTAAGGCTGTCGACTATGTATGCCAAAACCGGTGTCAAAACAACTGTTGCTACATTTGGCACTGGTGCCCTGCACTGCCGAGCCGATGCCAGAGGAAAAATTCAGAGAACCGGACTCCGGAGCACCTAGTTGCTCCGATGCCTAGTTCCTTCATGCCATAAAGTTTTAGTATTATACTGCTTGGCTGCTTGGATGTGTGGAGCAAAGTTGGTTGCACAAACTGCTGAAGCGGTGCCAAATAATTTTCTCAGGGCACCGCTGATGAGATGGCAACATTTTTAGATACTAGGTAGAAACTATGACACTGTCTTAATCAAATCCAGAATAATATAGCACAGTGACAGTGTCTGAATCACATCTAACAAATGATTTGTAACAACGAAAGTGGGGCTAACCTTCTCTGCACATGCCGGTAACTTCCTCCCACTATCCACAGATTCAAACGCAACTAACTTCACACATGGAGATTGATGGTGACAACGAGCAGGCAGATCTTCAGCCTTCCCGCTAATTTCATTGCAAGTGATGGTCCTAGGGAGCTACAAGAGGAAGAAATGACTCAAATTGGTCGTTGGGTTAAAATCCTTTATTCCAAATCATAACCCAAGAGAGAGGAGAGAGGCATACCCGACTGGTGAAAGAGTCATCATCGGAGGAGGAGGACCCGCTGGAGAGGTCATTGAAGAAGACCATGGCGGTCGGATGCGAGACGGCGACAGCGAGGAAGCAAGCGAGGAAGTGGCTATAGCTTGGAAAGGAAGGAAGGAGGAAACATGGTAAATGTGACTTGTGGTCGGGGAGAAAAGGGGGTGGGGAGGGGGGAAGAGTTAGATATTTTGGCGGTTTTCGGTGTATTAAACGTTGGTGTGTAATACCCAACTTATGCACAGACAAGTGGTAGCTCCCCCGCCAAGTTGAAGCTTTAGTAAAGGCCTCCAAGTCAAAAGAGAGCAGCTCTTCGTGATATCAAGGAGCGCATTAAGAAGACCAAGACAAACCAGAAGGATGAAGCTAGCTCTTGCCGGCAAGGTGAGTCCGGCAAGATGAAGGCCCGGCAGGCGACGAGCCCCGGCAAGCCATCACCAACCGACCAGCACTCCACCTCACCAAGCAAGTAGCCACCCATCGGTGAGGTGTCGACCTCACGGGCGGTTAGGTGAAGCTTGTCAGGCACGTGGCGGCCCACTAGAGGGAAAACACCTTTATTGACACCCGTCCTAATGCCATGTCAAGCTAATAAGGGGTAGATGAGCAAGCGGTGCGGCAACCTTGCCGGGGCTCCTCCTCCTCATGACACCTAGTGATGCATTTAATGCATTTTTGTCCTAACTGACAGAGTTAGGTATGCTAGTTCTGTATCAATCTAATCACCCTATAATGACCCTTTTGCCTCTGTGGTAACCCCTTGAGCTATAAAAGGAGGGCCAGGGCAACCATTATAGGGGTTCGAACCCTTCACAACCCCACGCATACGTGCTCCTGCAGCTGCCTTCCCTTTGCGACTTGTCGGGGAAGAGCGCTCCATGTACCTTTGCATGCACCCATCAATAAACCAAAAGCAGGAGTAGGGTTTTACGCTTCTCAGCGGCCCGAACCTGGGTAAAAACCTCGTGTCCCTCATCGTCTTGCTCTTTGTGTCGTGTGCACCCCTGATAACCCACAAGTATACGGGACCGTTAGTATACTTTTTCGATAAATAAGAGTGTCGAACCCAATGAGGAGCTAAAGGCAGAACAAATATTCCCTCAAGTTCTATCGACCACCGATACAACTCTACGCACACTTGATGTTTGCTTTACCTAGAACAAGTATGAAACTAATTTGCAAGAATAAAACTACGAGTACTTTGCGAGAATAAAACTATGAATAAAATGCAAGACAATAAAAGTAGATAGCTTTTGTCAAACAAGAAAGTCATTTGTCCCTAGGCAATCGATAACTAGACCAGTAATCATTCTTGCAATTTTATATGAGGGAGAGGCATGAGCTAACATACTTTCTCTAGTTGGATCATATGCATTTATGATTGGAACTCTAGCAAGCATCCGCAACTACTAAAGATCATTAAGGTAAAACCCAACCATAGCATTAAGTATCAAGTCCTCTTTACTCCCATACAGAATGACCCCCAAACTCAGGTCTGTCCTTTTGTCACTCACGCCACCCACCATAAGCGAACCATGAACGTATTGCAACACCCTACAGCGGGAACCCCTCATGTTTGCGCGACATGGAGGGCACCGTAGGACAGCACCATAATAAAATATACACTCATACCAACCAAGATCACGATTAGCCCATAGGACAAAACGAATCTACTCAAACATCATAAGATAGCCATAGATCATTGGGAAATAATATATGGAGTTGAGCACCATGTTTAAGTAGAGATTACAGCAGGGAGAAGGGGTGTTACACCGCTGCATAGAGGGGGAGAAAGTTAGTGTTGACGGTAGCAAGGTTGTTGGTGTAGATCGCCGTCACGATCCTAGCCCCGGCGGCACTCCGGCGCCACCAAGAGAGAGGGGGAGAGAGTCCCCCTCCTTCTTCTTCTTCCTTGGCCTCCCCCCTAGATAGGAGGAGAGTTCCCCCTCTGGTCCATGGCCTCCATGGCGGCGGAGGGGCGGGAGCCCCTCCGAGATTGGATCTCCCTCTCTGTTCTCTTCTGTTCCGCGTTCCCCAGATCTGGCCGAAAACCATTTCTTAAATATCCGGAGATCTGTAACTCCGATTGCGCTGAGATTTTAACACGATTTTTTTCCAGATATAAGCTTCCTTGCGCCCGAAGTAGAGCTCCAACCGACTTACGAGGAGGGCACAATCCATCACCACACGCCTGGGCTGCCTGGCGTGCCCAGGTGTCTTGTGGTGGCTGTGGGCCCCTGTTTGGGTTGATTCCACCTCCCAAAAATCATAAATATTCCAAAATAATTCTCCGTAAATTTTTATCGTGTTTGGACTTTGGTTGATATGGATATTCTATGAAACAAAAATCATGCAGAAAACAGGAACTGGCACTGGGCACTGGATCAATATGTTAGTCCAATAAATCATATAAAATGTTGCCAAAAGTATGTGAAAGTTGTATAATATTGGCATGAAACAATCAAAAATTATAGATACAACGGAGATGTATCAGCATCCCCAAGTTTAATTCCTACTCGTCCTCGAGTAGGTAAATGATAAAAAAAAATTGATGTGGAATGCTACCTAGCATAATCTTGATCATATGCCTAATCATGGCATGAATATTAAGACATAAGTGATTCAAAGCAATAGTCTATAATTTGACATAAAGACATCAATACTCAGGCATTCCAACAAACAATCATGTCTTTCAAAATATTAACGCTAAAGAAAGCTATCCCTAAAAAATCATATAGTCTTGTCATGCTCTGTCTTCTCGACACAAAGTATTTATCATGCACAACCCCGATGACAAGCCGAGCAATTGATTCACACTTTTTAACGTGCTTCAGCTTTTTCAACCCTCACGCAATACATGAGCGCAAGCCATGGATATAGCACTATGGATGGAATAGAGTATGATGATAGGGGTAAATATAGAGAAGACAAAAAAGTAAGAATGTCTCACATCGACGCGGCTAACCAACGGGCTATGGAGATGCCCATCAATTGATATCAATGCGAGGAGTAGGGATTGCCATGCAACGAATGCACTAAGAGCTATAAGTGTATGAAAGCTCAATATGAAAACTAAGTGGGTGTGCATCTAACTCTATAATGAAAAATTCCCACTAGTATATGAAAGTGACAACATAGGACACTCTTTATATGAAAAACATGATGCTACTTTGAAGCACAAGTGTGGAACTAGCATGCCCCTTCTCTTCCTTATTTCTTTCACTTTTTTTGTCTTTTGGTCTGGAGTCTCCTCCCGACTTGAGGGGGAATCATAGTCTCCATCATCCATTCCTCACTTGGACAATGCTCTAATAATGAATAATGATGATCATCACACTTCTATTTACTTACAATTCGATATCAAAATATGACTCTATATGAATGCCTCTGGCAGTGTACCAGGATGTGCAATGATCTAGCGCAACATGTATAAAAAATGCTGAACAGTGGCTGAGCCACAACTACTATGTCAGCTATATGATCATGCAAAGCAATATCACAATGAATGCTCAAGTCATCAAAACAAAAGTGGTGGAAGTTACATGGCAATATAACTCGGAATGGCTATGGAAAGGCCGTAATAGGTAGGTATGGTGGCTGTTTTGAGGAAGATATAATGAGGCTTATGTGTGATAGAGCGTATCATATCACAGGGTTTGGATGCACCGGTGAAGTTTGCACCGACTCTCGAGGTGAGAAAGGGCAATGCACCGTACCGAAGAGGCTAGCAAATTGCGGAAAGGTACGAGTGCGCATAATCCATGGACTCACATTAGTCATAAAGTACTCATATACTTATTGCAAAAGTTTATTAGCCCTCGAAGCAAAGTACTTCTACGCATGCCCCTAGGGGGATAGATTGGTAGGAAAAGACCATCGCTTGTCCCAGACCGCCACTCATAAGGAAGACAATCAATAATAAATCATGCTCCAACTTCATAGCATAATGAGAGATGCTACTTATTGAGCTTGCGTTGGTTTTTCCCTTGAAGAGGAAAGGGTGATGCAGCAAAGTAGGGATAAGTATTTCCCTCAGTTAGAGAACCAAGGTATCAATCCATTAGGAGGTACAAGCAAGTCTCCAATCTATGCACCTGCACAAACAATCAAACACTTGCACCCAATGCGATAAAGGGGTTGTCAATCCCTTCACGGTCAATTGCAAGGATGAGATCTGATAGAGATAGATATAAAAGATTACTAAAACGTAAAACAAAGTAAAAACAAATAAATTGCAGCAAGGTATTTTTGTGTTTTTTGGTTTATAGATATGAAAATATATGATGGAAAATAGACCCGGGGGCCATAGGTTTCACTAGAGGCTTCTCTCTTGAAAGAAAACATACGGTGGGTGAACAAATTACTATCGAGCAATTGATAGAAAAGTGCAAAGTTATGATGATATCCAAGGCAATGATTATGAATATAGGCATCACATCCGTCTCAAGTAGACCGAAACGATTCTACATCTACTACTATTACTCCACACATCGACCGCTATCCAGCATGCATCTAGAGTATTAAGTTCATAAGAACGGAGTAACTGCTTAAGTAAGATGACATGATGTAGAGGGATAAACTCAAGCAATATGATGAAAACCCCATCTTTTTACCCTTGATGGCAACAATGCAATACATGCCTCGCTACCCCTACTATGTCACTGGGTGAGGACACCGCAAGATTGAACCCAAAACTAAGCACCTCTCCCATTGCAAGAAAAACCAATCTAGTTGGCCAAACCAAATCGATAATTCGAAGAGAAATACAAAGATATTAAATCATGCATAAAAGAGTTCAGAGAAGACTCAAATAATATTCATAGATAATCTGATCATAAATGCACAATTCATCGGATCTCGACAAACACACTGCAAAAGAATATTACATCGGATAGAACTCCAAGAACATCGAGGAGAACATTGTATTGAAGATCAAAGAGAGAAAATAAGCCATCTAGCTACTAGTTATGGACCCGTAGGTCTGTGGTAAACTACTCACGCTTCATCGGAAGGGCAATAGAGGTTATGTAGATGCCCTCCGTGATCGAGTCCCCATCCGACAGGGTGCCGGAAAAGGCCCCAAGATGGTATCTCACGGGTACAGAAGGTTACGGCGGTGGAAAAGTATTTTGGTGGATGCCTCTGGTGGTTCTAGAATATTTTAGGATTTATAGAGCGAAGATTAGGGTTGGAGGACTCCTGGGGGCCCCACAAGCCAGGGGGCGCCCCCCTAGGGCACACCCTGAGGGCTTGTCGTCGCCACGGGACTCTTCTGACTTCTTCTCCAAGCTCCGTGGATGTCTTCTGGTCCAAGAAAAATCATCTCGAAAGTTTTATTCCGTTTAGACTTCGTTTGATATTCCTTTTCTGTAAAACTCAAAAACAAGGAAAAAACAGAAACTGGCACTGGGCTCTAGGTTAATAAGTTAGTCCCAAAAATAATATAAAATAGCATATTAATGCATATAAAACATCCAAAACAGATAATATAATAGCATGGAACAATAAAAAATTATAGATACATTGGGGACGTATCAAGCATCCCCAAGCTTAATTCTTACTCGTCCTCGAGTAGGTAAATGATAAAAACAGAATTTTTGATGTGGAATGCTACCTAACATATTTATCCATGTAATCTTCTTTATTGTGGCATGAATATTCAGATCCATAAGATTCAAAACAAAAGTTTAATATTGACATAAAAACAATAATACTTCAAGCATAATAATAAAGCAATCATGTCTTCTCAAAATAACATGGCCAAAGAAAGTTATCCCTACAAAATCATATAGTCTGGCTATGCTCCTTCTTCATCACACAAAGTATTTTATCATGCACAACCCCGATGACAACCAAGCAATTGTTTCATACTTTTGATGTTCTCAAACCTTTTCAACGTTCACGCAATACATGAGCGTGAGCCAGGGATATAACACTATAGGTGGAATAGAATATGGTGGTTGTGGAGAAGACAAAAAGAAGGAGATAGTCTCACATCAACTAGGCGTATCAACGGGCTATGGAGATGCCCATCAATAGATATAAATGTGAGTGAGTAGGGATTGCCATGCAATGGATGCACTAGAGTTATAAGTGTATGAAAGCTCAAAAAGAAACTAAGTGGGTGTGCATCCAACTTGCTTACTCACGAAGACCTAGGGCACTTTGAGGAAGCCCATCATTGGAATATACAAGCCAAGTTCTATAATGAAAAATTCCCACTAGTATATGGAAGTGACAAAATAGGAGACTCTCTATCATGAAGATCATGGTGCTACTTTGAAGCACAAGTGTGGAAAAAGGATAGTAACATTGTCCCTTCTCTCTTTTCTCTCATTTTTTATTTTGGGCTCTTTGGCCTCTTTTTTTCTCTTTTTTTTCTCTTTTTTTTTCTCTTTTTTCCTTTTTTTCCTTTTTTTCTCTATTTTTTTATTTTTTGTCCGGAGTCTCATCCTGACTTGTGGGGGAATCATTGCCTCCATCATCCTTTCCTCACATGGGACAATGCTCTAATAATGAAGATCATCACACTTTTAATTACTTTACAACTCAAGAATTACAAATCAATTCTAGAACAAAAATATGACTCTATATGAATGCCTCCGGCGGTGTACCGGGATGTGCAATGATCAAGAGTGACATGTATAAAAGATATGAACGGTGGCTTTGCCACAAATACTATGCCAACTACATGATCATGCAAAGCAATATGACAATGATGGTGCGTGTCATAATAAACGGAACGGTGGAAGTTGCATGGCAATATATCTCGGAATGGCTATGGAAATGCCATAATAGGTAGGTATGGTAGCTGTTTTGAGGAAGGGTAAATGGTGGGTGTAATGCACCGGCGAAAGTTGTGCGGTACTAGAGAGGCTAGCAATGGTGGAAGGGTGAGAGTGTGTATAATCTATGGACTCAACATTAGTCATAAAGAACTCACATACTTATTGCAAAAATCTATTAGTCATCAAAACAAAGTACTACACGCATGCTCCTAGGTGGATAGATTGGTAGGGAAAGACCATCGCTCATCCCCGACCGCCACTCATAAGGAAGACAATCAAAGAATAAATCATGCTCCGACTTCATCACATAACGGTTCACCATACGTGCATGCTACGGGAATCACAAACTTTAACACAAGTATTTATACCAATCAACAATTACTCACTAGCATGACTCTAATATCACCATCTTTATATCTCAAAACAATATGCAAGGAATCAAACTTCTCATAGTATTCAATGCTCTTTATATGAAAGTTTTTATTATATCCCTCTTGGATGCCCATCATATTAGAACTAAATTCATAACCTAAGCAAATTACCATGCTCTTTAAGAGACTCTCAAAATAATACAAGTGAAGCATGAGATTTCAACAATTTCTATAAATAAAGCCACCGCTGTGCTCTAAAAAGATATAAGTGAAGCACTAGAGCAAATTGCGTAGTTCAAAAGATATAAGTGACGCACAATGAGTATTCTAATAAATTCACGATTCATACGTGTACCTCTCAAAAGGTGTGTACAGCAAGGATGATTGTGGTAAACTAAAAAGCAAAGACTCATATCATACAAGACGCTCCAAGCAAAACACATATCATGTGGTGAATAAAAATATAGCCTCAAGTAAATTTACCGATGGATTGAATACGAAAGAGGGGATGCCATCCTTTTCGGGGCATCCCCAAGATTAGATGCTTGGTTATCCTTGAATATTACCTTGAGGTGCCTTGGGCAACCCAAGCTTAAGCTCTTGCCACTCCTTATTCCATAGTCCATCAAATCTTTACCCAAAACTTGAAAACTTCACAACACAAAACTCAACAGAAAACTCATGAGATCCGTTAGTATAATAAAATAAATCACCACTTTAGGTACTGTTGTGAACTCATTCTTTATTTATATTGGTGTAATATCTATTGTATTCCAACTTCTCCATGGTTCATACCCCCCGATACTACCCATAGATTCATCAAAATAAGCAAACAACACATAGAAAATAGAATCTGTCAAAAACAGAACAGTCTATGGAGATCCGAATATTACCCATATTTATGTAACTCTAAAAATCCTAAAAAACTAGGAAAACCTGGGAAATTTGTATATAAATCTTTTGTAAAAAATTCAGATTTTTTTGTCACTTCTGCGAATTATTAAAATTCTGTTTCTGTTTTTCAGCAGGATCAAATCAACTATCACCGTAAGCCATCCCAAAGGTCATACTTGGCTCAAACACTAATTAAAACACCAAAACACAATTAATACAGAGGTAATAATGTGTAATTATTGAAAAACAGAACCAAAACAAAAAACATAAAAATAAAATTGGCTTGCCTCCCAACAAGCGCTATTGTTTAACGCCCCTAGCTAGGCGTAAAGCAAAAATCTAGGTATTGTCATCTTTGGTATGCAACTCTTCAATTGCACACTTAAAACCCCTAGGATATTCCTTAGTAATCACACTCCTAGGCAAGAAATCAAGAAACTCTCTTGTAGCAATTGGTTCCTTAATAATCTATCTATCTATATCTATACCTATACTAATTACAGACTCCCTAGAAATTACCACGTTAATTAGAAATTACCAGCCGTTAATCTGATGGGACCGAATTATTACGGTATAGATTAACTATACAATCCGTTCACGGTGGTAGGAGCATCATACGGGCCTTTGTTTTTAGCATGGGGAAATTCCAATCACGGTCGTGTGCCTCCTGCGTGGGGTTAGCCCATATCCAACAAGCCATCCAGCCTTCTCCATCTCCGCGTCCTCCTCGAAGTGTTAATTTTTGCTCGCTGCTCCCGAAGCGCCGCCACGCCCACCTCGATCTCCGCTGGTACCTCCCACCCCTACCTCCGCGGTGGTCCTGTGCCTCCTCTGCCCCGACCTTCGCTGGCTCTCCTCCCATCTCGATCTCCGCTGATGCTCTTGCATCCTCACCACCCTGACCTCCGGAGAAGCTCCTTCGACCCACCTCCTTCCCCGACCTCCGCTGTGCTCCGGCGCTCTTCACCATGGTGACGCCCCCATCCATGTTGGTTGTACATGCTGGATTAGGAGGTTTGTACATGTACGTGTATAATTATGTTCAAGTCGAGCTTCGTGAATCTGAAGGCCTGTATGATCAAGAACCTATTGCCATCAGTTGAATCTCACTTGTGTGTGCTAGATGCTGGAAGAAATACTTCTCTTTTAATTTGTATGGATATGCTTACATATGTATGTACTGGCACATCTAGCTGGAACCTGATTGGGAAGTCAGCTTCGCTATGTCTACGCGCCTGTGTCTTCGTGCCATGTGAGTCGCAACTCACGGCCTGTATCAACAACTTCAATTATATTTCTTCTCTCTTTATAACTAATGTCATTAAATCTGATAGTCGTCTATAGAGGTTTTCCATGTGGATACTTAGATGCATGGCACCATTGTGCAGATACTTGGAGTATATATCTAGCATATCAAGCCACCGGAGACAAGCAATACTTCGTTGAGACAATAACAACAATATCATCATTTTGTCCAGATGACATCGTCCATGTCTATTGATGTGGTTGGCACTCACCACAGGTACTCGCTCCCCCATAGATGAACTATTTTATCTCTGTAGTTGTTTATTAATAAAACTGTACATGTATAGCATGCATGCCTTGTGGCTATATAGCAAGTCAAGGTGCCTATGCGGGCTGCAAAAATGGAGGGCATCGCCCACTCGGATGTTGTGTCCTGCTCGAGCATGTCAGTAATGGGTGTCGGACATGGACTCCACATGGAACGCTCTCTTTGTCACATAAACGATGGCCTCAAGCCCCTATATGGAAGTATCCAGTCTTGTTGTTCTACCATTTTCTCTAGAAGAAGATGTACAACTTCTATGGAACACCGACCGCCGGTGCTCCACCTGATGTACACCATTGTAGAATCCACATGCCAAACCATGAGTAAAGTAGCAAGCTATTATGTTTCAAAATCTATTTGGAAGAGCATGTGTTTTGGGCTTTATACTTCACCATGATCTTTTACTTTGTTCCTGCAACCATAGCTTCTATGGTCATTAACTTGCCATATACGGATAGTTTACACTTTGCAGAGATTACAAACAAGAGTGAAACCAATAATGATGAGTGATGATTATGGTATGATTGCTGGATTAATAATTCAACGCAAGAAAGCTATTTACTAGAAAAGCTGTGCTCCCGCGCTCTTCACTGTGGTCACACCCCCATCCATGTCAGTATTTTCCCAGAACACCCATGAGAGTGCCGCCACGCTATGAGGGGAGCAAGTCGCGGTGCCTATGCATGCTGCAAAAATGGAGGGCATCACCGATTCAGATGTTGTGTCCTGCTCAAGCATGTCATTAATGGGTGTTGGACATGGACTCCACATGGAACGCTCTCTTTGCCACATTAAAGATGGCCTTAAGCCCCTATACAGAAGTGTCCAGTCTCGCTGTTCTACCATTTTCTCTGGAACAATGATGTACAACTTTGACGGAACACGGACCGCCAATGCCCCACCTGAGGTACGCCATTGTACAATCCACATGCCAAACCATGAGTAAAGTAGCAAGCTATTCTGTTTCAAAATTTATTTGGAAGAGCATGTGTTTTGGGCTTTACACTTCACCATGATCTTTTACTATGTGCCTGCAACCATAGCTTCTATCATCATTACCTTGCCATATACGGATTGTCCGCAGAGTTTACAAACAAGAGTGAAACTTATAATGATTAGTGATAATTATGGTATGATTGCCAGATTAATAATTCAGAGCAAGAAATCTATTTTACTGGAAAAGATAAATCCAATATTAAACATAGTATGAATGTACTTCACCTACAAATTTTCTTATCATTCTATCATTCCAGAGGTTATATAAGCCCCAAAGTCATACTGCTGGTGACACTACTAACAGCAGGTCCAAATCAAACCCGAGAAATTAAATTGAAATCTTGGTGACTGCAATAGTTAGGCATGTAGTATGCAAGTTTAGAGATGGATATACCAAGTTTACTATGAACTAAAACATGACAGGTTTGACAAACAACACACATTTATATTAATTCGGCAGTTCATTAGATTGATCTGCAAGAGGTGGCTGTGATGTATATGTTCTGTATTAGCGCATGGGTAGTTAATCTATCATTTTTGCCATTTAGTAAATTCAAGCCCTTATTATGATGCTCTGAATATTATAGAGAGTTAGTTTCAGATTGATAGTGCATCTCACAGTGATTTTTATAACTGAAGTTGATCATAATCATTGTGTACAGAGCATTCTAATGTGGTGTTCAGTAAATTACATAAATTAGAAGTATGCCTATTTTGTAACATATTGTAGTAAGCTAGCGCCACTTCCAAGAATCAAATGTATTTTATGTCCAGACAATTTTTTCCTTAAATGTATACTACAGAGGGATCAGTACTAATTAATTCGCAATTTACTATGTGTCCTTAACTCCTTATACAGAATACATCTCATGCCTTTGTAGAATAAACTTCTCACGAGTGAAATTACTTCTGGTGTTCCAATGTAGCTAGACTGGAGAGAAACATGATAGCATCTTAATAATCCAGTAAGGTATTTGGCGAGCTCCCATTGCATAATTTATAGGGAAATCACAGAGCTTTTTCTTTAATTCATCGAAAATTGTTTCGCTTCCAGTATGTAATTTGTAAAAAAATCACGGAGTGCTTATGCATGCTTGCCTTTTGTTGACAACATAATTTTTTAAGTAAAGTAAATGACATGTATTGTCTAATCATAATGGTGCATCCAGTGGATAAAGGTGTGTACTATGATAAAGTTGTACCTCAAACTATTATTTTTGTTTGTGGAGAACAGACAAAATGAGTAAAGCCCATGGCAGCAACCAATTTTATTACCTGCTCCGAGCAATGCAGGAGTTTTGTATAAACTTCATCCTATGGTAGAAAATTTATCTATACATGTGTTTCTAGTAGAAACTAACACATTTTTATACCTAATTTATACTTTTCTCACTGCAAGTCTGATATAACACATAACACTAATTAATCATATTCTCTTCATACTGCATGCATTCATTCTATATGTATTTCATACATATCTAATGCAGTAGAAGAACTCTTTAGAATCATTGGACTCGAAGTCGTCCATGCCAATGTAATTTACCTCAATATGATGTTTGTACCAGAAAGGATAATGCATGATTTCTCCTATGTATTATAGCTTGCTGTTGTCACTGATGTGAAATGAAATCTTCATGGCATGGGCCTCTTGCTACCCACTGTTGCATCCATTTTGAGAAAAGCTATGGAAAGGATAGCATTGATATATGTACCTTTTTTTTAAGCAAGTACTATTGATATACCTATGAAAGATAGTTCGTGCATTTCTACTTTGGTAGCCAGACTTCACTAAAAGGACCAAAATCTATATTTTTTAAAATTAAGCTAACCTTTACTAATCATTTTTTTGTTCTACTTTATAGATCGTAAACCAGGTTTTTAACGGGGCAAGATTTTTGGTTGGAAGGAAGAAACTTCACTCGCTGGGAGGACTTATTGGTAATTTGCAAGGCCGTGCATCATTTTTCATGTAACTGGTAGTGGCGATCTAAGTCACATGTTATTAGAATGGATGTTACTACAACATTTCCGTCTAAACGTATGACACTGTGATCTTTGCATATATAATGCACTCCCTCTGTAAATAAATATAAGACATTTTAGATCACTAAAGTAGTGACCTAAAACTTCTTATATTTTTGTACAAGGGAGTAATATGTTTCTACTACTATATGTTTTTGTCATCATTATGAGAAGAGATTGATTAGCTTCTCTGAGATATATATTGTAGATGTGATCAAACATGTGTTACATGCCATCTAATGCAACATCATACCACATCTTTTCATTTTTTGGCACTTATCTGCTCTTGCCAATTGTGGAATGGAATTGTACTCCATTCAAAACAAGAAACTATTACAGCTGATAAGCAAAAGTGCAGAACAAATAAAATTGCACTACGCTTTGCTTGAATATTCACAATTATAACTAGCTATGACAAAAGATAACTATACATGTATTTTTTGGAAGTAGAACTGTACATATTAGATCTGCAATGGTGTATCAACCAAAAAACAATACCACGGAATCTAAGAAAGCAAAAAAGAATACTATATAACTTCTATCAAGATAGCTAACTACTCATGCCGAAGGACAAACAAAAAAATGTTGTACTATATAACTAATTGCTAAGAAATAAAAGAAGTCCTGAGGTAATGCGTTTGAAATCATATAAATATGTAAAATGCCTAATTAGGAGTTTCTAATTCAATGTGAATAATCATGAAAAACTGCTACATATTTTTAATCAGTATTTTATTTGCATGTCATTTCTTTAAAGTATAATATTTCAATTTTAGTATTAGATTGTGGGGTCCAATTTTTGCTCAGTTTCAATAACGTCAAACTGATAAGTTGGCAAGTTGGTCTTAATTTTGGATATTATAGTACAACTCTTATTTCTTTCCATTCGTACATAGTACTATATATACTTCAAAGGTCACTAAGGTTATTCGAACATCCCGTGTCCATCAACTCATTTTGTTTTATATCTTATTACTGTACCACCAAATTACAACATATAATGCATGCAATAAGGAACTTATTGAAAGAATATAGTATTTTTTCCAATGGAAAGTTCGAAGGAGTTGAGAACTTAATATGTCTGGATAATATTAATTTGGATATTTTTCTATATTATTATGGAAAGAATTTGTGAACATACTGAAAATGTCACTATTATGTGTTTTTTCGTGCTAGCCTGTGCAGCCGCACGTGTTGACGTCTAGATACTGGAATTAGGTGTAGCGATATCACAAACTAAGGTTTGTACAATGACCATTTTCATTTAATCAGTTGATCTAACATCTCCATCGAAGATAGTTATTAAAGAAAATGAAGATATCTCATTCTAAACTTTGAGTAGTATGAATTGCACGTCAAGAAAACTGAAGTAATTTAGTAGCATAGCGTAAACCAACCATAATTTTAGCAAGGATATATTATATGATATTATTGTTGACTGAAATGCTAATGCATATACCTATATATCTTTGGCCTTTAACAGCTAGGATTTAATGGTTTGCAAAGACGCTACTCCGATTTAACACTATGAATCTAGAATAAGATATTTATTTTCCAATTTTTATACTTATAGCAAATATGATATACGCTCATGTTATATATATATATATTATCCATTTTGTACCGTTAACCAAATGTTGTAGCATATTGCCAAACTTGCGAATATTTTTTTTTCACAATATGGCACATGAATATAGAATTTTAATTTTTTTACATGTGAACATGCAAAATTCATAAATGAAAATATGGAATGGGAGCATGTATAAAAGAAATAAACATTTGAATTCAAACAAAACAGAAAATCAAACTAAAATATACACTAGCCCGTGCGAATGCACGGGTCGACGACTAGTATTGATAAAGCTAGGGTGAACGCTTATCATCTTAAGATCCTCGTCTCTTTTACTAGAAGATTCACCCTTATTTTTAGGAACATAGATAAACTTGGTAGCTTTAGTAGAAGGACATTTTGGAGTAGTTTTGACAGCGGCAAAAGCGGAACCCAAGTTGGTAATAATATGTTCTAATTTATCAATTCTAGCAGAATCTTGATCAATGTTCTCATTAACTAATGGTTCCTTTTCCTTAAAATTCTTCAAAGTGACCCCCACCTTAGATATAAGTTGAGTTATGTGATTATGGATATTTTTATCTAAATTCTCAATAAGCTCTGTGGTGGAAACCTTATTCTCAATAATATCAAGCCATTGCATCACATGTTCCAAAGTTAAAACCGTTTCATTAACCATAAGTGGTGGTGATCCCACCAAATTTATCATAGAATTGTAAGCATCCAAAGGGTGACTACCCAAGAAATTACCCCCAGTAATGGTGTCTAGCACATATCTATACCAAGTAGTAACACCCACATAAAAATTTCGAAGAAGAACGGTAGTGGATTGCTTATGAGTAGACCTATTTTGAGCATTGCAAATTCTATACCAAGCATCTTTTAGATTCTCTCCACCCCTTTGTTTAAAATTAAGAACCTCATTTTCTGGGGCATCAATTACGATAGAAGAGCTAGCCATGGTAGCAAAACAAGCAATCTTGCACACGAGCAAACAAAAAGCAAACAAAAAGATGAACGGAAGAAGGGAGAATAAAAAAGGCAAATATTTTTGTGATTTTCTGAAAACGTTTTAGAAGTGGGGGAGAGGAAAATGAGAGGCAAATGGCGAATAATGTAATGCAAGAGATAAGAGTTTATGGTGGGTACTTGGTAGGCTTGATGTAGAACCTCCCCGGCAACGGCGCCAGAAATTCTTACTACTACTTCTTGAGCTTGCGTTGGTTTTTCCCTTGAAGAGGAAAGGGTGATGCAGTAAAGTAGAGATAAGTATTTCCCTTAGTTAGAGAACCAAGGTATCAATCCAGCAGGAGGTACAAGCAAGTCTCCAATCTATGCCCCTGCACAAACAATCAAACAATTACACCCAACGCGATAAAGGGGTTGTCAATCCCTTCACGGTCAATTGCAAGGATGAGATCTGATAGAGATAGATATAAAAGATTACTAAAACATAAAACAAAGTAAAAAACAAATAAATTGCAGCAAGGTATTTTTGGGTTTTTTGGTTTATAGATCTGAAAATATATGATGGAAAATAGACCCGGGAGCCATAGGTTTCACTAGAGGCTTCTCTCTTGAAAGAAAACATACGGTGGGTGAACAAATTACTGTCGAGCAATTGATAGAAAAGTGCAAAATTATTACGATATCCAAGGCAATGATTATGAATATAGGCATCACGTCCGTGTCAAGTAGACTGAAACAATTCTGCATCTACTACTATTACTCCACACATCGACCGCTATCCAGCATGCATCTAGAGTATCAAGTTCATAAGAACGGAGTAACGGCTTAAGTAAGATGACATGATGTAGAGGGATAAACTCAAGCAATATGGTGAAAACCCCATCTTTTTACCCTTGATGGCAACAATGCAATATGTGCCTCGCTACCCCTACTATGTCACTGGGTGAGGACACCACAAGATTGAACCCAAAACTAAGCACCTCTCCCATTGCAAGAAAAACCAATCTAGTTGGCCAAACAAACCGATAATTCGAAGAGAAATACAAAGATATTAAATCATGCATGAAAGAGTTCAGAGAAGACTCAAATAATATTCATAGATAATCTGATCATAAATCCACAATTCATCGGATCTTGACAAACACACCGCAAAAGAATATTACATCAGATAAAACTCCAAGAACATCGAGGAGAACATTGTATTGAAGATCAAAGAGAGAAAAGAAGCCACCTAACTACTAGCTATGGACCCGTAGGTTTGTGGTAAACTACTCACGCTTCATCGAAAGGGCAATAGAGTTGATGTAGATGCCCTCCGTGATCGAATCCCCCTCTGGCAGGGTGCCGAAAAAGGCCCCAAGATGGGATCTCACAGGTACAGAAGGTTACGGCGGCGGAAAAGTATTTTGGTGGATGCCTCTCGTGGTTCTGGAATATTTTAGGATTTATAGAGCGAAGATTAGTGTTGGAGGACTCCCGGGGGGGGGGGCCCACAAGCCAGGGGCGCACCCCTAAGGCACGCCCTGAGGGCTTGTCGACGCCTCGGGACTTTTCTGACTTCTTCTCCAAGCTCCGTGGATGTCTTCTGGTCCAAGAAAAATCATCGCGAAAGTTTTATTCCGTTTGGACTCCGTTTGATATTCCTTTTCTGTAAAACTCAAAAACAAGGAAAAAAACAGAAACTGGCACTAGGCTCTAGGTTAATAAGTTAGTCCCAAAAATAATATAAAATAGCATATTAATGCATATAAAACATCCAAAATAGATAATATAATAGCATGGAACAATCAAAAATTATAGTTACGTTGGGGACGTATCAAGAGACTATACATGCATGCTTCGGGAATCACAAACCTTAACACCAATATTCTTACTAACCACAACCATTTACTAGTACCTTCCACATATTACCATCTCTATATCGCAAAAATATTGCAAGGAATTAAACATATTATATTTAGTGATCCTTAAGTTTTATGTAGGATTTTATGACTAACCATGCAATTGACCAATTCCTGTTGACTCTCTAAATAGATATAAGTGAAGCATGAGAGTTTAATTATTTCTACAAAAGACCATGCTCTAATAAATATAAGTGAAGCAAAATAGCATTCTACAAATAACGATTTTTTATGTGAAGAGAAACAGGCAATCCAGACTTCAAATGATATAAGTGAAGCACATGAAGCATTCTATAAAGCCATACTCAAAAGATATAAGTGAAGTGCAATGAGCATTCTATAAATCAACCATGGACTATCTCATACCAGCATGGTGCTTAAAATACAAGTGAAAACTAAACACAAAAGACGCTCCAAGATTTACACATATCACATGAACGAAACAAAAACGAAAACATACCGATATTTGTTGAAGAAAGATGAGATGCCTTCTGGGGCATCCCCAAGCTTAGACGCTTGAGTCTCCTTGAATATTTATTTGGGGTGCCTTGGGCATCCCCAAACTTGAGCTCTTGCCTCTCCTCCTTCTCCTCATATCGAGACCTCCTCGACCTTTGAACACTTCATCCAAACAGAAGGCTGGTGAGATCCGTTAGTATAATAGAGCAAATCACTACTTTAAGTACTATTGCAAACCCATTCATATTTTGTTTTTGCATTGTAGCGCCCGCCCGGCAAGACACCTGTCGATTAGGTCCAGGATCTCCAAGCACCACTCCCACCTCATCAACCTGCTGGTGCTCTCGGAGTTCGATGACAAGATCGTAACGGCGCTCCAGCTAGCTCTGCCAGGAGTCGAGCGACTTCACATTCTTCGCGCTCCAACATGCCCTCTACAGCAACAGAGGCGATGGCGCGGGCTCAGATGCTTCTGGACTTCCCTCCAGTAGCCAACAATATGGACGAATGGATAGCCACTATCCAGAGCTTGATCGAGTTTGCTGACGCAAATAGATCCCAGTTGGCGGAACCCTCACGACACCCGCCAACTGCGCCTGTAGCTCAAACTGATGGTCGCGTGCCAGGTGGTGTGCCAACGGTGCAATCGCCTCCACGACAGCAATCCCAGCAGCAGCGCAGGCAATCTCAGCGGACTCAGCAGGATGCATAGCCCAAAGATGTGTTGATGGCCTCCTCAGATCCACGGGCGCAGCAAGACTAGCGGCAAGTATTGCTGGAAAGGCGAGCAGAAGATGCTCGCACCACCATCCAATGACGTCGAGAGGCGCGCCGTCAATCAGACAAGTGCAACAGTCCAATCGTCGATGAGCCAGCGCCAGTTGTTGGCGGGTACCTACCTTGCGAGGTCGGGTACCCTGCCTTCACACGTGAGCTACGGCAAGTCCGTTGGCCGTCCGTCCGCACGTTCAAGCGCGAAGTACCGGAAAAGTACGACGACAAGCTAAACCCGGCAGAGTTCTTAGGTGTTTACACAATCGCTTTGCAGGCTACCGGGAGAAGGGATGAAAAGATTTTGGCCAACTTTTTCACATTGGTACTCAAACCTAATGTGCGAGCTTGGCTGATGAACTTGCCGGAGAACTCCATTTCCTTGTGGTCGGATCTTTGCAACGAATTTGTTAGTGCTTTTACTGGAGGCCAGAAGGGCCCCAGGTTGCCCAGTGACTGGCAAGTGATACCACAGAAGGAATGAGAAGATTTGTGTAGGTAAATCCAGAGGTTTAGTCATGTACACCGTAGCATTCCGGATGTGCACCCAGCAGCTGTGATTGCCGCATTCCACACGTATGTGCGCAACCGCAAGATGCAGGAGAAAATGCACGTACAGTTGCCAAAGACCATCAATGAACTATACACTTTGGCGGACAAGTGTGCACGAGATGAAGAGGGGAGAAGACTTCCCATGCCGCCGCCTCAAATGAGAAAGGTCGAGGGCGCAACAGAAAGCGCAAGGGCAAATCAGTTATGGCTGTAGAAGGATCCAGCGACTCCAACCCCGCCAAGAAAACCAAGGCAGAAGGCACTGGCAAGGAAGCAGCTGCATGCGCTGATTGCCAAGTTGCTGTGGCAGGATAGAAGGCCGGCAAATCTGACGGGCCGTACTGCAAGATTCACTGTACCGAGGGTCACGACCTCTAGGAGTGCCGTCAAGTATGGGGATCAGAAGGCTAAGTATGAGAAGCGGGACAAGGAGAAGGGCCAGGATGGCATAGGTGGATCCGGTAAAAAGGGTCGTAGCGGTCGAGGTGGACGCCGCGACAATGCAACCCAGAAGAAAGAGAAGCCCGCCAGGGGCTGAGAGAAGAAACAAGAGGATGAAGAGAGTGAGGATGAGGATGATGATGAGTCAAGTGAACCTGAATTCCAGAAGGCAACTGAAGCCATGTGCATTGATGGGGGTGCATCTTTGCACTCCTCTCATCGCCAGCTCAAGCAGTGGGCGCGTGCGGTTAATGCGGCGGAACCGACAGCGGAGGCACAAAGTCTCCTCAAGTGGTCTCACACGCCTATTATTTTCGATGTTGAGGACCACCCTGACCGCATAACTGCGGTCGGGTGTTTGCCATTGTTGGTTCCACCAACAATATGCAACCTCAAAGTCACGAAAATACTAGTTGATGGTGGGGCTGGCTTGAACTTAATCTGACTTGAGGTGATCGAGAGGCTGCAAATTCCTGAGGAAGAGCTCAAAAAGACCGGGACATTTCAGGGAATCAACCAGGGGAGGAGCCAGCCGAAGGGAAAGATCACGCTGCCGGTGACGTTTGGCGGGGAGCTGAATTACAGGACCGAGAAGATCGTGTTCGATGTTGTCAAGATCCCCTTGCCGTTCAATGGAATTCTTGGTCGCCCGGCCTTGGCCAAATTCATAGCGGCATCACACTATGCCTACAATACCCTGAAGATGCCAGGGCCCATGGGTGTCATCACCATCAACTCCGACAAGAAAGACACAGTCATTTGTGTGGACAAGCTATACAGAGAAGTGGTGGCAGCAGAGTCCGTCAAGACCACAGCTCCCGCCAAGGAAAGGAAAAGCCAGAAATCTAGCAAGACATCCAGCGAGACTTTCGGGGAGCGCACCTCCACGAAGTGCTGCGCACCCATTGAGGACTTGCCGGAGATCTCTACCGGCAAGAAGTCCAAGGCCACTCCACCTATGATGAAGAAGGTGCCAGCAAGGGAGGACGGTGCTGGCAGTTCCTTCACCGTTGGTGCCACCCTTGATAGCAAATAGGAAAGCGCGCTCATTGCCTTCCTGCGGGCGAATGTAGATGTGTTTGCATGGCAACCATCTAACGTCCCCAATGTTCCCAGGGAGGTAATTGAGCACCAGCTAGCTATCTGCCCTCATGCTCGGCCCGTCAAGCAGAAGGTCAGGAAGTAGGCTTTGGAGCGGCAAAAGTTCATAGCAGAAGAAATCAAGAAACTCGAGGCAACAGGTTTGGTCAGAGGAGTGCTACATCCAACTTGGTTGGCAAATCTGGTCGTCGTGTGCAAGGCAAACGTGAAGTGGAGGCTTTGCATTGATTACACTGATCTCAACAAAGCATGTCCCAGGGATCCTTTCCCCTTGCCGCGCATCGATCAGATTGTGGACTCCACTGCTGGCTATGACTTGCTCTCATTCCTTGACGCATATTCTGGATATCATTAGATATTTATGTCAAAAGAAGATGAGGAGAAGACCGCATTCATTACTCCATGTGGCACGTATTGCTTTGTGCGCATGCCTTTCGGACTAAAGAGTGTTGGTTCAACGTTTGCAAGAGCAGTCCAGATTGGTTTTGAGCCACAGTAGCACAGAAATGTGGAAGCCTATATGGATGATATAGTGGTCAAAACCAAGGACAAATCAACCCTCATTGAGGATTTACAAGAAACATTTGTGAACTTGCGCAAGGTCAATATGAAGCTTAACCCTGAGAAGTGTGTATTCGGTGTTCCATCCGGTAAACTTCTCAGGTTCTTCGTGTCTCAGCGCGGGATCGAAGCAAACCCCGACAAGATCAAGGCCATTGAGCAGATTCAAGCACCCAAGACCGTCAAGGATGTGCGGCACCTTGCCGGATGTGTCGCAACTCTGAGTAGGTTCATTTTGAGATCTGCTGAGCGTGCCCTGCCATTTTTCAAGATATTGAAAAAGGCAGGTCCAATCAAATGTACTCCGGAAGCAGAGGTTGCGCTGCAAGATCTGAAGAGATATCTGTCCTCTGCGCCAACTCTAGTCGCGCCTAGGCCACAGGAACTGTTGCTGCTATACTTAGTGGCAATGAACCAGTTGGTTAGTGTTGCGCTGGTTGTGTAGAGGGAAGCTATTGACAAACAAGCGACGGCAGCAAAGCCATCCCATGACGGAGCAGAATCTTCCCCAGCAGATCCTGGCCAAGGTAGAGTGAAGAGAGTACAAGAGGAGATAGCCGATCAGCAAATGGTGTCGAAGAAGAAGATGGTGCAGCAACCCATATACTTTGTCAGCTCCCTTTCATAGGGGGCTAGATCAAGGTATTCAGGCATGCAGAAGTTGCTTTTTGGCCTACTCATGGCCTCGAGAAAGCTGCGCCACTACTTCCAGGCTCATGAGATCACGACAGTCACTCTCTTTCCGTTGCAACGCATTCTAAGAAATACAGAGGCACTGGAGCTATCGAGTTTTGCACTCAAGTTTGAAAGTACATCAACCATTCAGAGCAGAGCGCTAGCAGAGTTCATTGTGGAATGGACACCAACGCAAGATGACGAGATCCCTGAATCAACTCTTCCCGGCCAGGAAACTGAGAATAATCGGGTCATGTACTTTGATTGTGCTTTCTTGCTGCAAGGCACCGGTGCCGGAGTGCTGCTTGTCGCACCCACCGGAGAGCATCTCAAGTACGTGTTTCAGATGCACTTTCCCCTGGAGGAGGCTACCAACAATACTGCTGAGTATGAGGGACTTCTTGCCGGCCTCAAAATAGCAGTGGAGTTGGGGATCAAAAAGTTGATCATTCGTGGAGACTCACAACTTGTAGTGAAGCAAATAAACAAGGACTACCAGAGCCCATTGATGGAAGCATATGTGAATGAAGTGAGGAAATTGGAAGAACACTTTGACGGGTTGCAAACGGAGCACGTACCCTGTGCAGAAAATAGCATCGCTTATCAACTGTCAAAGTGTGCCGCCCAGAAGCTTCCCGTGGAACCGGGAACTTTTGTGCTCCATTTGAATCAGCCAATAGTCACCCCATCAACGAGATCCAAGAAAATAAGAAAGCTAAGCACCGGCAAGTATTTTCTGGCAGAGCTCTCTGAAGGCACCGACAAGAATGTTGCCGGGAGTGATAATGTGCTTGACGGTGAGCAGTAGCCTCAAGTAGAATCTCAGATTCTTGCCATCGAGGTTAGCGCTCCCGCAGCCGAAGAAATGCCTTTAGTCCTTGTTGTCGAGCCTCAGGCTCCATCATGGGCCCAACATATAGTTCAGTTTCTCCAGACAGGAGAACTTCCCGAGGAACAAGAGCAAGCTGAAAAAGTAGCCCATCAGTCAAGTATGTATCAGTTTGTGGATAACATCTTGTGCAGAAAAAGACCAAACAGAGTGAAATTGAGGTGCATTTGTTGGGAAGATGGACTGAGGTTGTTGGCAGAGATACATGGAGGCATATGCGGTTCCCATATAGGAGCAAGAGCCCTTGTCGGGAAAGCCTTCTGGCAAGGTTTCTATTGGCCCACTGCCCTCCAGGATGCAACTAAGCTAGTAACAAGATGTGAAGCATGCCAGTTCCATTCAAAGAACATACATAACCAGTTCAAGCCCTCCAGACAACCCCTCTCAACTGGCCTTTCTCGGTCTGGGAGCTCGATATTTTGGGCCCATTGCCCCGTGCTACCGGGGGGCTTTGAGTTCTTGTACGTCGCCATCAACAAGTTCACAAAGTGGCCTGAGGTGGAGCCAGTGAGGAAGGTGACTGCACAGTCAGCTGTCAAGTTCTTCAAAGGATTAGTTTGCCGGTTTGGAGTCCCAAACAGAGTCATCACTGACAACAGCACATAGTTTACGAGCCGCACCTTCATGTAGTACATCCAGAGCCTTGGAAGCAAGGTTTGCTTTGCCTCCGTTGCTCATCCCAGGAGTAACGGGCAAGCAGAAAGGACAAATGCTGAAGTGCTGTGTGGGCTCAAGACAAGAACTTTCGACAAGCTGCACAAGTGCGGGAGGCGATGGATTGATGAGATACCGATGGTTCTTTGGTCACTCAGAACGACACCAAATTGAGCTACTGGCCAGACACCCTTTTCCCCAGTCTATGGTGCTGAAGCGGTGCTCCCCACGGAAATCATATACGGGTCACCTCGACTACTTGCCTATGATGAAGTAGCGCAACAGCAGCTCTGGCCTGAAGATGTCATGCTCCTCAAGGAAGATCGCCTTCGGGTGGCTGTGCATGCTGCACGCTACCAGCAAGCCTTGCGTCGCTATCATAGCCGCAGGGTTCATGCCCCGGAGCCTTGAGGAAGGCGACCTTGTCCTTCGGCGCGTTCAGTCTGCCAAGGGAACAAACAAGTTGACACCAAAGTGGGAAGGCCCTTACCGGGTAGTATAAGTCACCAGACCTGGCGCAGTCCGTCTAGAGACCAAAGATGGCATTCGTGTGTGAAACTCATGGAATATTGAGCATCTTCGCACGTTCTACCCGTAAGGCGCGGTTGCCGGGCCTAGTCCCGGCAACCTCATTTGTACAAGCATAGTCCCAGGGACTTGTAACCCTTTGTACAAAGCCAGGCGCAGACCCTGTGCATATCTGAATAACGCTAAGTGCTCCATGAGCTATCATGCATGTTTTCTTATGTACTGATGCATGTGTAGTGAAATAGCGCTTTGCTTGAAGAGAATGACTAACGTAGCACCATGGTATCCATATTACTGTGCTTCTCCTTTCTGTTTCTTCAAGTACAGAAGGATTCCTCGCATACAAGTTTCCCGGGGAGGAACGAAGGTGGAATGTTGGATTGGCGGTTCATTCCATTTCATACGATAAGAAGTACAACAAAGAAAGATAAGTTAGAAATTTCCCTTCCACATCTCTGTACTCGTACGAAAAACCTGCACGCTAAGGAATCTTTCTGCGTCTTGTTTTCGCGCTCCAGTTCTGCCTCGAGTTCACTCGATGGAACCTGTGCAAACTGCGTTCGAGGCCGACAAGTTACCTTCTCGGTGGTCGCTCCCCGGCAGGTTTCCAAACAACATAGGGTGCAAAAAAACGTACGAGGATGGAGACAAAGCAAGGAAGATGATTTCTTTTCATTTATCTGGGCACATCCGATATCATACAATTTTTTGAAGAAAAAAATGAAAAGTGCTCGATAATGCCTTTCATGTCCCTCTCCCCCTAGGGTTTACATCGGGGGCAGGGAGAGCCAAAGGAGCGCCTAGGCGATGCCCTGGTCACCCCCGCCAGGACCAGAGGGATGCGGCCTGACGCGAACCCCGGCAGGGAAGATGAAGCTGGAGTCCACGAGCAGGTGATGGGCCTGCCGGGGTCTAGCTGGAGGTGGTGGTGGCGTCTAGGCGAAGCACCCCTGGCAAATCGCTCTGCCGGGGTCTAGCTGCAGATGATGGTGTTGCCGGCGCCCAGCTGGTGATGATGGTGCCGCTGACATTCAGCCGGAGTCCGAGTCGTCATCTTCGGACTTGACAACCGGATGCCCGCCCTCGTTGTATTCACCATCCGTGTCCTCCTCATCGCTGTCGCTCGAGGTGGAGCTTTCCCTAGCGTTCGACCTCTCCGTGTAGCACCCTCGACGATCGCCTGCAGGCCCGAAGAACTTCACTGAGAGCGCGTCGGCCTCCACCAGCTTAAAGTGAAGGGTATGCCCCTCTGCCAAGTAGTGGGCGTGCGCGAAGGATTTCCACCTTTGGGTGAGGTACATGACACCGTTGGCGGGGAACTCTGCGTCCACCCAAACGGCGCCATTGATGCACCCGTTCACGCGCAGCTGGTCTGCCTCCATCACCCTAGCGAAAGGGCAAGGGAGACGAAACCTGCTCCTTGGCGGGACGCTCAGCTCAACGATGAATTCGAGCATGGTCCCTCCCATATGGCCTTCCGCCAGGGCAGGGCCACCGGAGGTAGAGCCGCTGCCGCCCCGGTCTGGCCTCCTCGACCGCGATCACCGCGCCGACCGCGACCTCGCCCTGTGATTCCGCCCCGCGCGCTGGAGCCAGCCTCCGCAGCCACCGCCGAAGCAGAGGCGTGAGCCCAAGGAGAAGCTCTCACCGCCACCATGGAGGCGTGAGCGCGGTCTCTTCCCCTCGCCATCATGACTGAAACTGGAAGGAGAAGCGAAGGAGGAGGGAATGGATGAGCATCGCCTCCCACGCTCCTCCCCCTTTTATAGGGGAGGGCACAGTGGCTAGCTCTCCACTACTCTAAGGCGACCGCCCCGCTTCGCATATCCTGCGCCCTGCGCCCACTACAAAAAAAAGACACATCCATGACATTTTGGGCCGAATGAATTTTTTTTCTGTCATGCTTATGACACTTCTATGACGATAATTGTGACAAAAGCACGTATCATCGTAGTTGTGGTGGGCTCCTACTTCTATGACAAAAAATCATGATAGAAAATGGGCTTTTCGTCCTGGGCGGGCCGGGGATGCACCCGCATGACATTCTTTGGGCCGTCCATGGCGGAAAAAATCGTTGTAGAAGCGAGGGCGAGGAAAATTTTGGGGAGTTCCCGGTTACGGTGGGTGGTCGGGGCCGAGCAATGCATGGAGGTTTGCGCGTTTCTCTCGTACACGTACACGCGTGTGTGCGAGGCGTTGGGCTCTAACTGAACCCGAGCGATTACACTAGCTACATTACTGAACCCCGATCGATCCCTTGGCTGTTAACTAAACCCGAGTGATTCCTTCGCTACTGCTGCTAACTGAAGCCGATCGAAGCTGCCTGTTGATCAACAGTCCCCGACGGAGGTTGGATGAACAGTTCCCGGTGGGGGTTGGATGAATAGGATCCCGTGGTAGTAGAGGTCGTTGCCACTGGATGAATAGGACCCCAATCGAGGAGGTGGGGGTGGATGAACAGTAGCCGGTGGAGGGACCCCGTGGAGGGCTGGTTGAACAGGACCCCGTGGAGGGCTGGTTGAACAATACCCGGTGGAGGCTGGATGAACAGGACCCCGTGGATGAACAGTAGTTGGTGGAGGCAGGAGGAAGTCGACGGTGGATGAACAGTAGCAGGTGGAGGCTGG
Organism: Thinopyrum elongatum; assembly: GCA_011799875.1. Lineage (NCBI taxonomy): Eukaryota > Viridiplantae > Streptophyta > Magnoliopsida > Poales > Poaceae > Thinopyrum > Thinopyrum elongatum. The sequence goes on from CM022299.1 coordinate 391,284,449, forward strand.
AGGAAGTCGACGATGGATGAATAGTAGTCCGTGGAGTCCTGTTTTGCGGTACGCCACACCCCTCCCAATGAATAGGATCCCCGTTTCGACAGTACCGCTCCAACACAAGTCCGTTTCCTCCGTTTTGTGGTATGCCACACCCCTCCCGATCAACAGCACCCCGTTTCGACCGTAGGCACTTGAACAGAAGTCCGTTTCCTCCATTTTGTGGTACGGCAGACCCTTCCCGATAAACAGGACCCCGTATCGACCGTACGCGATCGAACAGAAGACCGTTTCCTCCGTTCTGCGATATGCCAGACCTTGTTTTGGCTGTTCCGTCCAAGCCAGTTGGCTCCCGATGAACACGCAACACTGTTTACTCCGTTCTAACCCAGCCGGTTGGCTGCCAATGAATAGGACGATGTCGCTGTACGCGTTAGAGACCCCGCGCTCATGTACGTACGTAGCCGTATTTACTATCTTGCAGCGTGGCTGTACGTACGTGTACACGATATAGACGGGACCGCGTGACATGTTACGTCGGCGCCTCTACTTCAACACGTGCTGCTCCTTACTCGGCCACGGTACATCGCTGCAGAGAGACCGATCGACCGCAATGTACGAACACATTTGCGGCCAGACATATAAGGCTACCTTCGCTTCAACCTGGTGGGTCCCAGCTATCAGGGGGTAAGAAGGCAGTTCCTTTCATGCGAAGATAAAGCCGGTGGGTCCGAGCTGTCAGGGGGAATGTTTTTTTCGCGAAATATAGAGGCCCTTCCGGTAGGTCCGAGCTGTCAGGTGGAGGAATCATTATTTTGCGCGTAATAAGGAGGCACTTCCTTGCGTGCGGCCATGGACCCAACTGTCAGCCTCTCCACTTACAGTCCTCTTCTGATGGCTATCGTTTGTTGACCGCGTTGACGGCGCTGTACCGCCCGAGAGCACCAAGGTGGTGGACGACGGTGCGACCTAGGAAGGGAATGACCCCAAGCCGGGGAATACGCAGCAGTGGATGCCCACGCTGAGGGGAGTATGAGGGTTGACTGGTTCGGCTGCGGTTTGAGGCTGCCGTCGCTGGAGAATAATAGGGGGTGTGGGTGAGTAGAGGGAAGGCCTGGCCAGCGGTGGGAGTAGGGTGGGGCGGTGAGGCCTGCGTGGCAGCACAGCCGGCCACGGGAGGCAGGAGCAGGCGGCACGGCCGGCGCTAGTTTGGGCGGCTGGAGTAAGAAGACCAGAGGTTGAAGAAGCACGACGACCATTGGTTGGACATCGTACAGTCACCGCAGCTAGAATCGTTTATATTGACTAAGTTGACAAAGCCCTGCGTCTGCGTTAACTTAGTAGGCCCACAAGTCAGCCTCCAAATATGGTGGGACCGACTTAGCAGCGGGGGTATTCATTATTTTTGTGCGTAATAGCTGGTGGATCCGAGCTGTCAGCGAGGGGAATGTTTTTTTCGTGAAATACAGAGGCCCTTCCGGTCGGTCCCAGCTGTCAGGAGGAGGAATCATTATTTTGTGCGTAATAAGGAGGCACTTCCTACTCGCAAAAAAAGGAGGCACTTCCTTGTGTGCGGCCATGGACCCAGCTGTCAGCCTCTCCACGTACAATCCTCTTCCGATGGATGTCGTTCATTGACCATGCCGTGCCGAGAGCACCAAGGCGGTGGACGACGGCGAGGCCAAGTAAGGGAACGACCCAGAGCCGAGGAAGACTCGGCAGTTGTTTCCCACGCGGAGTGGGTGCTAGGGTTTACTTGTTCGGCCGCAGTGTGAGGCTGCTGTCGTCGAAGAATAACATGAGGTGTGGGTGAGTAGAGGGATAGCCAGGCCAGGGATGCGAGTATGGTGGGGCCGTGAGGCCTGCCCGGCAGCACAGCCGGCCATGGAAGGCGAGAACAGGCGGTTCCGCTGGTGCTGGTTTGGGCGGCTGGAGGAGGAAGATCAGAGACTGAAGAAGCACGATTGCCGTTAGATTAACATCTAACGATCTGACGCTGGTAGAGTCGATTGTTGACTAAGTTTCTTTTTTTGAGAAACCTTGTGTATGCATGAACTTAGTAGGCCCACAAGTCAGCCTCCAAATCTGTGGCAGACAACATAGAGCCCATTTGCTATTTTTTTAATAATTTGCAGCCCATTTGCTAATTCTTAAGGAATTTATTACAGCCCATTTTCTGCCCAGGACCACGGTCAAAAAGTTCAACCTTAGTTTGCATATTTCGGTGGAGCCCAAACTGTTTTAATCCAGAAATGATAAACATTTATTTTTTAAGAACTTATTGATTTGCCAAATAAAATATCATTTAGTATTTGTAAGCTAATAAGACGTGGGACAATTGAGTTGGTTTTAGGGAAAACCAGTGGTAAAAAAATCAGCGCTGGGAGGGAAAACAACAACAAAAAAATAAGGATGTAAAGATGAAAAGGAACTTTATGTATTTTCAATATAATAATACGTGTAGGTGAACTAGTAAAACTATAGGTAGAGATTAGAAAATGGAAGTAGGACATGACGTTTCAAGAGGAAAATAGAACTGGGTTGTGTGTTTGATTCAGTAAAAAAACTGCCTGTGAATGTTCTAAGAGAAAATATAACTAAGGCTGGCGGGCTAGAGGCCAGTTGATACCTGCTGGATCGTTGTGCCCCATTGTCGTCATGGGCTGGGCCTGTTAAAAACAAAACCAAGCCTGGGCAGTCTATAGCCCAGTTGAAACTTGCTCGACCTGAAAAAACAATATACCTGCTGGATCCCAGTTATCAGTCTGTACTTGCAGAATTCTCTCGTTTATTGACTACGTTGAAAACTTCATGGGTTTCACCGTCTCAGACATCAACATTATTTTTCCATCGTGATAATAAGTGCATGCACTTGCTTGCGTACGGCCATGGACCTGCTGGTTCCGTACGGTTAGGCTCTTTATGGACAGCCGTCTTGTGGTTCCATGGACGAATTTCATGCAAATCGGATGGTTTCAGTGAAAGCAGACTAAATTCATTGCATTTTCCATATTTCTTTTCATTATGGAATATTTTACATATTTCAACTAATAATAACCGACTAGGCATTTTTTTAGTTCATGGGAGGCGCTTCACGATCGAGGTCGCGACACTTAACTGTTCTGGAAGGCCCAAATCCATCGCTCCTCTCTTTTAACAATTTGCAGCTGGGCTTGGCATGCCACAGCCCAGTTCCGATGTGCTGCGTCCAACTATCAGCCTGTGAAACCAGATGGATCCCCTGCGTACTTCAAAGATGTAAAAAATTTGGAGAACTGGGAATTCGAACGGCAGGTGCTTATGCTACCCATCAAATAAAAATCAGGTGCCTAAAAATTCGTTTCGAAACAAATGATTTAGCTTTATATCCACGTCGACCCTCGACATGATGGTTGGAAGCAAATGCCAAGTTCATACCCAAAGATCCTTAACAACAATACCAACTTGCAGACAACCAGGTAGTACAAGTACCAATACCAAACTAACTTATAATCTTTTTAGTCCTAGCTCTAGTGTTCGTCTGGTAGAAAATCTTACAGAGGACCAGCTCCCACTCCTTCTCTTGCTCTAGGTCCCCGAGGTGGTAGTGGTGCATCACCCAGTTGGTCCTCTGCTGGTCGAAGTTCTTGTTGCTGTGCAGCACCAGAACCTTTTTGCTGCCCGTCTGCCAGCCGTTGACCATCACCGGCAAGGTATTGCCGGTCTTGTGCCACATCACGTGCATGCCGCACTCTGACTGTATCTTGCGACACATCCGCGTGCCCCTTTTGAACGCCCTGGAGTTGCGCTGGAAGAAATGCTTGCTTAGGCCACTCAGTGTGATACCTGCATTATTGGCGAATACAGGTTTTAGGATACGTAGTTGGCATTTTCATAACATCTTTGGCATGTTGCAGTCACTTGTTTCACTTTTTATTAACTGTCAAATTGTAATTGCTTCACTAGGTCTGCATCTAAAAAGAAAAATAGAGCTATAAACAAAGGAATATGTTTGTGCAAGTAGACGGCCGATCGGTGTCTCACCTGGAAGTTTCTCAGGATGGGTGTAGCATATGCCGTGCTCGCTGTCGATGGTTGGTATGAACAAATCGATGAGAGGGTGAGATCTCGTGCTGTCAGCACTCACTTTGGCCTCAAGGTGCTCGATCAGCTCCTGATCCGTGGGATCAAACTTGACGCCAGCCGGCAGCACCGGCCAATCCTTCTTGGACTGGCATCGGTTAATTCCAGTTAAATGGTACTCAATGTATGATCAATCAACTGTTTTAAGTAAATGATGAAAGATTTCGATGGATAAGTGGTACTCCAAATCTGAAGTCCACAATACCCGAACAAACCGGGGTCTCGGCTTCATTATTATATGTAGACTCTAAACACTTGAAAACCCCCATAAAGATTGAAATCATCATACAGGGCGACGGGACGAATACTCATAGGAGCGGCCTCGCTGGTTCCTTCCTTCATCCGGCTAGCTTGAAGAGCATCCTTGTTGAGATCGATTTTTTCAGCGTCTTCCTTTTGACTACTTGCAATGAAGTATAGCAACTCCAGTAGCTCATCGCTCATCGTACCGAATGGATCAGAACAAGGCGGCGGCTAGGAGGCGGGGAGACTGAGAGAGAATGGGAGAGTGATTTTGTAGAGAATGCGAGAGTGCTGTTGTAGTACGAGAGGGGTGAGGCTCACTTTGGTGAACCGAACATGCCGCCGGGACTCTTGTGTCACCTCACGTGCAGCGTGTTGTCACGTCAATTCAATGTGAGGACATGATGAATAATTTGACCGACGTATACTGGTACTACTGTACTACTTACTAGTCGTATTTAGTGTCACATTTTAACCATTGGTTTAACTAACAAAATGTCAATGCATGTCACCGAAAATTATACCATTGGAAACTATGTTCAAATACGAATCCAACGATATAATTTTTTGTGACATGCATTAACATTTAGTTAGTTAAATTTATGGTCAAAATTTGACACAAATTACGAAGGGGACCAATAAACCAGGAGGGAGGTAGTAGTACGAGTAGCGCAATATACGGTATAGAGGACTAGTACAAATTTAGAAATGGAGTACGAAGTTACAAGGCTGTGCGGCAGACTTTGAAGGCTACATGAGTAATACAAAATATAATTCCCATTGGACAACACTTTCACCAACAAGTACGCACTTGAAGCCTAATTGATATATATATGGCTTCTGCACAGCATCTCCATCATCATTATTAGTACATCCTATGCAGATGAGTTAGGATGCACTTGATCCCAGAAAGGTATCTATCCTTCAAACTAACTACAATACATAATATCCAACAAAAGAGGGTTATGCTACAGCAGCAGGATACATGGCTCAGTCTAGATATCACTACGAATCAAGTTGTGCATATTTGCTGTTGGCATAAACCACATCGCCGCATGTCAGGTTTGCAAAAGCTATTCATCGCTTAGAAGCTTGATGCCTTTCACACACTGAAGATTATCTGGCAACAAGCTGTGTTGATGAATCTCTGGATATGGTGATTCATGAAACCCATGGTACGATGTGTAAACATAGTTCCCCCTGGCGAATGGAAGTTGCATAGCACGGTAATCATCGCCGGTGATATGATCGATGATTGGTTGGATGATCGGATAATTGAGCTCGAGGAACATGGAGTGGTTGCCGAGGCTGTAAACCTGCCTCCAGTTGAATACGCCTGGCCCAACAGAGCTGGGATCTTTCTCGAGCACGAAGCAGCCATAGCCATCACAGTCACGAATGCCCCAGGCATTGTACTACATGTGGTTTGGTCAATTTGGTACGTGCGAATGAGCATCAAATGACCATCGTCAGTTGAACGAGGGATAAACCACCACCCATTGACTTGTATATTTCCAGGTCCTGGAATTATGAAGGCCAGCGCATTTGCGTCTGCTGCAACAAATCAAATTGGAGACCAAAAGGACAAAAATATACAATCATGTTCAGAGTATGTGTGGAATTAAGATTATTATAATAGTGACACAGATCATAGCCAGAGAATTGCAATGCAGTGGTCATAATCACACCCCGAATTAAAAAAAATTAAGCCAATGGCTTTCATATTCTAGCAATATGTCATGGTTCAAACATCATGTAAAAATGAGAGGAAAACAGCTATGACAGGGCCTACTCATATTCTACCATAGCAGTTACTACTATTCTCATATCAACTCTAACAATAACATGCGTGGTTATAAAAATCTTGGAAATGAGAGTAACATATAGCAATCATGAGGTTATACTCATAATATCTATTCTAACAATCATTAGATGCCAATTGTTCTCATATCAACTCTAACAATAACATGCGTGGTCATAAAAATCTAGGAAATGAGAGGAACATATAACAATGATGTGGTTATAGACATACTATCTATTCTAAATTTCTAACAATCAATAGGCAGTCATATTCATAAGGTAAAGATGAGATGAGATAGAACAATTACACGACGATAGATTCCACCAGTATATGCAGCCAATCTGTGCGTCGACCGCGTAAATGATGCCATCGTGCACTATAGCATCAGACAAAAATGGAGGGTCAACATGATTGATGATGAGCCATAACCATGTATGGCGACCAGATTCCAGATAGACTAATCCCATGTCGAACAAGGCACTGAGCTTGTAATCCATGTAGTCTTCTGATGGTGTAAGCACTTCGCAGATTACAACCTTCAGCAAACGGAGGTCGCACCAAAAGCTCGAGGCGTCTCGTGCGTAGTAGGAATGAGTGTCCAGCGGGCCGCGAGGCTTGATGCCGGCGGTATCCAATGATGGAAGGGTGATCTCTCGCTGGGTGTAGATATCCATGAGACGCCACGGACTACCGGATTGGTGGATGAGGACGATCCAGTTGGCCTTCATGCCTGCCCAGTAGTGGCCGCACATGAAGGACAGGTGGACGAGTAGTGGTAGCATGTTGAGGGGCACCACGGAAACCTCCGTAGGATTTTCAAGTCGGTGTCTGGGCCACCTGCGAGGGTCGGGCATCAGCAAGCAGGGTGTCTTGAAAAGGGCCGGCCGGTTGCAGAAGAGTAGACGGTACATAGACACCGAGCATGCGGCCAGATGCACGGTGCTGAGCAGGTCCATACGATTACAGATCTGCTCCAAGAGAACATCGGGGAGGGAATTCCAATCGCGGCTCTGTGTGTCAGTCGGTTCTGCCATAGGTTTTTTTAGGGCGCTGAGTGATTGGGGTTTTCAGTGCCTGCGAGCGAGCGGGGAAGTGGATTCGGGCGGGCAAGCGAAGAAGATGGCGTGTGTGGCTGAGCAGTGAGCGGGGGGGATATGGTACGCGTGAGCTACCAAGGAAGATGGCGCGGGCGGGCGAGCAGTGAGCGGGGGGAAATGGTGTGCGGCCGACGATGGGGAAGAGAGGAGGAAGAAGAGGGAAAGACGGGCTAGAAAGTGCGCTAAATCTCAATTCTACTAGTACTACTACCATGATATACCGTCCTTCGGAGTGTAAATAGTTAAGCCAATGACATGTGGGTCTACCTCACGAGGGCCCATATGTCAGTTAATGGAAGAGAGAGGTGCGTAGGCATATTTGCGGAAGCGTGCTCCACTGGCAAACATGATGGTAGTACAGGGTAAGGCTGATTTAGTAACACCAACACGCTGGTTCAGCTTATTAATTAAGTGTCTCATCTGCTCCAGCGTGTATTGTCACTTCACTATGAAGACTAGTTGACTAGTTCTCTCTGACCGAGATGGGGAATAATGGATCGCCAAGACTTCCTATCTACAGTATCCCTATGCCTCTACTCTCATCCTGTCCAACAAGATGAAACATTGGCCAAGGCACCCGGCGCCAATAATGTAGGAGTACTAGTAGTATTTTGTGTCAAACTTTGACCATCTATTTAACTAATAAAATTTTAATGCATGTCACCAAAAATCATATCACTGGATTCGTATTTGAACATAGTTTTTAATGGTATAGTTTTTTATGACATGCATTGACACTTTGTTAGTTAAATTTACGGCAAAATTTTACACAAGTACGAAGGGGACCAATAAACCAGGACGGAGGTTTATATACAGGTCAATAAAAAAATCATCAACCAAGGTAGTAGTAAATGATGAGTGCCTGAAGAATTTTTTTCCGAAAGTACTCAATAATGGGCTCGTTTTCCTCAAGAAAATTGTGTTTACGAACGTATTAATTGGAATGCATGCGTGAGGAACAAAAGACCAGAACTTTTACACGCATTGGTGAGTTTTCTCTTAATTCTTGCATGCAACGTTTTAATGAAGCTTGAAATATGAACATGTCAATGGGAGGGAGTAAAAGCCTCATGCATGCATGCATGCAACATGCAACACTCACACGTACACATGCACGCACGCAACACTCACGCATCCATGCAGCACACAGCACACGACACAACACACACGCTCAAGCACGTAACACTCACGCATCCGTGAAAGACTGTACATATAGAGATTTACACATTGACCAAGAGGAACCGGAACTTCATGGCATAATTAACGCCCAAAAGTAGCAGACTTATGTGTGCATGCGACCATTGAGAGAAGAAGATTAAATGAAGGTTGTTGCATGCTGTAATTAAGGATAGACATGCAGCCTATAGCTAGAGCACAAGTTGGTGCATTAGTCAATCAATACCGATTAGATTAAAGGCTAAGTGCATTGGAAGTATAGATGTGCACTCTTTGTTGGAAAATTTTCTAAGGCTGGTCGTAATGGGAGTATCATACGTAGTATCATGCATGCCAACTAGGAAAATTTGATGAGGTGGCATAGAATTAAATGAAGAAAGAGTGGGGTGAGTATCATATCATGATACCGTATCATATTAAATGTTGTGCTAATATGTGTCATGCATGGCAATAAATGAAGTTATCTATGATACTAACACATGATACTATGCACTACGGGTGTAGTATCATACACTAGTATCATATACATGATACTAGTATATGATACTCACCATTACGACCAGCCTAATGCTAGATGTACAGTTTTTCACAGACCGAGTGAGTACACGTGCATGCACTCACATACACAACCAGGGTGGTTCACGCGCAAGGGTTGGACTCCTGTCGCGCCTGCGTAAAGTCTTGTTTAACTGATTTCTTTGCTCTGCCAACTGACAGGTGGGACCCAGAAACCAGGTGTCAATTTAACCAGTCAACAAAGTGCCACGTCGACTATGTGGCCGGTCAGTAGGGTGCAATACGGTGCTCTACGGTGAGCTAGTGACCATATAATCACCGCAAAACTATATAGTGACCGTAATGAGCGTATTGTTACATACGTTGACCGCCATTGTATTTTTCTCGTTTCAAATTAAGCCATATTAACCGAAAAGGACGCAGTATGGACTAGTACTACTTTGATGTGTCTCATCAACTTGCCGAACGAGGAGAAGGTTGCTTACTACGCCCTCTCCCTCGCCCACGCGCGGTGGCTCACAGGACGAGGAGAAGCTTGCTTACTACGTACGCCTACGCCCTCTCCCTCGCCCACGCGTGCGGTGGCTCACAGGACGAGGAGAGGGTTTTGACTACAACTCTCTATCCCTCTCCTTCTCCCTCGCCCTCGCCCTCGCGGTGGACGTGCAGCAGTTCATTCGGTGTTAGATTGCCAGAAGCATATTGTTCTGTAGTATCATCATTGTTGGACCTTCCGAAGAGGCGAAGAGCCAAGTGCAATGTTCACAGGAGTACGAACTATTGAACCTCCCAAAGAGGCAAAGAGCCAAGCGCAAGGTTTATAGGAGTTGTCGTCCTAGTACTACAACTATAGCGAACGATCGCTACTGTATGATGCCGCCACGTCACCTATATCCAAAGTTGTGCCACCTTTTTTCTCACAGAGCATGTTGGAGCCCGTGCAATAGCCACACAAGTTGCACGTACACATAACACATTTACTAGTAATAAATTCTAAAGGACAAATGCCAGTATGCCACACAAGTTCATCTCCACATGAAGTTCATCTCCACTTCATGTGATAAATTTGTGCATGACTAGTCTACATATATTTACAGCACTACCATTCACAATTTACCATACTCCACTTACATGTTATAGATGGGCTCCATGTCCTCCTCCAGGTTCCAGTCCCAGGTGTTCTTCATAGATGGCACGATCCATAGAGGTGGGCAATGAGAATCATTGTCGCAGCTTTCTAGTCCGGTTCCACACGATGGAGACTCATCCAAGCTGAAGCGGCATAAATCAGGAATAGCATGTCCCAGCATGTCGTTCATCCGATGGTGCGCACTGAATACACAACCATGCTTCATGAACGGTAGGCCTTTGGTGTCATGCACGGAAGGTGGCATCCACTTCACAAAAGGGTAGCTGTCCCCAATGAAAAGTGAGTACTCTCCAAGAGTGTTCCTCGACACCCACATAGCATCACGGGGGTCGAACTCGGCGCCGTTCATCTGGTACACGCGGCATCTCAGATCTGGACACATGGTGACGTACATGATCAAGGTCCATGCATAATAATGTTGTGCTCAAATATGGCGGTCAGTAATATTGTGTAGCAAATAGTACTACTCCAGTATAGAGGAAGTAAAATAACTGGCTTGTTATATATAGCCACTCTTGGCTACATGGATGAGATAGTAAGACATGGAAAAACAAAAATGGTGGGAGCTAGTGGGTTCAAGTCTTCAAGGGCCTAGCTAGCTATACGCGTCCTCCAAGGTAAAAAGTACTAGTAGTACTAGTAAGTAGTACAATGAAAGAGAAGGCGAGAGGGTTAAAAAAATATAATACTAAATTGTAGTACTAGTACAGTAAACATGTCCCAGTCAAGAAAAGAAAATAACTAACAAGTACTACTACTCTAACACACAGCAATGAGAAAATGGAATACCTGGGTAGATGGTGACGGTCCGATCGTGGTAGATCGTGTGACCATGTTGCACATCAGTGGTACCATGGGTAACGACTGCTAAGATAGTTAATCCTAATATGCCAAAGTCAGCTACAAGGTTCCAGGTTAGACCGAATCATGGATGCAAATGCACATCCAGGATCGGCGATCTTATTTTGATCGGGGGATGACTGGTCCCTGCAAAATAATGGAGTACCGTTAGGGATGCAAATGATGGTTTGTGCATTCCGTTTGTAATCTCCTATACTGTAGGATGGCAACCAGATGAAACAAGTCCCCTGGCTTGTCACCGCGAAGATGCAGCCTACATGGCACACGGCGTCTTCGAACGTGTAGGGGTACAAATCTGCCGCGGCCAACATGTGCCAGCCTCTGCCGTTACTGCCTTTTGTATTGATGGCAATCCTTATGTCGAACACCGCGATGAGATAGTAATCGTCATAGCCGCGTCGCTTTGTCGGTGGGTCCGCAATTGCTATCTTCTTCAATCTCTTGTAGGCATCATCATACGTATTCAAGCCCAGCTAGTCCGGAAGGCTGATCCCAATGGTGGAGAAGGGGTCTACGAGAACGGCCACACTGCTGTGGATGTTGTGCAAAATGACGGTGGTATCCGGCCGGAGGTATGCAAGCCAATCTTCGTTGGCACCAACCCAGACCTATATACAAGACGGTGGGCAGCGGAGAAATTACGGGATGGAATAACTAAGTACTATATTTAGAATATACACTACATGATCAAACTCCAAGACTCACCTGCTCGTCGAACAAAATCCGACTACCTCTCAACATCGGCAACTCTAGCGAATTCAACGTGCAACCATGGCCAGGGTGCAGTGGACTGTTCGATGGATTGTCCCATAGAATAACCTTCTGCTCGAGAATACATGGAAGACCAACAAGCATGGCCTTTTCCCAAGCCTGTTTAAGCATCGTCTTAAAAAAGTTGGTGCAGGAAGCACCGAGTCTTGCGGCGATGAGGACGTCGGAGCGGCGTGCGATTTCTCCTAGAGGATCGTCGTCCAAGGTCTCCCAGCCCCGACAAGGAGGAGAACCACCTGGCGAATCCATGGGAGCAGCGACGAACTGCCTTGGTCTCTTCGGGGGGAAGGGAACTGGCGAGGAGAAGATAAGAGCGTAACCGCAGGGCCTCATCCCTTCGTTAAGGAAGTTATGCGGGCACGCATAGTGGTAGTGCCTAGTGCCCCGCGATGGTGCGGCTATTATTTACTACGTAGTACTGTAGCAGCAGTAGTACTACTTTCTCAACTAGTAGTGCGATGTATTGTACTTCTATAGTGCACCAGTTTTTAACTCTTGAATCTCAAGGCCAAGGAGCTACAGTTGCAAGTGGAGGGTACTACTGTTCTCTAGAACCATCGCTGTACTATCAATGCAGGGAAAGTACACCTACGGAGTGCATACTCTTCATGCTCTATTCAAGCGCGTAGCTGACCTACTCAGCCGCTCCTCTCACGCACACACTAGCAGCCTGTTTATCAGCGATGGTTACTGCGGGGGCAGAACATTTGAGTTCTTTGATGCAGCAAGACTAGGCTTTTCGCTTCCATTTATGGAGGTGTAATGGATCTCGTCGAACTTTGTTAGTTCCTTATTTATGAATGAGATGAGGCAAAGCTTTTGCCTCCGTTTCAAAACAAAAAATATCATGTCAAGAGGAATTTCTTTTATAGAGCCGATAATGGAGCGAAGTCCATGCGTGCAACGCTACAAGCTACAGAGTAGTAGCACTTTACGTACAGAGCCATATTGCATAGTTCCTAATGCCGCGCCAGGCTTTTCTGGCTCCTCGGGCTTAATTGGGAGGCACTAGTTTAAATATGGTAGCTGATGAGGAAGCTGCAAGCGAGGTGCGGCTAGGGCGAGCAGGACGGTGAGAAACTTTGCATGGTGTGAATTGATATCTAGGAGTACTACTCTAGTACGCGAGCCACGAGATGATGGGAGGGAAAACCCGTTCATGTGGCTGGGCTATCTAGTGCACCCAGATTGTGGTGCGACACGTCCGTTCAACTTCAAAAGTCAAACTACCAGTGTACAATATTGGCTCGCCGCGAGGTTACTATTTAAAAAAAAGGCCGATGTGCGTTCGGCCGGAATCGAACCCACAAAACGAGCTATACACTCCCTCGACCACTAGTAGTACTCGTTGTAGTACAACACAACCTAGAATCGCCTTTTGTCGCTAGTACATTGTTCCTTACAAGAAACCACTACCAAGAAACTACCACTTACCAACCAGCCCTACCAAGAAACCACTACTCTACAAAAATTAGCAAAAACATACCGAAATTTTCTTAATCCATCACAATAAACTACCAAGTGCCGTTATAGGCACGTTTCAACCCATGTCGCTCCTTAAGTCAACACCTTCTATTTGACCGGCAAGTTAGGCGTTATGACTTGTGGGACCTACATGTCAGTCTGGACAAAAATCCCCGAGTGACCTCCTAACTCCGGCCCATCCACCTAGTCATCCTCGGCCATGGGACGCAGCTACCGCCGCCGGCAGAAGGCGAGGTCAAGAGCGCCGGCGGCACGGAGCCCATCTTGCGGCAGCCCGGATGCCAGCTCCGTCCGGCGCTTGCGGCCGTTAGCTAGCCAAGCTAGCACACACCCTGCTCGATGCATCCAACTGCTTATCTGCAAGGTTTGCTAGCTAGGTTGGCACGGCGGTGCGGCAGCTTGCTCACGCGTGCCGCGCTAAGGCCAGCCATCTGGCTCGAGCGAAGGCCAGCGCGGCGGCTTGCTCGCGCGTGAGCCACGCTCGGGCCAACCAGCCAACCCATGCGGAGACCAGCGTGGTGTCCGGCCCGTCCGGCTGAGCGGTGGCTAGCTCGCTCATCACCGGCGCCACCGACAAACACGCACAAGAACTGTTTCAAGTAATGTTCAGGAAAATAATGATTGGAGGAGGAAGAACAGGATAGAAGGTCAGATGTGGGTCCCTCGTGTCAATGATCAAACAAAATGTGTTGGTTTAAGCTGCCTCATCAGCACGGACGTGTGGGCCAACCCTGTCATAAACCGGGTTAAACGAGCCTAATCGGCACTAAGTACTAGTTTTTTGGCGCGGATTAAGAAATTTTGGGTATGTTTTTGCTATTTTTTGTACAATAGTTTCTTCCTAGGGCTGGTTGAAAGTGGTAGTTTTTTGTTAAATAATCTACATACTATAAGTAGGAGTGAAAGTTAAGCTTTGGAAGCCAATAAGCACGGCTAGTTACATAGTGCCTATGTGTATGTAATTCAAACTAAATATCAACCATGAGTGACTAATATCTTGATGGAAACTCGAAACTATGGTACAAGATTTTTTTTCCATGGTTGGAAATACTAGCAATGTGCACGTGCGTTGCAACGGATCATAATTAGAATAATACTTATTCACAAACTTGATAGAAAACACTCTAATTTTGATATACATATATCACTAGAAATATATTATGTTTCAATCAGAATATATTCCTTGGGCTATTTTGGTGAGGTGAGGGAGGGATGTGGTTGGTTTTAAGATACTAATTAAGGGGTTTTCTGCAAATTGGGTATAGAAGTGGGATGTTGTTGACAAAAGGCAACAACTTACCTCACAGTCGTTAGATGTAGATCTAATGGTCAGAAATGATGGACGACAGACACACCATCATCACCAACTAAGTCTTCTGTAGGAGTACTAGCAAGATGCCCGTGCATTGCACGGAACATCAAGATGCATTTTTTTATAAAACACCTGTTGTGATTGACCCATGCAGGAGTAATCCCATGTGTAAAAACTAATGATATCTCGAGAAAGAGGAGAGATAAGGTGAGGAGGAGTGGGGCGTGGTGGTGATTGGTGGTCGGACTGAGTGGAGGCATGGGGATGGACGACGCAGGCAGTGACCACCATGCCAGATTGTTCCAGAGGCTTCCTTTTTTAATTGCTCAACAATGAGGTTGTGGGAGATAAGGATGAATGAGGGAAGGCCTTGTCTGCAAATATGAAGAGAGGTGCGGGTATCTTTTAGTTTACTTTCTATCCGTCAGATATAGATCGGACGGTCTATATTGCAAGATGGCAGGCATACCATCATCACCAACTCGGTTTTTTTATAAGAAGAGATATAAGTATGGAGATACAAACGTATTATTGATACTTGTTTCCATAAACTTAGATCTACATTCTATTCAACGGCTGAGCATGTGGGGCCTTAGCACGATGACTTCTCGACTGTGTAAAACAAAGGTTTTCCCATCGCCGATAAGGAAGGGGTGACGGCAGCACGCTTTCGGCTCGCTCTAGTCCTAGTAGTCATACTAGGTGATCTATGGACGTGTAGATTTATTCTTTTTCACATCTCGTGTTTGTCGTACTGCCACGACTGTTGATGAATAGACGGTAAGTTATTCACGAGAAAACCTTGGTTGAGCGTGTGTGCAAGAGAGAGACAGCGCGTGCGTGTGTGATATGTGTAGAGACTGAGGCAATGATAAGAGATTCTTTGTGTCTTTGTGTGTGGAGGATAGAGAGAGACATGTGCATGGGGCTTTGTGTTGTGTAACATGGAGACACATAGACATAATCAGAGAGTGAGTGTGTGAGATACACATGCGGACATGGGGAGAGATGTGCGAGGTAGAGAGATGGAGAATTTTGGTGTGCATGTGAGCTAGAGAGAGAGAGGGGGATATATACACACCTAGAGCTGGAGAGAATATGCAAGGGTGTGTGTCTTAAAAGAAGGATCCGGATAGATGGGTGTTTATGCGTGTCTGTGTGTGTTTGTGCGCGTGCGTGTGTGTGAGAGGGAGTGTGTGTATGTGGAGAAGAGAGACCACTAATGATGTAAACCTAGTAGGGAAGGGGAATGGTGTGACATGTGTGTCAAAGAGAGAGAAAGGCATGTGTAGTAGCGGGATAGCATGGGTGCGGGCGGGGAGCAGACTATTTGGAAGAGAAATCGAGTGTGTGTGGGAGAGGTGTGTGAGAGCGAGAGAGAGAGCTAGCGGGGGAGAGAGAGAGGAAGAGAGGGGGAGAGAGAGGGGTCGTTTGTGTGCGGAAGTGGCGTATAGATAGGGACACAAGGTTGATGTTGTTCGAAAGTGGCCTATGTACGGAGACGCAAGGGAAGCGAGTTATCGTGTGTGTGATAGAGACTTCTTGAGAGATCTAGAATAGATGGTGTAGAGAACAACGTGCGAGATTGAGAACGATGATACGTTAGGGAGCTATGGAAAGAGTCACGACATATATGTATATAGGGAAGGAGCTGGGTCGGGTCCGCATGTGGGAGAGATAGAAAGAGGAGAGTGGTGCACAAGGAGACAAAGGGTGCTTGTTTGCAGTGGGGGTGGTGAGTGAGGTGAGTGTGCGAGAACCACATAACTAGGGAAATAGACGTTTGGGGGCGACGTTTTGTGTGTATGGGAAACATACACTCTATATAGTGTGTGTGCTTGGGAAAGAGACATGCCGGGAGACCTAGAGAGTGGGGGAAGAGATGTGTGCATGCCCGAGAGACAAAGTGATAGAGATCTATATTGGGGTCCGGACTTAGAAGAGAGAGGGGGGTTAATGTGCTCCTGTGTTCATGTCCGAGGGAGAGAACGACTTGTGGGGGGGGGCAGGGTGGGTGGCTTCAGATAAAGAGTGAGGTGTCTATATTTGAGAGACTTTAGCGTAATTGAGATATATATGGTCAATAGTGTGTGCACTCATGGTTGATCAATTTGTTTCACAGTTTGGACTATGAGATAACGATACTTTTGAACATGCGTGATATACTTTGAAGTACCAGAATTACAAACCTAAGATTGGAATTTTGGAATTCGACTCCATCATTAGCTTTTGTAATTCATTTAAACGGAGGTACATTTTTTAAGCCGGGATTTCGTGATTTCAAATTCATATATCAAACCTAGAGATATACACATACGGGCATGTTCAAACCTTATAATCATCCACTTTATTCATACACATACACATTTTTGTTTGTGTCATCATATTTAGGATAAACACATTTGGAATTTCATTTGAATTGGACCATATGATGGTATTTGCTTCCACTAGCTCAATGATCCATATTTGAATTGAATGGACAATCTAAGTTTCGAGTTGGAGACATTGATTTTCGAAACTTGCACTTTTTTTTTGCATGCAAAACAAATAAATTCTCGGCCATGATATCATAGTTGGCCGTACAAGAGCAGAACACTTAATTTCAGCCGCCAAAAGCTTTCAAACTTCCCGCTCACATCGAAATATCTCGCGCCCGAAAGTTTAGCCCTACGATATTCCTGTTTTACCCCTGCCACATGAACGGAAAAGGGCTGCTTTGGTAACTCCATTGTTTTCCCCTCTTTGCCCCAACCATTCTTCCCCAGAGCCCCTCCCCTTCCCCTCCCCGCCTCCTCCCCCCAACCACGCAAAGCTGCTGAATCTAGTCCTCCGCCACAGCGGTGGACCTCACACCCCGCCAGATCTACCTTACGCACCTTGGAACCCCCAACTGCCAACTCACCACTTCACCGGAGCTGCTTGAGCGACTGGCTTGTCCACCGCTCCAGATCTCCTTGACCACCATCATGGTCCACCGCACCGGATCTGCTTCACCGGCGCCCTCGTCCACCACAGTGTAGGCCCTTCACCGACTCCCTCGTCTGCCACATCGTTATCCCTTCATACAAGCCCTCGTCCGCCGCAACAGATCCGCCTCACCGAAAGCACTGTCCACCGCGCCGGATGTGCTTCGCCGACGCCTTCGTCCACTGCACCGGACCCGCTCCACGGACGCCATATTCAACTCCACCGGCCCTGCTTTACAGACGCCGGAGCCTCATCAGATTATTTTGATTTGGACTCCTTTGGTTTTTCTCTTCTTTATCGTGGAACTGTGCACTTACCACATATGAGCTTTCTTGTATGTCGACAGGCACCGCAACCGAAGCACCGGAGCCGCTTCAGCAACGGCGACAGCTGGCCCAAACTCAACCGCAACACGAGCACCATCGACGATCCTTAGCTATCAAGTATGACAACGATACCCATACACCGCCGAGAATTAGGTACTATTATCCAACGGCCGGTGCCTACGTTCACTTTCTTAGCATAAGCACCACACCTTCGAATTTCTTCAGGGCATCATTCAATTTTTCATGAGACGCGTTATTCTGCTTGCACCTGTCGGGCCATACGTGTGGCAGTGAACAAGTTACATGTGCTAAATTACAAACCAGTGCACATATAGTTACAATGCTTTTGTTTTGTCCTAAGTATTATTGTACTTCCTAGATATCACTGCCTACTATTTTACTTCTTGCATGCTATATTTATGATAATGGTGTTGTTCTGATGCCACCTGTTGGTTACATCAGACTGCTTCTATGGCCCTGTTTGGATACTCTAACTTAGCTAGAGGTTAGAGTTAGTTTCTAGCTCATGACTAACCCTGAACTAACTCTGGCCAAAGAGGTGTTTGGATGACAGGGTTAGATTGACAATAAATGCACTAGGAGACCTAGCTCCTATTAGCACCTCTTGGGTGGGATAGTTTTTTTGGGTGGGTTAGATGCAACTAGCTCAAACTAGCCCTCATGTTTGGATACTTTAGGGCTATTTGAGCGCAAACTAGATCTAACCCATGGATCCAAACAGGGCCTATGTTCTCTATGCTTAATTACACATCAACAAACTAGCTTGTCGTTCCGCTGCTTTTTGTTCGTTTTACCCTACATTTTCCGATGCTAGCTATTACATCACTGCTCTGAGCCTCTGTTCATTACTTTTTTGTGCGTTCTTGATCTTACCAAGTTGCATGACTAATTTGATGCTTCTATTAATTATGGAGCTGCCAACCCCATCAAGCAAAATATTTGTTCTTTTGGGGCTGGCACCTCGAACAAGCATAAAAATAGAGTGAAGCACATATATTGTCGTGTAAGCACACACCCTTCTTTCATTAGTTTAGATTAAATATTGATGATCAATTCGAACCATTGCATGTGATTAAAATTAATTTTACCTAAATAGAGGGGGAAGAATAAACTACAACAACTAGATTTGCAACCACGGGATGCTGACGATATCTTCAAAGAACATTGCAACAGCAGCGAGGCTTCACAGCAACATATGGTAAGCCATTGTGTTTTAGTACATGTGAAATGTAATGCGTGTGGGCTGCTTTCTTGGCTTGTGTCCTCAACCTATAATCCTACAGAATTACAAATAGTTCAGTTGTCTGCTTTGCTGTATTGCTTGATTCGAATGCTTGTTTGTTACTTGTTAGGCTATACCTTAGTTGGCCAATATGTCAGCAGTGCCTGTTGTACTATCGTAAAGAAATGCATGCCTAATTCATTTGACTCCTTAACTTTTCCTATGAACTTCATCACAAGACTGTCTTCGTAGTTTATATGAGGCCACACTATGTAAGTGCTTTCTCAGATTATTTCAACTGCTTAGATGCCTGGGCAACTTAAATATAGCGGTGGTACACTGCCTTTCATCTTACCATTTTAATTTGTTTTCGGCTGATGCTGCTTCGAACCATTTAAATATAGCTTGCCATGCTCAGCAATAATTCGTATGTCATTTACCATGTAAGCTTACTGCCTGGATCATGCGATAACTATCTCTTACTTATGTCCAGCGGAAACCTTTCAGGATGCCGTTCACACTAGGACACAATGTAAAACCCCAGAATCTATTTGTGGAAGCCGTGCGCCAGCCATGTCAGCAGATGGTAGCAGTTCAGAGGCAACACCGCTGGAGAGCAGTCTGAGCACAAGTTCTTGAGGCTCTACTACAGGCAGAAAGAGATGGTGTGGCTGCCATGAATGAGGTAATCTTGATCTTGAGGCTGGAAATTATGCAATTAGCTGCACGCATTATGCAAGCAACCCAAGAATTGGAGGAAGTAAGAATGTTGCATTTGAAGACAGAGGAGGTCCTGCTGCTTCTGCTATCTGAAGCCCAGGATAATCCCAGTTCTTCTTTAGATACCAGTTGAAATTGTCATTAGATTAGTATACTTGCATGTTGTGTCATGTCTCTGAATGGATTATGTTGAAAGACCCCCTCTGTTGTCCATGTGTTGTAATGATCTGAATTTTTTAGGCGAGGTAATCCTCAGTACTTGTATGATTGACATAAGGTGAACTGTTTTTCGTGTGAGCATATTGTATTGGATGAAATAACTGTTTGACTCAAAGTGTATCCAACCTACTGAATTCGAAGATCACGGCATTTCTAAATCATATTCATATATAAAGGTGGAATAAATCTTTGTCGTGGTTTTGAAGAAATAAATAACAAAACGTACAATAATGTATGGATATTCGTAATCGAATACAAATTGGATTTGAATTTAGTTGCCAGGGCCCAGGGTAAACGTGAATTCTAATTCTCCCAAATTTTGAACGAAGCGGCAAAACACCCACTATCATTTGTCTGCTGCCCGAAGCCAGTGTTTGCGAGATGGAAATTACTGTCTACCCTTGACACTTCACATCCTAATCGACCCGATTTCCACTGCTGTCGATAGGGGTAGACTAGTAACTTCAATCAAACATGACACGACCGCCTGTCTCCCCATTCAGACACGGTGGGCGCCAAACATGGGCGCCAAACACACATTTGATTCAAACTCATCCGAAAGACCTCTCTCTCTCCCTCAATTTTCTCATTCATACACGTGGGCGGCAAAACAAAGTCTCCTCGTCCGAAATCGATGTAGGCAAATATTTTAAATAGGGGCAGGTGTGTAACTTCCCTCAGACGTGACACAACCGCCCTACCTGTCAGCCCCGTTCATACACCGTGGGCGGCAAAAGACCCTCTCCTTGCCCAAAATCGCTATCGGCAAATATTGGGGAGATGCGAGATTACCGTCCTATCCCCAACCGACGTGATGTCCAAAATTTTAAACGGGGGCTAAGTTCGTAACTTTCCCACTTTTCAGACAAGCGCGTCCCAAAGTTTGAGATCCCCTCCCCCTCCCCCTCCATTTCCCCATTCATACACCATCAGCGCCACAACAACCTCCCCACTCCGACCAGCCTCCTCTGTCCGCCACCCCATCCTCCACCTTACTGGAGCCGCTACCCCTACCCCGTTGTCCACTGCAAGAGATGGACATCGCTCATCCACGGCGCCGGACCAGGATCCTTTCATCGCGTCCTCTCGCTTCATCGGCGCCGTCGTCCACCTTGTCGTTGCCGCTCCTACGACCGCCTCGTCCACGGCAACAGGACTTATCCCCCGATGCCGCCGTCTTCCATCTTAAGTCTTCTTCCATGCCGCCGACAGCCATTGCACCCGCAGCACCCTCAACGTATCAGCAGGGGCCTACACGGCGTCGCAAGAGAGGTGGTACTCTTTCATATCTGCTTAAGTTATTGATCTCACCCGAAAAATACATCGTAACTTGTTTACTGTACTTTTCTTGCCCATACCAAATCGTAGTGGCCAGTTGAAAGCAAACATTAGTTGCGAAGTAGACTTTGTCCGGTTTGCACCTTCAGATCCGCCATAGCATGGTCACTATACTCGTAAAGCTTATGGTTTTCCCCCTTTATATTCACTACCATCATCGTAGGTGCTTCGTGTTGTGCTAGCACTGCTCCTCAAGACCACAACCCATCAAGCGAAACAACATGCCACTCATAATTCCAAATTTAGTTGTTGAAATACGAATCTGATATGATGCTCATACTACTAAAATAGAGAACATTTAATTGGTCAGCTAATGTTCCTATATTCATTTCGAAAAGCATGTGCACCACATATAGAGAGACAGTAGGGATTTGCATTTCTCTGTGCGCTCTGGTTCATCATGGGTGGGCAACACACATTGTATTATCTAAAATCTACTTGCTCTTTGTTATCATGTTCCTCTTCTGCTCTTCTTAATAAGTATATTACTTCCTCCGTTCCTAAACTGCCTTGGGTGCGTGCGTGTGTTGTGGTGGTGTGCGTTTGTACTGGGTGTTGTTCATCGTTGCTTTATTTATAAAGCGGGGCGAAAGCCTTTTTTGGTAAAACATAAGTCTTTTTAGATATTCCAATAAGAACTACATACGGATGTATATAGACATATTTTAGAGTGTACATTCACTCATTTGCTCGTTATGTAGTCCACATTCAAATCTCTAAGAGACTTATATTTAGGAACTGAGGGAGTAGTACAGGATGTTCCTTGTCGAGAAGTGGAGCAAGGCATTTGCAGTCGACATGTCTGTTGGGTCGCTTCAGATGGATGCTAAGTACCCTTTGCGCATGATACTTAGGGTTTTCCCCTTTTATCTACACTACTATGATCTGCGTAGGTGCTTTCTGTCATACTAGCAGTACTCCACCCTTCAAGCTAAACAACACATCACTCATAATTCCAAAGCTTAGTTGTTCAAATATGATTGTGATATGATACTGATATTAGTTAACAGACACATTTAATTGGTTAGCTAAAGGTCCCACTTGAGTTTCCAAATGCATGTCGCGACATATAGAGAGACAGCAAGAATTGCATTTCTTTGTCACTTGTTGACTATACTTTCTTGTCCATACCAAATCTTAGTTGTTATTTCAAAGAAAACATCGGTTGCTAAGTACCCTTTGCGCGGTTTGCAGCTTCAGATCTGCCATGCCACTGCCACGGTCAACACTATACTCATCATGCTTACGGTTTCCCCATTTTATGATGACCATGATCAGCCTATGTGGTTCGTGTCGTAATAGCATTGCTCCACCCATCAAGCTAAACAAGCTTAGTTGTACAAATTCGAATCTGATATGATGCTGATATTAGTAAAACTGAGACAGGTTTAATTGATCAGCTAAATGTTCCTACTTTAGTTTACAAATGCATGTGAGCCACATATGGAGAGACCGGAAGGAATAGTATTTCCCTGTGCGCTCTGGTTCATCATGGGTGGGAAACACACATTGGCCCAGTTCTTATGGCCGATTCTCCTAGAATCTTGAGAATCAACCCTCTACCCAGCTTCTCCCAGAATCTTATACTCGCATTTTTTTACAATCCTAGCTGTTCATATCCTAACTAGTTAGGATTGTAAAAAAATATGGGTTCAAGATTTTGGGAGAAGCTGGGTGGAGGGTCGATTCTCAAGATTATGGGAGAATCGGTCAAAAGAACTGGGTGATTGTATTGTCTAAAATCTGCTTGCTCTTTGTTATCATGTTCCTCTTCTGTTCTTCTTAATAAGTATGTTACTTCCTCTGTTCCTAAACTGCCTTGGGTGCGTGCGTGTGTTGTGGTGACGTGCGTTTGGACCGGGTGTTGTTCATCGTTGCTTTATTTATAAAGCAGGGCAAAATCCTTTTTTGGTAAAACATAAGTCTTTTTAGATATTCCAATAAGAACTACATACAGCTGTATATAGACATATTTTAGAGTGTACATTCACTCATTTTGCTCTGTATGTAGTCCGCATTCGAATCTCTAAGAGACTTATATTTAGGAACGAAGGGAGTAGTACATTATGTTCCTTGTCGGGAAGTGGAGCAGGGACATTTGCAGTCGACAGGTCTGTTGGGACGCTTCAGATGTATGCTTTCAACTATTCTAGATGGTCTGCCATAATATCCGGGAAATGCTGGGAGCTATGTCGTCTTTGAGAGTCTAGAATGGTAGTAACAGTATTGTGCATTCAGTTGAGTAGAGCTGCCCCTTTTGGGGCCGAACCCTTTTCGAAGCCTTTCTAGCCGTACCGGCAATACAAGCCCTTATGTTCCAGCTAGTTCCACTTTCCTGATTTTACTCGTGATGCTTAGGGTTTCCCCTTTTATCTACACTACTATGATCTGCGTAGGTGCTTTCTGTCGTACTAGCAGTACTCCACCCTTCAAGCTAAACAACACATCACTCATAATTCCAAAGCTTAGTTGTTCAAATATGATTGTGATATGATACTGATATTAGTTAACAGACACATTTAATTGGTTATCTAAAGGTTCCACTTGAGTTTCCAAATGCATGTTGTGACATATAGAGAGGCAGCAGGAATTGCATTTCTTTGTCACTTGTTGACTGTACTTTCTTGTCCATACCAAATCTTAGTTGTTATTTCAAAGCAAACATCGGTTGCTAAGTACCCTTTGCGCGGTTTGCAGCTTCAGATCTGCCATGCCACTGCCACGGTCAACACTATACTCATCATGCTTATGTTTCCCCATTTTATGATGACCACGATCAGCCTACGTGATTCGTGTCGTAATAGCACTGCTCCACCCATCAAGCTAAACAAGCTTAGTTGTACAAATTCGAATATGATATTATGCTGATATTAGTAAAACTGAGACATGTTTAATTGGTCAGCTAAATGTTCCTACTTTAGTTTTGAAATGCATGTGAGCCACATATGGAGAGACCGGAAGGAATGGTATTTCTCTGTGCGCTCTGGTTCATCATGGGTGGGCAACAAACATTGTATAGAAAGACTTGTAATATCTTCAATCTGCTTGCTCTTCTGCTCTTCTTTAACATGATCCTCTTCTCGTCTTCTTTAATAAGTATGTTCCTTGTTGGGAAGAGTAGCAGAGACATTTGCGGTCGACTGGTCAGGTCGAGTTGTTCTCCCTTAGTATATTTTGAATCTGTCAGGTCAGGTCGACTTGTTCTTCTTTACTATATGTTAAAGCTGTCATCTGCGAAGTATCATCACTTCTGGAGCTCTCATATTTGAGTAGTAGGCCACATTATATTAATGCACACACCAAATTACAGCTTGCATGGCATCTCTTAGAAGAATTGTAGAGATATCACAAAGGGGTTTACAGGGAGGCAGTATTGGATTAGAATCACTTCTGCATTACAAAGATAATCTCACTTATTTTTATGTTTTCATGCATGTCAGGTATTGAACATGATCAAAATGAATATTAGAATGGGCGCACGAGAGGAATATTGCGGAACAATCCACTGGCTAACAAACTTGGCATGGTGGAGGATGGCCTATCTTATTCACCCATCAAGGTGCTTGCTCGAACTTGGCAAGGATGTATTGGTCGCACTTATTTTGCATATGACCTCTTGCATTACTTCTACTTTGTTACACCACCATCTGCTTAGTTTAAGCATCATATATGAGTATATGCCATACCTATCCATTTTCTGTACCTATTCCATGTGTCATCATACTATGTTTTTCCAGTCAAATGTTGTTCTTTCGTAATAGATGTCCAAAAGGAAGAGGGTGAGTGCAGATCCTCAAGGAGTACAAATTAGGTATTTGGAAAAGGTAGTGATACCTGTTAAATCAGATAAATCAGCAGCCACAGAAAACACAGGCCCAACTGCACCACACTTTACCCCTACTCCGCTGGCCAAACCCTTATTAGAACTACGGAGAGCCCAGCGTCAGGTACTATCTATGATATCAATTCAAAATTTGAACTCCTACATTTCTGCATGTGCCTTACCTTCTCTCTTGTATGAAAATTAATTTCAGATGAATCTCCTTTCTCAAAGGATCATAGGATCTCACAACAATACTGGGCACTGCATTGCTCTTGTCAGTACCTCTTGCCCTTTGTCAGCATACTTACACTCATTGCTGTTTGATTATGTCGCATCATTGTAAATGTTCGCTTCCTTATCCTCCCTTTGCTTGAAATTATAAGATCTATATTTACTCTTAGATAAATGTAGAATTAACACAATGGTTATGAAGTTTTGGATTGCTCATGTAAGTACCTGTTGTCATGTACTCCCTCCGTATCGAATTAATTGTTGCTCAAATGGATGTATTTAGAACTTCATAGTGCTAGATACATCCATTTGAGCGACAAGTAATAGCGGACGGTGGTAGTATTACTTTACTTGCATTGCGAGATAGTTGATTGTCTAGCATTACTCTGCATCTTATCTGCCCTGCCCTCCACTTTCTCCAAATTATCAGATCTACATTTACTCTTACCAAAATGTTGAATAAAGCCAATGCCACTGCACACGTTGATGTCTGCATTCCTCTTGTCAGTACCTTTTGCCTTGTAACACTGTACTTAATTAATAGCTATTTTATTATGTATCATCACTCTGCACCTGAGCTTCATTATCCTCTATTTCTTCAAATATTATTTGATCTATATTTACTCTTTACAAATTGTAGAATAAAGGCAATGCTTATAAAGAAGTTTCTTTGGGGAATTTCTTGAATTATCCTTCCATTGACATGGAGAAGGGCTTTGTCCAGCCCGTGTTAACATGTAATGTAAGTTAATCCTTCTCAAGCCTTCAAACTTTGTTCTAGTATAGATTTGGATAGGCATCATTTCCTCCACTGCTGTGTACTTTGGTGTTTACATCTGATTGGATGTTTGCAACAACTACCAGTTTTAAATTGTAGTTGTAAAAACATGTTCCTTATGCAGAACAGATCCATTTATTTGCTTATATAATTGTGAAACCTGTTACGTGTCTCCTTGTTTTTCTTTGAGAGTCATATCTCTTATGCCAGGCAGAACTTTAGGGAAGATAGTGAGCCAAACCAGCTTAAAGAGAGCGGGATGACCCCAAGGTCATGTCTTGATGAAGACAGTGAGTTGAAGCTACTCACCAGCAGCTGTGAGGCAACCTCTGTGGAGTTGTGATACGTCCATTTTGCATCATGTTTTCCTACTGTTATTTATAATGTTTTTATGCATAATAATGCTTTTTGGAGTAATTCTAATGCCTTTTCTCTCATAATATTCAAGGTTCACAAAAAGAGGGAGAATTCCGGCAGCTGGAAATCTGGACCTGAAAAAGCTACGTCAGGCTACCTATTCTGCACAACTCCAAATGAGCTAAAACTTCACGAGGATTTTTTATGGAATAAATAAGAAATACTGGAGCAAATAACTACCGGAGGGGGGCCACCTGATGAGAACAAGACACCAGGGAGCGCCAGCCCCCCCAGGCGCACCCTGGTGGGTTGTGCTCAGCCCAGCCCACCTTCGGTGCCCATCTTTTGGTATATAAGTCATTTTGACCTAGAAAAAAATCAGGAGGGGACTTTCGGGATGGAGTGCCACCGTCTCGAGGCGGAACTTGGGCAGGAGCACTTTTGCCATCCGGCGGAAATCATCGTCATCATTATCACCAACAACTCTCCCATCTTGGGGAGAGCAATCTCCATCAACATCTTCAACAGCACCATCTCCTCTCAAACCCTAGTTCATCTCTCATGTTCAATCTTTGTACCGGAACTATAGATTGGTACTTGTGGGTGACTAGTAGTGTTGATTACATCTTGTAATTGATTACTATATGGTTTATTTGGTGGAAGATTATATGTTCAGATTCATTATGCTATTTAATACCCCTCTGATCTTGAGCATGATTATTATTTGTGAGTAGTTACTTTTGTTCTTGAGGTCACGGGAGAAATCATATTGCAAGTAATCATGTGAACTTGATATGTGTTCGATATTTTGATGATATGTATGTTGTGATTCCCTTAGTGGTTTCATGTGAACGTCGACTATATGACACTTCACCATATTTGGGCCAAAGAGAATGCATTATGGAGTAGTTATTAGATGATGGGTTGCGAGAGTGATAGAAGCTTAAACCCTAGTTTATGCTCTATTCCGTAAGGGACCGATTGGATCCAAAAGTTTAATGCTATGGTTAGAATTTATTCTTAATACTTTTCTCGTAATTGCGGATGCTTGCGAGGGGGTTAATCATAAGTAGGAGGTTTGTTCAAGTAAGAACAGCACCTAAGCACCGATCCACCCACAAAAGACTGGCAATAGGTCCCGGAAGAATTGGTCTAAGAAATTAGATGATGCACTTTGGGCCTATAGAACAGCACATAAAAATCCTATGGGTATGTCTCCTTATAAAATGGTTTATGGAAAAGCTTGTCATTTTCCTCTTGAGTTAGAACATAAAGCTTATTGGGCAATTAAAGAACTCAACTATGATTTCAAACTTGCTGGCGAGAAGAGGTTATTTGATATTAGCTCATTAGATGAATGGAGAACCCAAGCTTATGAAAATGCCAAGTTATTTAAAGAAAAAGTTAAAAGATGGCATGATAAAAGAATCCAAAAGCGTGAGTTCAAGGTTGGAGAATATGTTCTTTTGTACAACTCTTGTTTTAGATTCTTTGCAGGAAAACTCCTTTCCAAATGGGAAGGACCCTATGTTATCGAGGAGGTTTATCGATCTGGAGGTATCAAAATAAATAATGCCGAATGAACTAACCCGAAGGTTGTTAATGGGCAACGAATAAAACATTATATCTCAGGAATGCCCATTAATGGTTAAAGCAATATTATCCAAACTATGACACCGAAAGAACACATAAAAGAAACCTTCCGGAACACTCCAGAATCGTGAAAAAAGAGGAGGTACGTGATACGGTAAGTAAACGGACTCTGAAAAATCTACAAAAATATTTTCTGTCTGTTTTGGAATATAACAAAAATTAGGAAAATAAGAAACAACTAGGAAGGCACCCCTGGTGGGCACAAGACACCAGGGCACGCCTGGCTTGCCAGGCGCGCCCAGGTGGGTTGTGCCCACCTCGGGTACCTTCCGGACTCCGTTTTTCTTCTGTTTGCTTGTTTCCCAAGATAAAAAAATCTTTATATACCCTCCGAACCTATTGAACTCCGTATCGCGAAGAAATCTCCTGTTTTCTTTTCTTGCTATTTTCTGTCAGATCTGTTAAGCCAGGCATCATGTCTTCCCCCTCTTCCAACAATGGAGAAGATGATGCAGGGTTGCTGCAGGAGGAGCTAGAGGCAGAGGGAGTTCAGGAGGTTGTCATGGAGGAAGATGAAGTGAATTCCCTTGGAGTTTACCCTCCGGCTTTCGAGAGAGGCACACTAGCTGGTATCTCTACTCGTCCTAATCCTCATCAAGCAATGAGATCATCAAACAATCAAGAGAGCTCTGAAGTGCAAGAAGAACTCCATCCCAAGAGGCCTTTACACAGGTTACATCATAACAATTTTCACAATTTAATTCACAATTATGGGTTCGAAAACACTTCCCGTGTGCACATACCGTCCAACTGGGACATATCTCGTCCAAGAGAAGGTGATGTAGGAACAAGTTCTTGGGGACCGGAGAATAAACATATTATGGCTGAAGTGGAGAAAAACACTGAGTTGCTTCGTAAAGCCCTCCACGAGATTCAAGGCTTGAAGGATGCACTCATGGATATATTGGGAGTTATTTCATCACCACCACCTCCATCTTCATCACCAAAAGAAAATTGAGTATCGGGTATGGGCACTCCCCTTGGCTTACGCCAAGCTTGGGGGAGGTGCTCCGGTATCATATCACCTCCACTATCTTTTGCCTTTACTTTTCATAGTTCGATCCATAGTTATCTTTTGCTTTAGATGAATAAAAGTTTAGTTCGATGCTTTATTTTTGAGAGTTTGCTTAGTGATCTATCCTTGTAATCGTGTGCGAGATATATAATAAAGTTTAGTTTGATTTTTGCTTTCTTTACTTTCATGTTTCAATAAAAAGAAAGGAAATAAATGAAAAAGATCATATGCTAATCTTACGATAAGTAATGACACCACATAAGGAAAAGTATAAGTAGAAAATTTTATTGGAGATTGACAAACATAACATTGGTCAATGATGCAATTCATGAAAGAATTAATAAGGGAAGACAAGATTCACATGCAAATATACTATCTTGGAAATCTTTTGTGATTGTGAGCCCCCATCAAAATATTATATGCCAAAATTGTTGACGTTGGACAAGGAAGACAACGTAATGATTTATGTTTGTTCATATTCACATAGAAGTTATATTGTCATAGATCCTTCAACATGTGGTGCTTGCCCCCTATCTTTGCTAGCCAAAAATTCCGCAACAAGTAGAGATACTACTTGTGCATCCAAAAACCCTTAAACCCAAATCTTATTTTGAGAGTCCACCATACCTACCTATGGATGGAGTAAGATCCTTCAAGTAAGTTGTCGTCGGTGCAATAAGGCAATAAAAATTCCTTCTAAAAGTGTTAGATCATTTAGTGTAAGAGAAAATTGAGCGTTGTACGAACTTGTGATGGCAAAGAATAAAAGCGACAGACTGCATAATAAAGGTTGCTATCATAAGGGGCAATATAACGTGATGTTCTTTTGCACTAAGGGATTGAGCATACAAACAAAAAGCGCATGGCAACCTCTGCTTCCCTCTGCGAAGGGCCTATCTTTTACTTTTATGTATTTACTTTTTATGCAAGAGTCAAAGTTCTTCTCTCTATTCCTTTTTATTTTCTCTTTTGGCAAGCATCATGTGGTGAGGAAAGATCTAGGCACATATATCCAGTTGAATATGGGTAGCATGAGTTATTATTGTTGACATCACCTTGAGGTGAATATGTTGGGAGGCGAAACTATAAGCCCCTATCTTTCTATGTGTCCGGTTGAAACATTTTTCTCATGTGTATGCAGTGAGTGTTAGCAATCATAGAAGATTATATGATGGTTGAGTATGTGGACTTGCCTAAAGGCTCCGATACATGACCCTTCCTGAAAAGATGATGAATTGTAGTTGCAAAGTTGACTAAGAACATAGTTTGTTGGTTTTCAATAGAGTTTATGCTTTATACTTCGATGCTGTGATGAATTGTTACTTATTCATGAGAAGTCTATGATAAAAGTTCTATGATAAAGTTCTATGTTAAAGTTTGTTGCTGTTATAATAATTTACATGATGCTTCGATGTCCGTATTTTGTTTTTATCGACACCTCTCTCTCTCTCTCTAAGCATGTGGACATGTTTTTCGATTTCGGCTTTCGCTTGAGGACAAGCGAGGTCTAAGCTTGGGGGAGTTGATACGTCCATTTTGCATCATGTTTTCCTACTATTATTTATAATGTTTTTATGCATAATAATGCTTTTTGGAGTAATTCTAATGCCTTTTCTCTCATAATATGCAAGGTTCACACAAAGAGGGAGAATTCCGGCAGCTGGAAATTTGGACCTGAAAAAGCTACGTCAGGCTACCTATTCTGCACAACTCCAAATGAGTTGAAACTTCACCAGGAATTTTTATGGAATAAATAAGAAATACTGGAGCAAATAACTACCGGAGGGGGGCCACCTGGTGAGCACAAGACACCAGGGCGCGCCAGGCCCCCCAGGCGCGCCCTGGTGGGTTGTGCTCAGCCCAGCCAACCTTCGGTGCCCATCTTCTGGTATATAAGTCATTTTAACCTAGAAAAAATCAGGAGAGGACTTTCGGGACAGAGCGCCGCCGTCTCGAGGTGGAACTTGGGCAGGAGCACTTTTGCCCTCCGGTGGAGCGATTCCGCCGGGGGAACTTCCCTCCCGGAGGGGGAAATCATCGTCATCATCATCACCAACAACTCTCCCATCTTGGGGAGAGCAATCTCCATCAACATCTTCAACAGCACCATCTCCTCTCAAACCCTAGTTCATATCTCGTGTTCAATCTTTGTACCAGAACTATAGATTGGTACTTGTGGGTGACTAGTAGTGTTGATTACATCTTGTAGTTGATTACTATATGGTTTATTTGGTGGAAGATTATATGTTCAGATTCATTATGCTATTTAATACCCCTCTAATCTTGAGCATGATTATTATTTGTGAGTAGTTACTTTTGTTCTTGAGGTCACGAGAGAAATCATGTTGCAAGTAATCATGTGAACTTGATATGTGTTCGATATTTTCATGATATGTATGTTGTGATTCCCTTAGTGGTGTCATGTGAACGTCGACTACATGACACTTCACCATATTTGGGCCTAAGGGAATGCATTGTGGAGTAGTTATTAGATGATGGGTTGCGAGAGTGACAGAAGCATAAACCCTAGTTTATGCGCTTTTCCGTAAGGGACCGATTGGATCCAAAAGTTTAATGCTATGGTTAGAATTTATTCTTAATACTTTTCTCGTAGTTGCGGATGCTTGCGAGGGGGTTAATCATAAGTAGGAGGTTGTTGAAGTAAGAACAACACCTAAGCACCGATCCACCCACATATCTAATTATCAAAGTAGTGAACACAAATCAAGCCAACATGATGAAAGTGACTAGATGAAATTCCCGTGTACCCTCAAGAACACTTTGCTTATCATAAGGGACCATTTTGGCCTGTCCTTTGCCTCAAAAGGATTGGGCTACCTTGCTGCACTTTTGTTACTATTATTGCTACTTGCCCGTTACAAATTATCTTGCTATCAAACTACTTGCAGACATTACCTTGCTGAAAACCGCTTGTCATTTCCTTCTGCTCCTCGTTGGGTTCGACACTCTTACTTATCGAAAGGACTATGATTGAACCCCTATACTTGTGGGCCATCAAGGCTCTTTTTTCGCACCGTTGCCAGGGAGTGAAGCGCTCTTGGTAAGTGGAAATTGGTAAGGAAAAATTATGACTACGTGCTAAAATTTACTGTCACTTGTTACTATGGAGAACAATCCTTTGAGGGGTTTGTTCGGGGTATCTTCACCTCGACCGAAACCATAATTAGTCACCCCTCAACCTACCGCACCTACTAAAAATATTTAATATGAAATTCCTTCGGGTATGATAGAACAACTGCTAGCTAATCTTTATGCAGGAGATGGAACCGAACATCCTGATATGCACTTGATATATGTGGATGAAATTTATGGATGGTTTAAGCTTGCAGGTTTACCCGGAGATGAAGCTAAGAAGAAGGTTTTCCCTCTATCTTTGAAGGGAAAGGCATTGACATGGTATAGGCTATGAGATGATATTGGATCTTGGAATTGGAATCGATTGAAATTGGAGTTCCACCAAAAAGTTTATCCTATGCATCTAGTTCATCATGATCGGAATTATATATATAATTTTTGGCCTCGTGAAGGAGAAAGTATCACTCTAGCTTGGGGGAGGCTTAAGTCAATGTTATATTCATGCACCAATCATGAGCTCTCAAGAGAAATTATTATTCAGAACTTTTATGCTCGGCTTTCTCATAATGATCGATCCATGCTCGATACTTCTTGTACTGGTTCCTTTATGAAGAAGACTATTGAATTCTAGTGGGATCTTTTAGAAAGAATTAAACGCAACTCTGAAGATTAGGACCTCAACGAAGGTAAAGAGTCAGATATTAAGCTTAAGTTTGGTTGTGTTAAATCTTTTATGAATACCGATGCTTTTCAAAAGTTCAGCACTAAATATGGACTTGACTCTGAGATAGTAGCCTCCTTTTGTGAATCTTTTGCTACTCATGTTGATCTCCCTAAGGAGAAGTGGTTTAAATATCACCCACCTATTCAAGAAGAAATTAAAGAACCGGTAATAGCTAAAGATGAAACTATTATTTATAATGTTGATCCAATTGTTCCTACTGCTTATATTGAAAAACCACCTTTCCCTGTTAGGATGAAGGAACATGCTAAAGTTTCAACTGTGGTCAATAAAAGTTATATTAGAACACCTAAACCAGCTGAACAAATCAAGGTAGAACCTAGTGCTGCTATGGTTAAGGATCTCCTGGCCGATAATATTGATGGGCATGTTATTTAGTTATGTGATGAAGCTGCTAGAATCGCCAAACCCGATGAAAAAGATAAACATAGACCTATTGTTGGCATGCCTGTTGTCTCAGTTAAAATTGGAGATCACTGTTATCATGGTTTATGTGAGATAGGTGCTAGCGTGAGTGCTATTCCTTTTACCTTATATCAAGAAATTATGAATGACATAGCACCTGCTGAGATAGAAGACATAGATGTTACTATTAAACTTGCTAATAGAGACACCATCACACCACTTGGGATTGTTAGAGATGTTGAAGTCTTGTGTGGGAAAATAAAATATCCTACTGATTTTCTAGTTCTTGGTTCCCCACAAGATGACTTTTGTCCCATTATCTTTGGTAGACCTTTCTTGAACACCGTTAATGCTAAAATAGATTGTGAGAAACAAACTGTCGGTGTTAGTTTTGGTGATGAGTCTCATGAGTTTAATTTTTCCAAGTTTAGTAGAAAACCGCATAAAAAAGAATTGCCTAGTAAGGATGAGATTATTGGTCTTGCTTCTATTGCTGTACCACCTACTGATCCTTTAGAACAATATCTGCTAGGCCATGAAAATGATTTGCATACGCATGAAAGAAATGAAATAGATAAGATTTTCTTCGAACAACAACCTCTGCTTAAGCACAATTTGCCTATTGAAACTTTAGGAGGTCCTCCTCCACCCAAAGGTGATCCTGTGTTTGAATTAAAATAATTGCTAGTCACTTTGAAATATGCTTATCTTGATGAGAAGAAGATATATCCTGTTATTATTAGTGCTAACCTTTCAGAACATGAAGAAGAAAGATTATTGAAAGTTCTAAGGAAGCATCGAGCTGCTATTGGATATACTCTTGATGATCTTAAGGGCATTAGTCCCACTCTATGTCAGCACAAGATTAATATGGAACCTGATGCTAAACCCATTGTTGATCACCAATGTCGGTTAAATCCGAAGATGAAAGAAGTGGTAAGAACGGAAATATTAAAACTTCTGGAAGCAGGTATAATCTATCCTATAGCTGATAGTAGATGGGTAAGTCCTGTTCATTGTGTCCCTAAGAAAGGAGGTATCACTGTTGTTCCTAATGATAAGAATGAACTTATTCCACAAAGAATTGTTACAAGCTATAGAATGGTAATTGATTTTAGAAAATTAAACAAAGCAACTAGAAAAGATCATTACCCTCTGCCTTTTATTGATCAAATGCTAGAAAGATTATCTAATCACACACATTTTTGCTTCCTTGATGGATATTCTGGTTTTTCACAAATACCTGTTTCTCAACCTGATCAAGAAAAGACCACTTTTACTTGTCCTTTTGGAACTTATGCTTATAGACGTATGCCTTTTGGTTTATGCAATGCACCTACTACCTTTCAAAGATGTATGACTGCTATATTCTCTGACTTTTGTGAAAAGATTATTGAGGTCTTCATGGATGACTTTTTTTGTTTATGGGAAGTCTTTTGATAATTGCTTAAGCAATCTTGATCGAGTTTTGCAGAGATGTGAGCAAACAAATCTTGTCTTGAATTGGGAGAAGTGCCACTTTATGGTTAATGAAGGTATTGTTTTGGACCATAAAATTTCTGAAAGAGGTATTGAGGTGGACAAAGCTAAGGTTGATGCAATTGAGAAAATGCCATGTCCTAAAGATATCAAAGGTATTCGTAGTTTCCTTGGTCATGCTGGTTTCTATAGGAGATTTATCAAAGACATATCTAAAATTTCTAGGCCTCTTACAAATCTTTTGCAAAAGGATATTCCTTTTGTTTTTGATGATGATTGTTTAGAAGCCTTCGAAACACTCAAGAAAGCCTTAATTTCTGCACCTATTGTTCAACCACCTGATTGGAACTTGCCTTTTGAAATTATGTGTGATGCTAGTGATTATGCTGTTGGTGCTGTTCTAGGACAAATAGTTGATAAGAAACTAAATGTTATTCATTATGCTAGTAAAACTCTAGACAGTGCACAAAGAAATTATGCTACTACTGAAAAAGAATTTCTAGCAGTGGTGTTTGCTTATGATAAATTCAGATCCTATATTGTAGATTCAAAAGTAATTGTTCACACCGATCATGCTGCTATACAATATCTTATGGAAAAGAAAGATGCTAAACCTAGACTCATTAGGTGGGTTCTCTTGCTACAAGAATTTGACTTACATATCACTGATAGAAAGGGAGCTGAGAACCCCGTGGCTGATAACTTGTCTAGGCTTGAAAATATTCTTGATGACCCACAACCTATTAATGATAGCTTTCGTGATGAGCAGTTAGCTGCAATAAATGTTTATCATAACACTCCTTGGTATGCTGATTATGCTAATTACATTGTTGCTAAATATATACCACCTAGTTTCACATACCAACGAAATAAAAAATTCTTCTATTATTTAAGACATTACTTTTGGGATGACCCACATCTTTATAAAGATGGAGTAGATGGTATTATTAGACGTTGTGTACCTGAGCATGAACAGGGACAAATCCTACGGAAATGTCACTCCGAAGCTTATGGAGGACATCATGCGGGAGATAGAACTGCTCACAAGGTTTTATTGGCCTACTCTCTTCCAGGATGCTCGCAAGTTTGTTTTATCTTGTGATGAATGTCAAAGAATAGGTAATATCGGTAAGCGTCAAGAAATGCCTATGAATTATTCACTTGATGTTGAACAATTTGATGTTTGGGGATTTGATTACATGAGACCTTTTCCTTCCTCTAATGTGTATACTCATATTTTGGTTGCTGTTGACTATGTTACTAAGTGGGTAGAAGCTATTCCAACTAGTAGTGCTGATCACAACACCTCTATTAAAATGCTTAAAGAAGTTATTTTCCCGAGGTTTGGAGTCCCAAGATATTTAATGACTGATGGTGGTTCACACTTTATCCATGGTGCTTTCCGTAAAATGCTTGCCAAGTATGATGTTAACCATAGAATTGCATCACCCTATCATCCTCAGTCTAGTGGTCAAGTTGAACTTAGCAATAGAGAAATAAAATTAATCTTACAAAAGACTGTCAATAGGTCCCGGAAGAATTGGTCTAAGAAATTAGATGATGCACTTTGGGCCTATAGAACAGCATATAAAAATCCTATGGGTATGTCTTCTTATAAAATGGTTTATGGAAAAGCTTGTCATTTGCCTCTTGAGTTAGAACATAAAGCTTATTGGGCAATTAAAGAACTCAACTATGATTTCAAACTTGCTGGCGAGAAGAGGTTATTTGATATTAGCTCATTAGATGAATGGAGAACCTAAGCTTATGAAAATGCCAAGTTATTTAAAGAAAAAGTTAAAAGATGGCATGATAAAAGAATCCAAAAGCGTGAGTTCAAGGTTGGAGAATATGTTCTTTTGTACAACTCTCGTTTCAGATTCTTTGCAGGAAAACTCCTCTCCAAATGGGAAGGACCCTATGTTATCGAGGAGGTTTATCGATCTGGAGCTATCAAAATAAATAATGCCGAAGGAACTAACCCGAAGGTTGTTAATGGGCAACGAATAAAACATTATATCTCAGGTACGCCCATTAATGTTGAAAGCAATATTATCCAAACTATGACACCGAAAGAACACATAAAAGAAACCTTCCGGAACACTCCAGAATCGTGAAAAAAGAGGAGGTACGTGATACGGTAAGTAAACGGACTCCGAAAAATCTGCAAAAATATTTTCTGTCTGTTTTGGAATATAACAAAAATTAGGAAAATAAGAAACAACCAGGAAGGCACCCCAGGTGGGCACAAGACACTAGGGCGCGCCTGGCTTGCCAGTCGCGCCCAGGTGGGTTGTGCCCACCTCGGGTACCTTCCGGACTCCGTTTTTCTTCCGTTTGCTTGTTTCCCAAGATAAAAAAATCTTTATATACCCTCCGAACCTATTGAACTCCGTATCGCGAAGAAATCTCATGTTTTCTTTTCTTGCTGTTTTTCTGTCAGATCTGTTAAGCCAGGCATCATGTCTTCCCCCTCTTCCAACAATGGAGAAGATGATGCAGGGTTGCTGCAGGAGGAGCTAGAGGCAGAGGGAGTTCAGGAGGTTGTCATGGAGGAAGATGAAGGGAATTCCCATGGAGTTTACCCTCCGGCTTTCGAGAGAGGCACACTAGCTGGTATCTCTACTCGTCCTAATCCTCATCAAGCAATGAGATCATCAAATAATCAAGAGAGCTCTGAAGTGCAAGAAGAACTCCCTCCCAGGAGGCCTTTACACAGGTTACATCGTAACAATTTTCACATTTTAATTCACAATTATGGGTTCGAAAACACTTCCCGTGTGCACATACCGTCCAACTGGGACATATCTCGTCCAAGAGAAGGTGATGCAGGAACAAGTTCTTGGGGACCGGAGAATAAACATATTATGGCTAAAGTGGAGAAAAACACTGAGTTGCTTCGTAAAGCCCTCCACGAGATTCAAGGCTTGAAGGATGCACTCATGGATATATTGGGAGTTATTTCATCACCACCACCTCCTTCTTCATCACCAGAAGAAAATTGAGTATCGGGTATGGGCACTCCCCTTGGCTTACGCCAAGCTTGGGGGAGGTGCTCCGGTATCGTATCACCTCCACTATCTTTTGCCTTTACTTTTCTTAGTTCGATCCATAGTTATCTTTTGATGTAGATGAATAAAAGTTTAGTTCGATGCTTTATTTTTGAGAGTTTGCTTAGTGATCTATCCTTGTAATCATGTGCGAGATATATAATAAAGTTTAGTTTGAGTTTTGCTCTCTTTACTTTCATGTTTCAATAAAAAGAAAGGAAATAAATGAAAAAGATCATATGCTAATCTTATGGTAAGTAATGACACCACATAAGGAAAAGTATAAGTAGAAAATTTTATTGGAGATTGACAAACATAGCATTGGTCAATGATGCAATTCATGAAAGAATTAATAAGGGAAGACAAGATTCACATGCAAATATACTATCTTGGAAATCTTTTGTGATTGTGAGCCCCCATCAAAATATTATATGCAAAAATTGTTGACGTTGGACAAGGAAGACAACGTAATGATTTATGTTTGTTCATATTCACATAGAAGTTATATTGTCATAGATCCTTCAACATGTGGTGCTTGCCCCCTATCTTTGCTAGCCAAAAATTCCGCACCAAGTAGAGATACTACTTGTGCATCCAAAAACCCTTAAACCCAAATCTTGTTTTGAGAGTCCACCATACCTACCTATGGATTGAGTAAGATCCTTCAAGTAAGTTGTCATCGGTGCAATAAGGCAATAAAAATTCCTTCTAAAAGTGTTAAATCATTTAGTGTAAGAGAAAATTGAGCGTTGTACGAAGTTGTGATGGTTGATATCATAAGGGATTGAGCATACAAACAAAAAGCGCATGGCAACCTGTGCTTCCCTCTGTGAAGGGCCTATCTTTTACTTTTATGTATTTACTTTTTATGCAAGAGTCAAAGTTCTTCTCTCTATTCCTTTTTATTTTCTATTTTGGTAAGCATCATGTGGTGAGGAAAGATCTAGGCACATATATCCAGTTGAATATGGGTAGCATGAGTTATTATTGTTGACATCACCTTGAGGTGAATATGTTGGGAGGCGAAACTATAAGCCCCTATCTTTCTATGTGTCCAGTTGAAACGTTTTGCTCATGTGTATGCGGTGAGTGTTAGCAATCATAGAAGACTATATGATGGTTGAGTATGTGGACTTGCCTAAAGGCTCCGATACATGTCCCTTCCTGAAAAGATGATGAATTGTAGTTGCAAAGTTGACTAAGAACATAGTTTGTTGGTTTTCAATAGAGTTTATGCTTTATACTTCGATCCTGTGATGAATTGTTACTTATTCATGAGAAGTCTATGATAAAAGTTTTATGTTAAAGTGTGTTGCTATTATAGTAATTTACATGATGCTTCTATGTCCGTATTTTGTTTTTATCGACACCTCTCTCTCTCTAAGCATGTGGACATGTTTTTCGATTTCGGCTTTCGCTTGAGGACAAGTGAGGTCTAAGCTTGGGGGAGTTGATATGTCCATTTTGCATCATGTTTTCCTACTATTATTTATAATGTTTTTATGCATAATAATGCTTTTTGGAGTAATTCTAATGCCTTTTCTCTCATAATATGCAAGGTTCACACAAAGAGGGAGAATTCCGGCAGCTGGAAATCTGGACCTGAAAAAGCTACGTCAGGCTACCTATTCTGCACAACTCCAAATGAGCTGAAACTTCACGAGGAATTTTTATGGAATAAATAAGAAATACTAGAGCAAATAACTACCGGAGGGGGGCCACCTGGTGAGCACAAGACACCAGGGCGCGCCAGGCCCCCCAGGCGCGCCCTGGTGTGTTGTGCTCAGCCCGGCCCACCTCCGGTGCCCATCTTATGGTATATAAGTCATTTTAACCTAGAAAAAATCAGGAGAGGACTTTCAGAACGGAGCGTCGCCGTCTTGAGGTGGAACTTGGGCAGGAGCACGTTTGCCCTCCGGCGGAGCGATTCCGCTGGGGGAACTTCCCTCCCGGAGGGGGAAATCATCGTCATCATCATCACCAACAACTATCCCATCTTGGGGAGAGCAATCTCCATCAACATCTTCAACAGCACCATCTCCTCTCAAACCCTAGTTCATCTCTCGTGTTCAATCTTTGTACCGGAACTATAGATTGGTACTTGTGGGTGACTAGTAGTGTTGATTACATCTTGTAGTTGATTACTATATGGTTTATTTGGTGGAAGATTATATGTTCAGATTCATTATGCTATTTAATACCCCTCTAATATTGAGCATGATTATTATTTGTGAGTAGTTACTTTTGTTCTTGAGGTCACGGGAGAAATCATGTTGCAAGTAATCATGTGAACTTGATATGTGTTCGATATTTTCATGATATGTATGTTGTGATTCCCTTAGTGGTGTCATGTGAACGTCGACTACATGACACTTCACCATATTTGGGCCTAAGGGAATGCATTGTGGAGTAGTTATTAGATGATGGGTTGCGAGAGTGACAGAAGCTTAAACCCTAGTTTATGCGCTATTCCGTAAGGGACCGATTGGATCCAAAAGTTTAATGCTATGGTTAGAATTTATTCTTAATACTTTTCTCGTAGTTGCGGATGCTTGCGAGGGGGTTAATCATAAGTAGGAGGTTTGTTCAAGTAAGAACAACACCTAAGCACGGATCCACCCATATATCAAATTATCAAAGTAGTGAACACAAATGAAGCCAACATGATGAAAGTGACTAGATGAAATTCCCGTGTACCCTCAAGAACACTTTGCTTATCATAAGAGATCGTTTTGGCCTGTCCTTTGCCTCAAAAGGATTGGGCTACCTTGCTGCACTTTTGTTACTATTATTGCTACTTGCCCGTTACAAATTATCTTGCTATCAAACTACTTGCTACTTATAATTTTAGTGCTTGCAAACATTACCTTGCTGAAAACCGCTTGTCATTTCCTTCTGCTCCTCGTTGGGTTCGACACACTTACTTATCGAAAGGACTACGATTGATCCCCTATACTTGTGGGTCATCAAGTTGCTGCCTCAATCATTTCAACTTCTTCAGTCTCAACTTAAAGTGGAAAGGCTTGCTTTAGCTCAGCTCCGACGTGATGTCAATGATGCAAAGAAGACCTCAAAGGACAGCCTTGCGGGCTTAGGTGCTATACAGCTAGGGTTAGAGCATCTATCGTTGACACAACTAAGGTCTCATCAGCTTGTTCTGCTGCTTGCGGTGCACGTCCAGGCCAGGCCTAATGCCTTCTGAAGTGCTCTCAGTTTTGTATATTCTTTTGTCGACGCGTTTATATGCACTGGTGGCGACCTTTGATGCCCAGTGTATGTAATCCGCGGACTCGTTGCACTTTATTATCATCGGTGGCGAACTTTGATGCCCAGTGGATGTAATATGCCGTAATTTCTTTATTGCATAGTCTACGTTTATTCTTAGTCGGTATGCTGTAATTTAGGCCGGAAGCTTCAACGGATCTCAATGTTGTCGGTCTTCAGGCCGACCCGTAACTCGCTACGCTATATATGGGCCAAAAAGTGGGCCTATAATCATCTTGGGCCATTAGAAGGTCTAAACGTATAGTAGTTTTCCGCCTTTAACAGGCCGAGTAAAGTTCTGGCCAGCTGGGCCAGAGAATACCATGGGCTTTTAACAAGCTAAAAACTAGTTTGGGCTAGCTTTGAGCCAAAAAATTCATGTGCCAACACAGGCCGAAAGTGTCTTAGGCCCATGTTTGTCCCAAGTAGAAAACAAGCCGTTAATAGGCCAAAATATATCTCGGGCCCTGTTTGGCCCAGTAAAATTATGGGCTTTAAGCAGGCCTGTGTCAACGCGGGCCGTAGGCCCAACTGTGTCATGGGCCATTAACAGATGGGCTGTAAGCAGGCCGGATTCAACGCGGGCATTAATTAGGCCCAACTGTTACACGGGCCATTAACAGGCCGATAGGCACGTTGGGCTGAAATTTATCCACGAAGACTATGGGCCTTTAAGAGGCCTAAAGTCACTTTGGACAAGAAATAGCCCACTTTCAGCACGGGCCGTTAAATGGCCTAAAGTGAAACCGGGCCGACAACAGCCCAGATGCACCATCGGCCGCTAACAGGCCGAAACTATTATCGGGCCAAACTGGTAAACGGGCATTTAACAGGCTGAAGTACAAACTCGGCTTAGAATTGGTCCAAAAGAACAGTGGCCTGTTAATGGGCCAGATCTGATATGGGCCATAATTTGACCCAAAACATGGCAGGCTGTTAACGGGCCGACTACTAGTGTCTGAAAAAAATATGGTGGGCCTTTAGCTGGGCCGGCCTTTTTACCTTAAATGGGCCACTGTTGGGCTGTGCCACATGTCGACATATCATAGGCCTCTTCCGTCCATTGTAGGGATGACATCTGTCCCAACGATGAGCTGACATGTGGATCATCCGGCGAATGAGAATTTTACACGTGGAAAATCCCCATTGGTCGGGGCTGTTAACGGGTTATCGGATCCAAACCGGAACCCGATAGCTTAACGGTGACCCGTTACGGTGGATGCCACGTGTCGGTCACCCTTGACGAAAACACTTCCATGACGCGCCATTTATCGTGATGGAAGTGGACTCTTCCGTGATGATAATTTTGGTATTGTCATGGAACTCTTCTACAACAGCACAGGTATGACTATCTTGATCCTGTCATAAAATCATCATGGATGTACATGCATGACAGAAAATGTGACCTACTGTGACAAACACGTATCATCACAGAAGTGTATTTTTTTGTAGTGGCCCCTCGCGAATGCACTACTCCGCCCGCCGCCCAGCCTCGCCAATCCGGTGTTTTGGCTCCTCTAATCAAGACACTGCTGTCATGGCCGCCTTTCTGCGCCAATCCCACGCCCCGCGCCTAATCCTCGTCGTGGGGAAAGAAAAGCCGCAGTAAAGGAGGGAGTGATGGTAGGTGGCAGTTACTTCAAGCCACGTGTGGTCGTGGGCTTGCCCACGTCGAGCCTGGCCTCAACGCACGTACGCGTGCGCCCCCGGTTTCTGGCGCGAATAGCGGAGGCTATTTTTTTTAAAAAAAAGAGGGTTTAAGCCAGACGAAGGCCGGGGGCTAGCCTGAAGATCAGATTAATGAAGAAGCAAAGAGGATCTCAAGGGCATTGGCACTGGCCGGGTCGGCATTGCCTTGTTTGTGCATCATCTAGGGCCTCGCCCAATGATGCCCAACGGCACGTGTGACCGAGGCCCGGGGGCTCCTATCGGTGTATTAAATGTTGGTGTGTAATGCCCAACTTATGCATAGACAAGTGGTAGCTTTCCCGCCAAGTTGAAGCTTTAGTAAAAGCCTCCAAGTCAAAAGAGAGCAGCTCTTCGTGAGATCAAGGAGCGCATTAAGAAGACCAAGACAAACCACAAGGATGAAGCTAGCTCTTGCCGGCATAGCGAGTCCGGCAAGATGAAGGCCCGACAGGCGCCGAGCCCCGGCAAGCCATCACAAACCCACCAGCACTCCACCTCATCAAGCAGGTAGTCACCCATCGGAATCACACCAAGCCTAGTGAACAACACCTGCACACACAAGAGCAAATACTTAAACCCAACGCGGGCAAGAGGGTTCTCAATCCACTTGAACTCGTTACTTGCAAGGATTA
This sequence comes from Thinopyrum elongatum, assembly GCA_011799875.1. NCBI lineage: Eukaryota > Viridiplantae > Streptophyta > Magnoliopsida > Poales > Poaceae > Thinopyrum > Thinopyrum elongatum. Next base: position 391,327,995 of record CM022299.1, read on the forward strand.
CATCTGGTAGTGGTAGATAGATAAATTGCAGAACAAAATAAAAGTAAATACATTATAGCAAGGTATTTTTAGTTTTTGTAATATGATAAAAGTAGACCCGAGGGGCCATAGTTTTCACTGGAGACTTCTCTCTTGGAACATAGCATACGGTGGGTGAACAAATTACTGTTGGGCAATTGATAGAAAAGCGCATAGTTATGATGTTATTCATGGCAATGATCATGTATATACAGGCATTACGTCCGTGACAAGTAGACCGAAATGATTCTGCATCTACTACTATTACTCCACCAATCGACCGCTATCCAGCATGCATCTATGGTATTAAGTTCATAACAAACTGAGTAATGCATGGAGTAAGATGACATAATGTAGAAAGAATAAACTCAAGCAATATGAATGAACCTCGTCGTTTTACCCTTAATGGAAACAATACAAATATGTGCCTCGCTACCCCTTTTGTCATGAGGTGAGGACACCGCAAGATTGAACCCATTACAAAGCACCTCTCCCACTAAAGATAAACGAATCTAGTTGGCCAAACCAAATAGATAGATCGGAGAGAAATACAAAGCTATAACAATCATGCATAATAAAGTACAGCAAAGGCTCAATTACTTTCAGTGAATAATCTGATCATAAACCCACAATTCATCGGATCCCAACAAACACACCGCAAAAAAAGATTACATCGGATAGAACTCCATGGAGATCATGGAGAACATTGTATTGAAGATCAAAGAGAGAGAAGAAGCCATCTAGCTACTAGCTATGGACCCGTAGGCCTGTGGTAAACTACTCACACATCATTGGAGAGCAGCAAGGGTTGATGTAGAAGCCCTCCATGATCGATTCCCCCTCTGGTGGAGTAGCGGAAAAGGCCTCGAGATGGGATCGCAGAAGAATGGAAGCTTGCGATGGAGGGAAAATGGTTTCGGGTGGCTCTGTGTTGGTTTCAGGATTTATGAGAATTTATAGAGTTGGAATTAGGGCAAATGGAGCTATGAGGGTCCGACAAGCTCAGGGGAACCCCCTCGAGGTGCGCACCTGGTGAGCTTGTGGATCTCCCGTAGCCCCCCTGGTCTACTCCTGGGACTCCTGGATTCCCTTCTGGTCCAGAAAAAATCATCATAAATTTTTATCGTGTTCGGACTTTCTTTGGTATTGATTTCCTGAAAAACCAAAAACATGTAGAAAACAGGAACTGGCACTGGGCACTAAGTTAATACGTTAGTTTCCAAAAATGATATAAAATTGCATATAAAGTATCTAAAATTGATAATATAATAGCATGAAACAATCAAAAACTATAGATACGTTGGAGACGTATCAGTGGTCTCAGGAAACAGTGACCTTTGACGTCAGGGATCACCCCAAAGACATCATACAACCGGGAAAACACGCCCTGGTACTAGATCCAATTGTAGGGGGCTTCCACCTCTCATGTGTCCTGATGCACAGAGGAAGCTGCCTCAACATTATCTTCACCGACACCCTAGAAAACCTTAAGATCCCGCTTTTCGATCAACGAAGGTCGGACATGGGTTTCCATGGGGTGGTACCAGGCCGCCCCCTGGGGCGGATCAAGCTCAAAGTCGTCTTTGAAGACAAGCAGAACTACCGAAGCGAGGCCGTCAAATTCCAGGTTGCTCCTTTTCAGAGAGGCTACCACGCGATTTTGGGCAGGCCCGCCTATGTGAATTTCATGGTGGTCCTGTCCTACGCCTACCTGTAGTTGAAGGTGCTAGGCCCTAACGGCACAATCACCGTATGGGGGAGCTTGGAGAAATCCTATGAGGCCGAAATGGCTAACGTGGAGCTCGGCGAAGCAGCCTTGGCCTCTGCTGAGCTTGCTAAAATAAGAAAACAAATAGGGCCATCGGAGGTCAAGCTCCCATAGAAGCCGAGGCCTGGGTTCGCGTTCCAGCCGGCCAAACAGACCAAAAAGTTCTTGGTGCACCCTGAAGATCCTAGCAAGATGGTAACCATCGGCGGAGACCTCTCAGAGAGCAAGGAGGCGGAGCTCCTCGCTTTCCTCTGAGCCACTTGGAACATATTCACCTGGAAGCCTGCCGACATTCCAGGGGTGCCGGCAAACAAAGCCGAACACTGGCCGAACGTCTGCAAGGATGTGAGGCTAGTGAAACAAGCCTTATGTCGCTTGGCTACAGAAAAATGGATGGAAATAGGAGAGGAGATAACACGCCTACTCACAGCCAAATTCACAAGGGAGGTCGTGCACCCAGAATGGCTGGAAAACCCAGTGATGGTACTAAATAAAAATAATACATGGCGTATGTGTGTGGACTAAACCGACCTCAACAAAGCATGCCCCAAAGATCCTTTCCCGCTACACATGATCGATCAGATCATCGATTGGACGGCAACATGTGAGCGCCTATGTTTCCTGGATGCGTACTCCGGATACCACCAGATACAAATGAAAGAATCCAACAAAGAGATGACCTCCTTCATCATACCATATTGACCTTTCTGCTTAAGGAACATCAGCTGAAAGTAGCTGACCTTGAGAGCGTGCTGCCTGTCAAAGACGCTGAGCTGCTGAAGTAGGTGGCTTCCCTGAAGCAGAAGGAGGCCTTCACCCAGCGGGCCGGCGAGGCTCGGTCTACGGCAGAGGACCGGGTGAAGCGGCTAATGAAGCGGCTTCAGGACCTGGAGGCCGATCTCTACGTAAGCTTTGTTGTTTTATTTTTTGTGTCACCTTTCCATAGCCTGGGCTGAGACTTGATGTGGCATTTTGTTTGTAGTGCCCCTCCCAGATGTCGCCCATGCGGATCCGGTTAGGCATCCTCGGCACGTCGCGGAGCTCGCACAATGGATGCGCACCGCGCTAGTTACGACATGTGGGATACTTTACCGTGGTGAGGACGACCTCGACGACATCCTTTACAGCATCGTCAAGCTGCTGGAGAAGGCCCCAAATCAGCTGTTGGACTGGCAGAACTCCAGGGCGTACAAGGGCGCCATGCGGGTGCTGGCCAGTGTGAGGGCGCACCTTCCCGATGCTGACCTCGGCCTCATCATCCATGGTACGGCTGAGTGTTCACCCCTGGAGCCCACATTGGTGGAGGTCGGGGTGGAGGCCGAGTATGTCACGGACGCCTGTGATACATCTCCATCGTATCTGCTTTTCCAAACACTTTTGCTCTTGTTTTGGACTCTAATTTGCATGATTTGAATGAAACTAACCCGGACTGACGTTGTTTTCAGCAGAATTACCATGGTGTTGTTTTTGTGCAGAAATAAAAGTTCTCAGAATTGGACAAAACTTTTTGGAGATTTTTTATGGAATATATAAAAAAAATACTAGAGCAAAGACCCACTGGAGGGGGCCACCAAGTGCCCACGACGCACTAGGGCGCGCCCACCCCCCTAGGGCGCGCCCTGGTGGCTTGTAGGGCCCATGCGGCTCCGCTGACCCTAATGTTAGCACTATTAATTCATATTTCCCAAGAAAAAATAAGAGAGGAAGTTTTCATCGTGTTTCATGATACAGAGCTGCCGGCACCTCCTGATCTTCCGTCTTCATTATCATCAACCATCGTCCATCACCAATTTCATGTTGCTCACCGCCAGGATTGAGTAATTCCTTCGTAGGCTTATTGGACGGTGATGGGTTGGATGAGATTTATCATGTAATCGAGTTAGTTTTGTTAGGTCTTGATCCCTAGTATCCACTATGTTCTGAGACTGATGTTGCTATGACTTTGCTATGCTTAGTGCTTGTCACTAGGGCCCGAGTGCCATGATTTCAGATTTGGACCCTTTATGTTTCATGAATATATTTGTGTTCTTGATCCCACCATGCAAGTTATATGCACCTGCTATGTGTTATGATCCGCATACCCCAAGGTGACAATAATTGGGATTCTTTCCGGTGATTATCGTAGTTTGAGGAGTCCATGTATTCACTGTGTGTTAATGCTTTGTTCTGGTTCTCTATTAAAAGGAGGCCTTAATATCCCTTAGTTTCCTTATGGACCCTGCTGCCACGGGAGGGTAGGACAAAAGATGTCATGCAAGTTCATACCATAAGCACGTATGACTATATGCATAATACATGTCTACATAACATTGATGAATTGGAGCTAGTTCTGTGTCGCCCTAGGTTATGACTATTACATGGTGAATGTTATCCAACATAATCACCGATCCAATGCCTACGAACTTTTCACATATTGTCTTTTGCTAACTTACTATTGTTGCTGCTACTGTCACAATTGCTACAAAATTATTTCTGCTACCATTACCGTTACTATTATTGCTATCACTATCAAAGTTACCATACTACTGTGCTACTGATCACTCTGCTCCAGATATTTAGTCTCCAGGTGTGGTTGAATTGACAACTCAACTGCTAATACTTGCAAATATTCTTTGGCTCCCGTTGTGTTGAATCAATAAATTTGGGTTGAATACTCTACCCTCGAAAACTGTTGCGATCACCTATACTTGTGTGTTATCAGCCTGCAAGTTGGAAAAATTCTGAAGCGGTGCTCAGGTCATGGGGAGGGCCAGTAGGCCTCTTCTAATGTGAAACAATGTTAATGTATTACATATTTCATCTTTTGGTTGTGTTATATGTTTGTCTCTTGCCTAAGTTGGACAAGCATTCAAGTTAGATGTAGAGAAATGCGACCCCGTTGCGCCAAAAGCGTCAACGTATTTGTGGGAGGCCCTTGTTAGAGCACGGCAAAGCGCGGAACAATCCTAAATCGTTGCAAGCCTTTTGGCTAGGGTAGTAGTCTCAACTTGTTAGGATATATGCATTGCGGAACTTAAATGCGAAAGAGAGGGGTTGGTCGTAAGCCAATCCACAAGGGAGGCCTCCGGACCAGGAAGGCCCCGGTGTGTGCTGTACTGTGATACATCCCCCAAGCATGATTTGAGTGTCCATTGGATACAGCTCCTATGGGGCCAGGTCATTACAATAACTGATGCATCCCCTGAACCCATCTCATAGGAGGATCACTTCGACACCCCTCGGACCTCAACACGGCGCAATCAATACAAGTTGCTTTGTAGTTCATGGGGCAGGGATAGAAAGTTTGAGTAGATTAGGGCACTAAGGGGAGATTATAACGCCATCACATCAATTCTTTTTATATCAAGCTAGAGGGTAGCACAAGCTTTTATTTTTGTTGTTTGATAGTTTGTTCCTAAAAAAATATAATATACTGAATGTAAAAGAGGGGGAGGATTGACATAGCCTACATTCGTGTTGCAGTTCTAGTCGTTCTCCTTCGTTGGTTCTTGCTTTTGGCCTCCTAGCTCCGTGCTTCTGCTTCATGCTAGTTGGAGCACGAGGGGTCTTTCAGGGGCTCCTGAGCGGTAGTAGCTAGGATGCCACTCTTTTTCTTCTTGAATTTCTCAGAGGAGACCTCTTTGCACTCCTCTTTGTCTTCTAGGAGGTCGGCCTCTGCCTGTTCGAGGTGAGCGACTTCTGCTTCGTGTGTGATTTTGGTGTCGCTGGAGACTGTGATGATCCCGTTTGGGCCGAGCATTTTGAGCTTCATGTAGGCATAGCATGGTATTGCCATGAACTTGATGAATGCCGGCGTCCCTAGGAGGGCGTGATATCCCCCTTTGAATGGGAGTACCTCAAAGCATGATTTCTCATCCCGGAAGTTGTCCTCCTTTCCGAAGATGTCCTCCAGAGTGACTTCACCAAGTGGTTCTGCCTTCTTCCCACGGACGATGCCATGGAAGTGGGTGGGCGAAGGTCGAAGACCTGTTATGGGGAAGCCCATCTTCTGAAGTGTTGCTGCGTAACATCATGTTCAGGCTGGAGCCGTTGTCCATGAGTACTTTAGATAGCTGGCAGAGCCCTATTATATGGTCGACGATGAGTGCATTGCTCCCTAGATTGGGGATGTAGTCCGGGTGGTCGTCGAACCAGAAGGAGATCGTATGGTTTGACCAGTCTAATAGTTGTGGCACTCCTGGGACGAGGGCATAGACCTCCCACAGCGTTCGTTTCTGAGCTCGTTTGGACTCCAGGCCTCGGAATATCATTGCCATCGTATGTGTGTCTGCTTTGTGCTTCCGGCCTTCGCTTGGAGGTCTCTGTGAGGTCACGCGTGTGTTGCGACCATCCTCGGTGTCGGAGCCCTCTCTTTCCCTAGCATTCTTCTCTTGGGTGAGTTGCTCATTGAGGTGGCACTCGCGTGTGGAGTGTAATGCCTTGTATCACTGGTACAGCGAGGTGCTATGCAAACGGTTTTTAACCCCTTACCGCAACGGCGTTCTGAACTGTCACCTAGTGAGTGACTGCGATAGGGGGGTCCTTCCCACACGACCCAGAAACTGTCGGGGATATGCCCTCCTGGCACACACGCTCGGCAAAATGAGGTCGTGTGCGACCGGTGAGCGATCAAATACGGTTATACGTACAGTAGTGCTAAAAAATACAATTATACAGGCGAAATCGTTTCCAGTCATAAGTACATCCCACACAGTCAGTCCCCGCTAAACGTTTCCGTTCATATATACATCCCACACAGTCACTCCAAGGAAAATGTTTCCGTTCACAAGTACATCACACACAATTTTCCCCGTTAAATCGTTTGTGATAGCGTTCCCACTGCACACGATATTAACAATTTTATCATTTGCGTTATTGAATGCATCACACACGGTGCGTAGAAGAAACTGTGTGGCAAAGGCTATCCATCACACACAGTTTTTATGTGGTAAACATTTGCGCAAGGTGGCCTAACGCAAACAGTTTTCAAGAGGATGTCGTGTGTGATTGTTCATTGATCCAATACGGTTTATTCCTAGAAAATGTGTGTGTTGCCTGAGGTCATCGCCCACGGTGTTTTCTCAATAACCGTTTGCAATAGAAAAACCCAATTAGCAGGCTAATTGTCCATTAGCAGGCTAATTGCCCTATTATTAATAATCCATTTATTAATCTAATTGACATTCATATTAAGCACATAATATATTTCATTTCCATATTAAGGAAGCAGGATTTCATAATTGAAATACATCAGAGTACAACATCATATAGTTCAGCACTCAGCTACCCCATTACACAACTGCACCAGCACCAAGTTTCACATGCAACATCTAGAACCTTTCGAAATTAGCATCATAGATGGTACATAGACAGATGCATCTCATCTGGAAAACTGCTGAAGCGGAAGGCAAATATTGAGCCTTCATTGATGTTGAAGGTCTTCGCAACTTTAGGCCAGTGCCTATGGATGATTGACCGTCCATCCTTCGTACTCTTCAGGAACACTTCAATATTGAACCATGGGTGTTGTATGAAAACCTTCCTCGCCTCCTGACCATAGAGGTGGTTTGAGAGGTAATCATTAGTGAACTGCTTTGGAAAGGCCTGAAAACAAGGATGTGCATAAATATCTTCTCTATATTGGAAATGGGGCAAAGGAATAAAAAAGGCAAGGTATAATAGTTAGTACCATCTTGTAGTGAACTGATGTCTTCTTCATTGTGCAGACAAAGATCTTATTGTTTTTTGTCGCTAATTTCTTTATCCTAACAATCTTTCTGAGTTTCTTGACTTGATTGATATTCATGGACAACTCATTTCCCCATATGTAAAAAGGGTCGAACAGTGGGTCAAAACCTCTGACAGCAGGACCTACATGTGCAAGACCAAATTGTTAAAAACCTAAATATTAGAATGGTTCCTGCAATTGCACAATAATGTGCTATTAGACAATGGACCATGCACATGCTAACCTCGATTGTAAACCTCAGTGCTTCCCATTGTTTCCCTGCAACACATATAAGGTAGTTAGTCATCAGGTTAAGTGAGGGTTCGCATGCTATCAGTAAAATATGTTGATGAAAAATAAGCACATTGCAGATTCATTAGATTAGTTCAAGCCACATGGAAAACCCATTTATCCAAACCAAGCATGATTAAGAACTAGGAAATATAGCACTTGTATATGTTTCTCATGTATTAAGTGCAGCCAAATTTGATTTATTCCTCACATGCACAACAATATAAAATTCTACCCACGTCAATTGGACATCGCATTGTAGAATTGAACCAAGCAGTTAACTAAACACCACAACAAATGAACCAAACATTAACTGAGCACCACATTGCACAATATAACATACTCCTAATAGAAGATCAGACAGTTAACCAAACCAAGCATGCTTAACAACTTGGAAATATAGCAATTGTATTTGTTTCTCATGTATTTAGTACAACCAAATTCAATTTATTCCTCACATGGTATACAATAACAGAATGCACCCACAACAATTGAACATCACATTGCAGAATTGAACCAAACAGTTAACTAAACACCACAACAAATGAACCAAACGTTAACTGAGCACCACATTGCACAATATAACATACTCCTAATAGAAGATCAGACAGTTAACCAAACCAAGCATGCTTAACAACTTGGAAATATAGCAATTGTATTTGTTTCTCATGTATTTAGTACAGCCAAATTCGATTTACTTCTCACATGGTATACAATAACAGAATGCACCCACAACTATTGAACATCGCATTGCAGAATTGAACCAAATAGTTAACTAAACACCACAACAAATGAACCAAACATTAACTGAGCACCACATTGCACAATGTATAACATACTAGAAGATCAGACAGTTAACCAAACCAAGCATGCTTGACAACTTGGAAATATAGCAATTGTTTTCGTTTCTCATGTATTTTGTAAATATAAATTCGATTTATTTCTCACATGGAAGACAATACAAAATTGCAGCCTGAAGAATTGAACATCACATTTGCAAAATTGAACCAAACAGTTAACTGAAGATGACAACTAATTAACCAAATAGTTAATAAGTGAGCACCACACTGCACGACATATAGAACATATACACTAGAGCAACAGATTGCATGGTAAAATTAGATAGCACAATTCACTAGAATTTGTTAAGGAAAGGCAGGAGCAGCACACGCAACGGGTAAACCGAGCATGCTTAACCGACATAGCTAGCAAATGGCAAGGTGCTCCTCCAAGATCTGGGGGTCGGCACGAATGGCAGCCATCGCGACCTCATTCGCGTGTGCGGCCGCGATTTGCTTCTCCGCTACCAAATGCTCCCTCAGCTCCTGGCTATACTGCATGCACCATGGCTTAGGGCGGTGCTTATTTGGTGGAGGGGTTGGTGATTTGGGTGGAAGGTGTCGCACTGGCGGTCGGGGCATGTGGGATGTGGAAGGAGGACGAGGATGGGGGTCGGGTGTGGATTACCTACCTGGATAGACGAGGCCGAGCAGTGTGAAGGAGGGTTGCCGGCGAGGAGGCGGCGCTGCAAGCAAGGAGTGAAGGTTTCAACTTGGAAGGGAAGGCGGAAACAGGGGAAATGTGGCTTTTGGTAAGGGGGAGGGGCGGGGAGGTAGATATTTCCGCAGAAGCCAAAAATTTTGAATCGGTTCAGCGAAAAAATTGGCACGCAAAGTGTCATCAGACACGGTCCCTTATTCAGAACTGTGTACGATATGTGAACATCACAAACAATTTAGATAGCTTAACCCGTGTGTGATGAGTTTGATGGTCAAAAATTTTGGTTCGAACTTCCCTGGTTACAGTGGTCATAGGAGTACTGTAGCCGACGCACCTTCTCCCGTAAGCCATAGGCGTACTATACACCGACGGTGCTCCAAGATATTTTGTACTGCATCTCACACGGTTGGTGATAATAAACTGTGTGGGATCTACTTGATTTTTCATCTTGATTTGAATTACATAATGGGGTCACAACGGCAATGGAGGGTGTTTGAATTGCTAGAACTTTTATCTGCAGTGAACATGCAACTATATGTGTGTCGTTAAAAAAATTGGAATTATTCAGGGTTCATTTGGACATTTTATACATTAAATTGGTTTTCTAGCCATTTCAGGTGCACAATTCAAAATTAAACTACACGCACATGCTCCGGTGCACCAACATGGGTTGTAAAATCATATATGTGTCCATGGGTTTATGCTTATGTCCCATGCAAGAAATGGGGGTGAATTTCGAGCACCACGGCACCGTAGCTCTCTGGCAAACGTTGAGGTACTTGCTTTTGTAATTCTAGTAAATCCAAAACCCGTCTGAAATTCATGAACCTTGGCATGCTATCATGGAATGGCATCAACATGCTGGGGTAAAAAATATTGTCCCATTTGGGGCAGGTTATGGTATAAGCTTCTCACAAACCAGAGCTTCTCACAAGAAGCCTCATGGTTCCGTTAGGGAAACATGTCACCTTTGTGGACAAAACGATATTCGTCGCCTCTTCTTCCTTTCAATTTTTTCCCTGGTGTCAACATAGAACCACAGGAGTGTCGTGTTAAATTTTGGATTTTTTCGGGGATCGTCTGGACATTTTTATAAGTTAACTGAGTTTTCTAGGCATTTATGTGCATAATTCAAAATTGAACTACATGCACATGCTCCAGTTCATAAAAACGGGTTGCAAAATCAAATGTTTGTCCTTGGTTGCAAGCTTAGGTCACATGCAAGAAATGAGAATGAATGTCAAACACCTTGACACTGTCGCTCGACTGCTAACATTGAGATACATGGTTTTAAAATTCTAGTAAATCGAAAAGTCGTCTAAAATTCATGAAACTTGACATGATATCATGGAACAGCATCGACATGCCGTGGTAAAAATATTGTCCCATTTGGGGCAGGTTTGGGTATAAGCTTCTCGCAAACCAGAGTTTCTCTCACAACAAGCCTGATGGTTTCGGTAGGGAACGTGCCACCTTGGGGGACGAAACAATATCTGTTGCCTCTTCTTACTTTCAAATTTTTTCTCATGTCAACATAGAACAACAGGAGTGTTGTGTCAATTTTTGGGATTTTTCGGGGTTCGCTTGGACATTTTTATACATTAACTGAGTTTTCTATGCATCCATGTGCATAATTCAAATTTGAACTACATGCACATGCTCCGGTGCATATAAATGGGTTCAAAATTGGAATGTGTGTCCTTGGTTACATGCTTAAGTCCCATGCAAGAAATGAGAATGAATGTCAAACACCTTGCCACCGTCGCTCGGCCGCTAACATTGAGATACATGGTTTTTAAATTCTAGTAAATCGAAAACGCGTCTAAAATTTATGAAACTTGACATGCTAGCATGGAACGGCATCAACATGCAGTGGTAAAAATATTGTCCCATTTGGGGCAGGTTGGGGTATATAAGCTTCTCACAAACCAGAGCTTCTCACAGCAAGCCTCATGGTTACGGTAGGGAACGTTTCACCTTTCTGGACGAAACGATATCCGTTGCTTCTTCTTGATTTCAATTTTTTTTCTAGTGTCAACATAGAACAACATGAGTGTTGTGTTAATTTTAGGAATTTTTCGGGGTTTGTTTGGACATTTTTATACATTAACTGAGTTTTTTATGCATTTATGTGCATAATTCAAATTTGAACTACAGGCACATGCTCCAGTGCATGTAAATTGTTTGAAAAATCAAATATGTGTCCTTGGCTGCATGCTTAGGTCCCATGCAAGAAATAGGAATGAATGTCAAGCACCTTGCCACCGTCGCTCGGCCGCAAACATTGAGATACATGGTTTTTAAATTCTAGTAAATCCAAAACTCGTCTGAAGTTCATGAAACTTGACATGCTATCAAGGAGCGGCATCAACATGCTGTGGCAAAAAAATTGTCCCATTTGGGGCATGTTTGGGTATAAGGTTCTCGCAAACCAGAGTTTCTCACAACAAGCCTGATGGTTTCGGGAGGGAACGTGCCACCCTTGGGGACGAAACGATATCCGTTGCCTGTTCTTCCTTTCAAAAATTTTCTAGTGTCAACATAGAACGACAGGAGTATTGTGTCAATTTTTGGGATTTTTCGGGGTTCGCTTGGACATTTTTATACATTAACTCGGTTTTCTAGGCATTTTATGTGCATAATTCAAATTTGAACTACATGCACATGCTCCAGTGCAGAAAAATGGGTCGGCATATGAAATGTGTGTCCTTGGGTGCATGCTTAGGTCCCATGCAAGAAATTTGAATGAATTTCAAACACCAGGGCACTGTTGATTGCCGGCAAAACATTGAGATGCTTTGTTTTTAAATTCTAGTAAATCCAAAACTCGTCTGAAATTCATGAAACTTGGCATGCTATCATGAAATGGCACCCGACATGTTGTGGTATTTTTCGTGTCCATTTTGAGAGAAGGCGCACTCGAATAACAACCAACAAAGGCATTTTGAAAAAAATAGCTGCCACTTTAATATCTCAAACATTTGTATAATTCAAATCATGTGCGTTATGTTAACCATTCACGTGACGCCACGTGTCTTGGTTTTAATGGCTATAGGAGGTGCCGTGCGGACAACTGCTTGACTAAACAGGAGGCGTGCGAGCGCAGTCTGGTGCGCAGGCTGACCAAGAGGCATGCAAGCTGTCCTCCAATGTGCAGGCTCACTGGGAAGCATGCGAGCTATACGCTGTGCAGGCTCACTGGGAAGCGAGCCCTTTAACTTCCATGGCCGCCCGCCTTGCTCGCATCCTCTCCATTAATGGTGCCCGAGCTGCTGTTTAATACGGGCGGCCTTACTGTTCGCCTCCTATTCCCTCCCTCCCGCAGACCTCCACCTACGCCATGGCGCACCCCTCCACCCACCGCGGCGCCGGTCCCCGTGCGTTTGGCTGCACCCGGCGCGCCCGTGTCCGTGCGCGCGCCCCCCTCAGCGGCATGGGACGCCGCCGTCGACCGCTACCTCTCAGCGCTGCCAGTTGCCGTCGTCCCGCGCCCCGCTCGTCAATCGCGCGACGACATGTTTGATTTCCAAGTGAAGAACATTTTGTGCTGCCTTGAAGACTTCAACAACGGAGTCCCGGAGGACGACAACGACGGCACGGCACGCCGCCTCCGCCGCCGCCGAAAATAGTTTTTTTGGGGTTTAATACTATATCTCGATCATATGAATATAAATTCGCAGTGTGACTGAATGAAAGATATGGTTTGAACGAACTTACGTTTTTCTCTCTTAATGTACAGACTTATCAAATGATTTTCTTTTGAAAAAAATGTCAATGGTTTTTAAATATAAAACACTCATCGCAAACGTTTTAGTTAGAACACCCGTATGCAAACCGACAGCTTCCCCAGGAAGCCAAGGGAAAATGTGCCGAGCAGGATTTGTGCAGCTCTTGATCGCAAATGTTTTAGATAGAACACCCGTATGCAAAGTGAGAGCTTTGGTCTTCCCCCTTAAGCAAAGGGAAAATTCACAGCGCAGGATTTGTGCATCTCTTCAACGCAAATGGTTCAGATTGAATACAGTATGCAAAGCCAGACTTCGGCGCTAAGCCAAGAGAAAATGTGCCGAGCAGGATTTGTACATCCCTTCAACGCAAACGGTTGGTTTGGATGACCCGTGTGCAACCACGTACAGACAATTTGGTAAGATTTGCATCTGTCATATTGGTTATATTGCCATTTGTCAAACTGGAAAGATTGACATTTGTTGATCTAGTAACATTGCCATTTGTCAACCTTGTAACACTGCGATTTGTCAAAATATGCAGCTAAAAATCACTAGCACTATCTAATTTTTGCAACTAAAATTCAGTAATTAAGCATAGATTTCATTCATAGATTAAGCAGTTGTTCTTTATACAAACAGTTCAACTCGACAGCTGAACCGACCAAACATTTCCCTAATTGTTGCCAACCACGTACTGAAATAGCTAGTTCAACTATATATACTAGCTAATTTTAAGTACGTTGTACAGTTCCACCACATCTATAGTCAGATGAACTGAACAAAATGGCCCCTAAATACTACTACTACGGAGGGGCTTTGTACTACTTCTGGCAGCCTCTCCTCTGCCGAGCGCGCTCAGTAAGAGGCAGAGGAGGAGGAGCCTACCGACGAGCTGGACAACTGCAATACGGTACCTGCCGCTGATGCACCTTCAGCGACGCTCACCTCGAACGCCCTCTGCTGCTCCAGACGACCCCTCTCGAAGCTGTGGTTCTCCTCATAGATCTACTGATTCCTCGCCTCTGAGGCGGCGTGTGTCGCGGCCACGGCGGCGGTAAGGCTCTTTGCATGCTCGATGAGGTGCTCCTCCTCCTCCCGCAGGAACTCGGTGTAGCGCGCAAGGTCGCTGACGCACATGCGGGCCTTCACCTCTGCCTCCCACCTTCGGGCGGCGGTGGCGGAGCGGGTGATGACCCCGGTGGTCGACAGTGGGCTGGCGGCCGACGATGGGGTGGCGGCCACGACCACCACCTCCTGCCCTCGGGCCGCGTTGGCGGAGCGGGTGATGGCCACGGTGGCCGGCAGTGGGGTGGTGGCCACGACGGCCACCTCCCGCCTTTGGGCCGCCGCGGCGGAGCGGGCGATGGCCCTGGCTTTCGATGATGGTGTGGCGGCAACGGCGGCCGGCAACAGCTACCGACGGGCAGCGGCGGCAGAGCGTGTGGTGGGTGTTCTGCGCACACCCAACAGGGACGCCACGCGCACTACACTACGCCGGGGACTGCGCCGCCGCCGCGGTGTAGCCTCCCAGCTGGAGCTGTCCTCTGATTACTGCGGTGTGGCTGAGCGACGACGATGGACCGGTGCCATTGGCGATTGTGGGAGAAGCATACGAGATAAGCTACAGGGAGGGAGGGGAAAATGCAACGCATGACTCGCCGGCCGTGAAGGTTTATATATCAGGCCGGTAAGCATTGGGATTTTGGGGGATTTCACCGAGTCAGGCGGGAAGCTTGCGCGGGAACCTGCGAGGTTGCGTGGGAACGGGCTCACCGACGATTCATTGGCACCACTTCGAGCCACCGTTTGGCTAAAAGAACGCCCCCGCGCGCTGCGCAAGCTTGCGCTGTAAGCCGTCTGCGGCAGCGGGGTGACAAGACGTGAGAGAGGAGGACGAAAGGCCATGTACACATACAGTTAATAAGAAAAACATTTGCGATTTAATTAGCTACTATACCCCTGTCCTGGTTTATAAGTAGGATTTAACTAATAAAATACGAATGCATGTCGCCAAAGATTATATAGTTGGATTCGTATTTGAACATAGTTTCCAATTATATAATTTTTATAACATGCATTAACATTTTGTTGGTTAAATTTAAGGGCAAAGTATGGCACATAATATAAAGGGGACTAATAGACCAAGACAGAGGTAGTAGCACACGACCACTCTCTACGCAGCGACGCAACTGTCGGCCGGCTTGTAGGCGACCATTTCCTGCGTGTTCAACTGCTCTATGCGTGTGGTTGCTTGCGGTTGAGGCGGCCGGGGCGCGCTCTGCTCGCGTCCCGCCGCGCGCACTCTGCTCTCGCGTCCCTTCAGGCGCTCTGCCCTCGTCCCTACTTGCGCACTGCCAGTGTTTGGGGCAGGCGGACGATCACGCACGTTCATGTGCATGCGGTTGCGCCGGGTGCGGCGCGACGATGCAGTTTCCTGCTGCAAAAACTGCCTTGCGGACGCACCGAGAATCCAAGCCACCCGGCCCCCATTTATTCCTGTAGCCATTTACCTTCATCTCTCGCGCCACACGACACAATAAGCACATCCACGACGACACATACAGAGAGGACATCCAGCGGTTCCAATGGCGCTCCCCGTGGCTCCAATGGCGCTCCCAGCGGCCGATGACGACAACGGCAGGCAGTTCACCACGCATCACGTAGTGGACACCCACGTGAGGGGGAAGGCCATCTCGGTGGTGTACACGAATGATCCGGTCTCGGTGGAGAGATCCATCCAAACTGTGGAGCAGTTGCTTGCCGAGGACAAGTACCAAGTGGTCGGCTTCGACCTCGAGTACACCATCGGTCGTGCCGGGCACGATCAGAAGGTTGTCGTCACCCAGTTGTGCGTTCGACATGACGTCCTCGTCTACCACTACCACCTGGCCACAAGGCCTTGCGAGCGTTTCTCCAGGTTTATCAACAGCTCCGACTACAGTTTCGCTACGGTGGACACCACCAATGATCTAAAAGCGCTCAAGGTTTCGGGCTTGAAATGCCAGAATCTTGTCAACATCCAGGACCTCTACAAGGTCTGGGGCAGCGACAACAACAAACAGAACTCCCTGGTTGACCTCGCCTCGGCCATCATCGACCCTTACTACGTGAAGATGAAGGATGAGAGCAAGAAGGACAAGAACACCTGGCACAGTGTCTGGCATGAGAGACTGGATGAACAACACGTCAAGTACGCGGCCAAGGATGCGTACACAAGCTACAAGATGTACATGCGGATCGTTGACATGAGGGAGTGTCTTCTTCCTGCCCCAGACGAGGGATCGAGCCATAGAGCAGTGGCGGGAGCATCACAAGAAGTAGATGACTAGACGATCATTTCTCCTAGTTTAGAATGCATGCAATTGTTTATTGAGGTTTGTGTGAATGATCTGTATAGTCACTTATGTAATTGGATGTTTATTTCAGTTATATATATATACATGTTATTCTTCTGTAGATAGAGCAAATCACACGGCTTATTAGCAGCAATCGTCTGTGTTATTATTGGTCTACGCACACATTTCTGATTACTGACCTGTTTGCCACGCATCACACACATCTTGTTCAGTTGAACCATTTCCATTGTGTTGCCTAATCACACACAGTTCATCCTAGTGAAATGTATGCCATATATCGCACACACCCTCATCTGGCTGCCCGTTTCTGTTGTTCTGCATCATCGCACCATTTGCCACTCATCGCACATGCAACTCTAGTATGAACCGTGTTCGATGTCGCTGCCATCGCAAATGTTTTGCATCTTTTTTGATGGTTTTATTACATCACCGTTTGTGATTGATGCATCGCACACAGTTTCGTCGAAGGATCTTTGATTCGACTGTCGCGTTTGGACCATCCTGCAGTAGTGTATGCTCCGTGGCTGTGCTACTTGCATGGGCCGCTCATGATCACCTCGTACGTGCGGGACACGTGCTTTGGTCTGCGCTCGTACTTGGCTTTTTTGCTGCTTTGTGTGTCCGGCTCCTACCCGGTTGTGGCCGCCGATGGTCTGTTCTTTCACTTGAGCCTGTGCTTCTGGCCACGCGTCGTGCGGCTTGCCTTGCCCTTTGTGCTTGCCAGCCCCTCTGGTTGCATATTGTGATGACCGGCGTGGGTGGCCTCCTTACCTCTGGCGAAGATGTTTGCTATTGTCATGAGAGATGCCACGTCAGGCAATTGTCCTTGCGCCCTCTTACTACCGATCTTATGCCTCAGCATGGGGTCTAGTGCTTCGTTGACGAATGCTTCGATGGTTGTGCCATCAGAAATATTTGGTATTGTATTTTTCTTCATGGGCCAGCGGGCGATGAAGTTGCGTAGTGGTTCTTCTCCTCCTTGCGTTATGTTGTAGAGGTCTACCAGGCTCCCTGGCCGGTGGTATGTCCCCTCGAAGTTGTTGAGGAACTCGTGCTTGAAATCTTCTTAGTTGTGAATAGAGTTTGGTGGGAGCCCGTTGAGCCACGACCGGGACGATCCTGACAGGCACAGCGGGACGTAGCGAACGCGGTTTCCAATGTTGCCGTGTGCTAGCTCAATGGACGTTAAGTAGTCGCTTAGCCAGAGGTTGGGTTTTGTGTCTCCTGAGTACTTTTTGACCTCATGCACAATGAATGGCCGAGGGAATTCGTGTGTGATGACCTCGTAGCCAAAGCATGCGGGCGCGATGCCAGACGTTAGGCGTGGGACCGGGGCTTCGTACTCTGGCCCATGGCGTTCCATGGCCCGGGCTCGCAGATGGTCATGGAGGTCCGGGCGATGGCTGGGGCATTTATGAACTGACCCATCCTGGCTTCTTGCCCTTGCGGCCCGTATCATGTGTTAGAGGTCGTTGATACATCCATTTTGCATCATGTTTTCCTACTGTTATTTATAGTGTTTCAATTCAATATAACGCTTTGTGGAGTAATTCTAATGCCTTTTCTCTCAAAATATGCAAGGTTTACACAAAGAGGGAGATTGCCGGCGGCTGGAATTCTGGACCTGAAAAAGCAACGTCAGAGATACCTATTCTGCACATCTCCAAATGAGCTTAAATTTTACAGAGATTTATTTTGGAATATATGAAAAATATTGGAGAAAAGAAATACCAGAGGGGGCCACCCAGGTGCCCACTAGGCACCAAGGCACACCTACCCCTCCCACCTGGCGCGCCGTGGTGGGTAGTGGGGCCCCTGGCCAGCGTCCGGTGCCCATCTTAAAGGGGAGGAATTTCGGGATGGAGCGCCGCCATCTCAAGGCGAAACCTGGGCAGGAGCACTTTTGCTCTCTGGCGGAGCGATTCCGCGGGGGATACTTCCCTCCGGGAGGGGCAAATCGAAGCCATCGTCATCACCAACAACCCTCTCACCTTGGGAGGACCAATCTTCATCAACATCTTCACCAGCACCATCTCATCTCAAAACCCTAGTTCATATCTTGTGTTCAATCTTTGTATCAAAACCTCAGATTGGTACATGTGGGTGACTAGTAGTGTTGATTACATCTTGTAGTTGATGCGAGTTGGTTTATTTGGTGGAAGATTAAATGTTTAGATCCATTTTGCTATTTATTACCCCTATGATCTTGAGCATGAATATGATTTGTGAGTAATTGCTTTTGTTCTTGAGGACATCGGAGAAGTCTTGTCATAAGTAATCATGTGAATTTGGTATTCGTTTGATATTTTGATGATGTGTATGTTGTGATTCCCTTAGTGGTCTTATGTGAACATCGACTACATGACACTTCACCATCTTTGGGCCTAAGCGAATGCATTGTGGAGTAGTTATTAGATGATGGGTTGCTAGACTAGAGTGACAGAAGCTTAAACCCTAGTTTATGCGCTATTCCATAAGGGGTTGATTTGGATCCATATGTTTAATGCTATGGTTAGATTTTATCTTAATTCTTCTTTCGTAGTTGCTGATGGTTGTGAGAGGGGTTAATCATAAGTGGGAGGCTTATTAAAGTAAGAACAGCACCCAAGCACCGGTCCACCCACATATCAAATTATCAAAGTAGCAAACGTGAATCAAACAAACATTATGAAAGTGACTAGATGAAATTCCCGTGTGTCCTCAAGAACGTTTTACTTAATATCATAGACCGTTCCGGCCTGTCCTTTGCTACAAAAAGGATTGGGCTACCTTGCTGCACTTTTTTACCTTTACTATTATTTGCTCGTTACAAATTATCCTGCTATCAAACTATCTGTTACCGACAATTTCAGTGCCTGCAGAAAATACCTTGCTGAAAGCCGCTTGTCATTTCCTCCTGCTCCTCTTTGGGTTCAACACAGTTACTTATCGAAAGGACTACGATTGATCCCCTATACTTGTGGGTCATCAAGAATCTTTTCTGGCGCCGTTGCCGGGGAGTGAAGCACTTCTGGTGAGTGGAGTTTGGTAAGGAAAAATTTATATTACGTGCTGAAATTTACTGTCACTTGTTACTATGGAAAACCATCCTTTGAGGGGTTTGTTCGGGGTATCTTCACCTCGACCGGAAGCACAAAGAGTTGCTCCTCAACCTTTTGCATCTACTGAAAATATTGGTTATGAGATTCCTTTGGGTATGATAGAGAAATTGCTAGCTAATCCTTATGTAGGAGATGGAACACTACATCCTGATATGCACCTAATCTATGTAGATGAAGTTTGTGGATTATTTAAGCTTGCAGGTTTACCTGGAGATGAAGTTAAGAAAAAGGTTTTCCCTTTATATTTTGGGGGAAAATCATTGACATGGTATAGGCTATGTGATGATATTGGAGCTTGGGACTAGAATCGATTGAAGTTGGAATTTCA
This sequence comes from Thinopyrum elongatum, assembly GCA_011799875.1. Taxonomy (NCBI): domain Eukaryota; kingdom Viridiplantae; phylum Streptophyta; class Magnoliopsida; order Poales; family Poaceae; genus Thinopyrum; species Thinopyrum elongatum. The sequence goes on from CM022299.1 coordinate 391,347,792, forward strand.
TCAAAAGTTTTATCCTATGCATCTAATTCATCGTGATCAAAATTATATATATAATTTTTGACCTCGTGAGCGATAAAGTATCTCTCAAGCTTGGGGGAGGCTTAAATACATGATGTATACGTGTCCCAATCATGAGCTCTCACGGGAAATTATCTTACAGAATTTGTATGCTCGGCTTTCTCATGATAATCAAACCATGCTCGATTCTTCTTTGACTGGCTCTTTTAAGAAGTAAACTATTGAATTCAGATGGAACCTTCTGGAAAGGATTAAACATAACTCCGAAGATTGGGAACTCGACAAAGGTAATGAGTCAGGTATAACACTTAAGTTTGATTGTGTTAAATCTTTTATGGATACCGATGCTTTTCACAAGTTTAGCACTAAATATGGACTTGATTCTGAGATACACTAAAAAAATACACTTCCATGATGATACGTGTTTTTCACAGTAGGTCATGTTTTTTGTCATGCATGTACATCCATGATGATTTTATGACAGAATCAAGATAGTCATACATGTGCTGTCGTAGAAGTGTTCCATGACAATACCAAAATTAACATCACGGACGATAAATGGCGCGTCATGGAAGCGCTTTCGTCAAGGGTAACCGACACGTGGCATCCACCGTAACGGGTCGCCGTTATGCTATCGGGTCCGATTTTGGATCCGATAACCCGTTAACAGCCCGGACCAGTGGGGCTTTTCCACGTGTAAAATTCTCGTTGGCCGCAGCAACCACATGTCAGCACCGCGAAAGGACAGATGTCAACCGCCCAATGGACAGGAGGCGCCTATGGTACGTCGACACGTGGCAAGGCCCAATAGTGGCCCATTTAGGTTAAAAAGGCTAGCCCAATAAAAATTAGCGGGCTGGCCAATTAACGGCCTGCTTGCAGATGGCCCATTCGCAGTTAAGGCCCGTACGACTAGTGTCAAATCGGCCCATCAACGGCCCATTCTAGACTTGTTATCATTGCGGCCCATGGTCACTTCTGGCCCGTTAACAGTTCGCTAAGTATTTGGGCCGAATTACGACCTGATGTGTTTTTGGCCTGTTAAAGGTCCTGCTTCATTTCGGCCCATTTATTGGCCATTGAAACTTTCGGCCCATAAACGACCGTGAAGGAATTGGGTCATATTCGGCCATGTCTGACATTCGGCCTGTTAGAGGCCCACTATAGCTTTGGGCCACTTCTAGCCTGTTGTGTTTTTTGGCCTGTTAACGTCGGACGAAATCCATGGGCCATATGTGGCCCAACGTCACATTGGGCCTATTAACGGCCCATATGAAACTGCTACTAATCAAGCCCGACCGCAATTCCAGCCTGGTAAAGGCCCGTGTAGTAGGTTGGCACATTTACGGCCCATTTGTATTTTGGCCTGTGAACGATCCGCATCGTAAATAGGCCACCAGGAGCTGAGATACATTTCGGCCTGCTAATGACCAGTGGGTTATTTGGCACAATCAGGGCCCAATCTAACTTTCGGCCTATTAAAGGCCCATGTTATTTATGGGCTCAAGATATTTAGACATGTTAACGGCATGTTGTTATTGAGGGCCCAAATTATGTTTAGGCCTATTAAAGGCCCACTGTGGGCACAGGCCTACCAAAAATAAGAAAGCTTATGCAGATTTAGGCCTAGATATTTTTAGTGGGCTACATGCAAATTACGGCCTATAATCGTTTTTAGCCCAATTGGAATTGTGGGCCCGACGAATGTTGGCACGTTGGGCTCCTACGAAGCTTTCGGCCGAATACATTACTAAGATAAACCTACACTATACAAAAATAGCGTCGTAATTTCTATAGCCTTTGGCAACACGATAAATGTTGTATCACAACAAAATAAATTCCAGCCATACAACAAAAGGCCTGTTGGCATAAAGTTTACAGTCCTTGCAGTAAAAGCACCATCAGATGTATAGAAGCACAGATCATTTGACCTGAGTGCTAATGTTTCAGGCTGTAGAATCTGATGGAGCAGCATGATCTTCCCCTTTTTTCTGCCATTGCTCTTGAACAACGAAGCAAATGTCTGATAGTCTGATTTCAAAACCATTCATATCTTGACGACATTTGTCAACCACTATTCTTGTTTCCGAAACGACCTCCATTAGGGATTGGACTTGTGTTTGGAGCACAGATATATCACTCTGTCTAGCCAGAAGATTTTGTTCAGCAGGCGATTTGGACGAGGTTACCTTGACAACCAACCCAGAATTATGCAGGAAGGTGCTTTTTGCACTGTTAGTGGAGAGATACTGACGCACTGCAGCAAGAGGTGACATTGTGCCTGTGGTAGCCTCGTCACCTTCAGGTGGTTGTGGCTGTTCAATCATTTGTTCCATAGCTTGCTGAAAGTTTGAACTTGTAGATTAGTGTACCAGATAAGTTACTAATGAGACAAAAACAAACAAAATAGGTTTCACGTTTATACATAACTTATTTTGGTGAACTACTGTAATACATTAGCATGTATTGTAGTGCCAACTACATAATAAAATCACTTTCGGAACATATGTCCATGTAGCATGCCTACTGTATTGTCTATTTCCTCACATTCGTTGACATCTAAGGATAAAGAGACATGGTTTAAAGTAGGATAAACATAGTATGACATCATTCATATCATGGGCAAACAGATATCAAACAAACATGCTATAGTACCATTGTGTGGGCACGTGAACATCACAACTAGATTACAGATCAAGACCAAAAGAATATCCTTCCTCTCTTTTAAACCGTGTAAGGTGAAATGATACATTAAGACAACTGTGTATAAAAGAAAATAGAGTAACTGACATTGGCTGCAAACCAAGCAGTTAAATGAACATGTCACAGTAACAAGCAGTTCAAAGGTAGGAGGAGTAAGGACTTACAACAGCGGCTTGAACTGGTGTGCTCATGCCCTTCATCTTGCTGATGTGGCAATCCTTGAAGATTTGCACTGCATTCGGTTCAGGTTCTTTTTTGTCCGCACGGGCTTTCCTCTATATTTGGAACAAGTCAATATAGATACAATAATATGGCACAGAAAAAAGAAGGAAGTAGCAGCTATTTACAAGGGCCTCGCAGTGTGCAATATAGCTACGAGATCCTGTTGTCTGTTGAAATTTCACTTTAGAACGGTTGGTCTTGTTCTTCAAACAGTTAGCCCAGAAGAAGATACACTTGTAAGGCACATACGTAAATAGAAGTTCAATATGTGATCTGATCAAATACATATACCCTACCTGATACTTTGGATCAGACCAGTGTTTAACAAGGGTTGTCTAGTCTTCATCTGTAATATATTCCACTAGAGATGTTTGGGCAATTTCATTGTTAGCCTTGCCTTCAAAGTGAGTTTTTCTAAGGTGATACCGATACTGTCGTAGAGCAGACTGAAAAACATGAGTGCATGCTTGTTTAGTTGCATCATCTTTCGGACCCAACTTGAACCTCATCTGTTGAAAAAAGAATGTGAGTCTTATTAGGAGGAAGCTGGAAAGTATGGGACAGAGCAAGACAATATTACAAATTGCAATGAATAACATTACTTATGGATAAATGGTCAAGGAAGGTGTTTCTGGGTATCCTCTTTCTCATTCATGTACTGGATCCACGTTGGGAGGATACATGCACGACACCTAACGGCAATGGCTGCCTCTGATACTAACTTGGCTGACTATGTAGCATCACGTGGCCTTTTTAAACCTGCCTCAAAATGGATCTCCATTCTTCCTCCTTTAGATTTTGTTAATCTGTCAAGCATTATCCCTGATGTCTATTTCTGCTTGCGCCGTGGTGCTAGTTCAACAACGAATATGGAAAGTGTTAGTGCACATCAAACTGTGAGAGTACATATAAAGGAGCATGCAGCTGCAACTTGACTCGGTCAGGTACCGTCTTGGTGTTGATGCTCATGAGGTTCATCTGATCTTGCCAAGTCCTGTTGTGTCAGCAGTGCTTTGGAAGTAGTGTTAGGTGTGAAGCCAGCTTGGGAACAGGCCAGTTGCGGAGCAAACTAACAACTCGTTGAGATGCCGGTATAGTTGAAGGGGATGCAGCAGCTGGTGACGATGACATGTACCTAGGGTAGGGTCTTGGGCCTGACCCATATGCCCTACCCAAGGTCACCACACGAGAGGCCAAGGCCTACGAAGACAGAAAGAAGATACTGACTGGTATCATCACGGAGTGCAACCCACTCGACCGAAGATCCACTCAGAGACTCGAAGAACCAGAAGATCCACTCGAAGGGCGGGAGGCCTAAGGTCGCCTGTAGATAGCAACGGTTGGTCATTCACTCCGTCACCATAAAGGTCATTCAACACGGGCGTTACCAGTAATGTTCGTATCATTACTCTCTCATTGAATCCTTGCGTAACTCAGGACTGCGAGGGGTCGGCGCACTCTATATAAGCCACCCCTCCCCTCTGGCACAAGGGTTCGCACCCCCTGTAACTCAACACTCCAATCAACAAGCCTCCCAGGCACCAAGACGTAGGGCTGTTACCTCCTCTGAGAGGGGCCTAAACTCGTAAAATCCGAGTGTACAACCTCGCCGTAGCTAGTCACTGCCTAATCCTACGTACCCCCCATCTCTACTGTCAGATCCGTTCCCATGACAGTTGGCGCCCACCATGGGGCAGGCGTCTAAGAGACTTTTGACGAGGTTGCAATATTTGATTTCCATCGACATGGTTTTCGGCAGTGGATTGTCTCTGGGCCACGAGATCCGTCTCGGCGCGCTCGGCTTCATCGTCGACGATTCAGCCTAGCTCCAGGAAGCCCCCCTCGACGTCGAGGCGCTCCACATTCACGGGTCGGCCCACTTCCGCGCGAGTGCTTGCGGCGTCCTCCTACGGCAGCCGTCGACTCAGTATCGGTCGGCTCCTGCGGCGTCTTCGCTTCCCGCTGCCCATCACCGCAAGCGATCTGGTCGCTCGTGGCTCCAGTGGTGGGTGAAGCACACGGTGGCCCATCAGTCGGCCACGCCTCAAATCATGGAAATCGAGCCCGATGAGTCCCTTTATGGTTTGTTTGATCTGTCGACCGGCCACTCGGATACTCTTTCCGAGTGCGAAAGCAATGATCCTGCGGCGAAAGTCCTCATGGTTGGTCCCCAGCGCAGCCCGCCAGGATTCCCCCATGTTGGGGGTGATAGCGGCGGTCCGTCGCTCGGCAACGATGAATACTATCCTCAAGCCCTCACTGCGGAGCAGAGAGAAGAGCTGCAGCGTCGGAACGATCAAGCTCTCCAGACCCCCATCATTGGGGAGACCCCCGAGGCTCAGGCCTTGGAGGCTGCGCACGTAGCCACTCTGGCTGAGTGTGCGCGCCTGGAGAATCTTCAGCGATCACTCGACGACCGCGCTCACAGGCAAATCACAAGTTCCAGTCGACGGCAGCGGCAATTGTTCCCGACTGGACCTCGGGATGAGTGTCAGGTGTACCGCACTCCGATCCAAAATGTTGCAGCGGCTGCACGTATTGCAGATTCGATCCAGCCGTCCCGTTCCGAGGCTGGTAGAGGCTTACAGCAGATTCGGGCACTGCTCAGGGCGGCCGGGCAGCAGAATTCAGCTGTTTCCCAGTCACGCAATAGGATTCACAGCAGGTCCGTCTTGGCGGACACAGTTCAGTCGGCACACAACCCGAGATCACCTCCACGTCGTGAAGATCATGGTTATCACCGGGACCAGTACCTGGGTCGAGGCCATGGGCAGTTTGACCCTCGATACCACCATGATGACCGCCGTCGAGTGCCTACACCCCCTCCGAGGGGTGGTTCGTATGTGCCCCGGTGGTATGATGACAGGCACCCGTACGGTGACGAGCGGAGGATTCCAGTCAACCCCCGAGAGCCCGGGTTTGATGCAAGGTCAGTCCTCATTCAGGGCCTGGTTGACAGAGGCAGAGCTAACAGAGAAGGTCTGGACAGAGATCGCCCGAGTGGGAGCAGAGTGTTTGTCTCTGGGCCCGAGTGTTTCAGCAGAGCCATTCGAGCTGCTGAGATTCCTCCCAACTTTCCGATTGGCTGCAGGAGTGAGCAAGTTTACTGGCGAGTCAAAGCCAGACACGTGGTTGGAGGATTACCGAGTGGCAGTGTAGATTGGGGGAGGCAATGACGAAGTGGCCATGAAGCACCTGCCTTTGATGCTTGAGGGCTCGGCCAGGGCCTGGTTGAATCAGTTGGCTCCTGCTAGCATATACTGTTGGGAAGACTTGGCCCGAGTGTTTATCAAGACATTTGAAGGCACTTGCAAGCGTCCCGCTGGGCTGTCTGAGTTGCAACATTGTGTCCAAAAGCCGAATGAAACTTTGAGAGATTACATCCAGCGTTGGACTACACTTCACCATCTGGTGGAGAATGTTTCAGAGCACCAAGCAGTCTGCGCTTTCAAGGAAGGCGTACGGTACGGAGAGCTCACACTGAAATTTGGTCGTTCCGAGGCCATGACTCTGAATCGGATGATGGAGATAGCCACTCGGTACGCGAATGGCGAAGAAGAAGACCGACTCCATAATGGCAAAGGGAAGACAGTCGACCTCGACGCTGGGGGCAGAAATCCCAGTCGGAAGCAGAAACGCAAAGCTGAAGCCGCAGGCCAGGCTGAAGCTGCAGTGGTGAATACCCAAGGAAAGTTCAAGGGAAAGCCCAAGGGGCCATGGATACCTAAGAAGATCAAGGACCAGTCGGGCCAGGATGTCCTGGATTTACCGTGTGCCATCCACACGAAGAAAGATGAAGAGGGCAACTTGATTTTGCCCAAACACACCACTCGATAGTGCAGATTCCTTATCCAGCAGTTCCGTGAAGGTCAGCAGAGTGAGAAGGGCTCTGATAAGGATGAAGATGAATAAAAGGCGGATGATTACCCAAAGGTCAATGCAACCCTGGTGATTTTTGCCGACATTGAGAGCAAAAGTCGACTGAAAGTCATCAACAGAGAGGTGAACATGGTTGCTCCGGCAACTACAACATACCTCAAGTGGTCAAAGACTCCTATCACCTTCGATTAGTCGGATCACCCAGCTCACATTGCTACCCCCGGGCGGCAAGCTTTGGTGGTCGAGCCAGTCCTTGGAGGCACTCGACTGCGTAAAGTTCTCATGGATGGTGGCAGTGGTTTGAACATTCTGTATGCTGAGACCCTTCAGGGGATGGGCATTCCGATGTCCCGACTCAGTGAGAGCAACATGCAGTTCCACAGAGTCATCCCAGGAAAGAAAGCGAAATCACTCGGGCAGATTGCTTAGGATGTGGTTTTTGCCGATTCAAAGAATTTTCGCAAAGAAAAGCTGACGTTTGAAGTGGTAGATTTTCACAGTGCCTATCATGCTATTCTGGACAGACTGGCGTATGCTCGTTTCATGGCCCGTCCATGTTATGTATATCTCAAACTGAAGATGCTCGGGCCCAAAGGTGTGATCACGGTCACTGGGAATCGACAGAGAGCAGAGGAATGCCTCCAGATGGGTTCCAAGATAGCTGACGAGCAAATGGCGGTGGTGGAACTGGAAGAGTACAAGAAGAATGTCGATCTGAGTGATTTCCTCCATTCCAAGAAGCCTGCTTCTGAGTCCGCATTTCAGTCGGCTGGTGAGACAAAGCCAGTTCACATTCACCCAGAAGATCCCACAGCTGCTCCGACCCACATCTCAACGACACTCGACAGCAAATAGGAAGTCGCGCTCAACCAGTTCCTCCGTGAGAACTGGGACATCTTCGCATGGAAACCATCGGACATGCCAGGTGTACCCAGGGGACTGGCTGAGCACCATTTGCGTGTCGACTCCAAAGCCAAACCTGTCAAAGAGCATCTCCGTCGGTCCGCCGTGGAGAAGAGGAAGGCGATTGGCGAGGAAGTGGCTCGGCTCTTGGCAGCTGAGTTCATACGCGAGATATACCACTCCGAGTGGCTCGCCAACGTCGTCATGGTACCTAAGAAGGATAATTCACTTCGCATGTGCATTGACTTCAAACATATCAATCGAGCCTGCCCGAAAGATCATTTTCCGATCCCTCGCATTGATCAGATAGTCCACTCGAGTGTACAACCTCGCTGTAGCTAGGCACTGCCTCCATCTACGTACCCCCATCTCTACTGTCAGATCCGTTCCCACGACAGCTAGTGGAGCAGGTGATACTGTGTTTGTAGATTTAGCCGGTGGACTTGCACCTTCTACTGCACTATAAGTACCAGCAGAATCTCGAGGGAAGATCCTTTTCCGTTGCACCCGACGAGTAACACCATTCCCCACTATATTATTTTCCTTGCTCTTTTTTGACTTTGCCATGTCAAGCCATACCCACAACACAAAAGAATAAAATCGCTCTTCAGAACTCATTGATGCATGATATAGATAAGCAATACTTTGATGTAAGACGACCGTATGAGGAGGATGGAATATGTAACAAAAAACAGGACGGCGTGACATATTCACAGCTACGATCTGTAAAATAAGCAGAAGGATTTTCAAGAAAATAGAAGTAATGCAAGCTAGACACCATATGAAAGATGCAACCAATATCACTCTGCCAAGTTAAAAGTGTCATGTCATAAGTGGCATTTCGAAAAATTAGAAGCAGTACAACCTGGAAATCAATGCAAGATGCAACCACTATCACACTGCCAAGTTAAAAGCGTCCAATCATGAGTGATTGATGCGGGATACACAATAGCAGTACTTTGATGTAAGAACATGGTATGATAGATAGATGCAGTGTATTCTAGACACAGAAAGGCATGTCAGATGCACATGTATAACGTATAAACTCAGCAGGTGCAATTTAATCAAAATAGAAGAAATACAAGCTAGACAACATATGCAACATGAAACCAATTATCACACTGTCAACTTAGAGCAAGTACCTGCGATGGTGGAGTAGGGGAGATGAACTCATCATGTAGACTTGGGACATCAACTGCAGTAGCCGTAGCAGTGGCAAATCTAGAAAGCCTCCGTTTGCGTAGGTCTGGAGGACCACCAACATCCCCTTACTTACTCGTTTCCTTCCTTTTTTTTGATATTGCCTTCTGAAGTCAAAACCACAAGAAGATGAATAAAATTAGCTCTGCATAACTGGTTGATGCATGATACAGATGAACACTACTTTGATGTAAGGCAAGCGCATGATAGGAGGATGGAATATATACAAAAAAAATGACAGCATTGCATATTCACACGTAGGATAGGAGGATGGAATATGTATGAAAAACAGTAAGCAGAAGGCATTTCAACAAAATTAGAAGAAATGAAAGCTAGGCACCATATGAACATGCAACCAATATCACTCTACCAGGTAAAAAGTGTCTCGTCATAAGTGCCATTTCAACAATTAGAAGCAGTACAAGCTAGAAGACAATGCAAGATGCAACCTACATCACACTCCCAAGTTAAATGTGTCTTATAGGTAAGTGATTGTTGCATGTATAAGTTGTAAGCTAACACGCAACCACATATAACAGTGCCAACTTAGAGCAAGCAACTGCGATGGTGGAGTAGGGGGGATGTGCTCATCATCTACACAGCTACGTTGACTGTCCAGCCTTGTGTTGTCTTACGAATCTTGTTGGGAGGATGGCGGAGTAGAATCTGTAGAGACCCTCTGTTTGAGTTGCTCCGAAGGACAACCATCATCCACTGCCTTACTAATTTTCTTCAGCTGTATTGATTTTGCATTGTGAAGTCAAACTGATAAAAAAACGAATAAAATTCACTCTTCAGAACTCATTCGTGCATGATACTGACGAACACTACTCGGATGAAAGGCAAACACATGATACGAGGATGGAATATGTACGAAAAACAGGACGGCGTGACATATTCAACCTATGATGTGGTAACTAAGTAGAAGGCATTTCAATAAATTAGAAGCACTTCAAGCTAGACACCATATGAAAGATGCAACCAATATCACTCTGTCAAGTTCAAACTGTCTGGCGTTTCAACAAATTAGAAGCAGTACATGCTAGAAATCATATGCAAGAGGCAACCAATATCACAGTGGCAACTTAAAGGTGCCTCGTCATAAGTGACAGATGCGGGATACGCAAGAACAGTAGTCTGATGTAAGAACATGGTGTGATCAGATACAGTATGTTCTATAAACAGGAACACGTGTCATATTCACAGGTATGATGTGTAAAGTAAGCAGATGCAATACAACAAAGTTAGAAGCAATACAAGCTAGACATCATACGCAACATGCAACCACATATAATAGTGCCAAGTTAGAGCAAGCACCTGTGATGGTGGAGTAGGGGAGATGTGCTCATCATCTACACATCTACGTTGACTATCCAGCCTTGCATTGTCTTGCGAATCTTGTTGGGAGGCTGGAGGAGTAGAATCTATAGAGACCCTTTGTTTCAGTTGCTCGGAAGGACCACCATCATCCAATGCCTTACCAATTTTCTTCCGCTTTATTGATTTTTCATTGTGAGGTCAAACCGACAAGAAAAAGGAATAAAATTCACTCTTCAGAAGTCATTCATGCATGATACTGATGAACACTACTCGGATGAAAGGCAAACTTATGATACGAGGATGGAATATGTACAAAAAACTGGACGGCCTGACATATTCACACCTATGATGTGGTAACTAAGTAGAAGGCACCTCAACAAATTAGAAGCACTGCAAGCTAGACACCATATGGAAGGTGCAACCAATATCACTCTGCCAAGTTAAAACTGTCTCGTCTTTGGTGGCGTTCATCAAATTAGAAGCACTACATGCTAGAAATCATATTCAAGACGCAAACCAATATCACACTGCCAACTTAAAGGTGTCTCATCATAAGTGACTGATGCAGGATACACAAGAAGAGTAGTTTCATGTAAGAACATGGTGTGATAGACAGATATAGTATGTACCAAAAATAGGAAGGCGTGTCATATTCACACGTATAATGTGTAAGCTAAGCAGATGCAGTTTACACTAATTAGAAGCAATACAAGCTAGACACCATATGCAACATGCAACCAGATATCACACTGCCAAGTTAGAGCAAGCACCTGGGATGGTGGAGTAGGGGAGCGGAGACTTGGAACTTGTAATGCACTAGCAGTACAAGGAGAATCCGTACAGATGCTCCGTTTACATTGTTGTAGAGGACCACCATCATCGCCTTCCTTACTCTTTTCCTTCCTCTTTTTTGATTTTGCCTTGTCAAGTCAAACCCGCAAGAAAAAGGAATAAAATTTGCTCTTCAGAACTCATTGATGCATGATACCGACGAACACTACTTTCATGTAAGGCAACCGCATGATATGAGGATGGAATATGTATGAAAAACAGGATGGCATGACATATTGACATGTATGATGTGCAAAGTGTAAACTAAGCACAAGGCGTTTGAACTAATTAGAAGCAATGCAAGCTAGACACCATATGAAAGATGAAACCAATATCACTCTGTCAAATTAAAAGGGTGGCCTCATAAATGTATTTGAACAAATTAGAAGCAATACATGGCAACATGATAGAAATAATATGCAATATGCAACGAATAAAGGTGTCTCATCGTAAGTGATTGATGCAGGATACAGAAGTTTCCTGTAAGAACATGGTTAACAGATAGATGTAGTATGTACCAAAAATAGGAAGGCATGTCATATTCACAAGTATAATGTGTAAACTAAGAAGATGCAATTTACCCTAATTAGAAGGATTACAAGCTAGACACCATATGCAACATGCAACCACATATCACACTACGAAGTTAGAGCAAGCACCTGCGATGGTGGTGTAGGGGAAATGTAGTCTTCAAGTACAGAGCTATGTTCAATATCTTCATTTAGACTTGTTTCTTGGGAATCATGTGGGGAGGATGAAACTGCACACTTTATAAGAGTAGCGTGTCTCATACTAACCCACGGGCGTGACTGTCTCATCATAAGTGATAGATGCAGGATACACAAGAACAGTAGTTTGATGTAAGAACATGGTGTGATAGGCAGATGTAGTATGTAGCAAAAACAGGAAGGCGTGTCATATTCACCTGTATGATGTGTAAGCTAAGGAGATGCAATTTAACAAATTAGGAGCAATGCAAGCTAGGCACCATATGCAATATGCAACCAAATATCACACTGCCATGTTAGAGCAAGCACCTGGGGTTGTGGAGTAGGGGAGATAAGATTTGGAACTTGCACTGCAGTAGGAGTAGCAGGAGAATCTGCAGAGATCATTTGTTTCGGTTGCTCCAGAGGACCACCATCATCCCGTGTGTTCATCCTTTTAGATTTTGTCTTGTCAAGTCAAACACACAAGAAAAAGGAATGAAATTCGCTCTTCCAAATTCGTTGATGCATGATACTGATGAACACAACTTTTATGTAAGGCAACCACTTTGTAGGAGGATGGAATATGTACCAAAAACGCTAAGCAGAAGGCATTTCAACAAATTGGAAGCAATGCAAGCTAGACAGCATATGAAAGATCCAACCAAAATCACTCTACCAAGTTAGAAGTGTCTCATTATAAGTGGCATTTCAACAAATTAGAGGCAGTACATGCTTGAAATGATATGCAAGATGCAACCAATATTACACTGTCAATTTCAAGGTGTCTCATCAGAAGTGATTGATGACGGATACACAAGAAAAGTAGTTTGATGTAAGAACATGGTTAATAGAAAGACGTAGTATGTACCAAAAACAGGAAGGCATGTCATATTCACAGGTATAATGTGTTAACTAAGCAGATGCAATTTACCCTAATTAGAAGCATTACAAGGTAGACACCATATGCAACATGCAACAACATATCACATTGCCAAGTAAGAGCAAGCACCTGCGATGGTGGTGTAGGGGAATTGCGGTCATCGACTACAGAGCTACATTGACTATCTTCATTTAGCCTTGCTGTTTCTTGAGAATCATGTGGGGAGGATGACACTGCACTCTTTAAAAGAGTAATGCGTCTCACAGTAACCCACTGGGGGTGACTGTCTCATCATAAGTGATTGATGATGGATACACAAGAGCATTAGTTTGATGTAAGAACATGGTTAATAGACAGATGTAGTATGTATCAAAAATAGGAAGGCATGTCATTATCAAAGGTATAATGTGTAAAGTAAGAAGATGCAATTTAACCAAATTGGAAACAATACAAGCTAGACACCATATGAAACATGCAACCACATTTGACAGCGCGAAGTTAAAGCAAGCACCTGGGATGGTTGTGTGTGGCAATTGAGATCATCAACTGCAGAGCTACATTTACTGTCTCCATCTACTGACACTACACCCTTTAGAGTGCTGAAACGCTTAGTGCTTATCCTGGAATTACACTGGAGCGACTTCTGTCTTTTCTTTTGTGTATTCATCAACAGTGCGTCAGAGTTTGAAATACGCATGCATAAAAAACAATAGTGTGAGTATGGGTGAAGTGTGTGCACAAGTAGTACAGTGTAAAAGTAGCAAATAGTAGGTGGGTGAGAAATAAATGACGGGAGACATATGATAGCTCTACAACATGCATGTCACACGAAATTAGATTCTACTCCCTCTGTTCCTAAATATTTGTCTTTCTAAAGACTTCAACAAGTGACTACATAAGGAGCAAAATGAGTGAATCTACGCTCTAAAATGTGTCTATATACATCTGTATGTGGTAGTCCATTTGAAATCTCTAAAAAGACAAATATTTAGGAATGGAGGGAGTAGGATTTTGAAATATGAGCACAGGGATGGCTGTGAAATGCAGATACTCCTCCAGCACACCACAAGGTGTGGTCCTATGAAAATAACAGTCGACTGAAAACAACGGCCTGGTACGGCCCAGCTACAAGACCCCCCAAGGCAAGACCCTCGCGGGGCCCCCCAGCCTTGCGAGGAGAACGACGCCAAGACCTCCAGAGGAGCGGCCTCCCCAGGTTGCCTCCCGAGGAGTGGAGATTCCCATGCAGGTGCCCAACCTCACGAGGCTGCAGTGACGTGAGCCATGACGACCAAGGCCAGGCGGGCACTAGCGGGCGCAGGGGAGACAGTTTCCTCTTTGGTGCTAAGGAGGCAAGGACGTACGCGGGTTCCCGAGGAATCCCCCAAAGGTTTCCGTTCCGGTGCAACGAGACCAAGACCACGGGCTCGGCAGGACGGATGTCATCGTCGACCCCACCGCGGCGTCACGACCAGAAGCTTTGCACGCGAAGACCGCCTTTTGTCAAGATTAGATGTACTTCTTGTCCCCCTTCGAATTGGCTGTTGTGGGATCCCTTTCCGCCTAAGTTTTGGGGGAAGAGGACCAAGGCCACTATAAATATAGGTTAGCCACCACCGGAAGAGGGGATCCAACCACCCTCACCTCTCGAGCCCTCGCGAGGTCGCTCGAACCACTGTACTTGTTCATCCTCAGCCTCCTCATCAATCCACCACAAAGCAGGAGTAGGGTCTTACACCGCAAGGTGGCCTGAACCTGGGTAAACTGCCGTGTTCACCTTCTTCCCCACTAACACGAACTCTACGTAGCTAGGCCAGAGGGTGAGGAGCTAGAGGCTTGGCCGAGTTGAGATATTCGCACACGCCCCAGAGTTTGAACCTCCTTGGGCCTGCGGAGCCCTGAATCCGACATTTGGCGTGCCAGGTAGGGGCGTGTCGAAGCTCCATCCCCCCGCCGATCATGCTTCGCCCCCGCCTCATCGTCCCCATGGCGGATGCTGTCCCACCGGCATGGTGGCCCGAGGCCTACGGGAGCTCTACGGGTTTCCCGGCCTTCGCCCCTAGTATGCGTCGGGTACGATGGCCGGTGAAGTTTAGGCCAGTGCTGCCCCCGCTGTACGACGGTGTTGCGGACCCCGAGGAGTTCCTCCGGCTCTATGCCCAGGCCATCCAGGTGGCGGGTGGCGATGACAAGGCCATGGCAAATTGGCTCCCTCTGGCCCTCTTGGAGGTGCCACGCGCGTGGCTCCGCAGCCTCCCTGAGACCTCGGTGTCCACCTGGGAAGGGCTTCGCGGCCTGTTCATCGCGTGTTTCGTGGCCCCTGAACCTCACGCAGTCGCTTGTATCCATGGCGGGTCGCAGGCGCCCGCGTCTGGTCGCCACGTCAAGTAGCTCCTCCGCCGGGTACGCGCTCCCCAATCGCGGCTGGAGGCCTCCCGGGGCCGTACCAGGCCAGAGACCGACATCACCTTCGACTCCAGAGATCACCCCAGGACTACAGCTGTCGCCGGTGCACTCCCCATACTGTGCACACCCATGATCAGCAACGTGGCAGTCACCCGAACCCTCATCGACGACAATGTCGGACTCAACATCCTCTCTATTGAGACCTTTGATATGCTCCAGATGCCCTACGATCAGCTCGCGCCCACCAAGCCCTTCTCGGGGGTGACCAAGGGTTCCGCCACCCCCTTGGGACGGGTGCGCCTCCCCGTCACCTTTGGCACTCACGACAACTACCGCACCGAGCTGACCGACTTCGACGTGGCCCGCATCGGCCTCCCGTACAATGCCATCTTGGGATATCCGGCCCTCGCCAAGTTCATGGCGGCGTCACACCCGAGCTACAACGTCATCAAGATGCCCGGCAGCAGCGGCATCGTCTCCGTGGCCGAAGACACCAAGGACGTGGTCCAGGCCCTCAAGCTCGCCTTCAGGGCCGTGGCGGCCTCACGCCCCGGCCCCGGGGACGCTCCGGAGACCCTGGAGGCCGCGCCCGCTAAGAAGAAGCAGTTGTTCTCCCAAGACCGAGACGAGACGAAGCAGGTGCCTGTCGATGATGGGGGTTCAGGCCCCACCTTCACCATAGGCGTCGGCCTTCCCCCAAAGCAGGAGGAGGCATTGGTTGGCTTCCTCCGGGCAAACAAGGACGTGTTTGCGTGGGAAGCATCAGACTTGGTCGGTGTCCCACGGAACGTAATCGAACACCACTTAATGGTGTGCCCCAGTGCACGCCCGGTGAAGCAGAAGGCACGACGGCAAGCCCAAGAGAAATAAGAGTTCATCGTTCAAGAGGTCCACAAGCTACAAGAAGCCGGTGTCATTCGGGAAGTGCGGCACCCAGATTGGCTGGCCAACCCGGTTATAGTCCCCAAGAAGGGTGGGAAGGAGCGTGTGTGTGTCGACTTCACCAGTCTCAACAAGGCATGTCCTCAAGACCCTTTCCCACTCCCGCGCATCGATTAGATCATGGACTCCACCGCCGAGTGTGACCTGCTGTGCTTCCTAGATGCCTTCTCAGGCTATCACCAAATCAAGATGGCGGTGCAGGATGTCGAGAAGACGGCCTTCCTACCCTCGTGCGATGTGTATTGGTACACCCGCATGCCCTTCGGGCTGCGGAATGCTGGCGCGACCTTCCAGTGGCTGATGCACATCGCTCTAGGGCAACAGCTCGGGAGGAATGCCGAGGTGTACATCGACGACATAGTGGTCAAGTTGCGGGAGGCAAGGACCCTTATCGAAGACCTGGAAGAAACGTTCGCCAACCTGCACAAGGTGAACCTGAGGCTCAACCCTGAGAAATGTGTGTTCGGTGTCCCGTCCGGCAAGCTGCTTGGTTTCCTGGTGTCGCACAGAGGGATCGAGGCTAATCCTAAGAAGGTGAAGGCAATAGAAAGGATGAGCCCGCCTCAGACCCTCAAGGAGACGCAGAAGCTCGCGGGCTATGTGACCTCCTTGGGTTGCTTCATCTCCAAGCTCGGCGAATGCGCCCTGCCTTTTTTCAAGCTGATGAAGAAGAAGGGCCCTTTTGAGTGGACCCCTGAGGCTGAGGCGGCCTTCGAGGACCTCAAGAGGTACCTCACAAGCCCACCAGTCATGGTGGTGCCCCGTCCTTGCGAGCCTCTGGTGCTCTACTTGGCAGCCACCACCCATTCGAGCAGCGCGGCGCTCGTGGCGGTCAGGGAAGAGCGTGCCGATGCGGTTGCAGGGCAAGGCGGCCCACGAGGGGTCGCGTGATGCTCGCTGCCTTAGGATGGCGCTCCTGAGGCCCTCATCAATCCACCTACTGATAAGGCTCCTGAGCCTCCTTCACCCCGTGAAGAGCTAGGCGCCATCGCCGCCTTGACCCTCATCGAGCACCCGGTGTACTTCGTTAGCACCATGCTGCGGGATGCGCCCGCGCTACCCTATACAGCAGAAGCTCCTGCTCACGCTCCTCGTTGCCTCGAGGAAGCTACGCCATTAATTCCAGGGCCACCCCATCAAGGTCGTCTCTGCATACCCCTTGGAGAGGATACTGCACAGCCCCGACGCAGCTGGGAGAGTTGCTATCATGGTGGGCGCACGGCAGATGCCAAAGGATGGCTAAAGAGAGGAAGAGGCTCGAGGGCACCGGTGGGCTCCAGAGGCGGGGTTGGCATGAGCGAGCGAGGGACACAATACATACCCAGGTTCGGGGCTCTCCGGAGAGATAATACCCCTAGTCTTGCCGAGCGTGGTTTATATGTATCGGTACAGAGTTGCTCCTTGAGCTGTTTGGAGGAAGAAGGAAGACTAGCCAAGGCTTAGGCTGCTCCCTTCCCTGGTGTGCGCGTGTGTCTACGTGAGTTGCCTCCTTGCGTACATGAGGCCTCCTGGGGAGTTTTATAGGTCAACCCCCGAGGGTTACAATGGTAAAGTTACAAGGTCGTGGGGCTGGGTTGCCATTGTCCGGGAAGCCGGTGCTGGGACCCGCCGGGTGTCAGGGCTCACCGGGTTTTCCGGGAGCGGGCCCCGTGTGCCAGGAGGCACTGTTTGCCGTCTTGTCGATCGTCACGGAGTGGCCGGGTCGAGTCTGCTACAGTGGCGCACCGCCAGGTCGCCGTTTGCTGGCGTCAGTGGTGACGATGGGTGGGCTGTAGCCACGCCGGCCTCGGTCAGCAGGGTAGGTGGGGCACTGTTGCCACGCCTCTGCCGGTCAGAGGGGTTGGTGGGGTACTATCGCCTTGCTCATCCTTTTTACTGGAGACCCATCCCATCGCCTGACTCGGATGGGACGGGAGCCGACACGTGGCCGGGTTGAGTTACACGCCACCGGGGAGCTAGCTTGCTGGAGAAGTCTTGGTGCACCGGGTTCGGCAGGCTTGCGCCAGCCAGCAGGGCCGGGTTGCCGTCTTGGTTGGGTTGAAGAGTTCGGCCGGGTTAAGGGACTTGGCCGGGTCGAGGAACCCGGCCAAGTGCGGGCCGGATTGAGGGGCGATGCTGGCCCCAATGTTTTTAAAATGGATCCGGGTTCCGTTGCCTGCCCGGGGTTCATCCCCCCGACAGTAGTCCCCGAAGCTGTGAAGGTCCGCCGGCTTCGAGTAGGAGGGCCTTCGCAGTTTCCCCCCCTAAGAAGGCAGCCGATGGCGAAGTTTGCGACCACCGGGTCCGGCAACACCCATTGTGTGCCGGCTTCCGGAAGCCGGATCGCGGCATCCCGGCACGGGCGGGAAACCGAGGAGTCCGTCGAATCTTGAAGCAATCTCTCGGGCTCGGCGCGGGCACCATGCGGCGCTCGGGAGCTGAAGGGGCAAGACAGGCCACGCGCGCGACGGGACAGGGCGATGCACGGGGGCCCGCCACTATGCACCCCCGGCCCACGTGCGCGGATTTATTGTGGCGTCCACGGGTCGGTTGCCATTCTCGAGGCAGTTACTGCACGTAGTACATGCGCACTTATTGCGGGGAAGTGGGAGGGGCGAGCGCAAATGATCCCACTCCCCCATGTTTGGGCCGTGGCTTATAAATTGGGAGGGGGGCGGCGGAGAATGGTCTCGCTCGCGCTCCCCATCTTCTTCCTCCTCGCTTCGCTCTTACGACCGCCGCGCGCTGCGACGCTCCGCCGCTTTGAGCAAAACTTCATCGTCAATCTTTTCTCTCATTTCCTGCCCCGCCCCGCACCGTCGATGGCGCTGCCGTCGGGCTCGTGGATGGGGTCCTCCATTACCGGCGAGGACGTCCAGTATCTGCGAGACACCAAGCGCCTGCCGAGGGAGACGGAGGTAGTCGTGCGTCTGTCGGGGGGCGAGCAGGAGCCGCGGCCAGAGGGGACCGAGCGCATGGTCTTCTACACGCATTTCAAGTGCGGGTTTGGCCTTCTCGTGAGCAACTTCTTTCGCGCCTTCCTGGATTTCTTTGGGCTCCAGCCGCACCATCTGGGCGCGAACGCCATCTTGCAGCTCTCGGGGTTCGTCACCCTGTGCGAGGGGTACCTGGGGGTCGAGCCCACGATCAACCTCCGGGTGCGCTTCTTCTCCTTGAAGCAGCAGGGCCCGAGGGCCGGGGAGATGTCCTCCTGCGGGGCCGCCGTCATCTCGACGCGGACGCGCGGGCGGTGCCCCAAGATGCCACTGGAGGACTCTGCCAAGAAGTGGCAGAACTCCTTCTTCTACGTCTGCAACCTTGGTGCAGACCATATCAATCTGCCGCCCTTCGTCGACGCGACGCCGCAGGGGAAGCAGAACTGGAACTACTTCCCCAAGCACCCGTCACAGGCGGTGCTGAACTTACACGCCCGAGTGGAGGTGATGAAGGGGCGGGAGGGGCTCTCCTGCACGGATCTCATCGCCGCCTTCATCATGCGCCGGGTGCTGCCACTACAGCGCCGCACCCACATCATCGGTCTGATGACCGGGCTTCAGGATCCCAACTGGATGTCGCCCCTGTACCTGGCAGCGGATCAGATCGCCCGCCGGGTTAACGACATTTCGAAGGCCGGGCTGAAGGAGGACTGGCGGTTCGGGAAGCCTCCCTACAGCCATGCGAACCCGGCGCTGGTGGTGAGTCCCTGGTCTATGTACTTTGCCGTTGCCCATCTTCTTGTTCGTCCTGTCTCGACAAGGGAGGTGCTACTGAATGCCATTCGGCATCCGTATGACCGGGCGCTGACGCAGGTGGAGCGGGCCAACTCGGTGGAGGTGGCGGCCCAGGACGAGGACCCGGAGGAGGCCGACGCTGAAGCCGGCGAGACACGCCGCACGGGTAAGCTTCCGTGCTTGATTTCTTGAGATGCCGGCTGAAAGGCGGGGGTGTTGATGAAAGCTGATGACGCAGCGGCGCCGAGCGGAGGAGGCGGTGACGCGGCTGGGGCCGGGTCGTCTCTTGGGACGGCAGCGGCTAGCCGGCCACACGGAAAGGGGGACGTGGCGCCCCGGAAGCCGACAGCGAAGCGCGCGGTGGACCAGGCGACCGGCAGCAATCTGCCCGCCAAGAGGAAGCGCCGCACCCTACCGGCGGTGGAGGCGAGACCAACCGTCCAGTTGGTGGCCGGGTGAGTTTTCTCCTTGTCGACTTCTGGCGAGCCACTGAACGGCTTCTATTTGTCCTTGTTCACTCATTCCGTTGTGCTCCAGGTCGCCGTTGTTGAAGGCGCTGGGGACCACGGTGGCGGAGGCCCACCAGGCAGAGCTCCGCCGTCGCAAGGAGGATGAGGAGGCGGCCGCCACCAAGGATGCCGAGCTGAAGGTGGCCGTCACCAAGGTCGCCGAGCTGGAGAAGGCGCTTCAGGCCCCGCGACCGTGCCGGCGCCAGGGAGCGGCACGGTATGTTGCTCGAAGCGCAGCACCTAGACGAGACCTTCGCCAGCAAGTGCTTCTTTTTTATTCTGCCGGGTTGAGAAGCCGGCCCTCTTTCCTTTTTGGTTGCTGACTGCTCTTGTTCTTCTTTTCGGCAGGGCACTTCCCGGAGACGCACAGGGTGGCGGAGGAGGCCGTTCGTTTCCAGCGGTCGCCGCAGGGGATCGTCGGGGCCGGGACTGAACCGCATGTCGCCTGGACCTTCTCGGAGATCATGACCGCCACCGAAGCTCGTCTGCAAGCCTTGGGCGACCAGATGGCGTGGGTCTCCGAGGCTGGTGCGGGGATGATGGCGGCCCTCTGGCCTGGCGCCGTTGCGCCGAGCAGCTTTTCGCGGCTGGCGCGGTGGTTGAAGGCTGGACCGGCGCGGCTTCAAACGTGGCGTGTCTCTGCCGCTCGTGCCGGTGCCGAGATGGCGCTCAGGTTCATGATGTCTTGGAATCCAGACCTGGAGCTGGACCGGCTGATGGCCCAGCGAGCCGGCGTGGAGCGCCAGTTGTGAGCGAACGCCGACCGAATTGCCGCCCGGGCCAGCTACATTGCCGGGTTCTCGATGCACGATGAGTTCTAGCTGGAGCGGACAAAAAACCGTGGAGTCGTCCCTCCTGATGATTTCGGCCTGCTGCTGGATGATCCGGAGGGTAGCTCCGAGGAGTCGGGCTCCTATGCAGATGAGGAGGCCGAGGTGGAAGACACCGGCGCCTCGGTGAACCTGGAGGCAACCAAGGGGGAGCCGGCAGCTGTGCAACCCGGCGCTAGAGCTGTCTGAGGCTGAAGCCACCCTGTTTTATCTTTGCAACTTTTTCGGTTAAGTACCAGGTCCACCCACCCACTGGGGTGTTTTGGTGTAAAGTAATGAACTCTGGCCTTGGGCCTATTTTAATTCATGATGTAAATATTTCGTGAGTGTTCGCGTTTCTTGCTTTCTGTTTTTCGAGCCGTTTTCTTGCTCGCCCCCCTCTTTGGGCCTCCCCCCCACGAGTCGGACAGCCGGGTTCCGGTCTGTGACAAGGAGTTTGGTCCTAGGAAGGGGCGCGCGGTACTTAGGCTCTTCAAATGTTGAGCGCGAGCGAAACACCCACTGGGCCGGCTGGCGGCAACCGGCGAAGCCGGCTAGCGAGCAGCCGGTCGTGCGGCAAGTTAAAGTGGCGGGGCCGGGTTGGCCAATCCGGCGGACCCAACTTAGTGTTTTCGCGACGTGTTGGTGCTTTGGCCCACAGTTCTTGCCGGCCAACAGCTGAAGCCGGTTCTGTGGCGTAGGGCGAAGTGGAGGGCCGCGGCAACCCGAACATGCCGAGATGTGCTAAGGAGGACGGCGGGTGGTGGCCAAGCCGGCCAGCCCCTGAGCCCCCGGGTTGAGCGAGTCAACCCGGCGGTGGGGGTTTTTAAGAAAAATTGCACAAGTGTGTGAACACAAAAACTTGGCGAAAAAAGGGGCAGCCCCCGAGCGTCGTTCGGGGACCACACAGTTTTTCATGCGTTTACAAACTAAAAAGAGTAGTGATACATACATGCACACGGCTAACTGTAAAACGGGCGGAGGAGTTCTGCATTCCACGGCCGAGTTGTTTCTTCGCCGGCGGTGTCTCTCTTGCGCTTGTTCGACTTGCGGGCATCGATGAGGTAGTACGCGTTGCGGTCACACAGGGCTTTGCTAATGATGAAGGGGCCCTCGGGAGGACAACTTGTGCTGGCCGGCTTGCTGCTGGACGAGCCGGAGGACGAGGTCTCCCTCGCGGAATGCGAGGGGCTTGATCTTCTTTTTGTGGTAGTGCCTCAGGCCTTGCTGATAAATGGCTGAACGGCTGAGCGCCAAGAGGCGTGCTTCTTCGAGTAGGTCGATGCCGTCTTCACGCGCTTCCTTGGCTTCGGCTTTGGTGTACATCACGACTCGTGGTGAGTCGAACTCAATGTCGGTTGGGATGACGGCTTCTGCTCCGTAGACAAGGAAGTACGGGGTGAACTCGGTCGACCGGTTTGGCGTTGTTCGGAGACTCCAGAGGACAGCCGGCAGCTCGTCAAGCCAGCTGCTGGGTGAACGGACGAGCGGCTCGACGAGCCATGGCTTGATGCCGGATAGAATGAGGTCGTTGGCCCGCTCGACCTGGCCGTTGGACTGGGGGTGGGCCAGGGAGGCCAAGTCGAGGCGGATGCCGGAGACGGAGCAATACTGCGCGAGCGCGCCCTTGGTGAAGTTCGTGTCATTGTCCGTGATGATGCTGTTCGGGACGCCGTAGCGCACCGCGATATCCTTGATGAACCGGACGGCCGTTGGCCCGTCCAGCTTCTTGATTGGCCGCGCTTCGATCCACTTGGTGAACTTGTCCACCGCCACCTGCAAGTGCGTCATGCCGCCTCGAGCGGTCTTGAAAGGTCCTACCATATCGAGTCCCCAGACCGTGAAGGGCCAGGTGATCGGGATGGTTCGCAGTGCTGAAGCCGGCTGGTGGCTGCGCTTGCTGAAGCGCTGGCATCCCTCACACTTGAGGACAAGCGACTCGGCGTCTTGGAGGGCCATAGGCCAGTAGAATCCATAGCGGAAAACCTTGGCCACCAGGGACCTCGAGGCGGCGTGGTGCCCGCACTCGCCTTGGTGTACGTCGAGGAGGATTTCTATGCCCTTGTCCTGTTCGACGCAGCGCTGGAAAACGCCCGTTGCGCTGCGCTTGACGAGCTCGTTGTTGATGATGCTGTAGGCGGACGCCCGGCGTTGAATCTGCCGGGCCTCGGTCTTGTCCGTGGGGAGGACCTCGTTCTCCAGGAACTCTGAGATGGGTAGGGCCCATGATGGAGCCGTCGCCACGATGAAGACGGCCACCATGGCGGGTTTTGGGGCGGCGGCCCTCGAGCCGGATGCGGCAGCCCCCGGGTTGAAGATGACGGCGGCCAGGCTAAGCACGGCGGCCCCCTAGCCGGGTTCAGTGGCCCCTGGGCCGGGTTCTGCGGCTTCCGGGATCAGGTCGGAGCCGGCGTCGGCTGGATCGGTCGTGGCAGTCCCCGGGCCCGGATCGGCAGTCCCCAGGCCGGGTCCCGCAGCTTCTGGGTTCGGCTTGGAGGCGACAGCCCCCGGGTTTGAGCTTGTGGCCGCTGGATTTGCGCCGAGGAGGGGTGCGGCCGGGTCGTCTGGAACAAAGATGGATTCGGAGTCCGGAGACGGCTTGACGGACGGCTTGTGTAGGCGCTCGAGGGAGACGCCGGACGGAATTGCTTGCCGGGATGAGTTGATCTTAGCTAGTGCGTCGGCGGCCTTGTTCTCCGCGCGCGGGACATGGAGGAATTTGCAGCCGTCGAAGAAGCCGGAGAGCTGCTGGACGAGGAAGCGGTAGCTGGCCATGTTGGCGTCGCGGGCGTCCCACTCGCCGGAGCATTGCTGCACCACCAGATCCAAGTCGCCGTAGCACAGGATGCGCCGGATGCCGAGTTCCTTGGCAAGCCGGAGGCCATGCACAAGCGACATTGTTGGAGGCGGCGAAATGGATTTGGAGCGCGTAGCGAAGCCGGTCGCCCTTTGGGGATGATAGCATGATGTTGGCTCCCAAGCCGGAGTGCATCTTGGAGCCGTCGAAGTGCATGCGCCAGTGTGTTGAATCCGGCGGCGGTGGCAGGTACTGGGTCTCGGTCCAGTCGACGAGGAAGTCGGCCAGAGCTTGGGCCTTGATCGTGGTGCGGGGCTCGTAGAGGATGGTGTGGCTGGCTAGCTCGATCGCCCACTTGGCAACCCGGCCAGAGGCATCCCGGCAGCCCATGATCTCGTCGATGGGGGCCGTGCTGACTACGGCGACAACATGCTCCTGGAAGTACTGCTTCAATTTCTTGGCGGTGAAGTACACGCCGTAACACATCTTCTGGTAGTGCGGGTAGTTCTGCTTGGAGGCGGAAAGCACCTCGCTCAGGTAGTAGACTGGGCGCTGAACAGACTGGATCTTGCCCTTCTCTGGTCGCTCGACCACCATCACCGTGCTGACCGACCGCGAGGTGGCGGCAATGTAGAGCAACAGCGGCTCCTTCTCGGTTGGTGCGGCCAGGACGGGTGCGGCGGAGAGCATGCGCTTGAGATCCCGGAAGGCTTCGTCCGCCTGGTCGTTCCACTCGAATGGTGTTGTCTTCTTCATCAGCTGATACAGGGGCAAGGCCCTCTCGCCCAGCCGGCTGAGAAACCGGCTGACCGAGGCCAAGCAGCTGGTGAATTTCTGGACATCGCGCAGCCGGGCTGGCTTGCGCATGTGCTCGATGGCTTGATCTTCTTCGGGTTCTCCTCAATGCCGCGCTCCGAGACGAGGAAGCCGAGTAGCTTTCCGGCCGGCACGCCAAAAATGCACTTCTTTGGGTTGAGCTTTATCTGGTACTCGCGCAGATTGGCAAAGGTTTCCTTCAGGTCGTCGAGGAGCGTGAGGTGCTGCTTGGTCTTTACCACGATGTCGTCCACGTAGACGTGGATGTTGCGGCCGAGTTGCGGCAGCAAGCATTTCTGCATGCAGCGCTGGAAGGTGGCGCCGACATTCTTCAAGCCGAACGACATGGTGATGTTGCAATACGCCCCAAAGGGCGTGATGAAGGACGTCTTTAGGGCGTCGGCCGGGTCCAGCTTTATCTGATGATAGCCGGAGTAAGCATCCAGGAAGGACAGGAGCTCACAGCCGGCGGTGGAGTCGATGACTTGGTCGATCCGTGGGAGGGCGAAAGGATCCTTGGGGCAAGCCTTGTTCAGGCTGGTGTAGTCTATGCACATGCGCCAGGTCTTGTTCTTTTTCAGGACGAGGACTGGGTTGGCCAGCCACTCGGGGTGGAACACTTCCATGATGAAGCCGGCCGCCAAGAGCTTGGCGTCCTCTTCGCCAATGGTTCTTCGCTTCTCTTCCGAAAAACGACGTAGGGGTTGACGGACAGGCTTGGCGTCCTTGCGGACGTGGAGTTTGTGCTCGGCGTACTTCCTCGGAATACCCGGCATGTCCTTTGGGGTCCATGCGAAGATATCCCGATTCTCATGGAGGAAGTCGACGAGCTCGCCTTCCTATTTGCTGTCGAGGCGGGTGCCCATGACGACGTACTTGCTGCAGCTGGGGTCTTCCGGGTTCAGCTTGACCTTCTTGGTCTCCTTGGAGGGCTGGAACGAGGCCTCGGTAGCCGGCTCCTTAGCCAAAACCGGCACGGCCGGTGTCTCGTTAGCCAGCGCGACGATCCGGTCGAGCTGGCGCCGCTCCTCGGCTATGACCAGCGACTCGAGCAGATTGGCGCCAGCTTGGGCGCATTCCAAGGACTTGCGGTAGTCGCCGGTGGCGGTGATGAGGCCCTTCGAACCCGGCAGCTTCATCTTCAGGTAGGCGTAGTGGGGGACCGCCATGAACTTGGCGAGTGCCGGACGGCCCAGCAGCGCGTGATACGCGCTGGACAGATCCACCACCTCGAACCAGAGCGGCTCGCGCCGGAAGTGGTCGCTGGTGCCGAACAGGACGTCGAGCCAGATCCGGCCGATAGGGGAGCAGGAGAGGCCGGGCACGATGCCGTGGAAGATCGTCCGAGACGGCTCCAAGTCTTTGGCCTTGAGGCCGAGCTTGGTCATGGTGTCGCGGTAGAGGATGTTGATGCTGCTGCCGCCATCGATGAGGACTCATGAGAACTTGCATGTGCGCCGGGGCGCGACGATGGTGGGGTTGAGGACGAGGGCGTAGCCACCCGGGTTCGGCATGACGGTCGGGTGGTCTTCTCAAGTCCAGGTGACCGGGCGCTCCGACCAATGCATGTATTCCGGCTTGGCCGGGATGACCATGTTCACCTCCTGCCGGAGCAGGCGCTCGCTATGTTTGTCATCGCCGAGGCTGGTGAAGACGACGTAAGTCGCGTTCTGGGCAGGGTAGACATCGTCGCTCATTACGTCGTTAGCTAGGGGTGGAGGAGGCGGAGGCGGAGCCGGCGGGCCTGCCCTGGGCGGGGGAGGCGGAGGTGGCGGGATGTCGCCCCTCATGATGCGCTTGGCGATGGCGCATTGGCGGAGCGTGTGCGTGGATGGCCTCGCGCCGCTGTGGTGCTTGTAGGGAGCGTCGAGCATCTCCTCGAAGCTCATGGCAGGTTGCCACGCCGTCCTGCTGGTTTGCCGACGCTTGGCGGCCGGCTAGGCCGCAGGCGCCTCCTCGGCGGTCGTGACGAGGCGGTCGTCGTAGCACCGAGCCGGTTGATCGACCTTGCGCTTGTTGTTCTGCTGGCGGCTGCTTTCGCCGGCCGGCTTGGGGGGCGGGACCGGCTTCGCCTTGCCGGCTTCATCCAGCGCCACTTCGATCTTCATGGCGGAGTCGGCGTTGGCGTACTTGTCCGCCGTCACCATGAGCGCGGCCAACCATGTATGGGCCGAGCCCTGAAGCATGAGCGGAGCGTAGCGCACAGCGAGGCGGTGATTGCCGCCCGCGATGCCGATGGTGGTGGTGTAGTCGATGAGCCAGTCCTCCGGCTTGACAGTGCTATTGTACTTGGGGTGTCGCGTGGAAGCGTGAACCCTTTGTGGAAGGGCTCGTCCCAGATGCGCGGGCCGAAGCAAACCGGCCCGACCACGTTGTTCTCCTCCAGCTCCAAGGAGAGGGCGAGTTGGTCGAGGCGGTGGCGAGCATCGGTGGTGTCGACGGCACGCGGGCCTAGCCGGATAGCGACCGCGCCGCGGGGGGCCGGGTCGGCCGAAGCCGAACGACGGCTGGGCCATGGGGGAGGATCGTGCCGGCGCCGATCTTCCGGGACCGGCTCGTCGGCCAAGCCGCCGGCAGTCGCCGGGGCACGGTTGCGCCGGGTCCGGGTGTGGCCAGAATGAGCTTCGCCGGGTGGCGAAGATGCCGTGTTCTGCTACTCGGTGTCGTCGGTGTGGCGCGAGGCGGATCCCGCCGGCTTGTTGAGGCGGTTGAGGCGGTCCTGCTACGCGTTGGTGGCGTCGAGAAGCTCGTTTACTCGCTGAAGGCGGTCCTTCAGCTCCTCGCCCTGCAGCTTGTCCAAGCCGACTGCGGCCGCCTGCGCGGTGCGCATATTCTTCACAGCGGTTTCGTAGACGGGCAGGAGCGCGCCGAGAGCACGGCCGATGGCGCCGCATTGGGCCCGCACATCAGCGACCCGGTTCGGCTCGGCGGCGGCAGGCGTGAAGCCGTGGGTGGCGTCGCGCTCCCGCTAAGCGGAGTCTAGGCGACGCTGCGTGGCAGCGAGCGTCTCGGACAGGTCCAGTAGGCGCTGGCGATCTTCCTCGTGCCAGGCCCTGGTCTCAGCAGCGTTGGAGGCGTCGATGTCGGTGGTGATGGGGACGAGGAGGCCCTGGATCGTGGCGAGCAGCGGGTCGGGCGGGTTGGTGCGATCCGTTGTCGCCTTGGCTTCGGCGGCCTTCCTCGCAGCGATGGACGAGGAGCCGGTGTCGGTGGCGAACACCTCTACTTGAACGCAGAGGTCCATTCCCCAGTGGAAGCATCGTCGCCGAGGGAGATGGGGGAGTCAGAGATGTCAAGCACCCCACTGGGGTACTTGCCGACCGCGGGTGCATCGGAGATGTGCAGCGCAGCGAAGGAGGCGGCGAGCGCTCCGATGTCGTCGTCCGCCAGCGTGACGGGCTCGTCGGAGTCGGAGAGGAGCCCCGTCTGGAACATGTCTCCGGCAGGACCTCGAGCTGCCCCACGGTGGGCGCCAACTATCGTGGTGGGCGCACGGTAGATGCCAAAGGATGGCTAAAGAGAGGAGGAGGCTCGAGGGCACCGGTGGTTTCCAGAGGCGGGGTTGGCATGAGCGAGCGAGGGACGCAAGACATACCCAGGTTCGGGGCTCTCCGGAGAGATAATACCCCTAGTCCTGCCGAGCATGGTTTATATGTATCGGTACAGAGTTGCTCCTTGAGCTATTTGGAGGAAGAAGGAAGACTAGCCAAGGCTTAGGCTGCTCCCTTCCCTGGTGTGCGCGTGTGTCTACGTGAGTTGCCTCCTTGCGTACATGAGGCCTCCTGGGGGGTTTTATAGGTCAACCCCCAGGGTTACAATGGTAAAGTTACAAGGCCGTGGGGCTGGGTTGTCATTATCTGAGAAGCCGGTGCTGGGACCTGCTGGGTGTCAGGGCTCGCCGGGTTTTCCGGGCGCGGGCCCCGTGTGCCAGGAGGCATTGTTTGCCGTCTTGTCGATCGTCACGGAGTGGCCGGGTCGAGTCCGCTACAGTGGCGCACCGCCAGGTCACCGTCTGCTGGCGTCAGCGGTGATGATGGGTGGGTTGTAGCCATGCCGGCCTCAGTCAGCAGGGTAGGTGGGGCACTGTTGCCATGCCTCTGCCGGTCAGAGGGGTTGGTGGGGTACTATCGCCTTGCTCATCCTTTTTACTGGAGACCCTTCCCATCGCCTACCTCGGATGGGACAGGAGCCGACCCGTGGCCGGGTTGAGTAACACGCCACCGGGGAGCTAGCTTGCTGGAGAAGTCTTGGTGCGCCTGGTTCGGCCGGCTTGCGCCAGCCGGCAGGGCCGGGTTTCCGTCTTGGTTGGGTCGAAGAGTTCGGCCGGGTTGAGGGACTTGGCCGGGTCGAGGAACCCGGCCAAGTGCGGGCCGGATTGAGGGGCGATGCTGGCCTTGATGTTTTTAAAATGGATCCGGGTTCCGTTGCCTGCCCGGGGTTCATCCCCCCGACAGTTGCGGACTGGAACATTGAGCTGCAGGCCTTCCAGCTAGAATTCAGCACAACTAGGGTCATCAAGGGCGCATCCCTCGCTGATTTCGTGGCGGAATGGACAGATGGTCCTGAGCGGGGGCTGGATGAGGTTCAGTCCCTCGCACCTGGCGATGAGGCACCCGGCGGCTGGGTCATGCACTTCGACGGTGCCTTCGCGCGGTGGGGCGCGGGGGCTGGAGTCGTTCTCATCTCACCAACCAAGGACAAGCTCTACTATGCTGTACAGCTTTGCTTCCAGCATGGCGAGAAGGTCTCCAACAACATAGCAGAGTACGTGGGCTTGATCACTAGCCTCAAGGCCGTGACAGCCTTGGGGGTCAAGCGCCTCATCATCAAGGGTGACTCCCAGCTCCTTGTCAACTTCTCCAACAAGGAGTACAAGCCCAAGGACGAGCACATGGAGGCATACTTGGAAGAGGTACGTAAAATTGAAAAACATTTCCTGGGCTTGGAGTTGCAGCACATCCCGCGCGACGTGAACAAGGAGGCAGACGACATTGCCAGGAGGGCACCTTGCCGCGAGCCTCAGAAGCCTGGCGTCTTTGAAGAGAGGCTCTTCAGGCCCTCAGCGTCACCCCCGGCCGCGGCGCAGGCACAGCCTCAGGAGGAGCTGCCGCTAGCCCCGTCTTCAGGCGCCACGGCCTGTGGTCCAACCTCGGAAGCCCGCCTGCTCCTGGTGCTGGAACCTGAGGCAGACTGCTAGACTGAAGAGTTCAAGGCGTACTTACTCCGCGGCGCCCTGCTGGAAAAGGAGGAAGACGCGGAACGCGTGGCTCGCCAGGCCACCGCTTATTGTTTACAGGACGGCGAGCTGTACCGAAGACGCCCCAACGACGTCTCGCTGTGATGCATATCTAAGGAGCAGGGGCGCAAGCTGTTGGCCGACATCCACGGTGGCGATTGCGGGCACCACTCCTCATCTCGCACCCTCGTGGGGAAGGTGTTCCGTAGTGGATTCTACTGGCCTACTGCACTCTCCGACGCCACCGAGCTGGTGTGATCCTGCGAGGCTTGTCAGTTTCACGCCAAGCAGATCCATCAGCCCGCACAAGGTCTCCAAACCATCCCGCTCTCTTGGCCCTTCACGGTCTGGGGGCTGGATATACTGGGTCCTTTCCCTTGGGCAGCTGGCGGCTACCTCAACCTCCATGTCACCATCGACAAGTTCACCAAGTGGGCAGAGGTGGAGCCCGTGCGCACCATCCCTGCCGGCTCAGCTGTCAAGTTCGTCAAGGGCCTCGTGAGCCATTTCGGCGTCCCCAACCGTATCATTACCGATAATGGCTCCCAATTCACAAGCAGCCTCTTCAGGACATATTGTGCTCACCTTGGAATGCAAATATGCTACGCTTCGGTGGTGCAGCCGCAGAGCAATGGCCAGGCTGAATGTGCCAACGCAAAGGTCCTGAGGGGCCTCAAGGCAAGGAGCTTCAAGAGGAAGCTCGAGGCATGCGGCAGGGGTTGGCTCGATGAGCTTCAGTCCGTGTTGTGGTCCATCCACACCACCGTAACTAAGCCCATCGGCGAGACCCCTTTCTTCCTTGTCTACAGGGCAGAGGCGGTCCTCCCGCACGAGGTCAAGCATCGCTCCCCACGAGTCTTGGCATTCTACATGGCACGTCAGGATGCCTCGCGGGGAACAGATCTCGTGCTCAGGGAGGAGGCTCGACGCCAAGCCTCGCTCCGTGCAGCGAGGTACCAGCAGGCGCTGCGGCGCTACCACTGCTGCAGCGTCCGCTTCTGGACCCTCGAGTGGGCGACCTCATCCTGATGCGGGTCCTCTCTAGGGAGGGCCTTCACAAGCTCTTGCCCATGTGGGAGGGCCCGTTCAGGGTTGCCCGCGTCTCCAGGCCCGGCTCCATACACCTGGAGACACAAGGCGGGGTCCCCATCCAGAATGCCTGGTACATCCAGCATCTCCGCAAGTTCAACCCGTGACACTCTCACGTAATAATGAGTGGGGATGTACACGCCCTGGAGTCTCCCGGTGCATCGCTCCTCGACCCCGCGGGGGCTCCCACCCATGCCCAAGTGGAAGCCCCATGCTCCGCGCTGGCAGACGACACAGTCTTTCAACGACTATGCAAACACCTAGTGGAGGCCCCATGCTCCGCACTGGTGAGAAGACTAGAAGACTAGTGTAGGCGCCGGACACGGTCGTTCTTTCGCTTGCTTTTGTAACCAAATTTGCCTCTTTTTGGAATGAAGTTTGAAGTTCTCGCGTCTTTGTTCGAAAGGGGTGGGAATTTTTTTCTCCTTGCAGCGCTTGTCCTTTCGAGTCATCTTTTAAAAGGAAGTGGCAGTTGCCCATCGCTCCCTCTCGCATGTCTCGCGAGCGGGGGTTGGGCACGGTGTGTACACCTCACCCGGCCAGGTCGATGACTGGGCCCGCCCACGCGCACACCTCGCCAAGACCTTGGCGTCCTAATCCTCGCGCGACGTTCTCGAGCAAGCCAACGGGCACATATGTCCTCCTGAGTCTTCATCTCCTGGCCTCGCCGGGCACCGGGCATCACAACCCGGCGTACCGGTAACGATCGACCTTCGCTCGAGGGCTCTGACATGAAACGGTCGCCGGGAGAAGAATGCGCAAAAACAGCCACAGTCTGGCTCACCATCGAGGGGCCTTGCATAAGTCCCTCGCGGGGCGCAGGGCCTGACGAAGGCATCTCCCTAAGTCCTCGTGAGCCCCGTCCCAGGGGCCTCGCGAGGAGCGAGCACCCACAAGGCTCCGGAGCTGTCTAGTCCCCAAAAGAGAAGCCCCCCTAGCAAGATCTCCAAGCTGCTACAGTGCCCCAGCTGCATCGTTAAGGAAACAAGAGGCGCGCATGGGGTTGAAGACCCGAAGGAGCGCGCCCTCACGACACGGGAGTCCACCACGAACACACCAAGCTAACTTGCCCTAATCGCGATCAGCAGGAATCTTTCAATTGGTAGCAACACGCATGCTAGGATACGAAATAAAAATGATAACATAAAGGCGCAAGCGCCATGGTTCATTACACGCCCCAGCGGGGCTCACTATGGTTCTTGATGCAGAAAAAAACAAGCAAAAGGCGGCCTCACGAGGACCGCAGCTCCTAAGGCCTGGCTCAGATGCTGCCCGCGCTCAGTCAGAGCTCTCCTCCTGATTCACTGGAGCACGGTGGCAAGACAGCTC
The DNA here is from genome assembly GCA_011799875.1 of Thinopyrum elongatum. Lineage (NCBI taxonomy): Eukaryota > Viridiplantae > Streptophyta > Magnoliopsida > Poales > Poaceae > Thinopyrum > Thinopyrum elongatum. The sequence goes on from CM022299.1 coordinate 391,380,101, forward strand.
GGCGTCCTCCCGAGTAGGGGAACGGCGATGCGGTGGCTTGCCGCCCTCCCTGGTCCAGGAGCGGCGACGTGGTGGCTCGTCGTAGTCGTAGTCGCTCGTGGTTCTCTCGGAGGAGGAGCCACTGGTGCCGGAGGTGATGTGGCCATCGCCAAGGGCAAGTTCACCGCCGAGGATGTCGCCACTGCGTCGGCCGTCATCGTCGGAGGGGTGGTCGCCGTCGCCGTCGTCGTCCTCTGGGCAGCACCCCAGACGCCTGTCGTCCTCCCCGAAGATCCTGACAAAGAGTGTTACCGCCCCGTCGTGCCTGAAGTGGAGGGTACACCTCCCCTGCAGGCCGTGGGCGCGGGCGAATGCCTGCCACCCCCGGTTCAGGACCACGTAACATGCGGGGGTGACCTCGACCTCCACCCATGAGGCCTTGCTGCAACAGCCGTCGGCCTGCAGCCAAAGGCCACCAGGCCCTCCGGCCGGCAGCGCACCCGCAAAGAAGCGCGGGAGCTGGAACCAGGTGGCTGACGGCCTCTCCGTCCACACCACAAACTCCTGGGCGGCGTCGGTCGAGTGGGATCGTGGGCGGAGCGGCCGGACGGCCCTCGCCAGCTTTCCATCTCGGCAGTGGCCGCCGTGGCCACTACAGCCACCTGTGCGGGAGGGGGCCTTTCCATGGCTACCGGAAGTAGCACCGGCCTTCGTGGGGGAGCGCCCGCGCCCCCAGGGGGCCACCGCCGGCAATGCGGTGTACTTGTGGGGACGGCCGCGGCCCCTCTTGGGCAGCGGCGATCCTGGTCCCTCCATGGGCGTCCTCCCCTTTTCGGCGCCAGAAAACCTTCTCACTGGCGCTATGGCTGCGAGGCGGTGGTTTGAAGTAGGGGAGCGAGAAGACAAGGGCGAGCTAGGGGGCTCCGCCCCTGGCTCCTTTTATAGGCATGGGAAGGCTAACCGACGTCCCTCCACGCTCCGAGCGATAATGGCCCCGTTGCATGCATAGGGCTGTTGTCAAGTCGAGGCGGTTGCCGAGGCTACGTGGGGAAGTGGAGGCGTCCGCGCCCCATCACGCGCCAGCGTCGAGCCTAGCACACAAGCGGTTTGGGGCCCGCGACGCTTTGAACTGGCCCCTTGGCTTTGCCTTGAAGCCATCTCGAGCATGCCTTGGGCCCGGGGGCTACTGTCGGCGTTCTGGGTTCGGGGGTACCCAGACTTGCCTGCCTGTGGCCCCGCGCATGGGCCCAGCGACGGCCTGGTACGGCCCAGCTACAAGACCCCTAAGGCAAGACCCTCGCGGGGGCCCCCAGCCTCGCGAGAAGAATGACGCCAAGACCTCCAAAGGAGCGGCCTCCCCACATTGCCTCCTGAGGAGCGAAGATTCATGCAGGTGCCCAACCTCACGAGGCTGCGTTGACGTGAGCTATGATGACCAAGGCCAGGCGGGCGCCAGCGGGCGCAGGGGAGACAGTTTCCTCTTTTCTGCTAAGGAGGCAAGGACGTATGTGGGTTCCCGAGGAATCCTCCAAAGGTTTCCGTTCCGGTGCAACAAGACCAAGACCACAGGCTCGGCAGGACAGATGTCATCATCGACCCCACCGCGGCGTCACGACCAGAAGCTTTGCAGTCAAAGACCGCCTTTTGTCAAGATTAGATGTACTTCTTGTACCCCTTCGAATTGGCCATTGTGGGATCCCTTCCCGCCTAAGTTTTGGGGGAACAGGACCATGGCCACTATAAATATAGGTTAGCCACCACCGGAAGAGGGGATCCAACCACCCTCACCTCTCGAGCCCTCGCGAGGTCGCTCGAACCACTGTACTTGTTCATCCCGAGCCTCCTCGTGAGGCCAATCCATCACAAAGCAGGAGTAGGGTCTTACACCGCAAGGTGGCCGAAACCTGGGTAAACTGTCGTGTTCACCTTCTTCCCCACTCACACGAACTCTACGTAGCTAGGCCAGAGGGTGAGGAGCTAGAGGCTTGGCCGGGATGAGATCTTCGCACATGCCCAGAGTTTAAACCTCCTTGGGTCTCTGGAGCCCTGAATCCGACAGGATGAATGCGGTGTGAGCAAAGACGTAAGATTTGCACGAATAAGGTAAGAGGGGTACCTCTGTCTGCTGGCAGTGCTATGTCCTGCTTCTATTTTTCCAACGATCTTCTTGTGGTTCGCTGGAAACAAGAAGTTGTGGAGGACGATGGAGCCTTGGACAAACCCATGGCCAAGTTGTTGAGTGTGGTGCGGTGGCCGTCTGTCGGCGGTGGGGAACCAGATCTAAGGCGGCGAACGACGGCGTAGCGGGAACAGCTTCGGTGCGATGGACGGTTGCGACAGTGAAGCGGCAGCGGTGAGGTGCAGGACGGCGTGGTTGAAGTGGTTCTGGTATGGCACACGTCGGCGTCGGCGTCGTGGAAGCAGCTCTGCCTCGGCTTCAGCTGCTAAGTCCTTGAGGGCGTTGCGGTTGCGGTTGCGTTGGACGACGACGTCGGGGTACCGGCTCTGGCGTGTTGGAGGAGGGTGGTGGTGGATTGGGCACGATGGGGTGGAGGACGGAGGAGACTGGGGTTTCGCGGCTGGTGGAGAGGGCATTTTGGCACCCACGGAGTATGAATGGGGAAACGGAGGGAGGGGGAACTAAGAGGGAACAATGTTTCGGTTTGGGACGCGCTTGTTTGAAATTTGGGGAAAGTTACAAACTTTGCCCCCATATAAAATTTCAGACATACTGCGGGTCGGGGATAGGACAGTAATCTCAGGTGTCCCAAATAGTGGGCGGGATAGATTTCGGCCGAGCGCATGGGTGTTTAGGCGCCCACGTGCTTCTCAGAGGCGGTTAAGACTGGCGTCTTGGTGAAGTTACAAACCTACCCCGGTTTAGACCTTTGGACATCGGGCTGATAGGCTACATGGCTCAGAGTCAGGACAGTAATTTCCTACCACCAAACATTAGTCTTGCGCGGTTTTGGGCGACCAGAGGCTTATTTGGTGCTTTGTTCTGTCAGCGTTCTGGGAACCAGGGTACCCAGACTTGCCTGCCTGCGGCCCACGGTGTGGCTCCGTTAACGGCCTGGTACGGCCCATCTTCAGCATCGACAACACAAGACCCTCACGAGGGGCCAAGCCTCGCGAGGCAGACGACACCAAGACCTCCAGAGGGAGCGGCCTCCCTAGGCCGGCTCCTGAGGAGCGGAGATTTCTATGCAGGCGCTCACCTCATGAGCTTAAGGTGACACAAGCCATGACAACCAAGGCCAGGCGGGCGCCAGCAGACGCAGTACAACAGGTTTCCTCCTTGGTGCTAAGGAGGCAAGCGCAGGCGCGGAGTCCCGAGGAATCAGCCAAAGGTTTCCATTCTCGTGCTACAAGACCAAGACTGCCAGGACGACAGGACAGAGGTCATCGCCGAGCCCACCACGACGTCATGACCAGAAGCTTTGCAGGCGAAGACCACCTTTCATCAGGATAAGATGTACTATTTGTCTCCCTTCAAACTTGGCCATTGTGGGATCCCTTCCCGCCTCTATTTTTGGGGAAGAGGACCAAGGCCACTATAAATATAGCTTAGCCACCACCATAGAAGGGGATCGGGCCATCCGAACCTCCACTAGCTCACCCCAACACAAGAACAGACCTCCTGAGGTAGTTCTTCCCTTGTACTAGTTCATCCTCCGGGCTGGGTGGCGCCTAAGGCCGACCTCACCTTCGAATCGAGGGACCACCCCGAGACCACGGTCGTCGTCCGTGCACTCCTTATGCTCTGCACACCCACCATCTACAACATAGCAGTCACCAGGACCCTCATCGACGGTGGCGCTGGCCTCAACGTCCTCTCCGTGGAGGCGTTCGGCCTGCTTCATGTGCCTTACGGCCGGCTCCTCCCCACCAAGCCTTTCTCTGGGGTTGTTGATGGCTCCACCTGCCCTCTAGGGCAGATCCGCCTCCCCGTCACCTTCGGCACGTGCAACAACTACCGCACCGAGCTCATTGACTTCGACATCGCCCACATCGGCCTCCCGTACAATGCCATTCTCGGGTATCCATCCCTCGCCAAGTTCATGGCGGCGACTCATCCTGGCTACAACCTCATGAAGATGCCGGGAAGTAGCGGTGTCCTCACCATGCTGGGGGATACCAAGGACGCGCTCTCGGTCCTCAAGCTCACCTTCAGGGCCACGGCGGCCGTGCAGCCGAGCGGGGAGGGGGCTCCAGAGGGCCCGGGGGCTGCACCGGCAAAGAAGAAGCAGTTGTTTTCTCAAGACCAGGCCGAGACGAAGCAAGTGCCGGTCGACGAAGACCGGGGATCGGGCTCTACCTTCACCATAGGCGCCAGCCTCCCCCCAAACCAAGAAGAGGCGCTGGTCAGCTTCCTCCGTGAGAACAAGGACGTGTTTGCGTGGGAAGCGGCCGACCTGGTCGGGGTTCCGCGTGGGGTAATCGAGCACCACTTGATAGTGTGCCCCAACGCACGCCCAGTAAAACAGAAGGCGCGGCGGCAAGCCCCGGAGAAGCGGTCGTTCATCGTCCAGGAGACCCGCAAGCTGCAAGAGGCTGGCGTCATTCGGGAAGTACGGCATCCAGATTGGCTGGCGAACCCGGTTATCGTCCCTAAGAAGGGCGGATAGGAGCGCATGTGCGTTGATTTTACCAACCTCAACAAGGCTTGTCCTCAGGACCCTTTTCCTCTCCCACGCATCGACCAGATCGTCGACTCCACCGCCGAGTGCAATTTACTGTGCTTCCTGGATGCCTTCTCGGGCTATCACCAAATCAAGATGGCGGTGCAGGATGTCAAGAAGACGGCTTTCCTGACCCCGTGCGGGGTGTACTCCTACACCTGCATGCCGTTCGGATTGCGCAACGCCGGGGCGACCTTCCAGCGGCTGATGCACATCGCTCTAGGTCAGCAGCTCGGGAGGAACACCAAGGCATACGTTGATGACAAAGTGGTGAAGTCTCGGGAGGCAAGGACCCTTATCGAAGATCTGGAGGAGACGTTCGCCAGTCTGTCCAAAGTGAACCTGCGGCTCAACCCGGAAAAGTGTGTGTTTGGTGTCCCATCTGGCAAGCTGCTAGGCTTCCTAGTGTCGCACAAAGGGATCGAGGCAACTCTAAGAAGGTCAAGGCCATAGGAAGGATGAGCCCACCGTAAACCCTCAAGGAGATGCAGAAGCTGGCGGGTTGCATGACTTCGCTGGGACGCTTCATCTCCAAGCTAGGTGAGCGCGCCCTTCCTTTCTTCAAGCTGATGAAAAAGAAGGGCCCATTCGAGTGGACTCCGAAGGCCGAGGCGGCCTTCCAAGACCTCAAGAGGTACCTCACCAGCCCGCTGGTGATGTTGGCGTCGCGCCCCCCTCGAGCCCCTGGTGCTTTACCTGGCTGCCACGCCTCATTCTGCTAGCGCGGCGCTGGTGGCGGTCCGGGAGGAGCGTCTAGTCAAGGGCTCGCGGAGCAGCACCTTGCACCCGGCCGAGACGCCACAGCCTCAGGACGGCGCTCCTGAGGCCTCGGCCACCCCACCGGTCAGCCGGGCTCCTGAGGATGGCGCTCCTGAGGCCACGGCTTCCCCGACAAATGACAAAGCTCGTGAGGTCCTTCAGTCTCAGGAGGTACCGGACCCCGCCAATGCCTCCACCCTCGTCGAACACCCAGTGTACTTTGTCAGCACGGTGCTGCGTGATGCGCGGGCGCGCTACCCCATGCCGCAGAAGTTCCTGCTCGCACTACTCGTTGCCTCCAGGAAACTGCGTCACTACTTCCAAGGCCACCCCATCAAGGTTGTCTCAGCATACCCCTTGGAGAGGGTACTCCTAAGCCCTAATGCCGCGGGAAGGGTTGCCGAATGGAACATCGAGCTACAGGCATTCCAGTTGGAGTTCAGCACCACCAGGATCATCAAGGGTGTGGCCCTTGCTGATTTTGTGGTAGAGTGGACTGACGCCCCTGACCGAGAAATAGGCGAGGACCGCTCTCTCATGCCCGGGGACGAAGCACCGGATGGTTGGGTCATGTACTTCGATGATGCATTTGCGCGTCAGGGCGCGGGGGCTGGAGCCGTGCTCATCTCGCCCACCCAGGACAAGCTCTACTACGCTGTGCAACTCTGCTTCTAGCATGCCGAGAAGGTCTCCAACAACATCGCAGAGTAAAAGGGCCTAATCGCCGGCCTCAAGGCAGCGGCAGCTCTGGGGGTGAGGCGCCTCACCATCAGGGGTGACTCCCAGCTCCTCGTCAACTTCTCCAACAAGGCGTACAAGCCAAAGGACGAACACATGGAGGCATACCTTGAGGAGGTACGCAAAATCGAGAAACGATTCTTAGGCTTGGAATTGCAGCACGTGCCGTGTGGCACGAACAAGGAGGCGGACGACATCGCCAAGAGGGCGTCCCGGCGTCTACCTCAGGAGCCCGGCGTCTTCGAGGAGCGGCTCTTCAAGCCGTCAGCAGTCCCCCCTGCTACGGGACCAGCATCACCTCAGGAGGAGCTTCCCCTGGCACCCCCCCTCTGGCGCCCCAGCCTGTGGCCCAACCTTGGCAGCTCGCCTTCTCCTCACGCTCGAGCCTCAGGAGGGGTGCTGGTCCAAGGAGTTCAAGGCGTACCTGCTTCAGGGCGCCTTACCAGAGAAGGAGGAGGACGCGGAGCGTGTGGCCCGCCAGGCCACTGCGTACTGCATCCAGGACGGTGAGCTCTACCGAAAGCGCCCGAACGATGTTTCTCTATGATGCATCTCCAGGGAGCAGGGATGCGAGCTGTTGGCCGACATACATGATGGGGACTGCAGGCATCACTCCTGATCGCGCACCCTCATGGGCAAGGCGTTCCGCAGCGGATTCTACTGGCCGACGGCGCTCAATGATGCCACTGAGTTAGTAAGATCTTGCGAGGCCTGCCAGTTTCATGCTAAGCAGATCCACCAGCCTGCTTAGGGCCTCCAGACCATCCCGCTCTCATGGCCGTTCGCGGTCTGGGGGTTGGACATCCTGGGCCCGTTCCCTCGAGCGCCCGGGGGCTACCGCTACCTCTACGTCGCCATCGACAAGTTCACCAAATGGGCGGAGGTGGAGGCCATCCGCACCATCCCAGATGGCTCGGCCGTCAAGTTCATCAAGGGCCTCGTGAGCCGCTTCGGGGTCCCTAACCGCATCATCACCGACAATGGCTCACAGTTCACCAGCAACCTTTTCAAAACATATTGTGCTAACATTGGAACGCAGATATGCTACGCTTCGGTGGCACACCCTCCGAGCAATGGCCAGGCTGAGCACGCCAACGCAGAGGTCCTGAGAGGCCTCAAGGTGAGGACCTTCAAGAAGAAGCTCGAGGCCTGCGGCAGGGGCTGGCTCAATGAGCTCCAGTCCGTGCTGTGGTCCATCTGCACCACCGCGACCAAGCCGACGGGCGAGACCCCGTTCTTCCTCGTCTACGAAGCCGAGGCGGTCCTCCCTCACGAGGTCAAGCATCGCTCTGTGCAGGTCTTAGCGTTTGACGAGGCACGCCAGCACTCCTCGCGGGGGATGGACCTCGTGCTGGGGGAGGAATGCCGCCATCAAGCCTCGCTCCATGCAGCGAGGTACCAGCAGGCGCTGCGGCAGTATCACTGCCGCAGCGTCCGCTCCAGGACTCTCGAGGTGGGTGACCTCGTCCTGAGGCGGGTGCTCTCCAGGGAAGGGCTTCATAAGCTCTCACCCATGTGGGAGGGCCCGTTCAGGATCGCCCGTGTCTCCAGGCCTAGCGCCGCGCGCCTGGAGACGCAGGACGTGGTCCCCATTCAGAATGCCTAGAACATCCAGCACCTCCGGAAGTTCCACCCATGACCAAGGCCCCGTGCATGTGAAGATCTCCACTCGTGACTTGGGGCTGTACACGCCCCGGAGTCTCCTGAGTGCCGCCCTTGGGCCTCACGGGGGCTCCCACCCACGTCCTAGTGGAGGCCCCATGCTCCGCGCTGGTGGGAAGACAAGAAGACTAGTCTAGGTTCCGGACGCGGCTGTTCTTTTGCTTGCTTTCTGTAGCTGGTTTTCGACTTCTTGAATGAAATTTGGAGCTTTCCTGTCTTTCATTCACAAGAGTTGGAAAATTTTCTTTCTTCTCTCTCTTCACAGTGCTCGCCCTTTGAAACCTTCCCTTAGGAAGAGCGGCAGTAGCCCGTCGCTCTTCCTCGCGCGTCCCGCGCGCGGGGGCTGGGTACGGTGTGTGCGCGGTGTGTGCCTGGGCTCACCCGCGACCACACATCACCAAAACCATGCTGCCTCAGCTTTGGTGCCTCAATCCTCGCGGGATGCTCTCAAGCGAGCTCACGGGCATGCGCGCCCTCTTAAGTCCGTGCCTCCGGGCATCGCGACGTGGTGTACTAGCCACAGCCAACCCACGCTTGGGGGCTTGTGTGAGGTATGGCACCTCATGAGGTTTTTCTGACCACCCTGCAGCCACATGACGCCTCCGGAGGTTCAACGACCCTCGAGTTTTCTAGAAGGAAGCCATCGGAAGACGCCCCTGGAAAGGCATGCCCTCGCGACATGGGAGTCCGCCACGAGCACATCGAGCTAAGTTACCCTAACCACACCCAGTAGCAGCACGAATATCACAACATAATATGAAAACAACGAGCATAGCATAATGGTGTGAGCGCCATGATTCATTACACGCCCCAACAGGGCCTTCTACCTTTTTTCCATGCAGGAGAAAGAAAGAAACAAAAGCGAGTCGCACGACTATAGCGACTCCTGAGGCCTGGCCCTGGCAACGCCCGAGCTTAGTCAGAGTCTTCCTCCTGCTTCACCGGGGCGCGCTGGCGATGCGGCTCGTCGCCCTCCCCGGTCCGAGCCCGGCGGCGCGGTGGCTCGTCATAGTCGCCGTCGCTCGTGCTCTGCCCAGAAGAGGAGCTTCCGCTGCTAGAGGTGGCGCGGCCGTCGCCAAGGGCAAGCTCACCGCCAGCGACGGCGCCGTCTTCGTCGTCCCCGTCATCGCTGTCGCTCTCCGGGCAGCACCCCAGTCACCGGTCGTTTCCCCGAAGACCCTGACATAGAGGGTCATGACACCGTCATACCTGAAGTGGAGGGTGCACCTCCCATGCAGGCCCCGCGCGCGGGCAAACAGCTGCCACCCACGGTTCAGGAACATGTTTCCAGCGGCGGTGACTTCAACATCCACCCATGAGGCCTTGCTGTAGCAGTCGTCGGCCTGCAGCCAGAGGCCATCAGGCCTTCCAGCCGGCAGCGCGCTCGTGAAGGAGCGCGGAAGCTGGAACCAGATGCCTACTGGCCTCCCCGACCACACGACAAACTCTGGAGCTGCGTCGGCTGAGTGGGAGCGCGGCCGTGGCGGTCGGGCGATCGCCGCGTACCTTCCCCCATCGCTGAGGTCGCCCCATCCGCGGCGGCCCCTACCGCGAGAAGAAGCACCACCACGACAGCCGGAGGCAACACCGGCCGTAGAAGGGGCGTGCCCGCACCTCTGAGGGGCCACTACCGGAGTCGCCGCGTGTTTTCGGGGCCGCCCACGGCCTCTCCTGGGCCGCGGCAAGCCTGGCCCATCCTTGGGGACCTTCCCTTTCTCCGCTGCGGAAAACCTCCTCACCGGCGCCATCGACACTCTGACAAGATGACGAGACGGGAAGCGAGAAGAAGAAGCAAGCAGCGGGAAGACGGAGATGAGCAGGGGGCTCCGCCCCCCCCCCCCCATTTATAGCAAGAGGGAGGCCAACCGCCGGCCTCCATGATCCCCGGTAATGATGATCATTTTTACATGCAGCAGGCTGTTGTCAAGTCGAATGGTTGCCGAGGCTACGTGGGGAAGTGGAGATGCCCACGTCCCATCAAGCGCCACACATCGACTCGGTCCGCAGGCGATTGGGGCCCGCGGTGCTTCACCTCAAAGCCAAGCCCAAGTGCGCCTTGGGCCCGGGGGCTACTGTCGGTGTTCTGGAAACCAGGGTACCCAGACTTGCCTGCCTGCGGCCCACGGCGTGGCTCTGTCAATGGCCTGGTATGGCCCATCTTCAGCATTGACAACATAAGACCCTCGCGAGGGGCCAAGCCTCGCGAGGCGGACGACGCCAAGACCTCCAGAGGGAGCGGCCTCCCTAGGCCAGCTCCTGAGGAGCGAAGATTTCTATGCAGGCGCTCACCTCATGAGCTTAAGGTGATGCAAGCCATGATGACCAAGGCCAGGCGGGCGCCAGCAGGCGCAGTACAACAGGTTTCCTCTTTAGTGCTAAGGAGGCAAGCGCAGGCACGGAGTCCCAAGGAATCAGCCAAAGGTTTCCATCCCCGTGCTACAAGACCAAGACCGCCAGGACGGCAGGACGGAGGTCATCGCCGAGCCCACCACGACGTCACGACCAGAAGCTTTGCAGGCGAAGACCACCTTTCATCAGGATAAGATGTACTATTTGTCTCCCTTCAAACTTGGCCGTTGTGGGATCCCTTCCCGCCTCTATTTTGGGGGAAGAGAACCAAGGCCACTATAAATATAGCTTAGCCACCACCATAGAAGGGGATCGGGCCATCCGAACCTCCACTCGCTCACCCCAACACAAGAACAGACCTCCTGAGGTAGTTCTTCCCTCGTACTAGTTCATCCTCAGCCCACCGCGAGGCCAATCCACCCCAAAGCAGAAGTAGGGTATTACACCGCAAGGTGGCACGGACCTGGGTAAACTGTCGTGTCCCTTTCCCTTCCAGTTCATCGAGCTAGGCCATGAGATCGACGGGTTGGTAGACTGGGGAGATCGAGTTCTTCGCACGCACCCGAGAGTTCGAATCTTTCTTGGGTCTGCGGAGCCCCGAATCCGACACGTTCAATATTTGGGAGCAGAAGCATTAACGTTTACAGTTCTCTTGAATTGAACTTTCAGGATTTGTCAAACTTCAAAAATCTTGACTCTTGAAAATCCTAAAACTACGATATTTTGGAATGGAGGGGGTACATTTTGAATATACATTGTACACGAGTATATATTAAAAAATATGTAGCTTAGCTCAATTCATGAATGGTTCCAGATATAATCTCCTTGGTTGCAAAAGATAGTTAGACATGCATATGAACATATAGCATGTTCAAACGCACAACAAAGATTGATGCCCCCTTTTAGATCTGATTTACAAATGCCATTACCTTGAATTCAAATAGATGAATGCACTTCCTATGATGTCGAATCTTCGAAACCACCTTTATGTTGAATTGAACATGTATTCTATTTCGTAGCTAGCAATTTGGAATGTATCCATCTATGTGACAAATGTATAAAGTGCCTGACACTAACAACACGGAGTGCACTAATTAATATTTATATATGAATTGCAAAAGCCATGTATTGTCTGTATTTCAAACCACTCTCACTCTATGGATCGATAATATGAAATAAACCCATACACATGCTCGAATTCAATAGAGTATGGGTGTCTGATAGACCAATGTTCGTTCATACGCAAATTGCAAAATTCATGATCTCATCCAAAAAAATTAATGCAATTTATATTTTAATTTAATGTGTATAACCGCCTTTTACTCATAGATGCACTATGCCTCGGCCCGTCCTCACACACGTGCTATATATCTCTCTATCTGACGCATAAGTGAACACACTTTATATACATCAGCATTTCTCTCTCACACATGCTCACACTCTCTCGCGGGGTGTCTCGCACACACACTCTCTATATATCTCCCCCCCTCTCTCTCTCTTACTACTACGTATCACTCTTTTCACTAATCTCAGTTGGAAAATACTATTTCTTTCACATGCATATACACACGCACGGTCTCTGCTGGCCCTCTATATGCACATACATGTGCCTAAGTGTCTCCCGCACGCCCATTATCTTTAGGCCTCTCTCGCACACATTGCCCCCCCCCCCACACACACACACCTCTCTCTTGTTGGCGGATATGATTCCATCATATCATTCGGTAAGATATCCCTGACTGTTAGGCTCGATGGTATACGAGGCAAAGTTTTACCCAAGTCTGGGCCCTTGCAGTTGAGGAAAAGGCCTACTCCTGGTACTGTATATTTGTGATAGGGGTGTGTACAAAGTACACGTGAATACCAGGCATTGTGTGTGTGTATACTATCGACGAACTAGCCCCCGGGCTTATATAACATACTCGGGGCCTATTGTTACAAATCATATATAGTCGACTTATCATCAGTGGGGATAGAGTCCTCCACGACTCTGGTAGCATCGTCTTGTACGCCGAGTCCTCCATGGGCTTCGTATAACGCGTCTCGGTCCAACCTATGTGGCGCAGGATGGAACCGACCCATGAGTTCTCACGTCGACCGACCACAACTAGAAATCATGTGCCCACCACACCCCACACGCAATCAGACACTAAGAAAATAAAGCATATACAATATTACAAAGTTATACGGAGTACATGAAAGTTAATTGCATGGTGCATCCAATAATATTTGTTCCGCATTGTGAATGTTTATATCTTCTCCTAGAAAAGTAGTCACGGGAAAGAGAAACGAAGGGCATATCTCTCTTTGTCTCCACCGCACACCCCCTCTCTCTACACCACTTTCACGTACGCACAGAAACTATCTCTCAGCCCTCTAAAAGTATGCCCCTGACACATTCACACGTGACGGTCACTGTATTTCAAGCGAAAGCACTATACGATCACTGGACTTCAGAATATGCTCATTATGGTCACCGTATACATTCTTGTGGTCATCATACGGTATCTAGCTCACCATATGTCTCTGTATTTTGTTGATAACACTGACGGTCATTGTATTTGATGCGTGCTCCGTATTTTGTTAACGACACTTACGGTCATTGTATTTGAAGCGAAAGCATGATATGGTCACTGGACTTCGGAATAAGCTCATTACGGTCACCATATACATTTTGTGGTGCTAACCAACCTGTGGTTGGATGGTTAGGAGGACAGTGGTATCCCCAGCCCACCAGGGTTAAAGTCCTGGTGCTTGCATTTATCCTGGATTAATTTCAGTATTTCCGGCGACGTGCGCTCAGTGGGAGGAGACGTTCCCCTCGACTACGAGGTGCCTATCGTTACTTCGTAAAATCTCAAGATGATATGCTGGCTCACTCTCTCGAAGGTGCTCATAGGGGTAGGGTGTGCGTGTGTGTGTGCGCTTATAGCGGTGAGTGTTTGCTCGTATATATGAGCGCTTGCGTCTGTACTGTTTAAAAAAATACATGTCGTGATTATACGGTCACTGGCTCACCGTACAACTCCGTAATTTGTTGATGACACGATAAATTGACCAGTCAAACGGTCCACGTTCACCAGCACACATTACCGTAGGGCCCACCTGTCAGCGCATATATGAAAGACAGAAATGGTAATAAATTAGTGGTTGGTGGGGATTCGAAGTCGTTAGACTCTGGTTGGCAGCCCGCGCGCCCTAACCACAACGGACAAGGTCGCCTTGTGATGATATGCTGAGCCGGCCATTTTAATTGCACGCACACATGAGCCACGCACAAACACGCCCGCATGCATGCATGCAATACTCATACGTACACATGCACGCACGCAACACTCGCACAAACACACGCACGCATGCAGGCGTGCAACACTGACACGTACACATGCAAGCATGATAAACACGCACGCACGCACAGATGCATGCAACACTGAAATGTACACATACACGCACGCAACACTCGCACGCCTGCATGCACACAGCACACGACGCAAGACACACGCTCAACCTATATGTGCATGAACCCTTTGTTAAGGACATGGATTGTTACGGGTATTAATCAATCTTATCTGTGATAAGCAGAACATTGATGTTTGCAGTGGTCTTTATGAATCACAACGTATCGAACGGGCTATCAACGTATATATGAAAATTTTAAAATTCTCTTACATAATATAGTAGGCTTATCAACCTACATGAATTAGATGACGTCACACTCAATGAACAATCATCGGTTTATGAAATGCCCGCTTCTCACCGCCCTGGCCCACCAAAAGCTCCTCTGCCGTGCGCGGCCTGCGGTGGGTCACTGACATGCAGGCTAGGTACCCAACAAGCCCACACGTCAGTGGAAGAACGGCGCGGTGTCGTACGTCAGAGTCGAGGGCGCCGCTCGCTGCACGCCCGGCTGAACACGCCTCCTTGCTGCATTCAAATGCCTCCACGAAACCCGTGTGGAAGCCGAGAAACCCACTCCGGCCACACGTCCGTTCATGACCGAGCTGGCATTAAATGCAACGCTGGCCGAGCTCCTCCCGTTCGCCGTCTATTTAATCTCCTATTTACATGAGGCCAGACGCCGACCAAGAATCGCACACCTCCGCCGCTCCCCTATCTCCTCCTTCACCATTTTCTCCACTCTTACAATGGCTTATGAAGAGTAGTTATCCGGCATCCAAGCCAGCTGGGTGGCCCGTCGAGCCCGCCGGATACAAGCTATGCAGCTCGCTGTTCCACCTCCCTTGCCCGACGGAGCCAGCTGCCGCCCCAAGCCGGTGTGTGGTTCAGCAACTCGGCGCTCCAGGTTAGCTCGACGAGGAGCGGCGAGCTGCTCCACGTCGGCACGACGGGGAGCATGGGCGTCGTCGCTGTCGTCCATGACGCCGCCTCGTACCGCGCCTCCTGTGTCTGCAACTGCGTCTGTGGCCGAGACTCCCATGCCTGCGGCCGCGCCATGCAAGCAGAGACAAAAGCCAGGTGCGCGTAGAGCGACGAGTCAGTGGCCAGCGCCTCCGCGTCCGCCACCATCATCGAGGAGAAGTAGAACACGGGAGGCCGTCGCCGCTTGGGTCCCATGAAGGCCACCGCCGAGGCGACGCCAGTGTAGACAGCAGGTGTCTTGCCGGATCCTTCTGTTGCCGACAAATGGATCCGCGGGCGACCATTTAGGCTAGGTATTATTATACCTATGCTATTCAGGAGTAGCACTGCTTAGTTGATTTAAATGTAATGAAATTCGTCATGTTTATATGAAAATCCGGTATTTTATATGAATTCCGTCATTGTTTATATGAAATATCGCCGTGTTTGCATGAATTTCGTCCGGTTGGTTGAGTTGCGGTCAGAATGTGTGCGGCTACGGTTGGATGGCGTAATTTGCGGGTCGCAGTCGGTCTGCAGCCGGCTCGGGCGGTGAGGTGGGACAAAGAAAGCACAGCTCATGCAAGCTCGTCTACAACGCGCGTGCTGGAGGATGCATGAGCACCCGAGCTCTACCTCGTTCATCGTTGGCAAAGGCACGGGTGGACAAAAGGGTCGCCAATATTTTGGCTACCCCGGGCAAGATCCAAACAGCCCCTTACAGCCCCACCCCTCCCAGCACATTCAAATCCCCCGTTTACCGTGAAATTTTGCCATGTGTTATTTTCATGGATATTTTGCTGTGTGAAAAAAATTTAAATATGAACGAATTATCGGTGTCCGCGGTCTTCTGCCGGGACACAGTTGGATGGCCTCATAGTAGTAGTAGTAGTAGTGTAGAGTACTAGTACTACTAGATAGTGAGTGTTTACTACTATATCATGTACGTACTAATTGCAATGCATGCATGTGTTAGCAGTACAATGACCACATACGAATTTGATGGTAAGATTTGTGTAAGTTGGATGTCATATTATTGCTCTAACATGTGGTCAAAGTTAGCCTCCAAAACGCATTTTAGACCCTATATGGATTGAGGGAGTACATGGATTGCTGAGGTTTCTCTTAATCCTTGCATGCAACATTTTTATTGAAGCTTGAAATGTGAACATGTGAATGGGAGGGACTACTACAACCCTTCCAAAAGAACTGTAGTACTAATGGTATCGTACTCCCTCCGTTCACCATCTCACATGCTCAGTACTTTTGCGAACTATGGAAGTAACAAATTTATTCCACCACTCAGCATCTATTATGGTTAGGGAGATTTCAAATTGAGTCATATAGACCGGAAAATAGGCACTTAGGGCATCCACAATGTATGCTTTTTGTTGCCTCTAAGCCCTCTCTCTCCTCTTAGAGGCAGGCCTCTATACATTGCATGAACTGTCTCTAACAAAAAATTGGCTAGCATCGCATCTAACCTTAGAGGCTGCCTCTAACAATGTAACAATCCATCTGGTCCCACTTGTCAGCCTTAGGAAGCATACATAAGAAAGTACAAGAGAAATATTAGTGATTGGACAAATGTGGTGCTAATCAATACTTTTTAAATTTCTGCTAGGGCCCACCTTAGAGGCTGGTTAGAGTCTCTATACATTGTGGTTTTTTCATTTGATAAGAGGCAAACCATGTGGGGACTACCTTAGAGGCAAGGCTCTATACACTGGAGATGCTCTGTAGTGTACTACTTTTGATGTGTCCCGTCAACTCACATAACGAGGAGAAGCTTCCTTAGTATGTACGCCCTCTCCCCCGCCCACGGGTGCGGTGGCTCGCAGAGTCGCAGGACGAGGAGAAGCTTGCTTACTATGCCTACGCCCGCTCCCTCGCCCACGCGCGCGGTGGCTCGCAGGACGAGGAGAAAATTTTACTACTACCTCCGTTAGACATATACTCCTCGTCCCTACCTTGGTTAGAGAGATTATCATAGTATTGTTTGAAATATATGTCTTTTAGTAGTAGGAGTAGTATAGTGGTAGGAGTAGTACTACAGCAATTTCCTTGGAGTCTGTGCTACAGCAAGCTACCCTAGGCTATGTTACTACTCCCTCCTTTCCGGTTTATAAGGCTCAATTTCAAAATCTCTCCAACCAAGGTAGATGGTGAGTGGTGAAATTAATTTCATAGTTTGCACAAGTACTTAATTAGTACGCTCGTTTTTCTCAAAAAGTAATGTTTACCGATGCATTAATTACAACGAATGCATGCATGACCACTAAATTTCCATGAACTTCTACATGCATTGGTGAGTTTTCTCTTGATATTGCTTGCATCGGGTGATTTAATGCACCTTGAAATCCAAACATGTGATGGTAAGTATTAGTAGAATTGAGACTTATAAAACGGAAAAATGATTTTTTTTAGATGATCCCTATAAACCGGAAAGGAGGGAGTAGTAAGTAGTACTACCTCCATAGTGGGTACGTACTCCGTAAAATCAGATTTTTCCCAAAACAAAGTCGCTCAACCTTTATTTGCTTGTTTCCCTTCATGCCTCGTTGCCTCGAATAGACTATGCCAAACTCCCCTGCCTGCCACGCGGGAAAAGACACGCCCTCGCCTTTTTTAGTTTGGGTTTGTATCAATGGATCACGCGAAGCAGCAAAAACCAAGCCGTGTCATGTACTCCTCCATCGTACTAAAAGAGTGGAGACGTTCGCTTTCATGAATGATGTACTTCCTCTCGCCGACATGTGGGACATATAGCAACCGGGTCGACGTGTCATGCACCAAATAACAGTGCAGAACAACAGGGGGACGCACCCCAGTCGTAGCGCCCCAGTAGTAATGAGCAATGATACGTCAAATCACAAAGCCGAACCTTTCCCCCAGACGGACAAAGCAACCATTATTTCACACTTCGCTGAATCCGCTTCTCCATCATCTCCTTCAAGAAAATCATGTATTGCTTCTGCCATTGTTCTGCCTCAAGAGGGATGCGCATCGCCTTGGTACATCATGACACGTGGGACCGCATGACAGGCCATGCTCCCCCGCCCACGCTTGCTAAAATCACCTCATTTTTACTAATCTGGATACTATCTTTTTAGATCAATATAATCGGGATTCACCAAGGAGTAAAACCAAGTGGTATGCTGCTCCTGTCGCGTTGGCGTAGCAACTTAGCAGGGTCAGTCTGCACACGAAATGGCTCCACACTTACAAGACCCCTTTGGCCGACATGTGGCTCATCCACCGTCTTGTTCCATGTGCGATGCACCAAATTACAGTTCGGAGCAGCGGTTGGACTTGGAGGCACCCCGGTCGTAGCACCGCAGTAGTAGTAAATGAGCGATGAGGGGTCAAATCACAAACCCCACCTTTCCCGCATTAAGATGGACGGACGAAGCAACCATCATCTCACTCTAGGGCGCAAGAGCATAAAGAAATAATAAAACCAATGATGCGTGCGGCAGCTACCTAGGGCGCCCTAGGGTAGGAGCCTCTAGTGCAAATCCGCTTCTCCCTCGTCCTCTTGAAGAAAACCGATGATGCGTGCGGCGGGTAGGGTTTGTAGGAGTACTACCGCGTGCGGGGCCACGCCGTAGTAAACGGGAGAGGGATTGAGTTCGAGTCGACGCCTTAATACGGGTGGGCCGCTCGGTTTTACGAGAACGAGTCAGAATTTTGGGTTCGGGAAGCAGTGGAGATATACGTACAAAAAATTGTGGATGTAGGTTCGACCGAAAGGCAATGACGCATGGGCCCCACATTTTTATATACCCGCGGCCGCATGAAATTTCTACTCAAACTAATGCATAAAAGTTCCTCCAAAAACATTTATAACTAATGGGAAGTGAATGTATGCTTAAAATGAAAATGTAATACAAAGAGAAAAAACGAATTGCAGTTAAAAGAATGGCATTTCTAACAAAAATGTGAATGTGAACTACATATGTGTGCATGTGACCAACACATATATTGTCAATACAAAATCTAATGCAAGAAATAACTTATGAGTAACATGCACGAATTGATGATGTGGTGCTTGCATGCATAGAGTACAAAAACAATGTGATTTATGACTTGCATGCATGACGTGTTCATGTGCCATAGTTGCATGTCCAGGAAAAAAGCTAGTGGGTTGTACTAGCTATTTAGGAATAGAAGATGTATATATGGAAGTTGACAAGTTGTAGGGAAAGAGATGACATGTATGTCAATTCCTATGAGTAGGGATTGGAAAAGAGATGTCATTTGGTTCACATCATAGGAACTTTTCTAATGAATCTAGAGATGACATGTATCTCAATTCCTATGAGGAGGGATTGGAAAAGAGATGTCATTTGGTTCACGTCATAGGAACTTTTCATTAAATCCAGTCTAATGTTTATTTTCCTTTGAAATTATGGGAGTATAGGAATCCATTCATATGAACCAAGTGCCTCTAAAGCTATAAAAATCATATCATGTTTATTTTCCTATGAAATGTGGAGTATATGAATCTATTCCTATGAACCAATTGGCTCTAAAGTAAATATTACTATAAAAATCATATTATATAGAGTTCCTATGATATTCCTCCACACCAAAGGATGGTTGAAATTGCTGCAGGTGATACGACGGTCTTTCTTTGTACACTCCTCCCCTATCTTTATAGTTACCTCTCGAAGATGAATGAAATGATATATACTGGGTATTCTATATGTGCATTTTGGTATACGAAAACTCGGTAAAAGTTTGCGAGGTTCGAATTTTCAATAAAGCTATATGCACTACATTTTGGAACGGAGGGAGGAGCATACGTCAGTTGTTAACACTCACGTGGAAGATTTGTGTGTCGGAGGAGTGGCTGTTCTGTTAAATGCCATGGCAAAACTGACACTGTCGGATGCCGATCTAACGGTTCTTACGGCGTTCGTCCGGAAATGGCTTGTGGTGAACGTTTGTCAGATATGATTTACGGACACATGCATTGCATTGATACGTGCCCCCTCTCTCTCACGCACACACGCACCCTCACGAGTCACGACTCTCCCGAGTCCTCACGCACCCACCGTCTATCTGTAGGTAGACGTCACACACATATGTGCTCTTCACACCCTACCCTCAGAACTTCTAAAAAATAAAAGGCATCGCGCACCTTTTGTTTTAACTCACACGTCACACACTTATACTGTTACTCTTGTGGCGAACGTTCTTTGGGCATAGTATATTGTACTCTCATGAAGAGAAGCGGTGCACGCACGCACTAGTTCTCTCACACCCACTCACGGGTACACGTAGGAGCGCATTTTTTTAAGCTAGGAGCACATTTGTTTACAAAGAGGCATCCCAATTGACATTCTGACTAGTCTAGTTTTCAACTTGATGGAGGGCCGGGACCGCACGTGAATGATACAGTACATAGTGCGTCCTTGACGCGGTGATTTGATAGTGCGACCTGGAAGCGGTGGCACGTTATTGATCGAGTTTTATTTTTACTTGAACATTAAATGAAAATAGTGGTTCACGCGTATTCAATTTAATAACGGTTGCTACAACAAATCACTCCACTATATATATAAGCAGGAGCCTCGGCGCTTGCTTTACTAGGGTTCCTCTCTTTCACTCTCTCATGCTCTTCAGATCTAAGCAAAACATAGGTGGCCACACTCTCTCTCTCCTCACCGCTGGTCACAAATCCTGCCGGACCACCTCGGTCGGGGCAGGGGTGTAGGTGCATCATTCATGCAGTCGTCGGCGGTGAGGGAGGAGACCAACAGCTGCCCGCGCATCCCGATCGGCGGCCATGTTGTTCTCTCCGAGACAGCGCCGACTCGGGAGGGCCTCCGACCCCTTCTTCCTCCCTGCGGTATTGTGGCAAAGATGCGGCCTCCCGCCGCCGTCTTTGCCACAGCCCGATGACCCTCAGGTATATATTCCTTCGAAACCTGCCTTGCTCTACTACCCCAGCTCCCCACGTGGCTGTGTGTGGATCTTTTTCTACTTCCGTCGGTTGTTCCAAAGCCACCTAGACTTTTACTATTATTAGAGGTAAAGCTAGTTCACACAATCCAATCTAAGAGTTGGTTCAAACAGGGAAGAAAGTGGGAAAGCTGTCGCATGAATCTAGGACTTGGCTCTAAGAGGAAACGGGGGAAAGTAGTAGATACTGGCTACCCAACCGGTCTCTTGGTTGAAAAGGTGAAGAAAGTGGGGTGGATGGCGAAGGGCTGGGGGAAGTGGACCTGTCTCTTGGTCGAAAAAGGAAAGACAGTGAGGGGTGTTGGGGGGACAATGCAAATGAGAATGAGCAGGTCTTAGATTTCCTGTGCTCACATAGGAAAATGTCGCTGAGGAGATAAAAAATGGGACACATGTAGACATGCTGCCTGAATGTTTGCCGCTCTCGGCAACCACATCTGCCTCACCACTTTATGCCCCTGTTGTCCCTACACCCTTATCGCTACCATTAATGTAAAATCACATGAAGCACGAAGCAATGCCACCGAATGTCACTATTAAGTAATGCTGCTATCAGTCTAGTGCCGTCGATAAATTGAATCAATGACACCACCATTTTATGAAGTGCTTCCGTCTTGCTTTATTTCCCATGAATTGTGCTTTTGCAGTTACACTTAAATCTCACACCGCTAACATTGTTTATCCCAGTGGAACTGCACAAATTTGATTGCACATTTACTGACCATGTGCTACTCTCATGACAGTAATACTAATGCTATTGTTCTGCATGTTAATCTAGTGGCAGTGTTGATGTGATGTGATGCTACTTCTTACTTAATGGCACTTTTCATACTATCAATGTAGTGCCAATTATAATACAATAGATGCCATTGTTAATCATATGCCATTGCAAATAACTATCACTGCTTAAATAATCGTATTTCATATTTGCGCAAACAGGGATGTTTGTCTCCGTATCGTTTCTATTTGTGCAATCAAAAGTACACACCTTAGTTTTAGTAGAACTGCACAAAATGAGATGGCTATTCCACGCTACCGTCGTCTAACCTCCCGTCTTTCCAGGTATTCCTAAATTGGTAGTAACTAGGTAGAATGACCAACGCAATCTAAAAGAAGCTGATTCATACGTTTACTTCCTGATTGCAGTGCAGGGGCGAGCGAAAACAACTGCATCCTAGTCAGGAATGCACTTTCTCCCAGATCAAGGATGGACAGAGGACTAGTTGGCACGGCTGCACGGAGGTTTTTGGGATAGGTGTGCGGACAAGAGGCATTGTGGTCTGCTTATTTCTGCAAATAGTGGTGCTTAAATTAAGTGGAACTGCACAAGAAGTTCAGATGGTCAGTACACTACATGGTTCAGTTCAACATTCCAACTGAGAACACAATTATAATTGGTTATTCTAGAATGAGAGAACCTAACCCTGGATGGTGGTAACAAGAAAAACTAGAGTGAACTCCAGGAAATTAAAGCCTGCCTAGGGAGGCCCTTTGCTCAGAGAAGCCTTGCTTGATTTTTCCTGATTTGTAAACATTCTCACAACTTTGTCTTTTGTTGTGAACTAGTAAATGTTGGTTATGTCCTATGAATCATTGAGATGTATAAAATTGCTGAACTTATGCTTTTCAAGTATTTTATGAAGCCGATTTTAATATGAATGTTCCACATGAACGCTGGACTAGCGTGTGAATGTTTGGAATTTACATTGTGGCCTCAGTTAACTGCATGAACCACTGTAACAAGATACGTAGTTGCTTATATGTCAGACAACAGAGTATTGATTGTTAGCTGGTCGATTGGTAGCCGACTTTTCTAGTGTTAAAGCGAGCTAAGCCAATGTGCCATTTTTTGCAAACTGCTTACAAGTGGAGTAGCACCAACAGTGTTTACAAGTACTCAACCAGCCTTACGTACCCTATGTATACGTTGGCGCACAGTTCTCAAACAAGTACTCTATTTCATCAAACACACACTGCTCGTATGATAAACCGTGACAACTTATGTCTTACCATGGCATATTACATGAAAAAACTAGTGAGGACGCATCGGTTTCGGCAATAATTATGATGGTTCTCACATGATTCACGGGCACACAAAAGTAGCAGTAGTTCCCATAGACGGATTCAAACAGAGTACTAGCCCCAGAGAAATCGATAATAGGCAAGGTTCGGACAATTAGACACAATCCAAACGACTTTTAAACACTAGCTGGGCCAACTATTTCATGCCTCGATCTAATTTGGGATGGACATAAGACGGACCTTGCCATGAACATCATCAAGGATGTCCGGCAGCAGCACAATCCTGTCAACCTTCTTGAAGATAACCTTGTGGCCTTGCCACTCATAAACTTGTTTGTCGAGGCATGCCACGTCATCTTCCTGCGTAAGCTTGACAAGAACAGTATGCCTCACAAACGAAGGAGTAACTTTGAACTTCTTGTGCTTCAGTACACCCTGGACAACACGCCTGACAACAGTGTGGCTGGAATACATCTCGACTTTGGTATAAGTGCACCTGGCTTCCAGGATCCAACAGCCTAAGAACTTAGTTTTCCCAGTGCGTATATTCAGGTCATCTGCCTCATAGCGAGTGACATGTACAACCACACAATCCTTGTCTGCATCAGGGCTCTAATTGAAACATAAACGAATTATGAATTACTTTCCAATATAAAAAATACAAGTTATTTAAACCACTATGTAGAGTCAAAAGTATGCATGACAGGGAGTAGCATGGCATCGAAGCTAATAAAATTTTGCATTATTTATCACCACATACTTGTATGAAAAACCACAATCGAGATCGGCAAAGAAGAAAATCACCTTGGGTAGCTCAGCGGGGAGGGGGGGGACACATCCTCGAAGGGGGAAAACTGCTTCTGCAGGGCCACGGGGGCTGTAACCTCAAACGGGGCGTTGACCATCTCAGTAGTGGCCGTGAGCGTATCTGGGGTCGGCTCGGTGGCGGCCTCCATCTTCTTGCAGCTCTCTATCTCGTGGGGATCAGCCTCCCGCGTCTGCTCCAACATCGACAGATCTTTACCTGGTTCTCCTTGGTCCATCATGAAACTGACGAATAGGAGCCAACTGAAAGGAAAACACAATCGCAATGACAATGAAACAAAAAAGAGAGTGAGGATTGGTTACTGCTTTGCATAAGTTCTTTTTTTTCTGAAAGAAAATATACCAGCATCATGGATCCGCTTACCTTCCCTTCGTTGGGAGAGAAGAACAATGGCAGATGCGAGTGTTGGCTTTCTTGAAGACGGTGAGGGAGAAGGGGATTCAGCGAAGAGTGAAATGATGGTTGCTTCGTCCGTCAAACTTAGACTGCGGGGAGGTGGTGTTTTGTGATATGACGGCTCATTATTGCCGCGCTTCGACCGGGGTGACTCTCCGCCTGCATACCACCTTCTAATTTGGTGGATGGAATTTGGGCCTGTGCGCTGCATGGCCCGCATGTCGGTGAACCAAAGTAAAACGGCATTCAGTAGTGGGAGACGTTTCGATGACCTCGGAGGAGCCAGAAGCGGTAGTGTATCCACTGTACTAGTAGTAATTGTTTTCCTGGGTATGTAGAGTGTCTCCACTGTACTAGTAGTAATTGTTTCTCTGGGCCCAAGACAAAAGAGCCCATCCACCATAGTAAATAATAATATCAATTCAAAAGCCCATATATTTACTTAATGAGAGGCGCTACCCAGCACACCGCCCCCCAAAAAACCTGGGTGCTCTTCTTCCTCCTCACTCCCACCCACATCACGTCAGCTCGCTCCACTTGTACCCCCAAATTCCTCAGCTCACTCCTACAGAAAATCCCAGCTCCCCTTCTTCCTCACTACTACAGAAAACCCCAGCTCCCCTTCTTCTTCACTCGCACTACAACTAAGCTCGTCATTCGTTACTCTGCTCGAATCTGTGAGCTCGACACGACGCCCTCGAGGAAAATGGAGTCGGCTAACCCCGGCGCCAAGAAGATGAGGCTCCCGCCAGCGGCGAAGCCTGTTGTAGATCTCGCACCCGGCAGCGTGGGGAGAAGCGGTGAGCCCGCCCCCACCGGATCCCAGGAACCCGTAGAATCTCGGTTGGACCGCATCAGCGATCTCCCAGACACCATCCTTGGGGAGATCATCTCGCTTCTCCCCACCCAGGATTGTTACCGCACCCAAGTCCTCTCAACTCGGTGGCGCGCCGTGCCCCTTAATCTTGACTATCGTCAGCTATCTCTCTTTAATGATTTTGAACTCCCCGGAACCATCATCTCCTCCCACCAGGGCTCCGTTCAAAGCCTCTGCATCCCGGCATGCTACCTGAGCATGCATACCATGCCCTGCACGGTGGACAACTGGCTGAGATCCCCTGAATTCACACAACTACAGCTGCTTGAGTTCTACTATTCCCCCAGAAATCACATACCACATACCGAATGCCATGTACTTGTGCCCTCAGCACTGATGTCCATCTCGCGGTTTTCCTCCTCTCTCCACACTGCCACCTTTGTGTTGTGCTACCTACCAGACAATCTGGTACTAAACCTTCGACTCCCATTTCTCAAAAAACTTTCACTTGTGCGGGTTTGTATATCGGAGGCCTCATTGCACAACATCATCCACACCAGTTGCCCTGCCCTGGAGAGCTTGGTGCTTGTTTTCACAATTAGAATTGGTTGTCTCCAAATAAAGTCACCTAACCTTGTAAGAATTGGAATTTGTTTTGACGGAAGTCATCTCATCATCGAAGATGCCCCTTCACTTCAAAGGTTGATCCTTGATTCTAGTTATTCACCGTCAGAAATAACTGTCATCTCTGCACCTAAACTGGAGACCTTGGGTGTAATACATGATCTCTGTGCTCATTTCAAGATGGTGTTTGGCTCCACAGTTCTTCAGGTATTGTATATTATCATCTACACTTGTAATCATAAGCTGCATTTTAAATTTCTACGCATAAGTTCTATATCATCTTGGAGTACACATTTTGTCTAATATTATGTTCTATGCTCAATGAAGAGTTTGTCCATGGATTGCCTATCAATGGTGCTGGATTCTGTCAAGATCTTATATATCCATATGAATAGTTTTGATCTGAACAAGATTATTGGCTTGCTGCAATGCTTTCCATGTTTGGAGAAGTTGTATATAAAGGTGATAATTTCACGCACATTGGAAGCCCGCATATAGTGTACTAGAATTAACTGTTCAGCTGTTGCTCTTTCGACACTCTTTTTTTAGACCTTAACTGTTTTCAATCTTCATGTCTATTTAGGCAACAGGACGGGGTAAGAAAGTTATAACCAATCGGTGGATTTGTAAGCACCGGGATTTTCTCACTTCTCATGACATTCGATTGAAGACAATAACGCTGGAACGATATGTAGCCAACCATGCAAACACTAGATCTGTCACATTCTTCCTGCTGAATGTGAGGTTACTATTGTCCATCAGGCTTAAGTTTATCAGCAGCATGGTTTTGATGGATGGATATGTCGAAGAGCAAAAAAAGGAGTTTCAGGTAGACAAAAGGGCTTCTGAACGTGTCGGGCTTCTATTTACAACATCTTGTGGTCATAATCCAGTAAATTTTATGACCCAGGATGTTCATTCTATTGACCTGACCAATCCAGTTGACTGTGACTGCCGAAAATAGTGCTGGAGTTAGATGTTGTTGCCCTTTTCAATCTGGGTTTTGTCTAAACCTGATGAACAATTAACCCTCGTGCTTTTGTACAGTTTGTAAGCTGGAGTTAGATGTTGTTGCCCTTTTCAACTCGGCTGTGACTGTCATATTTTCTTTGAAACAAGGCAAATGGCTTGCCATTTGTCTAATTAAGAGAGAAATATTGTAACAAATCCCAACCAAGGGAAATAACATCACTCTTGCCGGCTGCTTGAGCTCACTGTGCATTACAGAACACAAGTGATTAGCCCCCTCCAGCACCCACAAACTTATTTTGAACTAGCACACCAAATGGGCTGTAAATTTTCATAAGAAAGGTTGCATGCCCATGACAGATTTGGATTCTGACATTTGGGACCCACGAGGAAAAAGCCTATCCAAGGTGGTGTTGACTTACTAGTCAACAAATGATTCTGCCTACCAGCCGTTGGATTGACATCCAACATCTGTCGTGTATCTTCTATCTCTTGTCTTCTTCCTCCAGCCGCCCAAACCAAACCACCCCGTCGGTTCCGCCTGCTCCCGCCTCCCATGGCTGGCTATGCCTCTACCGCCCTACTGTACCCTCAAACGTTCGCTAGTCCATCCCTCTATTCCCCCACATGTCTTGTTATTCTCCGGTGATGTCAGCCCCAACACGCACCCGCACCCGAACCAGTCAACCCTCGTACTCCCCTTCGCCTGTGACTAGACTGCCGCATCTTCCACTGCTCATGTTCATTCATCCGAGGCCTCACCGCCGTCCTCCGCCTTGGTTCGCTTGCCGTGCGTGGTGCACCGCCGTCTGGCGTGGTCAACATCGTCAACAACCAAGAGGAATAAGGAGATGACTGTACGTGGAGAGGATGACAGTAGGGACCCACCAGGGTCATGGTAGTACGCAAGCAAGTGCCTCGTTATTACAAGCCCAAAAAATGGTTCCTCCTAATGGTTGGACATCTGGGGCCCATGCCATTGTCAACGTAGTCAATAAACAAGAGAATTACACAACGAGCAGCTGACACTAGGGACCCAGCAGGTCGCGCTGTTGTTATTTACTTTTTTTAGGAACAAGCAGTTGTTATTTACTAGTTTTAGAGACAGATCAGGGTAACAACGGGGTTGTGCGGGGGCTGTGGCCCATCTAGCCAGGGTTTTATTTTATGTTTACCACATGATGAGCCCAGTTGTGTTTTTTTTTCTTTCTGAAAATGGCTAACCCTATTCTACCTTTTTTAAAGAAATACCCAACGAAGGCCTACTAGCTTTCTCATCCCTGCTAGGCTGCAAATCTTTCAAGGCGAGAGCGATGTACTCGCTTGCCCAGTAAATGAAGTAGTAAGAAATGGGATGTAAATTTAAAAACATAGCAAACCGGCAATTAGTTTCAAATATCTTTTTTCAAGATTTTGAGATTTTGAATTCAATTGTTTTCTTGCGGGGAAAATTATGTTGGATTTTAAATTGATATAAATTTATTATTTTTAAATTAGTTTGAACGTGATTCGAAATTTCGGGATTAAAAACAGTTTGGACCGCACCGAAATATGATAATTTCGTTGAATTTTTAACCGTGGCCAGAATATGGGCTGTAATGGTAACAAAAAGAATATGGGCTTTAAAAAAATCCTTAAGAATTAGCCAATGGGTTGTACATTTATTAGCAATAATGGCAGATGGGTTGTATGTTGTTTTCCACATATTAGAGGCTGACTTGTGGGCCTACTAGGTTGACGCGCATGCAAGGCCTTGTCAACTTAGTTAACACATGAGAGCAGTGACTGTTGGATGTCCATCCAACGGCCGTGGTGCTTCTTCAATCTCTGCTCTTCCTGCTCCAGCTGCTCAAACCAGCGCCGGCGGGACTACCTGCTCCCTCCTCCCGTGGTCGGCTGTGCTACCGCGCAGGCCTCACCGCCCCACCCTACTCCCATCGCTGGCCTGGCCATCCCTCTACTCACCCAGACCTCCTGTAATTCTCCGGCGACGGCAGCCTCACACTGCAGCCGAACCAGTAAACCCTCGTACTCCCGTCCGCGCGGGAAACAAATGCCGAGTCTTCCCAGGCTCCGGGTCATTCCCTTCCTAGGCCTCGCTGCCGTCCACCGCCTTGGTGCTCTTGGTGCGGCGTGGTCAACGTGGTCAAGGAACAACTTCCATCGGAAGAGGACTATACGTGGAGAGGCTGATAGCTGGGTCCACGGCCGCAGCAAGGAAGTGCCTCCTTATTACGCGCCTAATAATGATTCCACCACCTGACAGCGCGGACCCACCGGAAGGGCCTCTGTATTTTGCGAAAAAAACATTTCTCCCTGATAGCTAGGACCCACCAGCTATATCTTCAGACGCAAGGAAATGCCTCCATATTAGGCGCGAAAAAAAATGATTCTTCCCCCTAACAGCTGGGACCCACCAGCTATATCTTTGGACGCAAGGAAGTGCCTCCATATTAAGAGTGAAAAAATGATTCTTCCACCTGACAGCTGGGACACACCAGCTATATCTTGGCACGCAAGGAAGTGCGTCCTTATCCTCCCTGACAGCTGGGACCCACCTGATCGAAGCGTACGTAGCTTTGTCTGTCTGGTCGCGAACGTGTACGTACATACTGGTCGATCGGTCTCTCTACAACGATGAACCGTGGCCGAGCAAGCAGCAGGACGTGTAGTAGTAGAGCTCCCAATGTAGCAGTTTAGGCAGTCCAGTCTAAACCGTGTACACATACGTACAGCCAGATGCCAAAAAATACAGCCACATACGTACATACGGGCGCGGTCTCGAACGCCTACTCGCGCATACGTATGGCCAGGGCTCATGTGCATATAGAGGCAACGGACGGCAGCAATGGCATCCTGTTCATCGAAAGCCAACCGGCTGGGTCGGAACAGAGAAACTGCGTCGTGTTCATCAGGAGGCAACGGAATGCGTCGTGTTCATCGGGAGCCAACCAGCTTGGACGGAACAGCCGAAACGAGGTCTGGCGTACCGCAGTACGGAAGAAATGGCCTTCTATTCGACCGGCTACGGTCAAAACAGGATCCTGTTCATCGGGAGGGATCTGGCGTACCACAAAACAGAGGAAACGGACTTGTGTTGGAGCGCCTACGGTCGAAATGGGGTCCTGTTGATCGGGAGGGGTGTGGCATACCGCAAAATGGAGGAAACAGACTTGTGTTGGAGCGCCTACAGTCGAAACGGGGTCCTGTTCATCGGGAGGGGTGTGGCGTACCGCAAAACAGGACTCCACGGGCTATTGTTCATCCACCGTCTACTTCCTCGCTCCAGCCTCCACGGGCTACTGCTCATCCATCGTCGACCTCCTCCAACCTCCACTTGCTACTGTTCATCCACCATCGAATTTCTCAACCTCCACCAGATACTGTTCATCCATGGGATACTATTCATCTAGCCTCCACCGGCTACTGTTCAACCAGCCCTCCACGGGGTCCTATTCATCCACCCCCAACCGGCTCGGGTGTGGTGGCCTCCTCGATCTGGGTCTTGTTCATCCAGCGCAACGCCCTCTACTACCACGGGGTCCTGTTCAACCAACCCTCACCGGGAACTGTTCATCCAACCCCCAACAACGGTCACTGTTCATCAAGAGGCAGCTTCGATCGGCTTCAATTAGCAGCAGTAGCGAAGGAATCGCTCAGGTTCAGTTAACAGCCAAGGAATCGATCGCTCGGGTTCAGTAACATAGCTAGTGCAATCGCTCGCGAACGCGTCGCTCGGGTTCAGTTAGAGCCCAACGCCTCGCACACACACGCGTACGTGTACGAGAGAAACACGCAGACCTCTGTGCATCGCTCAGCCCCGACCATCCACCGTAATCGGGAACTCGCCGATATTTTTCTCGCCCTCGCTTTTACCATGATTTTTTCCGTCATGGACGGCCCAAAGAATGTCATGCAGGTGCGTCCCCGGACTGCCCGGGACGAAAAGCCCATTTTCTGTCATGATTTTTTGTCATAGAAGTAGGAGCCCACCACATCTATGATGATACGTGCTTTTGTCACAATTATCGTCATAGAAGTGTCATAAGCATGACAGAAAAAAATCGTTCGGCCCAAAATGTCATGGATGTGTCTTTTTTTTGTAGTGATAGTAGCTTCTTTTTGTGAATCATTTGCTACTCATGTTGATCTCCCTAAGGAGAAATGGTTTAAATTTCATCCACCTGTTAAAGAAAAGATTGAGAAGCCAGTTATAGTTAAAGATGAAACTATCATTTACAATGTTGATCCAGTCGTGCCTACTGCTTATATTGAAAAACCACCTTTCCCTGTAAGGATAAAGGAACATGCTAAGGTTTCAATCATGGTTAACAAAAGTAATATTAGAGCACCTAGACCCTTTGAACAAATTAAAGTAGAACCTAGTATTGCTATGGTTAAATATCTCTTGGTTGATAATATTGATGGGCATGTTATTTACTTCTGTGGTGAAGCTGCTACAATTGCCAAACCAGATACTAAAGATAAGAATAAACCCATTGTTGGCATGCCTGTTGTCTCAGCTAAAATAGGAGATCATTGTTATCATGGCTTATGTGATTTGGGTGCTAGTGTTAGTTCTATCCCTTTTACTCCATACCAAGAAATTATGAATGATATTGCACCTGCTGAAATAGAAGATATTGATGTTACTATTAAACTTGCTAATAGAGATACTATCACATCACTTGGGATTGTTAGAGATGTTGAAGTCTTGTGTGGGAAAATAAAATACCCTACTGATTTCCTAGTCCTTGGTTCTCCACAAGATGATTTTTGTCCCATAATATTTGGTAGACCTTTCTTGAACACTGTTAATGCTAAGATAGATTGCAATAAAGAAATTGTTAGTGTTAATTTTGGTGATGTGTCTCATGAGTTTAATTTCTCTAAGTTTCGTAGGCAACCTCATGATAAAGAATTGCCTAGTAAGGATGAAATAATTAGTCTTGCTTCTATTGCCGTACCACCTACTGATCTGTTAGACCAATATTTGCTCGACCATGAAAATGATATGCACTTGCATGAAAGAAATGAAATAGAGGAGATGTTCTTTGATCAACAACCTATTCTTAAACACAATTTGCCTGTTGAAACTCTAGGAGGCCCTCCTCCACCTAAGGGTGATCCTGTGTTTGAATTGAAACAATTACCTGATACTTTGAAATATGCTTATCTTGATGAAAAGAAGATACACTGGTACCGTAACGTGCTATACAAACGGTTTTTAACCCCTTTCCGCGACGGAGTTTTAAACCATCGCCTAGTGAGTGTGGGCGATAGGGGGGTCCTTCCCACACGACCCAGAAACCGTCGGGGATAGGCGAGCGGCTACTGACAATCACCATAGAATAAACGTATGAGAAGTCACGCCAGTCCCACAAGTTACGTCTCGACGTTATGTTTCTGATCCGAGAGACATCCGAAATGATTACACCACTATAGTCATGTGAAAAAGGTGGATATCACAAACATTTAATCTACCGATGTGTTTGCGATAGGTACCTTATCGCACACAGTTCAAAAATGTAAAATATGTGCGGTGCCTCTACTATCACCAACATGTCCATTTTCATAACTGAGTGTGACAGGTATTTCTATCACACACGCACACAGGTTTGAAACGTTTGCCGTATTACCATGAATCGCACACGCATATGAGACAAAACCGTGTGTGCGTCTGTCGAGCATCGCAAGAGTTTCACATCAAAGAACCGTTTGTTCTCTATTTTTCATCGCACACGTGGTTTTCCTTCTAACCGTGTATACATTATTTTATTCGCTCATGTTTAATTTTATTGTTCCCTGTAATTTATTATTTGAATTGGAAATTTTGAAATATGAAACGTGGAATTCAAATTCTCAGCACAATGGTTCAACAACCAATCCAT
Source organism: Thinopyrum elongatum (assembly GCA_011799875.1). Taxonomy (NCBI): domain Eukaryota; kingdom Viridiplantae; phylum Streptophyta; class Magnoliopsida; order Poales; family Poaceae; genus Thinopyrum; species Thinopyrum elongatum. Next base: position 391,412,144 of record CM022299.1, read on the forward strand.
AAATAAAATTCCCAGTATAATATGTTCAGTAATTACAGGATTAGGCAACAATTAACTATGATGAACCACAATATCTAGAGGCGATAAAGGTGAAGAGACAAGTGTAAATCATTTGGGCTGCCGATGGTGTTGAAGAAGCGGAATGCCCATATTGTGCCCTCCTGCATGCCATAGGCACTAACAACTTTTGCCCAACCCCTTGTGATGATTGCCCTCCCATCCTTCACCGCCTTTAGAAAGACTTCTAGAGCATTATCATGGTAGTACAAATTATATACTTTAACCTTAGTTGCTGTCGGGGATATCGTGCGACATATGCCAGGGGGTGGCTTATCATGGATGGGGACAAGAGTACGTCATCGGGCTCTAGAAGCGGGGGTGAGCGAGACCGCGTACGCCTGCGAATCTTACCCAGGTTCGGGGCTCTCCTCGGAGATAGCACCCCTAGTCCAGCTCTGCGGGGTCTCCGCATGATGACTATGATCAACAAGGTAGCTACAACTTGCTCCTTGAGCTGTTTCGGCTAGAGGAGGGAGAAGGGCAAGGCTAGCTCTGCTCCTCGCTCTACGTGTGTGTGCGAATGGCGTGGGTGCTGAACCCTTTGCATGGGTGAGCCTGGGGGGTTTATATAGGCCTACCCCCCAGGGGTACAATGGTAATCCGGCCGGGTGTAGGACCCGGCCGTCAGCGGCTCTGGCTGCCGGCTTCACCGCCGACAGCTGGGGCCCACTGCTTGGTGGGCCATGTTGACTGCTTTATACTGTGGCCTCGCCCTCGATGACGAAAGGTCTGGTCGAGGGGAACATGGTTACAGTCCCGCCGCCTGACGGGCGCTCACTGTAGCCATACCCCGTCTCATCTGGTTAATGGTGCACAGGCTCCAAGGGGAAGGAGCGCCGCCTGCTAGGAGTCGGCCCTCCCTTGTTGCCGCCTGCTGGAGGTTTGCCGCCTTCTGGTGGCTCGCGGACAGGTAGGGCCCACCGCCTGCGGGCCGTACCGACCGCCCATCGTGGGGGCGTGGCACCCTCTGGCGCTAGTGATGTCACGGACTGCGTGGCAATAGTGCCGCGCTGGGCGAGGGGTGTCCGCCCGGTACACAGCTCTGTGGCCACGTCCCATCCTGGATTCGGGGGTGGCAGGCTGCACTGCAGCCATGCCTTGTCTTGTCGTGGTGATGTGGTGCTGACTTCGAGGGGACGAGGGGCCGTCTGCCAGGAGTCGGCCCCCTCACGGTCGCCTTCCATGGTCTTGCCGCCTTCTAGTAGCCGGTCTCTTGGACCAGCCGGCCCAAGAAGGCGGTCGTCCTTCCGAAAGGTGTGAGGGGCGCAGGCAGCCCCGATGTCTCAAAATAACATGGGGGACTGATGTGGCTACCCGTGGTCATTTACTCCGACAGTAGTCCCCGAAGCTGGTGGGGCACCACGGCTGAAAAACAAGGAGCCTCAGCAGCTTCCTACTCTGAGTGGTCTGGTAGTTGGGCTTCGTCCGTCTTCTGGAGAGGCCGATTGCCAGGAGCCGGCCAAGGCCAGGCCGGCCGCCTGGCGAGTTCGAATCGTTGTGGCGGAGGCCGGGCAGAGTGCCAGCCGGACGACAGGCTTCCCGCCCGTTGCTCGCTCACCACGCGACGCCAGCAGGCCAGGCCGGCCTACCAGCCCGCATGCGCGACGAGACATTGCCGTAGGCCTGGGCCCGCCACTATAGGGCCTCGGCACGCATGCGGATCTGCTGCGGCCGAGGCGGGCGGTTGCGCTTCCTAGGTGCGATTAATACACGCCATTACGGCGCTGTAACTGTGGGGTTGTGGGGGGAGTGGGCGCAATTAATCTTGCGCCCCCCCCCCCCCACGTCTCACCCCCTCGGCTCCGCCGCCAGAGGGCTATAAGTAGGGGGAGGAGGGGGCGGCAGAACGTACACGCGCCCTCCTCTCCCCTCTCTTTGCTTTTCTTCTTCCTCTTCTTCTTGCTATTGCCACAGCCTGTCCTCTCGCCAGAGTGCTGCCGCAGCCCGCCGTCGCCGGACCTCCTCGCGCCACAGCCACCTTGCGCCGCCGCCGAGCACGGAGCCCATGGCGCAAAGCGGCCGTGCGGGCGACTGGGACAGCTCCAATGTCCACGACGGGCACTTGGAGTTCCTCCGCCAGACACGGCAGCTCCCCCAGGCATCGAACGTCAAGGTGCATGTCCCCCCGAAAGGGAGATATCGCCGGCGCCGGAAGGCAGCGAGCGCGTCGTCTTCCGGTCGCATTTTCTCCGCGGCTTCGGCCTTCCGGCGAGCGGATTCCTTCGCTCGTTTTTGGATTTCTACGGAGTGCAGCCCCACCACCTCACTCCGAATATGGTGGTGCTGCTCTCCACCTTCGTCACCCTGTGCGAGGGCTACCTCGGCATGCTCCCCACACTTGAGCTGTGGGGAGAGATCTTCTACCTCAAGCTTGGCACCGCCGCCAAGAACGAGGCGGCCCAGTGCGGAGCCTGCGTCGCGGTGCGGCGCACGGGATCCAGGGTCCCCTTCCCAGCTCTCGCCCTGCTACAGTCGGCCACACTGTGGCAGAAGTCATACTTCTACGTCGAGAATATCCACTCGACGCGGGACTATGTCAACCTGCCGGCCTACGCAGCCGGCCCGCCTGTTGGGCCTCGCACCAACTGGAAGTTCCGGCCAAGAACCCTGTCGGCCGCGTGCTCCACTGTGCTCCTCCAGCTCCAGGAGATGACGGCGTCGGAGGGCCTCAAGGCCTCGGACCTGCTGGCCGTGTTCGTGAAGCGCCGAGTGCTGCCCCTCCAAGCCCGGCCTCACTTGATCAGCGACATGAGTGGGCGTCGGGACCCGTGCCGGCAGTCCACCAAGGTGATGCCGGACATGGAGGTGGTCCGCATGGTGAACTTCTTTTCCGACTGCAAGCTCTCGGAGAGGAAGTGGCAATTCGGCAAGCTGCCATACAGCCGGGCCAACCCGCCGCCTCCGGTACGTCTCCTTATTCTTTTTTTTCTTTGTTCGTTCGGGTTCTTTCTTGCCGCCTGACCAGTCAGCCTTGATGCAGCGCTTCCCGGGCCAGACGGCCACTGACATGCCGGCCCCGGGACACTAGTACATGGCGGACCGGTCGGTGAGCGACGTGGACGACCCCGACTTGGGGGCGGCCGCTCAGGAGGAGTACGACGCCACAGGCGGCGGCGGCGACGGAGCAGACGGCTCCTTAGGAGGCGGCCTCGGGGATTGGCCGGATGACGACGAGGAGGACGAAGAGCCGCGCCATGCCCATGGCGCTGATAGGGTGGGCGCCAGCTCCTCGGCCACACCGACTGAAGCAGTCGGTGTGCCGAAGCGCCGGGCCGACGCCGGGTTGTTCGGCAGCCGGCCCAAGAAGGCCAGGACCTCGACCGCAGCAACCAAGCGGCAAGAGGCTGCCGCGAAGGCGGCCCTCTTCTAGAAAGCCCCAAAGCGGCTCCTGCTGGTGTCCGCGTAAGTGCCTTGTCCTTTCTTGCATCTTGCTTTGCGTTTGCTTTTCTTCTATCTTTGCGATCTTTTTATTCTCTTCCTCCTTCGGCGCGCAGCGCCCCTCTTTCCTTGTCGCGAGCCCCGTCTGGCTCGGTGATCGGGGCGGCAGACAACTTCGCGGGCCCCCACCGCATGGATCCGCTCGCCGCCCTCCAGGAGGCAACGGAGAAGAACGCGCGGGAGGCGCGAGAGGAGCGGGAAGCTGTGGCCCGGGAGAAGGCGGAGGCCGACACGACGGCCGAGGCTCAAGCCGACGCCGCAGCCAAGGAGCAGGCGGACGCGGCCGCCAAGGTGCAGGTGGAGGAGGCGTCCTGCGGCCGGGCTCCGGAGTCCACCGGTCCGCAATCTGCGGAGCCTGTGGTGCTGGATGTCCCGGCTCCGACTGGAGGGGCCGGTGATGACCAGCCGGTCCAAGAGAGGGGAGGGGACCCTGTTATCCCGGAGGCGGAGGTGCCCCTGCGCATGCCGGCTACCGACACCCAGGGCAGTCGGCCTGCCGCGCCACTGGTGCCGCCAGCCAGCGACGAGTTGGTGGTGGGTCCGACTCCTGCAATCCGTATCCCGGTGCGTCGGCGTGCGGGGAGGGCGGCCTCAGCACCGCGGCCGTTGGAGGTCGGGGCCGCTAGCTCGTCGGCCCCCGCCGCTGAGGCTACTAGTGCCGCCCCACCGGATTGGACGTCTGGGGGTGGTACGGGTGTTTTGAACGCGGCCTCGAAGGAAGTCCTGGGCCGGTTCAACGCCCAAGGCGCCGCTCTCCAGCAGTACACGCAGGAGTTCCTAGCAACGCGGGCGGTCGTCCGGGTACATTTCTTGTTTTCGTTTCTTTGTAATCTTCCGTGGGGGCGTGCCAGCGCACCCACTGGGTGTAGCCCCCGAGTTTCGGGCCGGCTGCTGAGCAGGTGGCTCGGAACTTCAGGTCGAGCTCTGAGTACTGACTTGTTACCTTCTTCTGTTGTCTTTGTTGCAGGATTACCACAACATCCGTGTGGCCGCCTATAACTCTCAGCTCCAGGAGCTGACCAAGCGGACTGCCGATCTGACGGAGAGCCGAAGTAAGTACTTGGTCTTCTTCCTTGCGGGGGTGCGTCAGCGCACCCGCTGGGTGTAGTCCCCGAGATTCAGGCCGACTGCTGGGCAGTCGGGCCGGATCTCCCGGCATCTACTTTCCATTGGTGTTGATGGTTTTCTTTTTTCTCCGTTTTGGCAGAGGCCGCCGCAGATCTGCGGCAGCGCCTGGGCGAGGCCGAGTCCGCGCTCCATACCAAGGAGCAGGAGCGCAGCCAGGCGGCCCACGAATGCGACCGCCTGGCCAAGGAGCTGGCGGACCAGGCGGAGCGGCACAAGGCGAAGCTCCAGAAGCTGAAGGAGGAGGAAGACTCCCTCAAGGCCGAGTTCGAGACTCAACGCTCAAACTGGGCTGAGAAGGAGAGACTCCTGACCGACGGCTACGGCGAAATTGAGGACATGCTTGATGGTAAGTTACTTCTTCTTTTGAACAGTCATCGACTGCAGCAGGAGTCGGCCTCTGGCTTCTAATCTTTGATCTTCTTCTTGTACAGAATACTTTCCCGGTCACTCCATCGCCGTCAGCCAGGCCATCGAGGCGCGCCGCGACATGCGGAGGAAGGCGGGCGCGGACATTGCACCCAACGTGCCCCGGAATCGTGGTGAGCAGCTTCTGGCCGTCAAGACGCGCCTGCAGCCGGCTCACAGGATGCTTCATCGCCTGGAGCGCGCCGGGGCTCAGGTGTTGGCCGCCTTTTGGCCCGACGCTCAAATTCCATGCACCCCCAGTCGGACTGCCGACTGGTTGGAGGTAGCGGTCGGCCGCTTCGAGGCTTGGAAGGGCGGGTGCGCAGATGGCCTTGGAGTTAGCCAAGGCGTGGTATCCTGGGCTGGACCTGGCCCAGCTGGCCACCTTCCGGCAAGAGGCCGGACCGGAGCTGGCGGTGGTGGGCCCTGCGCTTACTCAACGTGCGGCGGTGATCGTCGAGTACGCCAACACCACCGTTTTCATCCCCGAGCTGGACGAGGAAGGCGCTGAGGTGCCACCCAGCTGGTTCGGGCTGAACCCGGGGGATGCGGGGAACTCGGCAGAAAAGATCGCCTCCAGCAACGAGGGCGAGGACGAAGAGGACGAGGACGGCGAAGACGATGCACCGGACGACGGAGCGGACAGCCGACCTCAGCCCGACCAAGCCTCGACCAACGAGCAGCGTGCTACCGCACCGACTGCTGCCGGGGGCGATCAGGCCGAGACCCTTCAGTCGGCCGCTCCATCATCCGGCGCTGCTGCCTCTGCCAACCCGTCGGACCCGCCTGCTGCTCTCCTGGCCTAGATGGCCACGTCATCTTATCTTTTCCTGTTCTTGTAATCTTTTGAACAAGCAAGTAAATTCGCGCAATTCCACCCGCTGGGGGTGTATTCAAACTTTGTTGAATGCTGGCTAAGAGCTTTTGCTATGTAAATTAATTTTATTCAGACAAGTTGTACTCTGTTGGGTTCTGACTTGGTCTTGCTTTTCTGCTCTTTTTAGGCTTTTTCCTTTGCTGCCTTCCTTTGGCTACCGTACTGCCAGCCGGACAGCCGCTCTGTGGTCTGTGGCTGAGTCTGGTACTTGGCCGTTTTCAGGAAGACAAGTACTTTGGCCGTTTAGAACATAGCAAGTCAAGTGAGAAGCCGGCCGGCCGGCTGCTCAGCAGCCGGATGGCGAGGCGAGGAGCCTGGTTTAGCCTATGTTGATGCTTTTTTCCTTAGTCATTTTTCGTGTGGACACCGTTTCCTGCCTTTAGCTCTTGCCAGCTGGGCAGTCGCTCTGCGAGCTGCGGCTTAGGGCAAGAGAGGGCTTAGATGTCGGCACACTACTTGTCCGACTGCAGGTGGCGCCAACATAGGACAAGGCGGCGAGCCCCCGGGCCGACTGGTCGGACCCGGTGCCAGGCGGAGGAATGAAAAACACACTCTCAGGCATAAGCTTATCGTACAGATAAAAAGGGTAGCCCCCGAGTGCTCCTCGAGGGACCTGATGCCTTCACTCTTAATACGAAAGGTAGCGTGGTACATACTGCATTAACTGTAAAATCTTCGGAGGAGATTTGCGTTCCTGGGCCGACTGCTGTAGCACCCGGGCCGGGTTCTGAAGTCCCCGTGCCGGGTGCGACTGCTGCAGTCCCCGAGCCGCCTGCCGACGTCCCAGGGCCGACTGCAGCAGCCCCTGGGCCGGGTTCTGAAGTCCCCGGGCCAGGTGGGACTGCTGCAGTCCCCGAGCCACCTGCCGAAGTCCCCGGGCCAGCTGTTGCAGCCTCCGAGTCGGATCCGACTATTCCGAGAGTAGCTGGCACGAAGATGGACTCTGACTCCGGCGATGGTTTGATAGACGGCTTGCTAAGGTATTAGAGGGAGACGCCGGCTGGTATCGCTTGGCGGGTGGAGCCAATCCGTGCCAGGGCATCAGCTTGCTCGTTCTCGGCTAGTGGCACATGAAGGAACTCGCACCCGTCAAAGTATCCACTGATATGCTGGACGAGGAAATGGTAGCTCGCCATGTTTGCATCCTTGGCGTCCCAGTCACCAGACAACTGCTGGACTACCAAGTCCGAGTCGCCGTAGCACAGAATCCGGTGAATGCCAATTTCTTTGGCCAGTCGGAGCCCGTGGACGAGTGCCTCGTATTCGGCCACGTTGTTGGAGGCGGCGAAGTGAATTTGTAACATGTACTTGAGCTTGTCACCTTTGGGACAGGTGAGGACGATGCCGGCTCCCAGACCGGTGCGCATCTTTGAGCCATCAAAGTGCATTCGCCAATGGGTAGAATCTGGCGCCGACGGCAGGTACTGGGTCACGGCCCAGTCGACGAGGAAGTCAGCCAGCGCTTGGGACTTGATGGCGGTGCGGGGCTGGAAGAGGATGGTGTGGGGAGCTAGCTCGATGGCCCACTTGGCACCCAGCCTGATGCATCTCTGTTGCCTATGATCTCGGCAAGTGGGGCGGTGCAGACAACCGTGATGAAGTGCTCTTGACAGTACTGCTTGAGCTTCTTGGCGGCAAAGTATACGCCATAGCACATCTTCTGGTAGTGGGGGTAATTTTGCTTGGAGGCCGACAGCACTTCACTCAGGTAGTAGACGGGCCTCTGGACCGGCTGTGCCTTGCCGTCTTCCGGGAGCTCGACCACGATGACAGTGCTGACCACCGGGCTGGTGGCGGCGATGTAGAGGAACATGGGCTCCTTAGCAGCCGGAGCCACCAGGACAAGCGGCGTAGTTAGCATTTTCTTGAGCTGGAGGAAGGCCTCGTCCGCCTTGTCGTTCCACTCAAAGTGAGTGGTTTTCTTCATTAGCTGGTACAGGGGAAGAGCCTTCTCGCCCAGCCGACTGATGAAACGGCTGAGGGATGCCAAGCACCCGGTGAACTTCTGGACGTCTCGCAGCCGAGTGGGCCTCTCCATCCACTCAATGACCTTGATCTTCACAGGGTTACACTCGATGCCGCGTTCTGATACAAGGAAACCAAGGAGCTGGCCGGCTGGGACTCCGAAGTCACACTTTTCTGGGTTTAGCTTGATTTGAAAACGGCGCAGATTATCGAAGGTCTCCTTGAGATCCTCCACGAGGGTGCCACGCTTCTCCGTCTTCACCACAATGTCGTCTACATAGACATGGGCATTTCTGCCGAGTTGCTTGAGGAGGCACTTCTGCATGCAACGCTGAAACGTGGCACCGGCATTTCTCAGGCCGAATGTCATGGTCAGGTAGCAGAAGGCTCCGAATGGTGTGATGAAGGCGGTCTTCAGCCGATCGGCCGGGTTCAGCTTGATCTGGTGGTAGCCAGAGTAGGCATCCAAAAAACTCAACAGCTCGCATCCGGCTGTGGAGTCAATCACTTGGTCTATCCGAGGCAGAGCAAATGGATCTTTGGGGCAGGCTTTGTTGAGGCTAGTGTAATCAATGCACATGCGCCACTTGTTCTTCTTCTTCAGTAAAAGGACTGGGTTGTTCTTCTTCAGTACGCACAGGGAGAGCTGACGAGGCTTGGGCGGCCGCTTGTAGGTGCTGGTGAAGTTGCGAATGAAAACTTTGGTAAAGTCCAGCCAGCTATTGACGCTGTAGGGCTTGAGGCTGTTCAGCCATGTCCGGGCCATGCCCTGGAGCATGAGTGGAACGTACTTCACGGCAACACGCTTGTTGCCGTTTGCTATGCTGACGGCGGTGGAGTAGTCAACCAGCCAATCCTACAGCTTCACGAAACCGTTGTACTTGGGAGTGTCTCGAGGAATCAAGAACCCTTTGGGGAAGGGCTCATCGCGAATGCGGGGGCCGAAACAAGGCGGGCCGATCGCATCTTCTTCTTCTAACGCCAGGGATCGAGCCAAGTGGTCAATCCGGTAGCGGGCGTCGTTCTCTCCGACTCCTTCACGGGGACCCAGCCGGCCTCCGAGAGTCGGATGCTCAACGGGTGGCGGGGAGGCGGGCCTCTCCCTGCGTGGGGGAGGCGGACGATCATCCTGCCGTTCTACTGCTCGTGGGCGGCCGTCTTGGTCGCACTCGATGGTGATGCGTGTGCGGCTGCGGCTAACAGCCGGCTCTTGGTCTCCTCGGTCGCAGGCGCCGCCCGTCGGTGTCCGGGAGGTCGTGCCGTGCTCTCGGCGAGGGGGGAGGTTCCCGCCCTGCAAGCCGGGTTCCGCCGCGCGGCGGCCGCGTCGATGAGCTGCTAGACACGCCCCGTCGTGCAGCGATGCTCGTTGCCCTCCAGGCGGTCCAGCTCGTCTGCTGCCTCCTGGGCGGCGCGTAAGTTCTCCATTGGCGTGGCGTAGACTGGGCGATCGGCCCCCAGCATGCTGGCAATGGCCGCGCCGCGCTGCCGGACCGTGCCCGCGCAGCTGGGTTCGCCAGCAGATGGCGCAGTCGATCTCGCGCTGGTAGGCCTCGGTGAGGCGTCTCATGGCTGCCAACTTGTTGGCGCTGTCGAGGAGTGCGACGCGGCACGCCTCCAGCGTTTCATCGTTCGCACCGGGTGCCACGGGTGCGGACAGGTCTTGCATTGCCGCCCGCAACGGGTCCCGGTCGGCCTCGTCGGGGGCTCCATCGTGGCTGATGACCAGCACCTCGGCGACGATGCTGGTGCCGGTGCTGCTGTCAGCAGCAGGGAGCGGGTCGTCGAAGATCACTATGTCACCGGGGAAGGTATCAGAAGGCGCGGCGTCGGCGTCGATGACCATGTCGACGGGTGGGTCGGTGGAGCCGACGGACTCCAGGTCGAAGGCCGACTCGTTGACGATGTGAAGCTGCCGAGGGGGTCGACAAGGCAGCTCTCGGAGTTGGCTGCGCCCGCATTGGGTGCGGGCTCGTCGGAGAGGCGGATCCCGCCGACGAGGTCAGCGAGGCAGCTCATGGCGCAGGCGGCATCCACGCCACGCAGTGTGTCGGCGCGAACACCGTCGGGCGTGCCGGGCTGGCCGCGCTCGCCAGGAAGGAAGAGGGTTCCCGTCCAGAACGTGTTTCCGGGCGACGGTGCACCTTGCCCCATAGTGGGCGCCAAATGTCGGGGATATCGTGCGACATATGCCAGGGGGTGGCTTATCATGGATGGGGACAAGAGTACGTCGCCGGGCTCTAGAAGCGGGAGTGAGCGAGACCGCATACGCCTGTGAATCTTACCCAGGTTCGGGGCTCTCCTCGGAGATAACACCCCTAGTCCTGCTCTGCGGGGTCTCCGCATGATGACTATGATCAACAAGGTAGCTACAACTTGCTCCTTGAGCTGTTTCGGCTAGAGGAGGGAGAAGGGCAAGGCTAGCTCTGCTCCTCGCTCTACGTGTGTGTGCGAATGGCGTGGGTGCTGAACCCTTTGCATGGGTGAGCCTGGGGGGTTCATATAGGCCTACCCCCCAGGGGTACAATGGTAATCCGACCGGGTGTAGGACCCGGCCGTCAGCGGCTCTGGCTGCCGGCTTCACCGCCGACCGCTGGGGCCCGCCGCTTGGTGGGCCATGTTGACTGCTTTATACTATGGCCTCGCCCTCGATGACGAAGGTCTGGTCGAGGGGAACGTGGTTACAGTCCCGCCGTCTGACGGGCGCTCACTGTAGCCATACCCCGTCTCATCTGGTTAATGGTGCACAGGCTCCAAGGGGGAGGAGGGCCGCCTGCTAGGAGTCGGCCCTCCCTTATTGCCGCCTGCTGGAGGTTTGCCACCTTCTGGTGGCTCGCGGACAGGTAGGGCCTGCCGCCTGCGGGCCGTACCGACCGCCCGTCATGGGGGTGTGGCCCCCTCTGGCGCTAGTGATGTCACGGACTGTGTGGCAATAGTGCCGCGCTGGGCGAGGGGTGTCCGCCCGGTACACAGCTCTGTGGCCACGTCCCATCCTGAATTCGGGGGTGGCAAGCTACACTGCAGCCATGCCTTGTCTTGTCGTGGTGATGTGGTGCTGACTTCGAGGGGACGAGGGGCCGTCTGCCAGGAGTCGGCCCCCTCGCGGTCGCCTTCCATGGTCTTGCCGCCTTCTAGCAGCCGGTCTCTTGGACCAGCCAGCCCAAGAAGGCGGTCATCCTTCCGGAAGGTGTGAGGGGCGCAGCCAGCCCCGATGTCTCAAAATACCATGGGGGACTGATGTGGCTACCCGTGGTCATTTACTCCGACAGTTGCCTCCACTCCGGTCATGTGGTTTGCAAGGTAATCATCAGTAAATTGCTTCGGAAACCACTGAAAAGAGAAAACTTTCAGATACTCAGGTCTAATAGAGTAACTTGTTGTGGGCAGGGGGAAAGGCAACACATTACTTACCATCCTAAAGTTCACTATTGTCTTTGACAAAGTGTAAATAAAGAGCTTAATTCCCATCACCCGTCTCTTTCGCCTAACAATCTTTCTTAGTTTCCTCACTTGACGCTTGTTCGTGAATATGTCATTGCCCCATACGCAAAAGGGATCGAAGCGTGGATCAGTAACGCTCATGTATATACCTACAAGAAACCAGTAAATGTTAGAAGCTAAACTGAGATTGCACAAATGATGTAAAATACAACTACCTCTGTTTCCTAAATAAAAGTATTTTTAGAGATTTCAATATGACTACATACGGATGTATATAGACATATTTTAGATTAGAATCTAGATTCACTTATTTTGCTCTGTATGTAGTCTATATTGGAATCTCTAAAAATACTTATATTTAGGAACAGATGGTGTATAAGACATGGGATGCAGCTAACCTCGACGGCAAACAACAGCATCGCCCATTGTAGCCATGTGTAAGTACATGGAAAGGCAATGTTAACTACAATAGGGTTAACATCCACCAAAAATAGAAAATGGTAATAAAACGACAGTATATGTAGTGATATCTTCATTGTGAAAGAGTAGCACGGTGGCAAAGGGACGGATTAAAAAACGAATAGAATTGTTTACTACAACAGACAACCTAGTATAGCCATTCAAACTGGTACTGATAGAAATGAAATTGACAGAGTTAAACATCGCAAGGCAGGTGCTTCTAGAGCAGAGAATGGCCCTGTTGTCTATAAAAAGGTAGGGAAAATAGATAAGACGGGTTAGGCATGTTTACTACAACATGCTTAATACATGAAGCATACAAAACATGGCCATTGCAATTGGTATTGGTAAGATTCAACTGGTCAGTTCATACTTGGTAAGGCACTTCATATGGACGAGAGCCCACCCCAAGTCGACCGCAGTGAAGGCAAGGTGTTCCTCCGGGTTGAAGCGTGGATCAGTGCTGCTGACATGTGTACCTACAAGAAGCAAGTAAATATTAGAAGCCAAACTGCAATTGCACAAATGATGTAAATACTGCAAGACATGGGATGAAGCTAACCTCGATGGCAAACAACAGCATCGCCCGTTATGGCCCTGCGTAAGTACATGGAAAGGTATGTTAACTACAATAGGGTTAGCATCCACTAAAAATAGCAAATGGGCAGCATCTCTAGTATATATTCATTGCGGAGAGTAGCACGGTAGCAAAGGGGCAGATTAAAAAATGGATACATCTGTTAATTGCAACAGGCTTAACAGCATCCTAAGTCATGTTTTGTAAGTTTGTAGCTCCTATTGGTGAAATTGAGCTGGACAGTTAATACTTGAACATCACACAGTGTGCAGTACTGAAAATAACAAGGCACGTTTAACTACAGGCAACCTAGTATAGCCATTGAAACTGGTACTGATAAAAGTGCAATTGGCAGAGTTAAACATCTCAAGGCAGGTGCTGCCAAAGCAGAGAATGGCCCAGTTGTCTACAAAAAGGTAGGGAAAATAGCTAAGACGTGGTAGGCATGTTTACTATAACATGCTTAATACATCAACCGTACAAAACATAGCCATTGCAACTGGTAATGGCAAGTGTCGGGGTACGACACCTATGGGATCCCGAGAGACCCCTTTACGATTCGGCGGGGGGAGAGGTATACGCAAAGAGCAGAACCAGTGATTGACGCGGGAAGTTTTTACCCAGGTTCGGGCCGCTGATCAGCGTAAAACCCTACTCCTGCTTTGTGTTTTTATTGATGTTCTTGAGCCCAGCCTTTAGGAGTGCTCGCAATGAACAGCGCGTTCGAAGAGCAGCTACGCATGCAGAATGGGCCAGAAGTCCTCCTCCCCTGTAGCAGTTGCCTTGGGCCTCCTTTTATATGCTCAAAGGGGTCTCCACAGTGGCAAAATGTACATACATTGAGGTGTAAAGTAGCTACAGGGTATCATACCTAACCCCCGACGGATTAGGACAAGCGCATTTAATGCACCGTGAGGTGTCCTCACTTTCTTGGGGATGGAAAAAGGGGCCATCCCATCAGCACCGCTTAAGCTCTCCTCCACTGGCGCGTCGCCACGCATCCAGAGAAGGACCCAGAATGTCAGGCATGTTACTGTGCCGAAGCGGTGGCACAGTGGCAGAATCTCGCCAGGCGCCGAATCTTGTCGGGCGCCAAGCCTTGCCGGACGCCAAACCTTGCCGGGCGCCAAGCCTTGCCGGGCGCCAAGGCTTGCCGGGCTCCAAAGGCCATCCCGGCAAGGATCTTGCCGGGGAAGCTGACCTTCAGGTTCCAGCTTTGCATATCTGCTGATCCTCAGATCTCTGACTTGATGATTTCCTTGATGGCTTGAATCGACCTCGAGCCGATCCCGGCAAGCCTTGCCGCGAGGATGGCTACAACTGCCCGTGCACAAGTACGGGGTACTAGTGGCCCAATACTTAGTACACCGACAGGAGCCCCCGGGCCTAGGCCATACACGAGTGCGAGGCGTTGTTGGGCTATGCCCAAACAGTGCACGGGCACGCGTGGCAGGGAATTAACTGCTCATAAATATCCTGTTTTACTGTGCCCCCCACTAAGCGCACGGAGCGCGCGACGTGGGAAGCGTGCCAAAAAGGCTGCAACTGTCTCGTGCCTATAGAGGCGCATTCACATTGGGGAATAAAAGAGGCGGCCCCGCTCCTTCCCCATAAAAAAGGAGAAGTCGCAGAGGCACGAACCTATTTATCCCCTTCTTCTTCTCAATCTGGCCATCGCCATCGCCCTCCTTCTCTCGAGCTCAGAGCGAAGTCTTTTCTTCTTCCGCCCGCTGCTTCCGCGCTCGCTCCACCCCCAGCTTCCGCTCCCGCCGTCGCCATGGCGCCCAAGGCTAGCAAAGGCAAGGGCAAGGAGGTGAAAGCCGACGTTCCGGAGAGCGAACTGGTGAAGATGCGGAAGAGGCTTGTCGTCTTCCCTCCAACGCTCGATGCCGAAGCTCTGAAGGGGCGATACCAATGCATGTGGGCGAAGGGAACGCAAGCTCACCCCGCCACACGCGTAATCCCAGGTGCTTGCTCCAAAGGTGGATCGGACAGATACCCTTTCTTCACTGCATATTTCTATTGCGGGCTCTGTCCCCCCTTTTCCGACTTCTTCAACGACATCATGTACACATACGGCTTCCGTCTTCTTGATTTCACGCCGAATGCAGTACTTTGCATGTCCATATTTGCTCATCTCTGTGAGAATTTCGTTGGTGTGATCCCCAATTCCGCTCTTTTTCGCCATTATTTCTACCCTCGCATCCAAAAAGGAGAGGCCCTCTCTGGTTCTATTGCCTGGATTCCAAGGGCTTGGAATAAGGAAATATACCCAGAGGGAGTATACCGCGAAAAGTGGGACGAGTGGCGGGCTGAATGGTGCTGGATCCAGGAAGCAGATCCCCATCCTTTTTGTCATCCCCGGCAACAGAAGGTGGTCCGCGGCAAGGATTGGAGCGACCCCGCAGCGGAGGATGAAAGGCTCACAATCGCCACTACCAGAATCCTTCGCCTGAAGGCTACCGGACTGACGATGGAGATGATTGGCTTCGACTTTCTCCGTCGCCCCATCGCCCCTCTGCAGAACAGGGGAAGGCCAGCTTGGGAATACAAGAACGCGGCAGATGTCATGAGATTGCGCCCCGGGCTGAACAACAATCTGACCGCTATGCAGCTTGGCGCTCTCCGTCAAAGATTATTCCAGCGCGAAGACAAGCACCGGCTGCCAGCAAGGATTGTCCCCTTGTGCAACAATTCTGCCTTGGGGTCAATCATTGCTTTCATGCCGATGTTCAATGCCCACGGCCTTGACCCGACCTGGGCCGAGCCAAGCGAGGAGGAAGCGCAGAAATTCTTTGACAATTTGACGGAGAAGCCTGTCCGGCAAGAGTTAGATCTTATCCGAGCCACCACTGATCAGGAAGTAGCTTACATTGCTACTAGAGTGGAGGAGGCGAATCTTGCCACGGAGGCCGGCAACGTTGGCTTCACAGAGTGGGAAGCCAGCGACGCAGAGGTGGTAGTGGAAGCAAAGCCTGCCGAGGAGGACAAGGTTGCCGGGGAAGAAGGCAGCGCAGCCGCTGAGAGCTCGTCCGGCGAAGACACGGCCGAAGAGGAGATGCGAGAAGAGCCCTCACCCCCGAAGAAGACAAAGCGTGTTCTTCGGAAGGCTGCATCAGGCATCCCGGCAAGCCAGCCTACTTCGAGCGGCTAAGCCCCCGGCAAGAAAGTGGCCGGCAAGACTGGACCACGGCAGGGGGCTCGTCAACAGCCCGCGCGGCGCGCGAGACCCACACCAGCGACCACTGCTGGGGTGGCAGGAGGGTCTCGTACTACCGCACCGGAAGCTGCCCCGGCGCCTGCCACAGCCAAGCGGCCTAGGACTCCTCCTCTGCCTCCCCACTCAGACACCGCTACGGAGGTCGACTTCGACATCTCCGGCTTTAGTCCAGAGCGAGAGGAAGAAGAGTGAGTACTTGCCACAGCTTTTACCTTCCAATTTTTGCATTAATCTTGCTGACTTGCTTGTGTTGTTTCTGCAGTGACACAGAAACCTTGCTGGAGAGGATGGCGAAGAGGTCAAGGACTTCTACGGGCGACGAGCCCCCGGCAGGCTCCACGAGCGTGCCGGAAACTGTCATTGTCAGCCCGGAGTCTAGTCCTCAACACAGCCCCCAGCGCAGCCCCCAGCGTAAGTTCATTGTCCTTTTTCCGCTGACTAGTGCCGAGGCTTTCATTCTTGCCGCTGACATCTTTAGGTTCGCAGGAGAAGAACGGCAACAAGGAGAAGACATTCCCTTTGTGCCTCCTTCATCGACCGCTCCACCCGCAAGCACATCCCCGGCAAGAGATCCTGCCGGCGAGCCCGTCCTAACTAAGGGGGAGCCGGCAAGCGCGGACTCCGGCGACACGCCCCCGGCAACCGGAGTTGCCGGGAGAGGTGAAGCCACCTCCCGACAGCTCGACGCAGGTACTCGATCGCCTCAGAGTGCTTGTTATCATTTTTCTCTTATCTCTTTATCTTTAGTCACTTCAAACTTCGACCTCGATCTTATTATGTCTTCCTCCTTCGCCCTTCAGAGTTCCCTGCAATGGAACACATGGACGTCGATGTTGTCATCGAGGAGACCGCCAAGGATGCCACCGCCGAAGCAGACAGGATCGCTGCCAGCGAGGCCACCAAGGATGACATTGTCGAGGCTGGTGGTGCTCTTGACGGGGAGGCCGCCAAGACAGCACAAGAGGAAATCGCCGAAGAACCTGCTGAAGAAGGCGACAGGGAGGCTGAGGACCGCACTGACAGCATTCCTGCCGCAGGAGCGCCAGGCGCTGCACCGGCCACAGAGCCCCCTGTCACTGGTGAGGCGGCCACTGAAGACCAGCCATCAACATCTGGAGGCCCCTCATCCAGCAAGTACCTCAAGGTTGGTGAGAACCTGTTCGTCAACTTGCCGGGGACGGCAAGCACTGAGGCACCAGCCGAAGGAGAAATTTTCGAGGAAATCATTGCCGCTGCCGGGCTCGAAGTTGTTGACGACCCCAGCGTTAGCAGCGGCAAATCTGAAGAGGATCAACTCCTTCAGGCCATGGGTGAGAATTTCCGCAAACTCCAGGCTCTCCATCGCGCCCGAAAAGAGAAGGCGGACTCCAGAATGGCAGTTGTCGAGGCAGCCGAAGCGGATTTTCAAAGGCGCGTCGCACAAATGCAAATCTGGCACGCCGAGGCCCTCCAAGAGTTGGTTGCCGGCCGGGAACAAGTGAGCCCGTAGTGGAATGAGATCCTCCTGAAGCAATCCGATATGGAGAAGGCACATGATGAAGCTGTTCAAAGGATTGCTGCCGAAGATGCTCTCCTGACGGGGCGCCGCGTTGCTCTTGATGCTCACGAAGAAGATCTCACCGCACGTGAGCAGGCGCTCGCCGCCAAGCTTCGTAGCAAGGATGAAGACATCGAAAATCTTGTCGCGCGGCGGACCCAGGAGCTGGAGCAAAAACATAAGGAGGCGCTCGAAGCTCTGACTGCAAGTCACGCCGGCAAGCTCAAGGAGGCCGTCGATGCTGCCGAAGCTGCAGAGGCCGCCAAGAACGAGCTGAGCGACAAAGTGAAGAGGCTGGAAACAGATCTCGAAGAGCATGGCAAGGAGCTCTCGACGCTCAAGGGGGACAAGGAAAAAACCCTCCACTCCTTGGCGGAGATGCAAGTTGCCCTGTCCGACAAGACCAAGCAGCTCTCCTCTGCGGCTGATAATATTTCGCTTCTGGAGCGGAAGCTGACCACGCTGCAGAAGTCTCTCGAGGCCGGCAAGGCCCGTGAAAAGGCTCTACTCAAGGATCTCCAAGGAGAGAGGAACCTGCTCAAGGGCGCCGCCGCTGCCCAAAACGAATACGAGAAGGGAGTGGAGATCTGGACCGGACGCCTCATCGCCACCGCGGAAAAGCTTACCACAGAACTGTCAACCATGGGCCTGTCAAACTTCAGATATTCCTCCGAGGAAAGGATATCTCCAAGTGCCAGGTTGACGATGTTCTTTGAAAGCATCATCAACGCGTTGAGGGCGCTCCAGTCCAGCCGGGCGACCCAACTGGCGAACGAGACTCGCCGGCTTTGCCGGGCGGTCCTCCGCAAGGTGCTCATCAAGGTGGTGCACAGCAATCCCGGCATCGACCTCTCTGGCGCGCTCGGCCATCTGCCAAAGGATGCGAATGTTGAGGCGCTTGAAGAGCGCATCGCGCCAATCCTTGAGAAGGTGGATTCCATCAAAAGGATCGAAGGCCAGCGCAGGGATTGAGTGCTTCCCTTTTATTCTTGCCGCCATCATCTCATGTAAAAGACAATTAAGTCTCAAGTTAGAACTGCGGCAACTTATGGATGTAATATAATTTGCCTATGTTTAAGTGCATGCTTGCTATTTTCCTTGTCTGATTCCTTTATGTATGGAGTTCACCCTACACTTACTGAAAAACTTGCCGGCGCGCAACCTACCGCGAGCGCTGGGTGCAGGACTTCAGCAGCCTGCTGGAGGCGCAGCGGCCGGCAAGATTCCTTGGCGTTCTCAGTGCAGCCACTTAAATCGTTGAGCGGACTCGAAACAAAATAAGGGCGCAACTGATTACAACAAGGGTTCCTTCGCGTGCAGATTTTCCATACAAGAGTCGGAATCGTCCAAGGAAATAACTTGGTAATAAAAGAAAAACTTGCTCTGAGTTTTTAGGACTTAGCTTCCTGTCACTGTCCTTCCTCCGGCAAGCATCGATTCCGAACATCGCCAACTGGTATTCATATCCTCTTCCCCCCCCCCCCCCGGCAAATGTGCATGCCAGGAATCCTTCTGTCTTTTGGGAAAAAGAAAGAAGAGAAAATAAAGACATGAAACCTTGGCGGTTCATTAGAACTTACCGGGATTGGATGCCATACAACATCTTAGACAAACATGCATATATATAAATATGAACATGGGAATCCATAAGGGAATGTACAACACTTAAATTTATTCATCTGTGCTCAGGGTCTGCGCCTGGCTTTGTACAAAGGATCACATGCCTTGTCGGCAAAACTTGTACAAAAGGGTGGTTGCCGGGAGCCCCCGGCAACCGTGCCTTATGGATAGAACTTGCGAAGATGTTCGATATTCCAGGAATTGCTCACTGGAACGCCATCTTCGGTCTCCAGGCGGACAGCGCCGGGCCTGGTGACTCGTACTACCCGATAAGGGCCTTCCCACTTTGGCGTCAACTTGTTTGAATTCTTGGCGGACTGAATCCGTCGAAGAACAAGGTCGCCTTCCTCAAGGCTTCGGGCATGAACTTTACGACTATGATAGCGACACAAAGCTTGCTGGTAGCGTGCAGCTCGCACAGCAGCCTGAAGACGAGTCTCCTCAAGGAGCACAGCGTCATCTTGCCGCAGTTGCTCTTGCTCGAGCTCATCATAAGCGAGCACTTGAGGAGATCCGTATATGAGTTCCGTGGGGAGAACTGCTTCCGCTCCGTAGACCAGAGCGAAGGGCGTCTGGCCGGTGGCTCGATTTGGTGTCGTTCTGATTGACCAAAGAACCGCCGGCAACTCATCGATCCAGCGTCTTCCGCACTTTTTCAGCCTGTCAAAAGTTCTGGTCCTGAGACCGCGCAGCACTTCAGCATTGGCCCTCTCAGCTTGGCCGTTGCTTCTCGGGTGAGCAACAGAGGCAAAACAAATCTTGCCGCCAAGGTCTTGGACATACTGCATGAAGGTGCGACTTGTGAACTGCGTGCCGTTGTTGGTGATGATCTTGTTAGGCACACCGAAACGGCAAACAATTCCTTTGAAGAACTTGACAGCTGACTGCGCTGTCACCTTCCTCACTGCTTCCACCTCCGGCCACTTTGTGAACTTGTCGATAGCTACATACAAGTACTCAAAGCCCCCGGTAGCACAGGGGAAAGGGCCCAGTATGTCAAGCCCCCAGACCAAAAATGGCCAGGAGAGAGGGGTTGTTTGAAGAGCTTGAGCTGGCTGATGTAATTTCTTCGAATGAAACTGGCACGCTTCACGCTTGGTTACTAGTGCAGTCGCATCCTGGAGGGCGGTAGGCCAAAAGAAACCTTGCCGGAATGCTTTCCCGGCAAGCGCTCTTGACCCTATGTGAGAACCACATACGCCTCCATGTATCTCCGCCAACAGCTTTAGTCCATCTTCCCGAGGAATGCACTTCAATTTCACACCGTTCGGTCTCTTTCTGTACAGGACGTCATCGACGAACTTGTACATAACAGACTGACGGGCTACTCTCTCCTCTTCTTCCTGCTCCTCAGGGAGTTCACCTGTCTGAAGGAAATGGACAATGTGTTGCGCCCATGCTGGAGCCTAAGGCTCGACAACTAGGACTAAAGGCATCTCCTATGCCGGGGGAACGTTTGTCTCGACAGCAAGGGCCTGAGGCCCTGCCGGAGCCTGTTGTTCCCCGGCAGGCATGTCGATCCCGGCAACTTCCTTGCCGGCGGCTCCGGGGAGCTCTGCCGGGAAGTACTGGCCAGAGTTCAACTTCCTTCTCTTTTCTTGCCGCATCGATGGCGCCACGGATGGTTGAGTCAATTGGAGCACAAAAGTTCCTGGTTCCACAGGCAACTTGAGGGCAGCACGCTTTGACAGGTCGTCAGCAATATTGTTCTTGGCACGAGGAACGTGCTCCATTTGGAGACCGTCAAAGCGCTCTTCCAATTTCCTCACTTCATCTACGTAGGCCTGCATTAATGGGCTTTGATAACTCTTGTTAACTTGCCTGATGACAAGTTGTGAATCGCCTTTGATGACAAGCCTTTTGATACCAAGGTCCGCCGTGATCCTGAGACCGGCAAGCAAACCCTCGTATTCTGCAGTGTTGTTGGTCGAACTCTCCCGGGGAAAGTGCATTTGGACTACATACTTGAGGTGCTCTCCGGTGGGTGCGACAAGCAGCACACCAGCACCGGCGCCTTGCAGCGAGAAAGCCCCGTCAAAATACATAATCCATTGTTGATCGATTTCCTTGCCGGGGAGAGTTGTTTCTTGAACTTCTTCGTCTGGCGTTGGGGTCCATTCTGCAATGAACTCTGCCAAGGCCCTGCTCTGAATTGTCGAAGTGCTTTCAAACTTAAGGCCAAAGCTCGACAATTCCAACGCCCACTCGACGATCCTGCCGGTTGCCTCCGGATTTTGCAAAATCCGTTGCAAGGGAAAGCGAGTGACGACGGTGATCTCATGTGCTTGAAAATAATGGCGCAGCTTCCTCGAGGCCATAAGGAGGCCGAAAAGCAACTTCTGCACACCAGAATATCTTGACCTAGCCCCTTGTAAAAGAGAGCTAACAAAATAAACTGGGCGCTACACCACCTTCTTCTTCTGCACGGGTTCTCCTGTTTGCGCAGATCCTGTCTTGCCGGGATCAACCCTTGCCAGGGAAGATCTTGCCGCGTCATCCGGCGGTCCTGCCGCTGGTGTTGCTTCCTCATCAGCTTCTCTCTGCGCCACTAGCGCAGCACTAACCACTTGATTTGTTGCTGCCAGATACAGCAGCAACGGTTCTTGTGGTTTAGGCGCGACTAGCGTCGGCGGAGAGGAAAGGTATTTCTTCAAATCCTGCAGCGCAGCCTCCGCTTCCGGAGTCCATTTCATTGGACCTGCCTTCTTCAAAATTTTGAAAAAGGGCAGGGCGCGCTCAGCAGATTTGGAAATAAACCTGCTTAGAGCAGCAACACAGCCGGCAAGACGACGCACATCCTTAACGCGTCTCGGCGCTTCAATTTGCTCAATAGCTTTGATCTTGTCGGGGTTCGCTTCGATTCCCCGGCAAGATACAAAGAATCCGAGGAGCTTGCCGGAAGGAACACCGAACACGCACTTTTCAGGATTGAGCTTCAAGTTGATCTTGCGCAAGTTTGCAAATGTTTCTTCTAAATCTTGAATAAGCGTTGCTTTATCCTTGGTTTTGACCACTATATCATCCATATACGCCTCCATATTTCTATGGAGTTGTGGCTCAAAACCGATCTGGATTGCTCTGGCAAATGTTGAACTAGCACTTTTGAAAGTGCATCGAGCCTCTAAGTGTGGTTTTGGTAATTGAATGACAATCTCCATGGACTAATGTTTTCAGTGAGATATATTTGAAGGGTTGTCCATAGATGGTGCCATAAGGATATTGGACTAAATCAAGGATGAAGTCCATATATATGAAGATAGTGTCTCAAGGATATTGGATGGAATCAAGGATGAAGTCCATATAGATGAAGTTATATGTGCTCTAAGCTTTGGTATTAAATGACAATTCCTATGGAGCATCAAGTGCATTGGATCTTATATGAAGATATGTTCCATAGTGATGCTTGAAGTTATTTGGGTTGTTATGTGAAGATTGCCATCAAAGCATCCGAAGAAGTCCTCATGGTATCCCTCTCTGGATACCCCTTGCACACGGGCTTGTACCATGTGCACGGGGTCGAGTGTCAACTCTCTGGATACCCCGTGCTCACGGGGCCTAGGTGTTGGCTCTCGAGATCCCATATCCAGTGAGGTTTCAGTTCTTTGGAGGATCTCAAAGATTGACATATTTGGGCTTTTGAGGATCAAGGCTTGAGAGAATAATCAAAGAGAAGAATTTGAGTTATGGTTTCAAGACAAGATCATGGTGAGCTCATGTGTTGGGTTTCGGTTGATCAAGTCTTGAAGCAAGCAACTAGAGTGAAGAATTCATGGTGCCTCTCAAGAGCTTGTGATGGAGTTCTTAGAAGGGCAAGTGGTGACCAAGATGATATTCATAGTGGAACTTGATATGGTCATGAAAGAGTCTTTGGTGATATAGTCTTGAAGCAATGAAGGGAAATGAAGAGTTCATTGTGGCTTTCAAGAAACCAAGATGGAGCTTGAAGTAAAGATGTTGGTTGACCAAGATGAAGCTCAAAGATTATATCTAAGTGGTCAACCCACAAAGCACAAACATTGTACCATATGAGATCAAGTGATCTAGTGGTATGGTAAGTAACTGTGAATTGTGCTTTGTTACCTAACCCATGCTATGTGTTTGTTATGTCTATGTGGGTTAGGTGTTTCTCATGGGCTTGCAACAAAAGGAAAGATTTCAAGTAGCCTATGTGTGGATAACATCAAGAGGTGATGGTCATCAGGTTAGAGGAGTCCAAGTGCAAGATGAGAAGCCGGAGGTTATATACTTTGAAGCTTGCGGTCCACATCATGATAATACACATGTGAAGGTGGGCTTAAGTTAAGGCTTCCCTCATTACAATATGAGGAAGCAATTCGAGTATCTTCACCAAGTGGTTGTGGACAAGAAAGGGATTCCAACTTGAGGCAAGCATTAAAGTCATCATCAAGCTCAAGTTGAATATGCAAGGCAAAGGTATAACTTAGCTAGGTTTTCCTAGTTTTGCCGGTCTCATAGTGCTTGGTGGGAGACCGGATTATAGGTTCGATAGCCGTACTATCAAGGGGGACTCTCGGGCAAGTAGCTTGATCGCGTCGCATGTAGAGAGCTCAAACCTTTGCATTACTTGCATCATTCTTTCTTGTTGATCTTGGGTGGTTCTCTATGTGAGGACCTTGGGCTTTTCCATAGCTTCAAAACGAGCCCAAGATCATCGAATTCGGAGTCCGTATGCCAAAGTTATCATCATTTGAGTGGGCTGCTGCTGGCTGTCCTGGGTACCCCGTGGACACGGACTTGTACCGTGCACACGGGACCCCGTGTGCACGGGGTCTAACCCCCCGTGTGCACGGGGTGCCCAGGAAATGCCCGTTGAACCCCAACGGCTAGTTTCTGTGTTTGGCTTTTTAAGGGCTGCGTCCCCCCTCCGGTTTGGGGGCTGTTGACACACCTTCTAAACACCATTTTGAGCCTCTCTCCACCTCTCCCAAACCCCTATCTCCCCTCTATGTGAAGGGGGATTTGTGGATGGATTTGTGAGCCATTTGTTGATCCTATCCATTGCATCCCCACTCTTCAATCTCCTACTTTCTTGAGTTGCATCTTGTGAGATTGAGAGAGTGGGTTGAGCATTTGTTGCTTAACCTTGCATTGCATTTGTTGCATTGGTTTGAGCTCCCCGCATCGATTAGTTCGAGTGAGAGCTTGTGAGTTTATTACTCTTGGAGGCTTCCGCCTCCTAGACGGTTTGGTGACATATTGTGAAGATTGTGAAGTGGCCTAGGTGGTCAAGGTTCCCCCGGAAGCTTCCTCTTGTGGTGTGCTCCGGGGAAGGGTGTTGAAGTGGCCTAAGTGGTCAAGGTTCCTCCGGAAGCTTCCTTGCTTGTGGTGTGCTCCGGAGAAGTTTGTAAAGGTGTGGTGGTCGCCTTCAAGACCAACCCCGAGTGAATCGAGGCTCATCCGTTGGGGGTGACTCGAAAGGGAGAATACGGTGAGCCACTTGGTGGCGCCCTGAAGCTTTGGCTTCGGCACCGCTCTAACGGAGATTAGCACTCTCACGAGTGTGAACTTCGGGATAAATCCGCGTCTCCGACTCACTTGTGGTTATCTCATACCCTCACCCTTTACTTACCGCAATTCATACTTGCTCATATTGATATATCTTGTGCTAGTTGAATTGCTTAGTTGTTCCTACATTTCCATATCTTGTGATATAGTTTGTGCTTGCTAGTTTCCTTAAGTGCCTATCTTGTTTAGCATAGATTGTTGGTGCACTTAGTTGAGCCTAGCATATTTAGGTTTTGTGCTTGAAAGGTATCCATTTAGTTTAATTCCGCATTAGGATAAAGCCAAATCCGTAACAGTTTTAAAACGCCTATTCACCCCCCCCCCCTCTAGTCGTCATCTAGATCCTTTCAACTTTTCAACCCGAAAGGCATTCGTATAAAACAATACGTACCACATGGGGTGATAAAGGCAGTCTTCTCTTCATCTTCCTTTGCCATAAAAATCTGATGATACCCTGAATAGGCGTCAAGGAAGGACAGGAGATCACAACCAGCGGTGGCATCCACAATCTGGTCGATGCGCGGCAAGGGAAAGGGATCTTTTGGACAAGCTTTATTGATATCTGTATAATCGATACAAAGCCTCCATTTCCCATTCGCTTTCCGCACTACGACCGGATTAGCCAACCAGGTTGGATGAAGCACCCTTTGACCAGTCCTGCCGCCTCCAGCTTTTTAATCTCTTCGGCAATGAATTCTTGCCGCTCCAAGGCCTGCTTCCTCACCCTTTGCTTGACGGGCCGCGCATGAGGACAGACAACAAGGTGGTGCTCAATTACCTTCCTGGGAACACCGGGGATGTCAGACGGTTGCCATGCAAACACGTCGAAATTCGCCCGCAGGAAAGCAACAAGCGCGCTTTCCTATTTGTCATCTAGGGTGGAACTTATGGTAAAAGTTCCCCCCGTTCCGTCCTCTCTGACAGGCACCTTCTTGGTTTCTAGCGGAGCAGCCTTGGACTTCTTGTTCTTGCCGGTGGAACTCTCTGGTACGTCCTCGACGGAAGCGCAGCACTCCAAGGAGGTGCGCTTGCCGGAGTTCGCGCCAAGGTTCCTGCCGGTCTTCTTCTTCTCTCCGGGAGTTCCAGCGGCAGGAGCAGGTACCTTGATGGCAGGTGCTGCAACCGCCTCCCGGTAAAGTTGGTCGGCACAGATGAGCGCATCCCTCTTATCGGAATGGATAGTGATGACGCCCAACGGCCCAGGCATCTTCAAGACGTTGTACGCGTAGTGTGATGCCGCCATAAACTTAGCCAGCGCTGGCCGACCAAGGATCCCATTGTATGACATGGGGATCTTGGCGACATCAAACACCACCTTCTTGGTCCTGAAGTTAAGCTCGCTGCCAAATGTTACTGGCAGCGTGATCTTGCCCTTAGGCTGGGTTCTTCCTGGATTGACCCCTTGAAACATACCCGTTTCCTCGAGGTCCTCGTCGGGAATCTGAAGCTTTCTGAGTACATCCGGTGAGATTAAGTTTAGGCCGGCCCCACCGTCAACTAACATCTTCATCACCTTGAGGTTGCGAATTGTTGGCGAGACCAACAATGGCAAACACCCGACCGCAGTTGTGCGATCAGGGTGATCCTCGGCGTCAAAGATGATAGGCGTGCTGGACCACTTTAGGGGCTTACATGCTTCTGGGGACGGCTCTGCTGCATTAACCTCCTGCACCCACTGTTTAAGTTGGCGGTGGGAAGAATGCAGCGAGGCACCCCCATCAATGCACATAGCCTCCGTAGCCTTCTGGAATTCCTGCTCACTGGATTCATCATCTTCCTCATCATCATCTCCTTCTTTATCTCGGCCCCGAGCGGGCTGATCCTTCTGCTGCTTGGCCTTGCCGTGGCGCCCCCCTCGACCACCGCATTTCTTGCCAGACCCCTCAGCACCATCTTGGGCCTTCTCCTTGTCTCGCCTCTCGTATTCGGCCCTCTGCTTCTCGGCAAGCTGCTCAACTTGCCGGCAATTCTGGAGATCGTGGCCCTTGGTGCGGTGGATCTTGCAATACTGCTTGCCGAAGTTCTCCGACTTGTCGGCAGCTGCCAAGGCCTGACAGGAAGGGCACCCGGCAAGATCCTTGCCGGGGTCACTAACCTTGGCCTTCTTGGCGGCGCCGGGGTTGTCGGATTCCTCGATAGCAAGCACGGCCTTGCCTCCGCGCTTCCTGTTCCGCCGCCGACCTTTCCTTGATGGGGTCGCGACGTCTTCATCTTCGGAGTCGCCTGCCGTGCCAGCAGCCTCACCAGGGAGTTTCCTCCCCTCTTCAGCTCGAGCGCACTTGTCGGCCAGAGCATAAAGCTCAGCAATACTCCTAACTTTGTTCATCGCCAGCTCTTCCCGCATTCTGCGGTTACGCATGTTCTGGTGGAACGCGCTAATGACAGCGGCAGGATGAACGTCAGGAATGTTGTACTGCACTCGGCTGAACCTCTGCATAAACTTGCGCAGGGACTCGCCCTCCTTCTGAGGGATGATGTGCAAATCGCTTTCTTGGCCAGGAGCTTGGTGGCCTCCAACAAAGGCGCCAACAAACTGATGGCACAGATCTGACCAGGAAGAAATGGAATTCTCCGGCAGATGCATCAGCCACGACCTGACGTTGGGCTTGAGCACCAACGGGAAGTAGTTGGCAAGTATCTTGTCATCTCGGCCCCCGGCAGCCTGCACCGCAATGGTGTAGATGCTCAGGAACTCTGAGGGATGGGTCTTTCCGTCATACTTCTCCGGGACCTCTGGCTTAAAGGTTCAGGAATTGGGCCACCGGACTTGCCGCAGCTCACGGGTAAACGCCAGAGTCCCTACCTCATAAGGCAGGTCTCCTACGTCCCCTGGCGCAGGCTCGTCAACAGCCGGCCCCGCGCACTTATCAGACTGATAGCGTGCTTCTCGTCGCCGCTCGATGGTTGTTCGAGCGTCCTCTTTGCCTCGTTCCTGGAGAACTAGACGCTGATCACGACGCATCCGTGGATCGGACGACGCCGTGGAAACTTCTTCATGGCGATCAACTTGCTGAGTTGTCGGCCGCCGCTGGTGCCGCGGAGGGGAGTGCACTGTGGTAGCACCACCTCCGGCTTTCTCTACATCGGCTCGCGCCGGATCGATGGGCCTCCGCTGCGAGGGCCCCGCCTCTTGCGGTTCATCCTTGTTGGCGAAGCCGATAAGGATCTGGATAGTAGCTCGCCACTCCTCCATCTTCTCCGGGGCGGGAGGAAAATCGAGGAGCAGCTGCGCACGTGCCAAGGCTTCCGCTGGCGTAGGTGGCGGCGACAAGTGCGAAGTACGTGAGGTGCTCTGACTCCTAACCATGTTAGAAGGAGCACCACCACGGTCACGCGACCGTGTGCCACCTCCGCCGGCAGCTTGGCGTGCATGCTGGCCCCGCGCATCTTGGGATCGATGCGCAGAAACCTTTTCGTGGGGACGCCCCGAACCACCAGCGCCATGACGTCGCTCATCCTGCACGACCTGAGTAGGTCGCGAGGCTTGCGCCGGCGCGGGAGCTCCAGCAGGCGCCCTTCGATCTCTCGAGTTCGTTGTGCCACCCGTAGGCAACACAGCACCATCTCTAGATCCAGCGGTGTGCAGGTTACCACTACCACTGCGAACGATACCGCTCGCTTGGCTTGGATCACCAGAACGCCGCGGGGGTTCTAGTCCTCTTCCTCCTGCATCCACGCCGTCGCCAGTACGTGAAGGTGCAGGCAAAACGGACACGGACGGTTGCGCTGTCGCAGCGCTCTTCTTCTTGGGCGGCATGATGATGAAGATGATGAAGAAACTAAGGCGCCGAACACTAGATCAGGTTCACGTAACCTTCAATCCCCCTACCTGGCGCGCCAAAGATGTCGGGGTACGACACCTATGGGATCCCGAGAGACCCCTTTACGATTCGGCGGGGGGAGAGGTATACGCAAAGAGCAGAACCATTGATCGACGCGGGAAGTTTTTACCCAGGTTCGGGCCGCTGATCAGCGTAAAACCCTACTCCTGCTTTGTGTTTTTATTGATGTTCTTGAGCCCAGCCTTCAGGAGCGCTCGCAATGAACAGCGCGTTCGAAGAGCAGCTACGCATGCAGAATGGGTCAGAAGTCCTCCTCCCCTGTAGCAGTTGCCTTGGGCCTCCTTTTATATGCTCAAAGGGGTCTCCACAGTGGCAAAATGTACATACATTGAGGTGTAAAGTAGCTACAGGGTATCATACCTAACCCCGACGGATTAGGGCAAGCGCATTTAATGCACCATGAGGTGTCCTCACTTTCTTGGGGATGGAAAAAGGGGCCATCCCATCAGCACCGCTAAAGCTCTCCTCCACTGGCGCGTCGCCACGCATCCAGAGAAGACCCAGAATGCCAGGCATGTTACTGTGCCGAAGCGGTGGCACAGTGGCAGAATCTCGCCAGGCGCCGAATCTTGCCGGGCGCCAAGCCTTGCCGGACGCCAAGCCTTGCCGGGCGGCAAGTCTTGCCGGGCTCCAAAGGCCATCCCGGCAAGGATCTTGCCGGGGAAGCTGACCTTCGGATTCCAGCTTTGCTTATCTGTTGATCCTCAAATCTCTGACTTGATGATTTCCTTGATGGCTTGAATCGACCTCGAGCCGATCCCGGCAAGCCTTGCCGCGAGGATGGCTACAACTGCCCGTGCACAAGTACGGGGTACTAGTGGCCCAATACTTAGTACACCGACAGCAAGATTGAACTGGTGAGTTCATACTTGATAAGTCCTGAGAGGTAGTTGCTGGGGCACTTCATCTTAGACAGCACCCGCCCAAAGTCAGCGGCGGCGGAGGTGAGGTGTTCCTCCGGGTCGAAGTGTGGATCAGTGCTGCTGACATGTGTACCTACAGGCAACCAGTAAGTGTTAGAAGTTAAACTGCAATTGCACAAATGATGTAAAATATTGTAAGACATGGGATGCAGTTAACCTCGACAACAAACAACAACATCACCCGTTATGGCCCTGCGTAAGTACATGGAAAGGCATGTTAACTTCAACAGGGTTAGCATCCACCAAAAATAGCAAATGGGCAGCATCTCTAGTGATATCTTCATCGCGGAGAGTAGCACGGTAGCAAAGGGATAGATTAAAAAATGGATACAACTATTAATTACAAAAGGCTTAACAGCATCCTGAGTCATGTATTGTAAGTTTGTTGCCAGTATTGGTGAAATTGAGGTGGACAGTTAATACTTGAACATCACATAGTGTGCAGTACTGAAATAAACAAGTCACGAACATGCTTAATACATCAACCATACAAAACATAGCCATTGCAAGTGGTATTGGTAAGATTGAGCTGGTCAGATCATACTTGGTAAGTCCTGGGGGGCAGTCGCTGGGGCACTTCATCTGGGCCAGAGCCTGCAACAAGTCGGCAGCGGTGGAGGCGAGGTGTTCCTCCGGGTCAACACACATAGCGGCCATCGCGCCATCGACCGCCATCAGCTCCTCGACCTATGCAGCGATGCTCTGGAGGTAAGGGCGGTGGGGATTTGGAGGCATGAGGATGTTTCGCATACGCCATTTAAGCAATCAGGCCGGGGCCGTGATAGAGATCGTTGGGTTACCTAACTGGATCGATGATGCTCGCGCAGAATGTAGATGTGGTTGAAGCTGTGGTTGCGGCGGCGGTTTGAGCTGCCAGGAGGGGGGCGTGGGGGGAGATACTGCGGAAATTTGATGGGTGAGGATGTGGTGGGAGGAATGAATTCTAAAATCGCACGCCTAATGAAAATTTCGCTGCGAAACTTGAAACTTGGGTGGGGGAAACACACAACACAGACGAAGCGCGTAAAATACTCGTGTGCGAGAAGAGAAAATTGTCAGATCCCGCCTTCAAAATAATGTACACGTGTAGTTAATTTTTTTGATCAATGGTACGCTTGCTTTATTAGGAAACATCGCACAGGTAATTGACTTATGGATCATTAATGCAAAAAAATTCACACGAGTACGCCATAGAAACCGTGTGTTTTGTGATTTTCTAATAATTGTTATATCTATCAGCATCTCCAGCCGCACCTAATTTAAAAATCTCTTTCATTGTAGAGGGGTTATTCAATGTACATGAACGAGAAAAAGGTGACACCCGATGAACAATCATCGGTTTATGAAATGCAATCAAGTGTCAACCTGCCTTGCCTCGCTCGCATAGCCAAAATTGATCCTATGCACCAAGAGAGACGCTTGCTGCCATCCGCCGGCATGACTATTTAAGCCGGTGTGCGGCCAACTCATGCGGTGAGGTGGGACTAAAAACCAGCTGCGGCCAGCTCTAGTCTCCGGTGGCTTCCGGTGGCTGCGAGCGGACGTTTCGGGTGCGGCTACAAAACTTCAGTGAACATATGCTAATCAGCGCTCAAAGCCCTCAAAGGATGCGCTTACCGATATTGTACGTTAATAATAGATAGTACCAACTTAAAGTGCTACTCGTAATTAGCTCTAAAACTAGTACATATGTAGTACTGGTAGATGCTCATAATTAATTATACAAACTTATGGGTGACACACGCACTAACTACTTCTCACATGCTGGCATCGGGGCATGCTGGCCAGACGTTGTTGTTCTCCTTCCCGGCCTTGTCGGCGGCAGCCCACCGTCCTTCGATCTCCATCGAGCTCTCCTCAGCATGGCGTGCGGCCTCTTCTTTCTTGTGGCGGCGGGACTCTCTTTTCTTGACTGCTTTCTACCTTTTCTGCTCCTTCTTTGCGGCTTTGGCCGCCTCTAGATCCACCGCCCATTCGGCCATGGCAGCATCAAAGTCCGCCCACGTACTTGTGCGGCCAAGGGCGGCGATGAACTTGGTGTGGCGGGATGCCATCGCTTCCTTACCATGTGTGCGGTCGCAGGCGACGAGGAACTCGGCGCGCACGGGATGCCATCGCTTCCTTACCATGTGTGCGGTCGCGGGCAATGAGGAACTCGGCGCAGCAAGATGCCATCGCTTCCTTACCAGTTACTGTGTGCCACGGTGCCATGAACGACGCTTGGAGAGAGCTCTGGGACGGAGTGGCCGGACAGCCGTACAGTGCGGTGATTTTTAAGAGCTCAAGGACAAACAACGAAGGAAATTTGGCTTCCCTTACAATCTTGTTCATTCATTATCGCACACGGTTCATCTCCATCGCCTCCAGAAACAGTGTGCACTGAGCCTATTGTGTGTTGCGTTATGCTTGGCCGGAACCCCAGCCACGAGGATCGTGCGTGTGCACCGTAGGATGCGCCGCGATCTAACGGCAATCCATGTCCCTCTCATCACACCCGTGCAGCTGTAGCTGGATTGGATTTATCTACGCTATATGCCTAGAAAATGCACATAATCCCCTAAATATGGTAAATGAGCCTGGAAAAGTGCCAAATTTGAACACGGTGATTTGCAGGGTGTATGTTCGTCGTAGAAAAAAACTCAAGGACAAAGAACGAAGGAAATTTGGATTCCCCTTCAATCTTGGTGATTTCCCCCTCGAAACCATGGAACTTCCTCGGTGATGGTTCGATTTATGAAGGGCGTGCATGACGACATAAGCCAAACCTTCTCAAATTTTTACCAGGTCATGGTGAGGCTATACCATGGCACCATGCCAGGCGGCATGTTTTTCAAGCATGTATTTCATTTTTCTATAGTTGAAAAACCAATAAATGAACGTTTGTGGTTGACTATTGCCACACATTTCCTTGAAATCTCTGCCCATTCCTTGTAAAAGGCATGATAATATACTAAATAGCACAAGCATGGTTTTCCAGACCGTTCTTGTGCACCTTTTCATGCACCGACTGTTTGAATTTGAATTATGTGCATTAATGCCTAGAAAATGCACATAATCCCCTAAATATGGTAAATGAACCCAAAAAAGTGCCAAATTTGAACACTGTGATTTGCAGGGTGTATGTTCATCGTAGAAAAAAACTCATGGACAAACTAGGAAGGATATTTGGATTCCCCTTCAATCTCGGTGATTTCCCCCTCGAAACCATGAAACTTCCTCGGTGATGATTCGATTTATGAAGGGCGTGCATGACGACATAAGCCATACCTTCTCAATTTTTTTACCAGGGACGGTGAAGCCATACCATGGCACCATGCCAGGCGTCGTGTTTTTCAAGCATGTATTTCATTTTTCTACAGTTGAAAAACCAATAAACAAACATTTGTGGTTGACTATTGCCACACATTTCCTTGAAATCTCTTCTCATTCCTTGTAAAAGGCATGAGAATTTACTAAATAGCACGAGCATGATTTTCCGGACCGTTCTTGTGCACCTTTTCATGCACCGATTGTTTGAATTTGAATTATGTGCATTAATGCCTAGAAAATGCACATAATCCCCTAAATAAGGTAAATGAACCCGAAAAAGTGCCAAATTTGAACATGGTGATTTGCAGGGTGTATGTTCATCATAGAAAAAAAACTCATGGACAAACTAGGAAGGAAATTTGGATTCCCCTTCAATCTCGGTGATTTCCCCCTCAAAACCATGAAACTTCCTCGGTGATGGTTGGATTTATGAAGGGAATGCATGATGACATAAGCCAAACTTTCCCAATTTATTACCAGGGCACGGTGAGGCCATACCATGGCGCCATGCGAGGTGTCATGTTTTTCAATCATGTATTTCATTTTTCTATAGTTGAAAAACCAATAAACGACGCGTTTGTGGTTGACTATTGCCACACATTTCCTTCAAATCTCTGCCCATTCCTTGTAAAAGGCATGAGAATTTACTAAATAGCACGAGCATGGTTTTCTAGACCATTCTTGTGCACCTTTTCATGCACCGATTGTTTGAATTTGAATTATGTGCATTAATGCCTAGAAAAGGCACATAATCACCTAAACATGGTAAATGAGCCCGGAAAATGCCAAATTTGAACACATTGCATTGGAGGGGGTATGTCAATCGTAGAAAAAAGTTGAATGACAAACTAGGAAGGAAATTTGGATTCCCCTTCAATCTCGGTGATTTACTATCGCACACGATTCATCTCCATCGCCTCTGTGAACCGTGTGTGTTCAACCACACATGCAAAAGGAAAACGAAAACCCTCGCCCCCTGCCCACTTTGTCCCCACCCACTCACCGCGGAATCCTCCGCAAGTCTACAGCACATCAACTTCTGTCGTGGCAGCCACCCTAAGCTCGACGGCTATCGTCGGCGGGCGGAGGTCGCACTCCAAACGGCACGGGATTTCGCCCCTACCACTTGCCGCCGCCTATCTGCACCGACTTTCTAGACTCTGGTCGATTCGGGTTTTCTGCGGGATCGGGTCGGGGATTCTTCTCACGGAAATCGCCATGGATTCATTTTTCTTCTAGCTGATTCGAGGGTTTTCATTCATGTGTCCACAG